>OW026366.1:69916096-70516096 GCA_932273885.2 Leucozona laternaria | reverse complement strand
TTTTTGTTTTCAGGTAATGTTAATTTTATTATTATTTTTCTTAATTAAAGTCACCAATAGTTTTTATTTATTATCGTTGATAAGGGATATTGTTGATGTTCTCTCGAAGGGGATTTTTTATGATTAGGTATATATTTTTTATTAAATTTCGTTCGTTGATATAAATATTTTTATTTTTCCGATGTTTTCTTTTTTTTTTTTTTGAAAGGTTATTTGGTTATTATTTTTTTTTTAAAGTAACTAAAATATTTTCTTTTTTTTTTATATATTTTTTTTTTCGATATTCTCTCGAAGGGTTGTTATTTAGGTTCCACCAGTGTAAGGGAATGAAATTCCGCGGAAATTAATGTAACTTGTACCGATTTTCTCTCGATATTGGCGATAGTTATTTATCACAACATCAAATGTTTCTTTCTTTTATTTACTTTTCAATATTCACTATCGGGAAACCACCGACATAATTATTAGAATGAAATAAAAATAATTTCCGTCACCGGAAGCGACTCTACCGTTTGATAAAAAAAACAAATTTTAATTACTTATGACAGCTTATTGCTGCGTTTATTATTCAACTGAAAAAACTCTTATGGATAACAATAGGTTTAAATACATGAAATGTGTTTATTAATCAGTTTAATCGTGGGAAAGCAAATGACAAAATGCAGTAATGTGATCTTGAAATACAAATATGAATATTCTAATGATAATGCAATAATCTACGGGAAGTTGTTGGTGTTGATGACCGGAGCCAAGGCTGGTGCTAGGTGAGGTATGTAACTCGCGCGCGTAGGTGTGCTGCCTGTGTATTTGGAGTGAAAGGTTGCTATTTTTTGAATAGAATGAGTACGAATATTTCTTAAATAAAAGAAAAGTGAAATCATTTTAATAAAATAAAGTTTTTTATTTTGAAAATATACAGAAAATATGGTTTTTATTTATTTTCTTTTGAAACAGGTATCCATGAATTGTGATCGGATGCAAAACCAAGCCATTTTACAAGTAATCGGTCTTTTTTTCTTCGAAGCACTTTTTCGATGAGATATGTATCGGGAAACGTTGTTTTTTGTAATTCCAGCTCATAAAACCCTCCTATGATGGGGCGCCCCTGATAGTCTTCTAATAGATATGTAACTGGATTTGTATGTTGAACTTAGGCTATTTTGAAGATCTCTGTTGTCAAATTCGTTGTGTATCCCTTATCAAATACATGTTTGTATTTACTAATTCTGACAAATTCTCCCACCTTGAACTTTGGAGCAATATGAATTTTTATGTGATCATATATTGTTGATAGTATTTGCTTTTAATTTGCAGCATTGACTTTGGACGGCTTCATTTTAATAGTACGATGTTTTGAATTGTTGTACTTTTTAGTTAGTGTATCTATTATATCAATCCAGCAATATGAACCATTAGCACTGAACTCTTTCCACATAAGGGTTTTCAAAGTGCGATTAAATCGTTCGACAATCGAAGCTTTAAGAGATGTAAATGTCGAATAATGATTGATTTGATGTTTTTTCATAAGATTTTGAAAAGTAGTGTTGAAAAATTCTTTCCCGTCATCTGTTTGTAAATTGTTTGGAATGCGACCTTTTTTTAATATGTTTTTTATAGCTTCAGTGACACTCGATCCGGTTTTATTTTTAATGGGAGCTGTCCAAGCAAATTTAGAAAATGGATCAATTACAGTTAGAAGATATTGATTATTTTTATTATCTGCTGAATACGCCCCCATTTCGACAAGGTCAGCCTGCCATAAATCATCAAGTCCCTTGATAATGACTCGCCTCTTTTTGAAATTTCTCCTTGCTGACTTATGTAGCTTTTACTCATCATTGTACAGAATGATTAAAACAACAAAACATTTTGCCTTCTTATTAGTTTATTCATTTAAAATGTTCTTATCAAAATTCCCAATTCTCTTAATTTTATAAATTTTAACCTTAATTTGATAACATGCGCAAGTATCTGGTCGTTCACTGCACAAATTTGGTGAAGAGTTTGAAGGGCAGCTCAGGAAATGAAACCCCTTCTGAGACATAGTATAATCATTTTCTTTAAATCTCTTTACAAAAGAAATACACTGCATAGCTTCTGAAAAGTGTGCCTCATGTATGATGTGTTGATTGAATTTTAAAAATGATAGAAATTCGTCAGCGACTAAATTAATTTTTGAAGGAGACATGTTTTTCATTTGAATTGTGAATGCAAACTGAATTTAACAAACAGAATGTTAAAGACAATGTTTTTAAATTATTTATCAATTTGTTAATTCATATCAACCTATTTTCAACCATGTAGCACGCACATGTATCTGGTCCTTCTTTGCATAAATTTGAAGACCAAGGACAGTTTACAAAATGACAGCCATAATCAGTCGTTGTCGATGTTCGTCTAGTAAGATGTTCTTATTTTCTTTAACGAACTTTAAGATTTCATCGAATATCAATGTAGGCTTTATTTTGGACATCACGAATTAATGACTGATCACATCGGTATTTAGATAAAGACTAAATTATGCTTAAGAAGATATGACATGTTTATCTTTATTTAAGTAGTTTTCAATTTCAATTTGAAAGTATTGTCTAACTTGTTCAATTTTTTCGTCTACATAATTTTTAGTAGTGGTTCTTGAATGTTTTGTAAACGTTTCCAGTTTAAGTTATAATTGCCGTTTTTCGTAATAAGAAATCCCTCGCCAGGAGCCTCAGACAATCCTCGTTCACCCTGTGCACCCGGTGGTCCTTGCTCGCCTTTTTCCCCTTTTGCCCCCCATTCGGGGGAATGATCTATTCGAAAAACGTCCAAATTTATCAATACTCATGTTTTTTTTTAAATTTTTATGCAATAATATTTGATTCTTTCAGCTCTTCAATGATTGAAACAATTTCGTTAGAGTGATTATTATGCCCGGATTGATGTGAAGCAATTAAAAGCCTCATTCGATCTACAAGCTCATTGGGATCATCCCAGAATATATAGTCTTTTTTCATTTTTGATAACTGCATCAATCCACTTCCTATAGTTGTAGGTGAAAAATTAGGGCTATTATGTGTGCTATTTCAAAATAATTTACGATTTATATTTTTGTATTTATAACCACGATTGCCACGAACTTGTTTTTTCGAGTCATAAGAAACCCTATGTGCATTGGTATCATATAATATCGTCTTGTAATTTTGCAAATCTTCATCATTGTAGATGGATTTATCAAGTATTTTCTTAAATATTAGCTCATATAATCCATTTGTTCCTTCAAAGTTCTTATTTTTAACTTGTAAATCTTTTCCTTGAACATTAAATTCGGCATTTCCAATGTAAAACTTTCCTTTTTTTAAATGTTTACCATATACGTTATCAATTAAGTTGGAATTATTTACAAATAAATCTAAATACGTTTTTGGCAAATCTTGAAATTCTTCTTGAAATAATAACTGTTTTGCAAAGTCACGGTATCTGAGATTTTGATTTGAAGTTTCTGGTGTTTCTTCTTGATGTTTTTGAGTAACAGCTCCTGTAGAAGTAATGAAAGAACTAACGGAAGTGTTAGGAGGAGTGATAAATTCTTCGTTCAAGATGTGCTTTATTTTACTTATTGGACTTTCAAATACATTTTGTTCGTATGCTTCGTCCTGTTTAATGTTTGATTTTTTTAGTAGTTCGTTTAGAGGTTTAGTAATTGGTTTAAGGGTTTCTTCTATTTGAGTTTCGTAAGCTTCTCTCCCATTTCTCAGAGCTTTGTATTTATTTCTTAGATCATTGGTGGTTTTGATAAGCTCTTTTGTTATGTCGTTTTCGTTTGGATGTTCGGAGTACTCTTTTTGCACTCCTTTTTCACTCCTACTGCTCCAAAAGTCTTCGATTGGCTGTTCCGAGTAATGTTTTCGGAGTGTTCTTCTGTTCCCAATTTCATATTGGAGTAGATGAGGAACACACATATACATATAAAGTTTTTCGTTGGATTAATTGTCAAAAGTGATAAATACTTGAAGAAGCCATTTTGTTAAATGGCGGCTTTGGGTAGTGTGTGTGTAAATTTAGGAAAGTTGGTGTTTTTATATTCGATTGGAATTAAAAAGGAGTAGAATATACCGAAAATCCAATCGAAAACGACATTAATTTCACATCAGTGTTCATCATATTGATGACGTTTTTTACGGAGACAATCGGTTAATAAGTGTCGTATTCCTTGAACAAATCTTTCTAGAGGATTTAAATCTAGTTTGATATTGATCTTCTTTGATGAAGAATGATGGTCTCCAAACTGTACAGAATCAGTTTTTAAAACTATTTTGTGTTCACTTAACTTTTCTGAACTGCTCTCATAGAACATTTCTATACATATGACAGAATATAGTTACGTGATCAGTTTTTAAAGCAGATGCAAAGTATTGCTCCTGAACTGGTTTGAACCGTTTCTAGTCTGTTTCCTAACTGGTTTGAACCGCTTTTAAATGCCTCCATATCGTTCTTAACTGCTTCCGCAACTGGTTTGAACCGTTTATTAACTGTTTACTAACTGGTTTGAACCGCTTTTAAATGCCTCCGTATCGTTCTTAACTGCTTCCTGAAACTCACACTTTGGTTGGTGTAGAGATTTAGAATAAATGTAAATATTTTCGAATCTCAATCCATTCGAATGTTGTAGCAAACTCATTATAACATTTGTTTTACCACAATTTGAGGGGCCTGTGATTATTCCTCTTATACTATTTGGTAAAAGTTTACTATGCTTTGTTGTTACAACTCTTTTACCCATATCCATGTTTTTTATTGGTAACTGGTGTAGTTGTTTAATGAACCGCATGGTGATAAGAACTAAACAATTTCATATTATATAAAGTTTATATTTGAAACGACGTCATTGCATTACCAACCACCGTAAAATAATGTACACATTATCTGTATAAAATGATTGATTTTTCAAAAAAGTTACACAGTCGACGAGCTTACGCTAAAGGAAAAGGTTTGATAAATTCTGTTATTAACAAACTACCTCTTGAGCTACATCTTCCTGGTTATCAGTACTGTGGACCTGGAACAAAACTTCAAAAACGTTTAGCTAGAGGTGATCCTGGAATCAATTTGCTTGATCAAGCATGCAAAGAACACGATATATTTTATTCTAAAATAAAAAATACCTCTGATCGACACCACGTAGATAAGATTTTATATGAAAAAGCCGAGTGTGTGAAGTTAGCCCCCCTTTTTTTGAATTTGTTATTTTTGAAAATTGTTCCAGGTTGTTCCCGATTTGTTCCGCATTGTTCCAAATTTTTTTTCAAAAATATTCAAAAATGGGGGTTTTAGACCCAAAAAACGATTTTTGACCTAGCCCCCCTTTTTTCGAAAATTGAAATTTTGAAAATTGTTCTAGAATGTTCTAGTTGTTCTGAACATTGTTCCAAGTTTTTGGACCTCTATATTCAAAAATTCAAAAGTTATGGCAAAAATTCGAAAAAAATCTAGCCCCCCTTTTTTCGAAAATCATACTTTTCAATTTTTTTTTAGGTTTAAAAAAGTGTTCCTAACATTGTTCCAAAAAATTGAAGTCGTGAAATGTCCACTTTTAAAGATAAAGCTTTCTAAACTTTTTTATCAAAAACGCAAAAAACCGGTCTCCAGTTTTTTTTTTTTTTTCAAACACATAATTCATATTTCTTGATGATAAATACATGTGTATGGAAAATTTTGTGTCTCTATATTTGTACAATCACCCTTAAATCGAATTTAAAAAAAAATATAAAAGTTTTTGAACTTTGTAAGAACTCCATTTAGCCCCCTTTTATCATAAATCGACAATCTATATTTTGTTTCAAGTTCCAAACCGCTCAACCCAAGTTGTTCCAAAGATTCATACAAAAATATTGAAAATTAAATAGATTTTAAGCCGTCAAAAACACTTAAAATGAAAATATCCTATTATTCTTGCTTTGGCCCCCCCTTTTACAAATTCAAAATTCTAAAACTTGTACCAGGTTGTTCTAGGGCTCTTCTAAATTGTTCCAGAACTTCGTTTCTTAATATTGATTTTTACTATGAAAAATTTCAAAAAAATCGCCCCACCCCCCCTGCTCCAAAATCAAAAATCTAAAAGTTGTTCCAAGTTCAAAATCCCTCAAACCCAATTGTTCCAAAGATTCATACAAAAATATTGAATATTGAAGATTTTAAGCCGAAAAAACACTTTAAATGAAAATATCCTATTTATCCTTGCTCTGGCCCCCCCTTTTACAAATTCAAAATTCTAAAACTTGTTCCAGGTTGTTCTAGGGCTCTTCTAAATTGTTCCAGAACTTCGTTTCTTAATATTGATTTTTACTATGAAAAATTTCAAAAAAATCGCCCCCACCCCCCCTGCTCCAAAATCAAAAATCTAAAAGTTGTTCCAAGTTCAAAATCCCTCAAACCCAATTGTTCCAAAGATTCATACAAAAATATTGAATATTGAAGATTTTAAGCCGAAAAAACACTTTAAATGAAAATATCCTATTTATCCTTGCTCTGGCCCCCCCTTTTACAAATTCAAAATTCTAAAACTTGTTCCAGGTTGTTCTAGGGCTCTTCTAAATTGTTCCAGAACTTCGTTTCTTAATATTGATTTTTACTATGAAAAATTTCAAAAAAATCGCCCCCACCCCCCCTGCTCCAAAATCAAAAATCTAAAAGTTGTTCCAAGTTCAAAATCCCTCAAACCCAATTGTTCCAAAGATTCATACAAAAATATTGAATATTGAAGATTTTAAGCCGAAAAAACACTTTAAATGAAAATATCCTATTTATCCTTGCTCTGGCCCCCCCTTTTACAAATTCAAAATTCTAAAACTTGTTCCAGGTTGTTCTAGGGCTCTTCTAAATTGTTCCAGAACTTCGTTTCTTAATATTGATTTTTACTATGAAAAATTTCAAAAAAATCGCCCCCACCCCCCCTGCTCCAAAATCAAAAATCTAAAAGTTGTTCCAAGTTCAAAATCCCTCAAACCCAATTGTTCCAAAGATTCATACAAAAATATTGAATATTGAAGATTTTAAGCCGAAAAAACACTTTAAATGAAAATATCCTATTTATCCTTGCTCTGGCCCCCCCTTTTACAAATTCAAAATTCTAAAACTTGTTCCAGGTTGTTCTAGGGCTCTTCTAAATTGTTCCAGAACTTCGTTTCTTAATATTGATTTTTACTATGAAAAATTTCAAAAAAATCGCCCCCACCCCCCCTGCTCCAAAATCAAAAATCTAAAAGTTGTTCCAAGTTCAAAATCCCTCAAACCCAATTGTTCCAAAGATTCATACAAAAATATTGAATATTGAAGATTTTAAGCCGAAAAAACACTTTAAATGAAAATATCCTATTTATCCTTGCTCTGGCCCCCCCTTTTACAAATTCAAAATTCTAAAACTTGTTCCAGGTTGTTCTAGGGCTCTTCTAAATTGTTCCAGAACTTCGTTTCTTAATATTGATTTTTACTATGAAAAATTTCAAAAAAATCGCCCCCACCCCCCCTGCTCCAAAATCAAAAATCTAAAAGTTGTTCCAAGTTCAAAATCCCTCAAACCCAATTGTTCCAAAGATTCATACAAAAATATTGAATATTGAAGATTTTAAGCCGAAAAAACACTTTAAATGAAAATATCCTATTTATCCTTGCTCTGGCCCCCCCTTTTACAAATTCAAAATTCTAAAACTTGTTCCAGGTTGTTCTAGGGCTCTTCTAAATTGTTCCAGAACTTCGTTTCTTAATATTGATTTTTACTATGAAAAATTTCAAAAAAATCGCCCCCACCCCCCCTGCTCCAAAATCAAAAATCTAAAAGTTGTTCCAAGTTCAAAATCCCTCAAACCCAATTGTTCCAAAGATTCATACAAAAATATTGAATATTGAAGATTTTAAGCCGAAAAAACACTTTAAATGAAAATATCCTATTTATCCTTGCTCTGGCCCCCCCTTTTACAAATTCAAAATTCTAAAACTTGTTCCAGGTTGTTCTAGGGCTCTTCTAAATTGTTCCAGAACTTCGTTTCTTAATATTGATTTTTACTATGAAAAATTTCAAAAAAATCGCCCCCGCCCCCCCTGCTCCAAAATCAAAAATCTAAAAGTTGTTCCAAGTTCAAAATCCCTCAAACCCAATTGTTCCAAAGATTCATACAAAAATATTGAATATTGAAGATTTTAAGCCGAAAAAACACTTTAAATGAAAATATCCTATTTATCCTTGCTCTGGCCCCCCTTTTACAAATTCAAAATTCTAAAACTTGTTCCAGGTTGTTCTAGGGCTCTTCTAAATTGTTCCAGAACTTCGTTTCTTAATATTGATTTTTACTATGAAAAATTTCAAAAAAATCGCCCCCACCCCCCCTGCTCCAAAATCAAAAATCTAAAAGTTGTTCCAAGTTCAAAATCCCTCAAACCCAATTGTTCCAAAGATTCATACAAAAATATTGAATATTGAAGATTTTAAGCCGAAAAAACACTTTAAATGAAAATATCCTATTTATCCTTGCTCTGGCCCCCCCTTTTACAAATTCAAAATTCTAAAACTTGTTCCAGGTTGTTCTAGGGCTCTTCTAAATTGTTCCAGAACTTCGTTTCTTAATATTGATTTTTACTATGAAAAATTTCAAAAAAATCGCCCCCACCCCCCCTGCTCCAAAATCAAAAATCTAAAAGTTGTTCCAAGTTCAAAATCCCTCAAACCCAATTGTTCCAAAGATTCATACAAAAATATTGAATATTGAAGATTTTAAGCCGAAAAAACACTTTAAATGAAAATATCCTATTTATCCTTGCTCTGGCCCCCCCTTTTACAAATTCAAAATTCTAAAACTTGTTCCAGGTTGTTCTAGGGCTCTTCTAAATTGTTCCAGAACTTCGTTTCTTAATATTGATTTTTACTATGAAAAATTTCAAAAAAATCGCCCCCACCCCCCCTGCTCCAAAATCAAAAATCTAAAAGTTGTTCCAAGTTCAAAATCCCTCAAACCCAATTGTTCCAAAGATTCATACAAAAATATTGAATATTGAAGATTTTAAGCCGAAAAAACACTTTAAATGAAAATATCCTATTTATCCTTGCTCTGGCCCCCCCTTTTACAAATTCAAAATTCTAAAACTTGTTCCAGGTTGTTCTAGGGCTCTTCTAAATTGTTCCAGAACTTCGTTTCTTAATATTGATTTTTACTATGAAAAATTTCAAAAAAATCGCCCCCACCCCCCCTGCTCCAAAATCAAAAATCTAAAAGTTGTTCCAAGTTCAAAATCCCTCAAACCCAATTGTTCCAAAGATTCATACAAAAATATTGAATATTGAAGATTTTAAGCCGAAAAAACACTTTAAATGAAAATATCCTATTTATCCTTGCTCTGGCCCCCCCTTTTACAAATTCAAAATTCTAAAACTTGTTCCAGGTTGTTCTAGGGCTCTTCTAAATTGTTCCAGAACTTCGTTTCTTAATATTGATTTTTACTATGAAAAATTTCAAAAAAATCGCCCCCACCCCCCCTGCTCCAAAATCAAAAATCTAAAAGTTGTTCCAAGTTCAAAATCCCTCAAACCCAATTGTTCCAAAGATTCATACAAAAATATTGAATATTGAAGATTTTAAGCCGAAAAAACACTTTAAATGAAAATATCCTATTTATCCTTGCTCTGGCCCCCCCTTTTACAAATTCAAAATTCTAAAACTTGTTCCAGGTTGTTCTAGGGCTCTTCTAAATTGTTCCAGAACTTCGTTTCTTAATATTGATTTTTACTATGAAAAATTTCAAAAAAATCGCCCCCACCCCCCCTGCTCCAAAATCAAAAATCTAAAAGTTGTTCCAAGTTCAAAATCCCTCAAACCCAATTGTTCCAAAGATTCATACAAAAATATTGAATATTGAAGATTTTAAGCCGAAAAAACACTTTAAATGAAAATTTAATTTAATTTAGGTGGGGGCAAAACCCCCATTTATTCGGCTTAATGCAAGCTTAATCTAACTTAAAACTAAGAACTTAATCTACGAAGCTTAAAGCTAAGATAGGGATGTATTGGGGGAAGGATTGAGTAAACGGAGTTTAAGACTGGAGTTGCTTAGGTTAAAGTCGAAAAAGTTTGCGTTCGAATTAGCACTTCGCAACATTCGAGTTAAAGGCTCGTTGGAGCCATATGAGGTGCGGTGGGTAGGCAAGTAGAAGAGGCGAGGGTTTCTTAAATTTCGGGGGTTAGTGTTGAAAAAGATAGAATTGTAAAGAGTTTGGCAGTCGACAGAACCAGAAAGGAGACGGTGAATGAATAGAATGTCAGCTATTTCTCTTCGTTTCTCGAGTGAAATCAGGTTAATTAATTGTAAGCGATCACGGTAAGGTGGTAGGATTAAAGGATCGTTCCAAGGAAGGCCTCTAAGAGCAAATCGAAGGAATCGGCGTTGAATGCTCTCAATTCTTGATATATGAATATCTTGATAAGGCGACCATGCTTGACAAGCGTATTCGAGAAGGGGTCGAGCAAATGTTATGTACAGCGACCTTGTTACATAGGGGTTGGAGAATTCCTTGGACCACCTTTTGACAAAGCCAAGAGCTGAGTTGGCTTTCAGAATTATGTCATCTATATGTGCAAGGAAATTAAGTTCCTGGTCACATAGGAGGCCAAGATCGCGAATGGACTCTACGATTGAGATGGGTTGGTTATGAAGGAAGTAGATACGAGGACAAGATTTGATGCGTTTACGCGAAAAGGTGATTGATTGGCATTTGTTAATATTAAGCTCCAAGCAATTTTTGAGACACCAGACTGAAAATTTATCGAGGTCTTGTTGTATAAGCGTTGTGTCGCGTGACGACGAAATGGTCTTGAAAAACTTCGCATCGTCGGCATAAAGTGAGACAAAGGAATGTTTGATTACCATTTCGATATCGTTAATAGTAAGAATAAAAAGAAGGGGACCCAAATGGCTGCCCTGGGGAACGCCGGAGGTAGCAAGGAAAGGATTCGAAAGGGCCGATCTGAAGCGCACGCTGTAGTAACGGTTCTCTAAGTAAGAAGATATCCAATTCAAGAATAAAGGTTCAAAGCCGAGAGAGGACAATTTGAAGAGTATAAGTCTATGCGAAATTTTATCAAAGGCCTTACTGAAATCTGTGGAAATAACGTCGACTTCATTTCCATTCTCTAAAGCGGAGAGGGTAAAAGATACAAATTCGACAAGATTAGTGGTTGTAGATCTACATTTAAGGAAACCGTGTTGTCTGGGGGAAATGAGAGACTTACAGCGAAAGCTTATGAGTTCATACAAAATACTTTCAAAGATTTTAGGAATATATGAGAGTTTAGCGATGGGGCGATAGTTTTTGACATCAGATTTTGGACCTTTTTTGTGAATTGGGGTAACAAAAGAGGTTTTCCATATCTTAGGGAATTTTCCTTGAGATAGAGATAAACTAAAGATTTTTGAAAGGGATTGAGAAAGTGTTGAGGAGCATTTTTTTAGAAATATGGCAGGGATACCGTCAGGGCCAGGAAGAAATTCATCGTTAAGTTGAGATAACTTATTTTGGATGAGATTAGGGTCGATGTAATCAGGAAGAAATGGACCAAGATTAAAGTTCGGCAAATAATCAAAATACGCAGAATCAGGTACAAAAGAATCGTCGGTAAAGGATTGCTTGAAAAAAGTGGCAAAGAAATTGGCAATATTTCGAGGTTCGTTTGAGGTTTCATTATTAAAGGAGAGGGAGGTAGGGTAGCTATCGGACTTTTTTTTATAGTTGACAAACTGATAAAAGGACTTCGGATCATTAATAAGGTTGACTTGCGTTTCAATTATATAGCGTTGGTAAAGTAAGTTGTAAAGCTCGGTGAAGTGAAGATAAGTACCAAGGTAAATTGAGTAGTCAGTGGAAGATCGAGAGTGAAGAAAAGATTTCCATGCTTTATTTCTCTTGTTTCGCAATGATCGAAGTCTGTGATTATACCAGGGTGGGGAAGAATATGGTGTTTTACATCTTGAGAGGGGTACATGCAGAGAAATAGAATTAAATATTTCTCTGTAGAAAATGGTTGTTGCATCTTCAACTGAAAGGTTCTGAAAATTGAATTGATATCTGTTGAAATATGCATTGATTTGAGAGAATTGTGCTTTATGAAAATCGAAAGTACAAAGAGTCGGAGGGGAAGAAGTCTGAGTAGGAGAATAATAAAAGCATGTGAGGAAGAGAGGAGGATGGTAGTTATCGATGCTTGATAGAGTAAGGGGGCTAATTGAGACAGAGGAGTTAATGGGGTCAGTTGTGAAGATGAGATCTAGTTGTCTACCCATATAATTAGGGATACCATTAATTTGACAGAGACTTGAATCTGTTAAACGATCAAGAAAGAGACACTCCTTAGCGGAGGTAGGATTGCAAGCAATATAATGTGATTCATCATCAGAAGAAATCCAATTGAGCTGTGGTAGGTTGAAATCGCCGCAAAGGAGGATGTCATCAAGGGGATCACATAGAGCTGTGATATTGTCAATGGCGCTAATAGCTAGTTCATACGAAGCAATGGGTTGTGACGGCAAAATATAACAGCATATGATATAAAGTGACTTGCGAGGTAGCTTGACTTTAATGGAAACATAGTCAATCTCCGAAGAAGATGAAATCGCAACCAGCGATGAGTCGAAAATGTTTTGGATAGCTATAAGAACGCCTCGACAAGGGGAATTTTCAGTAGATCGGTTGAGATCATCGCGATAAACATTAAAGGAAGATGGGAATAATTCCTGGTTGTTTATACTAGGAATCAGATTTGTTTCAGTCAGGGCATAGATCTGGAAGGGTAGGGCATGAGTTTGCTGTAAGACTGCTTGTGTTTTAGAGCGAAGACCTCTCACATTTTGATAATAGAGGGTAAGAGGAAATTTTTGACCGACAGGAGGAGATGATGAGTGAAGGAGCAAATCAGGAACGAAAAAATCTGTCGTGGTCAGCTCTGCTACGTTGAAGGTGTGATATTCGTTTTGAGTGAATATACCGTCCAAAAGCATCAAGATCATTCGCTACTTTATGGGGAGACATATTGAGGAACTCATGATATTTGGTATAAATATTCATGAGACTGGATATATCTGTAGGGAGGCCTTCTTGTTGAATTGAAACCATGACGCTTGTTTTTGTTTTGCCTTCGTAGCAAACCGAATCTGGTTTATCATGAAGATAAGCCAGTAAAATGCGGATATTCTCGTATATTTTTCTATCCCTTAATCTTGAGAGAGCATAACGACAATCTGTGGAGTCAGAGGTTTGTTGAGTTAGCTTTACTGTAGGTGGAAAAAGAGGATCAATAAAAGTTTGAGTAGGGTGAGGTACGGGCGTAGTTGTTGTTGAGGGGGTTGCAAAGAGAGTTGAAGTTGAGTAA
The DNA here is from genome assembly GCA_932273885.2 of Leucozona laternaria. NCBI lineage: Eukaryota > Metazoa > Arthropoda > Insecta > Diptera > Syrphidae > Leucozona > Leucozona laternaria. The sequence continues at coordinate 70,502,708 of OW026366.1, read as the reverse complement.
GTCGGGGGAGAGTATGAAGAAGAGTTGGATGTAACTGAACGGGATGTTTGGCTGTTTATGTCAGAGGTTGGTGAAGGATTAAGAACATGGGAACTAATGAAATTAGGGTATTTTGCTCCAGATCTAAGGTCGAAAGTAGGAAGTGCATTTATAGTGGGGGCTGGGAAAGGAGATGAAAAAATGGTTGGAGTAAGGTTAAATGAGACTCGTTTATTCTGGGGTTTCGATGGAGCTGGAGTGCTAGGGGACTTGACTTCAGAGTAAGAGGTCGTGCGGGATTGGTAAGGAAAGGGGTAAGAATTGTTTACATTATTTTTATTGTTTTGGAGGTTTTTACTTATATTATTCTGAAAACTAGAATGGGAAAAGTTAGGGAGAATACCCATTTTAAAACTCCAATTGGAATCTGGCCGATGTGTGTTGGGTCTAAGGTGTCTGTTGATCCTCATTGATTGTTGACTTTCAGGGGTTGTTTTGGCTTTCACTGGATTTTGTTTAGGAGACGGGTTATCAATCCATTTGGAAATCTTCATGGCACCTAGTTGTATTTTTTCACCAGGACGATAAAAAATCCATTCGTATTTAGTGGGGATAAATATTTTGTAACTTCTAGTAGAAACACGTTTACTTTTGATCCCAGAGATGGCGAAATTTTTCATAAATAGGTTTTGAATCCATCTCCTGTTAGTGTTCCGAGGAGTGTTGTTCAAATAAAATGGCGTACTATTGGCATCACTGAGCTTACTTAGTCTAAGGTTCCATTCAGTTATCGACCATAGAGTGCCAAGTTTATTAATCACAGATGCAGGCGCAGGAACCGGAAGCGATGAGGATTTTGGTTCTTTGCTTTGAGGGGATAAAGACGATTCGAAGATCGATGTTGGTGTTGGTGTTGGAGCAGGAGAAGAAGGCGCAATTAAAAGTGGTTGACATGCAGATAGTTGTGGCGGAGCAGCAGTGAGAGCAGGATGATGCTGGCGCGACGAAATTGCTGTAAGAGCTAACTGGGATGGTTGATGAAGAGGTGGTTGAGAAGAGTTGGTATCCAGAATTTCAGATAAGATTGATCTGTTGTAAGAATAAGGGACAGGTTGGAGTTGGTTGGATATCCCGTCGATTTTACAGGATGTGGTTTTTAATTCCTCGGTAAGTTGGGCAACATTAATTCGGGTTTCTAGTATTTCATTACCAATAGAGTACATTGAACCCACAGCATCTTCAAGAAGGGCCAGAGGTTGACGAAGACCGGGTATCGTGATTTTTGATGAGGTCTGAAAATGACACTCAAGGTCAGAGCGAAGAGAATTTAAGTTTTCTGTCACTGTTATGAGAGAATTCGTAGCGAAGAAGGCATTGAACATTGTTTTTATGTCTTTTTTAAAAGATTCAAAGCGGCTGGTAATAACTTCATCACAATTATAACTTGTCACTGTGTCTTTTAAATCCGCGAGTTGGGTCTCAATTGATGTGAGTCTAGAAGAAATTGTTTTATTAGATGACTCAAGAAAGTTGAAGAGTTCTTCGTTAGATTTCGCGAATTCATCAGTTTTTTGGAGTTGGCTTAAAATGTTTTTATGGAATTGTTTATTTTCGGACACTATGTCTTTAACCAAATTATTTTGGTACTGAATGGCTTGTAAGATATGTGACAGCGAAGTTTCTCTACAACTATCACAGTAAAAGAAAAAGTGATTTAAGTATTCTTTTACGTATACAAGTGACCTTTTGGGGAGCCCGATGCAAATGGGGTGATAAGATTTCCCACAAAGACCATTGCACTTTACAAGATCATCTTTACTAGATCCGTTGCAATCGGCATAACAGTGTTCCATTTTTTTTTTTTTTTTTTTTTTATTTATTGGTTAATTGGCAAATCAAAAAAGTTGACGCAATTTAAATTATTTTTTTTTTTAGAAGTGGGTTGATGACAAAGAGCGCAAAACTAGGTCACAGAGCTCTCGATTGAAATAAAAAACAAAACAAAATATTGCAAGGTAATTTACACACAATTTTGAAGTCACAGAGTTCGCGAATGGGGGCAAAAAAAAAAGTGCAATGTATGAAAAAAGGGGTAAGTAATTATTTAAAACAAAAAAAATGCGGAACGAAAGAAAAACACGTCTATACTTGGCGATGGACAGAACTTTTTTTTCCTATCCTATTTATCCTTGCTCTGGCCCCCCCTTTTACAAATTCAAAATTCTAAAACTTGTTCCAGGTTGTTCTAGGGCTCTTCTAAATTGTTCCAGAACTTCGTTTCTTAATATTGATTTTTACTATGAAAAATTTCAAAAAAATCGCCCCCACCCCCCCTGCTCCAAAATCAAAAATCTAAAAGTTGTTCCAAGTTCAAAATCCCTCAAACCCAATTGTTCCAAAGATTCATACAAAAATATTGAATATTGAAGATTTTAAGCCGAAAAAACACTTTAAATGAAAATATCCTATTTATCCTTGCTCTGGCCCCCCCTTTTACAAATTCAAAATTCTAAAACTTGTTCCAGGTTGTTCTAGGGCTCTTCTAAATTGTTCCAGAACTTCGTTTCTTAATATTGATTTTTACTATGAAAAATTTCAAAAAAATCGCCCCCACCCCCCCTGCTCCAAAATCAAAAATCTAAAAGTTGTTCCAAGTTCAAAATCCCTCAAACCCAATTGTTCCAAAGATTCATACAAAAATATTGAATATTGAAGATTTTAAGCCGAAAAAACACTTTAAATGAAAATATCCTATTTATCCTTGCTCTGGCCCCCCCTTTTACAAATTCAAAATTCTAAAACTTGTTCCAGGTTGTTCTAGGGCTCTTCTAAATTGTTCCAGAACTTCGTTTCTTAATATTGATTTTTACTATGAAAAATTTCAAAAAAATCGCCCCCACCCCCCCCTGCTCCAAAATCAAAAATCTAAAAGTTGTTCCAAGTTCAAAATCCCTCAAACCCAATTGTTCCAAAGATTCATACAAAAATATTGAATATTGAAGATTTTAAGCCGAAAAAACACTTTAAATGAAAATATCCTATTTATCCTTGCTCTGGCCCCCCCTTTTACAAATTCAAAATTCTAAAACTTGTTCCAGGTTGTTCTAGGGCTCTTCTAAATTGTTCCAGAACTTCGTTTCTTAATATTGATTTTTACTATGAAAAATTTCAAAAAAATCGCCCCCACCCCCCCTGCTCCAAAATCAAAAATCTAAAAGTTGTTCCAAGTTCAAAATCCCTCAAACCCAATTGTTCCAAAGATTCATACAAAAATATTGAATATTGAAGATTTTAAGCCCAAAAAACACTTTAAATGAAAATATCCTATTTATCCTTGCTCTGGCCCCCCCTTTTACAAATTCAAAATTCTAAAACTTGTTCCAGGTTGTTCTAGGGCTCTTCTAAATTGTTCCAGAACTTCGTTTCTTAATATTGATTTTTACTATGAAAAATTTCAAAAAAATCGCCCCCACCCCCCCTGCTCCAAAATCAAAAATCTAAAAGTTGTTCCAAGTTCAAAATCCCTCAAACCCAATTGTTCCAAAGATTCATACAAAAATATTGAATATTGAAGATTTTAAGCCGAAAAAACACTTTAAATGAAAATATCCTATTTATCCTTGCTCTGGCCCCCCCTTTTACAAATTCAAAATTCTAAAACTTGTTCCAGGTTGTTCTAGGGCTCTTCTAAATTGTTCCAGAACTTCGTTTCTTAATATTGATTTTTACTATGAAAAATTTCAAAAAAATCGCCCCCACCCCCCCTGCTCCAAAATCAAAAATCTAAAAGTTGTTCCAAGTTCAAAATCCCTCAAACCCAATTGTTCCAAAGATTCATACAAAAATATTGAATATTGAAGATTTTAAGCCGAAAAAACACTTTAAATGAAAATATCCTATTTATCCTTGCTCTGGCCCCCCCTTTTACAAATTCAAAATTCTAAAACTTGTTCCAGGTTGTTCTAGGGCTCTTCTAAATTGTTCCAGAACTTCGTTTCTTAATATTGATTTTTACTATGAAAAATTTCAAAAAAATCGCCCCCACCCCCCCTGCTCCAAAATCAAAAATCTAAAAGTTGTTCCAAGTTCAAAATCCCTCAAACCCAATTGTTCCAAAGATTCATACAAAAATATTGAATATTGAAGATTTTAAGCCGAAAAAACACTTTAAATGAAAATATCCTATTTATCCTTGCTCTGGCCCCCCCTTTTACAAATTCAAAATTCTAAAACTTGTTCCAGGTTGTTCTAGGGCTCTTCTAAATTGTTCCAGAACTTCGTTTCTTAATATTGATTTTTACTATGAAAAATTTCAAAAAAATCGCCCCCACCCCCCCTGCTCCAAAATCAAAAATCTAAAAGTTGTTCCAAGTTCAAAATCCCTCAAACCCAATTGTTCCAAAGATTCATACAAAAATATTGAATATTGAAGATTTTAAGCCGAAAAAACACTTTAAATGAAAATATCCTATTTATCCTTGCTCTGGCCCCCCCTTTTACAAATTCAAAATTCTAAAACTTGTTCCAGGTTGTTCTAGGGCTCTTCTAAATTGTTCCAGAACTTCGTTTCTTAATATTGATTTTTACTATGAAAAATTTCAAAAAAATCGCCCCCACCCCCCCTGCTCCAAAATCAAAAATCTAAAAGTTGTTCCAAGTTCAAAATCCCTCAAACCCAATTGTTCCAAAGATTCATACAAAAATATTGAATATTGAAGATTTTAAGCCGAAAAAACACTTTAAATGAAAATATCCTATTTATCCTTGCTCTGGCCCCCCCTTTTACAAATTCAAAATTCTAAAACTTGTTCCAGGTTGTTCTAGGGCTCTTCTAAATTGTTCCAGAACTTCGTTTCTTAATATTGATTTTTACTATGAAAAATTTCAAAAAAATCGCCCCCACCCCCCCTGCTCCAAAATCAAAAATCTAAAAGTTGTTCCAAGTTCAAAATCCCTCAAACCCAATTGTTCCAAAGATTCATACAAAAATATTGAATATTGAAGATTTTAAGCCGAAAAAACACTTTAAATGAAAATATCCTATTTATCCTTGCTCTGGCCCCCCCTTTTACAAATTCAAAATTCTAAAACTTGTTCCAGGTTGTTCTAGGGCTCTTCTAAATTGTTCCAGAACTTCGTTTCTTAATATTGATTTTTACTATGAAAAATTTCAAAAAAATCGCCCCCACCCCCCCTGCTCCAAAATCAAAAATCTAAAAGTTGTTCCAAGTTCAAAATCCCTCAAACCCAATTGTTCCAAAGATTCATACAAAAATATTGAATATTGAAGATTTTAAGCCGAAAAAACACTTTAAATGAAAATATCCTATTTATCCTTGCTCTGGCCCCCCCTTTTACAAATTCAAAATTCTAAAACTTGTTCCAGGTTGTTCTAGGGCTCTTCTAAATTGTTCCAGAACTTCGTTTCTTAATATTGATTTTTACTATGAAAAATTTCAAAAAAATCGCCCCCACCCCCCCTGCTCCAAAATCAAAAATCTAAAAGTTGTTCCAAGTTCAAAATCCCTCAAACCCAATTGTTCCAAAGATTCATACAAAAATATTGAATATTGAAGATTTTAAGCCGAAAAAACACTTTAAATGAAAATATCCTATTTATCCTTGCTCTGGCCCCCCCTTTTACAAATTCAAAATTCTAAAACTTGTTCCAGGTTGTTCTAGGGCTCTTCTAAATTGTTCCAGAACTTCGTTTCTTAATATTGATTTTTACTATGAAAAATTTCAAAAAAATCGCCCCCACCCCCCCCTGCTCCAAAATCAAAAATCTAAAAGTTGTTCCAAGTTCAAAATCCCTCAAACCCAATTGTTCCAAAGATTCATACAAAAATATTGAATATTGAAGATTTTAAGCCGAAAAAACACTTTAAATGAAAATATCCTATTTATCCTTGCTCTGGCCCCCCCTTTTACAAATTCAAAATTCTAAAACTTGTTCCAGGTTGTTCTAGGGCTCTTCTAAATTGTTCCAGAACTTCGTTTCTTAATATTGATTTTTACTATGAAAAATTTCAAAAAAATCGCCCCCACCCCCCCCTGCTCCAAAATCAAAAATCTAAAAGTTTTTCCAAGTTCAAAATCCCTCAAACCCAATTGTTCCAAAGATTCATACAAAAATATTGAATATTGAAGATTTTAAGCCCAAAAAACACTTTAAATGAAAATATCCTATTTATCCTTGCTCTGGCCCCCCCTTTTACAAATTCAAAATTCTAAAACTTGTTCCAGGTTGTTCTAGGGCTCTTCTAAATTGTTCCAGAACTTCGTTTCTTAATATTGATTTTTACTATGAAAAATTTCAAAAAAATCGCCCCCACCCCCCCCTGCTCCAAAATCAAAAATCTAAAAGTTGTTCCAAGTTCAAAATCCCTCAAACCCAATTGTTCCAAAGATTCATACAAAAATATTGAATATTGAAGATTTTAAGCCGAAAAAACACTTTAAATGAAAATATCCTATTTATCCTTGCTCTGGCCCCCCCTTTTACAAATTCAAAATTCTAAAACTTGTTCCAGGTTGTTCTAGGGCTCTTCTAAATTGTTCCAGAACTTCGTTTCTTAATATTGATTTTTACTATGAAAAATTTCAAAAAAATCGCCCCCACCCCCCCTGCTCCAAAATCAAAAATCTAAAAGTTGTTCCAAGTTCAAAATCCCTCAAACCCAATTGTTCCAAAGATTCATACAAAAATATTGAATATTGAAGATTTTAAGCCGAAAAAACACTTTAAATGAAAATATCCTATTTATCCTTGCTCTGGCCCCCCCTTTTACAAATTCAAAATTCTAAAACTTGTTCCAGGTTGTTCTAGGGCTCTTCTAAATTGTTCCAGAACTTCGTTTCTTAATATTGATTTTTACTATGAAAAATTTCAAAAAAATCGCCCCCACCCCCCCCTGCTCCAAAATCAAAAATCTAAAAGTTGTTCCAAGTTCAAAATCCCTCAAACCCAATTGTTCCAAAGATTCATACAAAAATATTGAATATTGAAGATTTTAAGCCGAAAAAACACTTTAAATGAAAATATCCTATTTATCCTTGCTCTGGCCCCCCCTTTTACAAATTCAAAATTCTAAAACTTGTTCCAGGTTGTTCTAGGGCTCTTCTAAATTGTTCCAGAACTTCGTTTCTTAATATTGATTTGTACTATGAAGAATTTCCAAAAAATCGCCCCCTCTTCCCCTCTTATTTATATAATTCGAATTTTTCAAGCATATCTATTTACTATTTGTTTTGATTTTTTTCTGTTACTACTTTTCTTTATTAAAAATTATTTTCAGCTTGTTGTAGATCTTCAGAAGTTGTTGAATGACTAAGCAGGATACGGGTATAATGTGTAAACTATTGTTCTTCAAAATTTACTATAATGCGTTCCATTGTCGTTGAAATTACTCAAAAAAGGAAAAATAAAATCGAGTATTAGTACAACTGATCAAACGCAAAATACACGTGTCCTTAAATATAAATTTATTCCTTAAAAAACTACCTAAATTTTCCAATGATTTCTCCTTTATTCCATACCATCACCTTGCATTTATGCGTAAATATTTGTTATTGTCATGCATTTCACCCATATTAGAATAAGTAATACCCTTTAAAAATATATCCTCCAAATTATGAATTGCGGTTTTCAAACTTTCTCCTGAAATGCCTTCAAAAATACTCTTTTACACGCACATTACTTGAAGTTTAACAACGAAAACCCTTCAATCTTACCTATCAACTACCTGCTTCCTTTTCCATGCTCTCTATCATTCAAAAATCTCTTCAAATTATGAGTCAGATTTTTTCCAATATACATTTGTCTTCAAAATAAAAAATTGTATTGGCGATTATTTTCAAAAACTACCCTAATTGGAATTTTGGAAAAACCCTGATTCATAATCTACATCTTTGTAGAAAGCATAATTGTAATAGTTTTGATATTAACTTAAACAATTTGTATATACCTACTGTTAATAGTTTAAGTATATTGGGAATATTATTTGATAATAAATTTAATTTTAGGAGTCACTGTATTGATTTAAAAAAGAAATTAACCCCAAGATTAAACGTTGTAAAATATTTATCATCACGTAATAGCTATGTTCATACTAATACACTTATCAATATAACGAAAACAATTTTTTGTTCTAAAGTAGAATATGGTCTAACCATTTATGGCAAAAGTACGCAATCTAACTTGAGAATCCTGCATCCTTTCTACCACGCAGCAATCAGAGCAAGCCTTAAATCATTTCGAACTACTCCTATCAAAAACATGATGACGGAAGGCGGCTTTTACACAATCGAAGACAGAAGAGACATTTTGACTTCCCGACTGCTCCCGAAGATTTGTGAATCATATAGCTCCCCAATTCATAAAGACGCAGTAAAAATAATGAGTCGTAAAAAGATACCTAAAAAACACTCAACACTTTACAAGGCATTATCCTACGGGAAAGACATTGGAATCCACCCCATTGCAAAAAGTATACCAATCGAAAAACACCCCCCTTGGATGCTACCACTAAATGCAATCAACACCAGCTTGTCAAAACATCCTAAAGATACGACACCTAAAGAAAAGTACTCCCAACTTTTTCTGGAACTACTGAACAGCTATCCCAATTACATTTGGGACATAATATACACTGATGGTTCAAAAAGCCGTGCAGGTACTGGTTTTGCAATTGTTGACAGTTATGGACAACTTTATAAGGCTGTGAAGCTACCATCGTATTTCTCCATCTTCTCTGCAGAAGCTTTGGCTATTCTTGAAGCAACAAACTTAGCCAGTTCAACAAACAAGAAAACCGTTGTCTTTACCGATAGTCTTTCCACGCTAACCGCAATTCAAAACATCAATCACCGGACACCATACCTTAACAAAATCAGGGACAACATTATATCCCTAAGAACAAAGTTGGAGCTGATCTGGATTCCAGGGCATGTCGACATAAAAGGAAATGAATCAGCTGATCGTGAAGCTAAAGCTATTTCTATATGTCCCAATACCCCAATAACCCACCACCGACCCTCCAAAAAGGACTTAGTAAAACTCTTGGACCGATATTGGAGTTTAAAAAAAAAAGAGCATTGGAACACCTACATCCACCACTACGCCATTATCAACCCAGAAGGATCGCCAGCAACCTATTCAACTAACACCACCGCCGCAATGAACAGGTGCTTCATGCGTCTACGACTTGGTCATACCTGGTTAACAAACAGCTACCTACTCAAGAAGGAACCTCCACCGAATTGCCACATTTGCCAAACAAATAGTATACTTTCAATTAAACACCTTACTTCCGAATGCGTTAGAATTAATCAAATATGTAACAATTTATATACTACAACTCTTTTAAACCTTTTATTTACTCCATCAGAGAAAAACATAAAAAGTGTATATAAAGTATTAAAAGACCTAAAATTAGATACAAGTATTTAAACATATTATTTTCTCCTTAAACGGGGGAGTGGCCGGGAGTGACGGGAGCGCGCTCTATACAGAGCCCACTCTTGTCACTCTCGTCCCCTCCCCCGAAATCTAGTTATAACCACAATATCTTTAAGAGAAAAAACAATGTAAGATCCCAGCCAAAAGCCATGGAGCTCGTGCTGTTAGTTTTAAGATTAATCTATTACATTTATGTTAAGATTAATAAATAATAATAATAATAATAATATTCCAATGCGCGTTTATTTTAAGTGGGGTAGAATATGCGATTTCGAAGTAAATTATTTCTGGCATATCAAAACACACGATCATTAAACTGATAAAACGCGTTTAACGTCCCTTATAAAATTAATTATAGATCTAGTTGAAATGAAAGTAAATAAAACGTCATGTCTTTTGTAAGTTAGTGCCATTTCATTTAAATTGTATTTAAATTTTATTTGTGTAAAAGAGAAAGAAATTAATTCTTTATACTTTTTCTCCCTCTAAGTTTACACTATTCACAAGAAAAAAAACATCTTCAAAACCATTTCCGCAACTCTTTAAAGATCAATCAAAAAATAGATCTTTATGAGCTCTTACAAACACTTTATGAAGAACTCTTCGTCCCATACAATAAGCTCCTCCCCTTTAGGCCCTTTTGGGTGTTAATGACCTCTTTAAGATTGTTTGAAGAGTTGAAAGCTCTCAGAAAATAACTTTTCAAGATATATTGAAGAGACAATTGTGTTGCTTGGGAAATGCAAGGTGATGGTATGGAATAAAGGAGAAATCATTGGAAAATTTAGGTAGTTTTTTAAGGAATAAATTTATATTTAAGGACACGTGTATTTTGCGTTTGATCAGTTGTACTAATACTCGATTTTATTTTTCCTTTTTTGAGTAATTTCAACGACAATGGAACGCATTATAGTAAATTTTGAAGAACAATAGTTTACACATTATACCCGTATCCTGCTTAGTCATTCAACAACTTCTGAAGATCTACAACAAGCTGAAAATAATTTTTAATAAAGAAAAGTAGTAACAGAAAAAAATCAAAACAAATAGTAAATAAATAAGCTTGAAAAATTCGAGTAATATAAATAAATGCGTGATATTATGGTAATAATGGAAATTATTAAAATGTTTTAATGTTTAAAAATAATAACAAGTATTTTCTGGCCTTAAATCTTCAATTTTCAATATTTTTGTATGAATCTTTGGATCAATTGGGTTTGAGGGATTTTGAACTTGGAAAAACTTTTAGATTTTTGATTTTGGAGCAGGGGGGGTGGGGGCGATTTTTTTGAAATTTTTCATAGTAAAAATCAATATTAAGAAACGAAGTTCTGGAACAATTTAGAAGAGCCCTAGAACAACCTGGAACAAGTTTTAGAATTTTGAATTTGTAAAAGGGGGGGCCAGAGCAAGGATAAATAGGATATTTTCATTTAAAGTGTTTTTTCGGCTTAAAATCTTCAATATTCAATATTTTTGTATGAATCTTTGGAACAATTGGGTTTGAGGGATTTTGAACTTGGAACAACTTTTAGATTTTTGATTTTGGAGCAGGGGGGGTGGGGGCGATTTTTTTGAAATTTTTCATAGTAAAAATCAATATTAAGAAACGAAGTTCTGGAACAATTTAGAAGAGCCCTAGAACAACCTGGAACAAGTTTTAGAATTTTGAATTTGTAAAAGGGGGGGCCAGAGCAAGGATAAATAGGATATTTTCATTTAAAGTGTTTTTTCGGCTTAAAATCTTCAATATTCAATATTTTTGTATGAATCTTTGGAACAATTGGGTTTGAGGGATTTTGAACTTGGAACAACTTTTAGATTTTTGATTTTGGAGCAGGGGGGGTGGGGGCGATTTTTTTGAAATTTTTCATAGTAAAAATCAATATTAAGAAACGAAGTTCTGGAACAATTTAGAAGAGCCCTAGAACAACCTGGAACAAGTTTTAGAATTTTGAATTTGTAAAAGGGGGGGCCAGAGCAAGGATAAATAGGATATTTTCATTTAAAGTGTTTTTTCGGCTTAAAATCTTCAATATTCAATATTTTTGTATGAATCTTTGGAACAATTGGGTTTGAGGGATTTTGAACTTGGAACAACTTTTAGATTTTTGATTTTGGAGCAGGGGGGGTGGGGGCGATTTTTTTGAAATTTTTCATAGTAAAAATCAATATTAAGAAACGAAGTTCTGGAACAATTTAGAAGAGCCCTAGAACAACCTGGAACAAGTTTTAGAATTTTGAATTTGTAAAAGGGGGGGCCAGAGCAAGGATAAATAGGATATTTTCATTTAAAGTGTTTTTTCGGCTTAAAATCTTCAATATTCAATATTTTTGTATGAATCTTTGGAACAATTGGGTTTGAGGGATTTTGAACTTGGAACAACTTTTAGATTTTTGATTTTGGAGCAGGGGGGGTGGGGGCGATTTTTTTGAAATTTTTCATAGTAAAAATCAATATTAAGAAACGAAGTTCTGGAACAATTTAGAAGAGCCCTAGAACAACCTGGAACAAGTTTTAGAATTTTGAATTTGTAAAAGGGGGGGCCAGAGCAAGGATAAATAGGATATTTTCATTTAAAGTGTTTTTTCGGCTTAAAATCTTCAATATTCAATATTTTTGTATGAATCTTTGGAACAATTGGGTTTGAGGGATTTTGAACTTGGAACAACTTTTAGATTTTTGATTTTGGAGCAGGGGGGGTGGGGGCGATTTTTTTGAAATTTTTCATAGTAAAAATCAATATTAAGAAACGAAGTTCTGGAACAATTTAGAAGAGCCCTAGAACAACCTGGAACAAGTTTTAGAATTTTGAATTTGTAAAAGGGGGGGCCAGAGCAAGGATAAATAGGATATTTTCATTTAAAGTGTTTTTTCGGCTTAAAATCTTCAATATTCAATATTTTTGTATGAATCTTTGGAACAATTGGGTTTGAGGGATTTTGAACTTGGAACAACTTTTAGATTTTTGATTTTGGAGCAGGGGGGGTGGGGGCGATTTTTTTGAAATTTTTCATAGTAAAAATCAATATTAAGAAACGAAGTTCTGGAACAATTTAGAAGAGCCCTAGAACAACCTGGAACAAGTTTTAGAATTTTGAATTTGTAAAAGGGGGGGCCAGAGCAAGGATAAATAGGATATTTTCATTTAAAGTGTTTTTTCGGCTTAAAATCTTCAATATTCAATATTTTTGTATGAATCTTTGGAACAATTGGGTTTGAGGGATTTTGAACTTGGAACAACTTTTAGATTTTTGATTTTGGAGCAGGGGGGGGTGGGGGCGATTTTTTTGAAATTTTTCATAGTAAAAATCAATATTAAGAAACGAAGTTCTGGAACAATTTAGAAGAGCCCTAGAACAACCTGGAACAAGTTTTAGAATTTTGAATTTGTAAAAGGGGGGGCCAGAGCAAGGATAAATAGGATATTTTCATTTAAAGTGTTTTTTCGGCTTAAAATCTTCAATATTCAATATTTTTGTATGAATCTTTGGAACAATTGGGTTTGAGGGATTTTGAACTTGGAACAACTTTTAGATTTTTGATTTTGGAGCAGGGGGGGTGGGGGCGATTTTTTTGAAATTTTTCATAGTAAAAATCAATATTAAGAAACGAAGTTCTGGAACAATTTAGAAGAGCCCTAGAACAACCTGGAACAAGTTTTAGAATTTTGAATTTGTAAAAGGGGGGGCCAGAGCAAGGATAAATAGGATATTTTCATTTAAAGTGTTTTTTCGGCTTAAAATCTTCAATATTCAATATTTTTGTATGAATCTTTGGAACAATTGGGTTTGAGGGATTTTGAACTTGGAACAACTTTTAGATTTTTGATTTTGGAGCAGGGGGGGTGGGGGCGATTTTTTTGAAATTTTTCATAGTAAAAATCAATATTAAGAAACGAAGTTCTGGAACAATTTAGAAGAGCCCTAGAACAACCTGGAACAAGTTTTAGAATTTTGAATTTGTAAAAGGGGGGGCCAGAGCAAGGATAAATAGGATATTTTCATTTAAAGTGTTTTTTCGGCTTAAAATCTTCAATATTCAATATTTTTGTATGAATCTTTGGAACAATTGGGTTTGAGGGATTTTGAACTTGGAACAACTTTTAGATTTTTGATTTTGGCGCCGGGGGGGGGGGGGCGATTTTTTTGAAATTTTTCATAGTAAAAATCAATATTAAGAAACGAAGTTCTGGAACAATTTAGAAGAGCCCTAGAACAACCTGGTACAAGTTTTAGAATTTTGAATTTGTAAAAGGGGGGGCCAGAGCAAGAATAATAGGATATTTTCATTTAAGTGTTTTTGACGGCTTAAAATCTATTTAATTTTCAATATTTTTGTATGAATCTTTGGAACAATTTGGGTTGAGCGGTTTGGAACTTGAAACAAAATATAGATTGTCGATTTATGATAAAAGGGGGCTAAATGGAGTTCTTACAAAGTTCAAAAACTTTTATATTTTTTTTTAAATTCGATTTAAGGGTGATTGTACAAATATAGAGACACAAAATTTTCCATACACATGTATTTATCATCAAGAAATATGAATTATGTGTTTGAAAAAAAAAAAAAAAACTGGAGACCGGTTTTTACGTTTTTGATAAAAAAGTTTAGAAAGCCTTATCTTTAAAAGTGGACATTTCACGACTTCAATTTTTTGGAACAATGTTAGGAACACTTTTTTAAACCTAAAAAAAAATTGAAAAGTATGATTTTCGAAAAAAGGGGGGCTAGATTTTTTTCGAATTTTGGCCATAACTTTTGAATTTTTGAATATAGAGGTCCAAAAACTTGGAACAATGTTCAGAACAACTAGAACATTCTAGAACAATTTTCAAAATTTCAATTTTTGAAAAAAGGGGGGCTATGTCAAAAATCGTTTTTTGGGTCTAAAACCCCCATTTTTGAATATTTTTGAAAAAAAATTTGGAACAATGCGGAACAAATCGGGAACAACCTGGAACAATTTTCAAAAATAACAAATTCAAAAAAAGGGGGGCTAACTTCACACACTCGAAAAAGCCTGGCAGCGAGCGAAATCAAAAGACGCAAATATAGCAAGCAAACGCACTACTAGTTACTAATCTTATGAAAGCAAAAGTAAAATTAGGTATGGGTTGTTCAAAAAGTAAACGAAAAACATTTAAAAGTGGAAGAGGAGTTAGAGGAGCAACTAAAAAACTTTCCTTTAGAGGAGTAATAAAAGATATTGGAGAAGTTATTCAACGCAATTTTGGAAAAGTTCTCCCCTCGTTCCAGCTGAAGAAAGCTATTCGAATAGCATTATCATCTGCTAAGAAAAAATTTAAGAAGAACGCCAATAGCATAAAGACACCTAGAGTTATTTCTGTACCAAAAACCGGTGGAGCAATTCCATTTCTTCTTCCTATATTTGCTGGACTTTCAGCTCTTGGAACTTTATCAGGGGGAGCTGCAGGTGTTTATAAAGCTGTAAATGACGTTGTTGTTGCTAAAAAAGATCTAGAGGAAAAAAAGCGTCATAATAAAAAAATGGAATCGATTGCAGTTGGACATGGCTTACATATAAAACCATATAGAAAGGGACTTGGACTATATTTGCAACCAGAGGCAAAAAACTTTTTAATTCGCTACCCGATCGTGCATTGAACGAATTGGATTTGAGAAATTTCGCAAATACTTTTATTCCACATTTTCGAGGAGTTTTTATGCGTGATAAATTACCAATAGGTAAACCCTTAAGAAACGAGTGTGGAATTGTTAATCTTGATTCTGCAAATGGTCCTGGAACACATTGGGTAGCGTATTACAAAAAAGGGCGTCAAATTGAATATTTTGACAGCTTCGGAAATCTTCAACCACCAGTTGATGTAATTAATTATTTAGGAAAAAATATTAAATATAATTATACAAAGCATCAAGATTATGACTGTTAATTGTGGTCATTTATGTTTGAGATTCTTATACGATTCTTATTTTGAATAAATAAAAGGTTTTATTTAAAAATTATTTTATTGGCATTCTTATCTTCATGGCGTTGACACTAAAATTAAGTGGGGATACTTCCCATCTAACAGCAGAATATTTTCCACCTTTGAACTTGGATCAAGACTATGTTTGTGGATTAATTGATTTCCAAACATACAACTCCATACCAAATGTTGACGAACGAAACAATATGTTTCATGTAGGAAATCTCGACATTGAAATTCCTGTAGGATCGTATGAAATAGACGATATTGCTTCATATATTACCGATCAAATATTATTACAAAATTCCACCACTACCGTTAGAATAAAAGCAAATAATAATTTATTAAAAGCAACAGTTGAAAGTAATGAGGAAATATTTTTTGATAGGCCTAGAACTATCGGAAAATTACTGGGTTTTACTAAACGAGTTCTTAAACCGGGTGTATCACATTTCTCAGATTCACCTGTTGATATAAACAAATTAAATGTGATACGCATCGAATGTAATATCATTGTTGGTTCGTATTTAAACAATAATCCGGTGCATACAATTCACGAATCTTCACCAGAAGCTGCAGCTGGGTATAAAATCATAGAAGTTCCAAAAAATGTTATCTTTTTACCAGTGAATGTCAAACGTATAACTTCTCTGACGTTAAAGTTCGTAGACCAGGAAGGTGACTTGATAAATTTTAGAGGGGAAACAATAACTGTACGATTGCATTTAACCCCAAAATCTTCATAATGTTGGTCTATAATAATTATATATCCGAAGCTAAGCACGGCCATTCGATTAGTTCTGCTCGAACCCCAAACCTGACAAGACCAAAACTCTCCCCCGAAAATAAAGCTTATTTACTAACACTTGGATTTGCCCTAAAGCAAAAAACAAAATATGGGTGAAATATTAAATATTTACAACCGACCTAGCCATGATAACAGTATCACAAAATTCGAGTATCATAGTTACTCACCTTTTCTTCAATCCTTTAATCAAAGCGATGAAATACGTATCCCCATACAACAGCAAGACTTGTGCATTTTCCCAGTGAAAGCTTCATTTACATAGAAGAAGGTCTTACAAAATCCGATGGATCACCCTCATCTACAGTTAAATTATGTAATAATGCAATGGCATTTCTGTTCGAAGAAATACATTATGAACTTAATGGAATGAATATCGAGAGCAATAAAAATGTCGGGATCACAACAACACTAAAAAATTTTATATCATTGAATGAGAATGAAAGCAATTGTTTAGAAAATGCTTCATGGTCTGGATGTGACAACATTGCCCTTTCATCGGGTACGTTTAACTTTTGTGTTCCATTAAAAAGTCTATTAGGATTTGCGGAAGATTACAAACAGATCATACCAAATGCTAGACATGAATTGATTTTAATTCGAACTCGATCAAATGAGAATGCTTACTTTTCTACAGAAAATGAAGACTTAAAGCTTTCAATTTTTAAAATGCAGTGGAGAGTACCTCACATTACCGTAGCTGATTCAGATAAGCTAATATTATTAAAACAAATCCAATCAAAACCAATTCAAATTCACTTTCGAAACTGGGAATTAAAACTTCAAGTCAACTGGAGAAGCCTAGATATATTATTATTGCTCTACAAACTGGACGGAAAAATCAAAAAAATAAAGACGTAAGCAAATTTGATGATTGTGATGTCAGTAATGTCAAGGTGCATTTGAACTTGGAGTCATACCCTCGCGAAGATTTAAATTTAAAATTTAAGCTGGATCGTTATGCAATTTTATATGATATGTACACCAAATTTCAACAATCCTATTACCAAAAGCAATCACTACCACTTTTAACTAGGGAAGAATTTAAGGATATCGCTCCAATCACAGTAATTGATTGTTCCCGTCAAAATGAAACCATTAAAACCGGACCTGTTGACGTAAAAATTAAACTCAAAACTTCAACCCCTATTCCACCTTCAACATCAATGTATTGCTTAATTTTACATGATCGAGTAATTGAATATAATGCATTAACTGGAGAAGTTCACAAAATCATTTAATTACATGCCACCATAATATAAAACTATCACCACATCACAAAATGGATAATAGACTTTCAAGGCTTCAAAGGGTTAAACAAGGTATTCATCTTGAAGGAGATAGCCATATTACATGATGGACACAATCATCATTTCATTGTTTCACCTTCATATGACTTTAGTTTACTACTCACTTCACTTAAAAAAACAAGCTCATTGGTTATTTTTTAACCATCACGGGTTAACATGGAATGGAGGGTTTACGGATTTTCATCAAGTAAAGACATTTCTTCGAGAAAAAATTAAAATTATAACTGTTTACGTCAAAGGGACTGAAAAAACAAAGTGGCTAAAAAAACTACTTAATAATGATAACGTAGAAGTAATTAACCTCGAAGATGTCTGCAAAACATGCCCCAAATTTCAAAGCCTAAACAAATTTATTCTGATGCTGATATCATGAAATGTATGTACTATGAAAAATGTTGTGCACTTCAAAATGTTCATCTTTTAAATAAGTTTGTAAGTGATTCCAAGCAAATGTAAACTTTTTTTTTTATCAGAAATAAAACCAAAAATTTTGTAATATTATTATGGTTTTCAATATAACAAAACGTTTTTTACATAGTTTTTTATAAGGTAGAAGAAGAGTTTGTTGAGTCATAGCGTTGTCTTTTGAATCCATATGGAACAGAACTGTGAACCGCTTTCGGACTATAAGTTTTTGATTCTGTTACAGAAACTACTTGATATTCCCGCGTTCGTCGAATGCTATTATATTTTAATAGTATACTTTCATTATCTTGAGAACAATGATTTAATACAGCTTGTTTAATAGTATCAAAATTAACTTTTTGGGATGATTCGTAATTTAGAAAGATACCCTTTACTTTACAGACAATGTGTTCAGTATTATCTTTTGTGCTAAAAACTTTAAAGGCATAGTTTTTGTAGCCTCCACTTACAAATTCAGTTATAAAACTTCCATTTCCGTAGCCTTCTAGTTCATCAGTCATATCACCAATAAAAACTCCAGTAGGTGGTTCAAATTCTCCCTGTCGACTTACATATACCACAGAATCAGTGTCGTAATATAGAACTCTTTCTTCTAATTTTTCTAAATAACTGTATAATTTAAGACGAGCAAGTGTAGTTGTATAGGCAGCAACACAAACGTTAACCGTTGATAGAGGTTCCATTGCATCTTCTTTTATTTCAAAATTAATCACAACGTTTTCTTCATTAGCCGGAAGAATATGCAAAACATCTACAGAAGGATGTGTAAGCAATAGAAACAAATCCGAAGGGTCATATAAAATACATGTTTGTTGTTGATTTTCACGCTGTCCAAATTTCCCCCAAAATGAATTTAAAATTAACTTTACACTTATAGTAATTTACCGAATTCCCCGTTCGACCGCCATAGAAAGCATTACGTGGATTTATCGGGGAGTTAAGTATCAGTGCATGTGTATTAAAAATTTAAATCTTCTTTATTGCAATTGTCTTTGGAATTCGCAATGACTTCGTAATTGAATTTTCTTAGTCGCTCTGATTTGGCCTGTGTTCTCTCGTATCTGCGATTTAAAGTATCATTGGGGTCTTCGAAGAGAGGATCATCACGTTTGTGTTTCAAACAGAGCGGGTGACCGTGATAGTAGCAACCGTGATATTCAAAGATTTGTCTGGTTTCTTCACAAAATCCGTCAACTCTTACACCGTTGATAACTGCTTCTCTTCCTTTTGATGCATTTTGTATGTCAATATTACGTTTCATTTCCTCCCAAAGCAGCCACTTTATTGCTTCAGTTGATTGATTATCCACACATCTGTACCCATTTCTAGGTATTAAGCCAATAGTGTTTGGAAGAAGAAAGTTACGTCTAAACACAAGATTACATGCTGACGCTATAGTTGTTGCTTCCAAAAATGGTTCAACATTACTCTGATTGAGAAACAATGTTCTAAATGTCAAACATGCCTCGGTCAAAATTTCAACATCGCTTATGCAATATTCCACAAGTTCACGTTGCATGTCAAAATAATTGTTTTGATGTTCGGCATACCATTTTAAAAAGACATTGCGGTCTTCTACCCTCATTGTATCTGGTGAATAAAATTCTATTGCGGGCAGTTTTCCAGTATAGTTTTTATTTTCCTTAGTATTGAAGTAGTGAGGAAAATAACATTTCTTTAAAGCAGGTGGAAGATCAAACGCTTTCGGAAGTTTTGACAATGCCATAGGAAAGTATTTTAATGAGTCTATAAATTTTACATTTCCTATTTGCATTAAAATAATAACGCATGATCAATTCAGGAGTCAGTTTTGTTTTTTCCAAATTGTAATTCAAAATGAATTGATGATCATATGCTTGACCATTATGAGCTATGACGAATACTTTTTTAAATTTTTTTCTAATATTTAATATGTAATTTAAAAATTTGGGTACCACATCTTGCTGGTCTTCTTTTTCTCTAATTACATTTAGTGAATATCTGCACTTTTGACAAAAAGATAATTTTGGAATATGTAGGCACTGATCACATTTTTGTTTAAACACACACAAATTTGGTTCATGTAATTTTGCCTCTCCTACCATCACTTTCTCTTGGCGGCTTTCTAAATCATAAAATATGTACAAACAGTCTTTATAATTGGGTGTTCTCCTGTCCGGAAGAATAAAGCAAAGATGGTTTTTGTCTACATGTTTGTTGCACTGCTTGCAAAAGTATTCACTACAAATATGGTGTCGAGTTGCTTCGTGTGTTTTTAGACATAATAGGCATCTTTTCATCTGGTGACATATAGACTTTTTTCCAATAGTACCGCTCATTTGATGATTGTCAAAACATTCTTTTCCTCTGAAGATTCGATTGCAGTCTTCACATAAAATCTCATTTGGGGTTTTGGTGCAACCAGGTGTTTGTTGGCATTGGGGACAGGATCTTACACATTTATGGTGGTTTTTTGCATCATATGGTATATGACACTTTTCGCAATAATAACTGCAACAAAACGCGGATGTCAATGATGTTATTACACAGTTGTTATGGTACAGCAAATTAATTTTTTGCTCTCATTCACATTCATCTGCAACAGAAACTCCTTCAAAAATAATGTTCCGACCTTTTGCTCCGTGTTCATAGACTGTTATTTTATAGTCCTTTAAGTGATTTTGAAAAAGTTTTAACTCTGCAACCCCGCAACCTTCAGAAGGTATATTGATCTGAACAGCATTGATTAGTTTTAACGCTCTTTGCGTTTGAATCTTTCTGATGTCTTTTCTCAATTTTTGTATGTCATTTTCTTTGTCGGCATATGCTTTAGCTACAACCAACGCTCGAGGCAAACATAAATTATCCACATTATTTATTTGCATGATTCCTTTGCGTTTATTGCACTCTTCCTCGAATGAATTCAACATATTAGAAGGTTTTTTCCCCTCTCCTACCGGCATTTTAACCGAGTTAACTGACATACAGAAATTATCGGTGCTTAAACCTTCTGAGTTACTTTGAAATATTTTGGATATCATATCCCACACATCGTTAAATTTCAACTCTGAGAGATTTTTAAAATTAATCCATCCGTGACCTCTTTCGGTAAATCCCTTTCCACAGAAAGTAATTCGAACTTTATCTGTTGACTCAAGTCCTGCTACAGCGAATTTAATCATATCGTGAATTGCCTCTTTAACCCACGAAGATGGTTCTTCATTCTTTGGTATGGGCTTGATTTTAAATTCAATTTTTCTTCCCTTTATTTTGAATCGCTTGACTCGAGTATCGATCTCGCTCAAAACTTCAATTCGCTGAAAATTTAAAAGAAAAGAACAATGTCTTTAACCAATCGAATACACAGAAAATAAATAAATAAAAACAGTAAAATTTGTATTTTATAAAATTGTATATGTATTTATTTTTATTTTTTTTATTTAAACTCGTTATAAAATAAATGTTTTTTGTGAGTTTATAAAATATGAGGGTAAAGAAATTAACCAACTCACAGCTGGCTCATATCCATCCTTATTTTGTTTTTGATGTTCTTGTTGCTCTTGTTGATGCTGATGCTGTTGTTGTTGTTGTTGTTGTTGTTGTTGTTGTTGTTATTGTTGTTGCTTCTGTTGTTGTGGTTCTTCCTTCTCATGAAAGTCCAGACTAAATGACTGCCCGCGAGGCCCCAACACCTCCAGCGAGCAGTTAGTCAAGTGGTTCACGTCGTCATCATCAAGTTTAGAAACAAGCCGTTTTGGCAGATACACCACACAGTCCTGGAGCTCCCTAAACCGTGTAGTGCATCTATTTGCGTACATGATTGGGAATTTCTTTTTGAACGTCAGTTTCGAAATGCTGCAAATCGGCTTCCTCTCTTTGCATTGCTTCAATGCATTTTTAATCTTCTTCAAGAAAGACATTTTTTTAATTATTTAAGTGAGAAGTTTGAATGTTCCAGATTAAGTAACACGAACGAACTGTTTTGAAACTGAAAGACCAGCGTGGTCTTATACTCTCGAAACAATTTTTCTAAAACTATGTATATATTATTCTGGTCATTGTGGGAACGGCTTGTTTTGTTGATGATGACCGCAGTTATAAAAACAAAATGTTAGCTCTCCTTTTTCTTTAGAGATCGTGCCTTTTCTTTAAATTCTTTTGTCAAGTGTCGAATTCTCCAACTAATGCCTTCGATTTTTATTTTTTTTTCATATCGGTAGTAAGTGTCTTCTGAGTTTTATTTACAACCTTTTTTACAATGATTTTTACGATGGGGATATTTGTAGATGAAATTAAAAAGTGGTGAGAATATCGGTTGACTGCACTTATTTGCTACTGAATTTGTCTTTTTTTTCATTTGAAAGTGCGCAAATGTACTCCCTTAATTGATTGCTTTTTTTTATGGGCTTTCCTTAATAATAATAATGTTAAGATTTTACGATGAAAAGAATAAAGATGAAATTAAAAAATTGAAGATATCGATTTGCTTGATTTAATTGGATATTTTCTTCTTCATCTTAAGATTTGAGGTACATATATAATTACTACTTAGTTTATTAGATAATTTTACTTCGAGTCATTTAAAATATTTTTAATTGGATTTTCATTATGTTAAGTTAAGTATTGATTGTAGTCCTATTTTTGAAAGTGATAAAATATACTCCCTCAATTGATTGCTTCCCTATCGTGTACTTTCCAGAAACTAAAATTGCTCTTTATGTCGAAGTCTTTGTCTTTGATTTTTTTTGTTGGTGTTGCCACGCGCCTTTCACTTATTTAAAATTTTGGTATAGGCATACATATTATGTTCTAAAGATAATTGAAAAATATATTTCTGATTCATTATTCCTAATTTAATTTCTCTTCTTTTTTACGATTCTATTAGTACGTTAATGGTATATATTCAATCTATATATATATACTATACTACCTCTATTACCAAAACCGCACCACCGTCGTTCCGAAACCTAACACTCCCAATTACACAGGCAGCACACCTACGCTCGCGCGTCAGCGTAGAAGCAACCCCTAACCTCCTATTTTAAACATCAAACACCACATAACCCCAGCACACACCATAAAATACAAATATAGAAACAAACACTAGAACTATACTCACACCTCATTGTCACCCAGCAACCTTATCATTAAAATCAAAACTCTAATAGCGAACAAACTACACACACTACTCACAAGTACACTCCACACACAATATCAACTTCAATATTCAACCCTCAACCTAGATGCTGGACTATCGGACTAGGTCGATGCCCTCATCTAAGAAGTCAGCATATCTGATGATGACAAACAGGAATATACACAAAAATATGTATCTAGCTACAACAACACTTGAAACACATCAACCGACAGCAGTGCAAGAAATCCACTTGACATATATCATCTAATACCGATCCCCAATATACGAACGATCAACATCCCATAATCCCATCTCAAATTACACCACACCCAACGTCAAAATATTTTTTTTTTTCACCCACCCCCGAAACAAATCGCAATAAAATGAAGACAGAAGTCAGAAATTACGTATGGTAATAGATTTTAAGAACTTGAATCGAAATACAGTCACAGATAAGTATCAGATCCCAGATATAAACTTTATTTTGAGTAATTTAGGGAAAGCAAAGTACTTTTCAAGTATAAATTTAGAAAGCGGCTTTCATTAGATAATGGAAAATATGAGTATATTAGAATGCCGTTCGGGTTAAAAAACGCACCTGGCATATTACAGGGGCCATACTATGTAACTTTATTCTACTTTCGAATATATTCGAAAGTGGTTTACGTCCTTTTGTAGGAAAATTCTGTTATAACGGGTGATTTTTTAGCTGGTTTGGTTTTGGCAACACTGGTTTTGACAGCTGACGTGTGTTTAGTACCTTGTGTCACTGTCAAACAGTTTCAGTTTGGTTTGCAATTTAACCATGGATCGTCTTACAAATGAACAACGCTTGCAAATTATTGAATTTTACTATCAAAATTCGTGCTCGGTTCGAAATGTTCATCGCGCGCTGCTTGTGTTCAGCGATGAGGCTCATTTTTGGTTGAATGGGTACGTAAATAAGCAAAATTGCCGCATTTGGAGTGAAGATCAGCCAGAAGCATTGCAACAGCTACCAATGCATCCCGAAAAAGCCACTGTTTGGTGCGGTTTATGGGCCGGCGGCATTATTGGGCCTATTTCTTCAAAGATGATGCGAATCGCAGCGTTACTGTCAATGGTGAACGCTACCGAGCGATGATAACACACTTTTTTTTGCCCGAAATGGAAGTTCTTGACTTGCATGATATGTGGTTTCAACAAGACGGTGCCACATGCCACACAGCACGCGAAACAATGGCGCAATTGCGAGGCGAGTTTGGTGAACAGTTAATTTCACGTTTCGGGCCGGTCAATTGGCCGCCTAGATCGTGCGATTTGACACCATTAGATTATTTTTTGTGGGGGTATGTCAAGGCTAATGTCTATAGGGACAAGCCCGCTTCGATTGACGCACTGGAAGCCAACATCCATGCATTCATTCGTGAGATACCGGCCGTTATGTGTGAAAGAGTATGCCAAAATTGGACTCAGCGGATGGGCTACCTGAGACGCAGCCGCGGTCAACATTTGCATGAAATTTTCTTTAAACATTAAATTGCAAGGTTCAAACTATCGATTCAAATAAATATTTCATTCATTTTTTTGAATTTTTTGTGTTTTTTTTTTAAAAAAAGTTCTAAACCTCTTAAAAAATCACCCATTATTTACAAAGATTACATCATTTTATATTCAAATAGGACGAGACTAGAGACATGCCAATTTATAACAGTTATAACAGTTTTTCGCCATTAAAAGTGGGCCTGGCCCTGCGGGGCCGCATAAACAGTACAATAAACCAAAACTGTTATAATCTAGGAAAATCAACATTTTATCAAAAAGAAATTAAACTCTTAGGCTACCTGATAGTAGAAAATGTAATTAAAACAGATAATGATGAAATAAGTACAATTCAGGAATATCCAATTCCATAGACTCTACGTCAATTACGATCATTTTTAGGAATGATTGGCTGCTACAGGAAGTTTATAAAACATTATGTTCGAATAGCTAAGCCTTTAACAAAGTATTTGCAGTCAGATTCTGGGCGAGTTTCGACTCATGTAGAAAAGAAAACTAACATAACGTTAAAGAAACTTTTAATTGTGAAGAAGTTGAATTAATCAGCCTAATTTTAGTTAGAAATTTTATACTTACTCCAGACGCTTTAGATGACGCAGTAGGCGCCGCTTTAACACAAGACGGTAGACCTATCACGTTTATAAGTAAAACACACACACAGAAAGAATTATTTTCAATTATATTCGCACTTAAAAAAAAAACGAAATTATTTATACGGAATAAAAGAACTAGAAATATATACAGATCATCAGCCTTTGACATTTTCGTGCTCAAAACGCAATCCGAATGCGAAAATGAAGCGATGGTACGCTTTAATAGAAGAATATTCATTATTATATAATATATTTCATAGTAATCTGTGGAGCTTGAAGCTCGTAGATGAATAAATAAATTAATACAAAATGATTTAAATGCTAGTTTATTTTACCAGAAACAGTAGA
Source organism: Leucozona laternaria (assembly GCA_932273885.2). Taxonomy (NCBI): domain Eukaryota; kingdom Metazoa; phylum Arthropoda; class Insecta; order Diptera; family Syrphidae; genus Leucozona; species Leucozona laternaria. The sequence goes on along the minus strand of OW026366.1, from coordinate 70,477,177 downwards.
AATTCATGAAAAAATCGGGGAATTAGGCCCCAGTTATAGCTATCATTGAAAACCATCATTGAAAACTTTAATGATTGGTTTTGAGGGACTTAAAAAGGAAAATCAGTGCATATTTTGATGCGAATATGAAAGCGGTGACTAAATTATTAATTTTTGCCAAAAAAAAATTCGTTTTCGCCCAACCGTCCACTTTTCAAACGACTTTTATCATTTCAGTGATTGAACTTCCTTACCAATGATCATTGAAAAATTAAACTTAATTTTATGGCCAAGTTTCGGATCGAATTGAATTTTTTTTTCACTAAAGTAATAATTCAATCCATCAGCTTTATTTTTGTATCAAAATAATTACTGATTTTACTTTCTAAACGTCTCAAATTCAGTCATTAAAGTTTTCAATGATGGTTTTCAATGATAGCTATAACTGGGGCCTTATACAGAATTGGAAATAGTATTACTGAACATTTTACGAATAAATTCATAATATGCGATCATTTAGCACAAGATATAACCAATGATGATAGAATAAATATAGTGAAGAAAACTCGTATCATAGCACATAGAAATGCTCGGAAAAACATTAAACAGGTAGAAGAAGAATACTATTTTCCAATAAAGAGAGACCAATTTGAAAAGTAACAAAAACAAGTACGATAGGAAGCCGCATATAGAGAAGATTAGCGAGACGACAATTCCGAAGAAGGAAGGGATATCTAAATATAGATATATTTTTCTTAGAAAACAATCAATATGCAAGTTAAACACTTCTCAATGATAAATCAGAGATAAGACATAGAATATTAGATTTATTACAAATATATCCGAATGCAAAACACATACGCATAGAAATGTATTACGTAGAAGCAAATCATAGTGGACAGATAGAAAGATTCAACATTAACAGAAGTTTATAGATGTATGAAAGAAGAAAATAAACTTATAGATACAGAAGAATTATTACTAAAACTTAAAAATATTTTTGCATCTAAGAAAGATAAAGTCGTTGATGAACAAAAATCTGGCATATATGCTTTTGAATGTGGTGCATGTAAACGACGTTACATAGGCCAAACTTAACTCAGTAAACAAGTGAGATACAAAGAGCATTGTTATTGTGCAAAAAAGAACAAATTAAAACAATCAGCCTTGCGGATCACATTGTAACTGAAGTTCATGGAATTGGGGAGAAAGAGCATAGCATTAGTTTGATTAAATATGTAAACAAGTGCAACAGACTAGATGCTTATGAAAGTTACTATACCGAAAAAGAAAACAATAACTTGAATGCAGAAGAAGGCGAGATTAGAACACCGCTTTTCTCGTTGGTATAGCTCACGTCCGTTACTTCGCATACCCACTCTTCGGTGTTTAACAAAAATATATGATGCAGATTATGCAATCGAGTTAGTGTGGTTGATGAACGCCAAAGAAGCGTTTGAAATGCGTTCGCGTTAATGTAAGTTTTCTTTTTTGTAATTTGATTTCGTTTTGTTTGTGTAAAACAATGAGGTGTTGTGTTAAAAAAGGTGTTTAAATTTATTTATCCACGTTTTTCTTAATGCTATATGTTTCCACGTCGTTCAGTTAAACATGTCTGTTATGACAACTAAATTAGTTTATGTTATGACAACTAAATTAATTAAAGATTATTTAAAAGGTTATTCAAACACTCAGTATGAAGTTGAAACTTATATAAACTCACCCAATGAGGAATAAAAATTCAAAAATATTAATATCATGCAACAAATTCATACCAACATAAGTAAAAATGTATGAGCAAGTATATTAATCACAATATTGATAACCATTGTAATCATATTCAGTATGAAATATTATTTAAAGTACAATCAAAGAAATGTAATTAATCAAGCAGAATGTAGACGACTTCAAAGAGAAGAATTCGATGTACTTTTCAACAAGAAAGTAGAAGAAGCAAAAAGGGAAGGGGGAAGTTAATGCCAGTCAGCATTATAAATTTATGAATTAACATATACAAGAAAAAATAAATTCACGAAGCAAAGTCCACTGATAAGTCATATCTAAATATAGACATCGTAATCACCAAGCAGCAAAAAAAAAAAACGGCAATAGACAAACACAAGAAAATCGGATATAGTTCTAAGAAACAACAAACAACACCAATAGAAAAACCCAAGATAATCGTCAGATACAAAACAACAAACAACACTAATGGACAATACCAAGGATCCAAACAACACCAATACCATTATGGACAAAGATAAGGGATGTGAACAGTATTGAAGAACATAGGTATAAATATCAGCACTTAGATTGTTTTTCCTAACTTCTACTATTACCGGACATATCGACGAACGTAGTCCTTCCATATTTAAAGTATCTTAGAATAAGAAAAAAAGTGTTAGTTTTAGTCATTACTTTGCAAAAAAAAGCTTAATAAAGTTTTTAAAAAATATCTAAGTGTCATTGTAATTAATTCGCGCGGCTTGGGCCAACTGATTCCCCAGCCTGAGCGAGAGGTTTTGCTTCATTGTTTTTTTTTTCTTATGAGCAAGTGTTAGGTTCTTTCAGGTGCACGTCATTACCAATGATCACGTCAAATGTCAGTTACTTTAAATTTAAGTTTCTCAAGGAAGGCACCTTTTTGCGGGAGCTCCTGTTTAGCTGATAGTCCAAAGGAAAAAGACCGATCAGAAATTTGGCGGTTACCTTTTTTTCTACCAAACCAAACTAGAATGTTGGCACTCACTGCTTCCTGATTGAATTCAGCTAACCCTAATAAAAATGGTTTCGGATATGAAGTTAGGATTCCATACCATATAACAGAGTGTAGAAAATTTGTATCTTTCTTTCTTGTTGCCTACAACAGTAACACGGATCCTTATCTTAATTATTTTAAGCAGCTTAATTTACTACATAAAACCATAATTTTTGTTAAATATTTTTTTTTAGCAAATGTGGAATCTTCGGCCCATATCGATGTACCTACAAGCAGATTACGAAACAATTCGCAGGTTGAAGTCACCTCTGAGAGCATACGAAATGATGATGTGGCCGACGATGAAAGTGAAAATGAGTTCAATTTTAACGATGCTGAAACAGAATCAGATTCTGATGATAATCAGAGTAGCCAAGATGCTCAAAGAATTGTTCAAACTGGAACAATTGTTGGATCTGAAACAGGTAATTTTATAACAAAATGAAAATTAAAAACAAAAACTCATCCAAATAATAATTTGCAAATAGGATTATGTTGCTTTGTGGTTTTTGATTGATAGATTTAATAATTAAAGTTTAATAAATATTAATAAGAAAATTTTAAAATCAGAATTATTTATTTAATATTAGCAGACCCATAGGTTAGGTTAGGTTAGGTTACGGTGGCTGCCAAGCAGGAAGCTTGACACACTTAGACCATAGTTGGACCATTGTGATACCACAAGAATCTAGGAACTTTCCATCCTATTCGTTGAACCACTTGGAGCTCTTTACGAAGCGTGCGAGATTAATTATGTCAACATTTACCAGATCACTAGGATCGTTGTAGTAGTACTCTCCGAGATGGAGTTTGCGTCATTGGGATAGAGCAGGACAAGTGTAGAGGAGATGAGGAATCGAATTTTCCTCTTCTTCATCCATACAGCTTCTGCAGAAGTCATTTGAGAATACTCCAAGCCTCGTTGCGTGCTTGCCTATCAAACAGTGCCCGGTAATTTCATTGATTGAATCATAATTATGTTGTTCCCTTTTGACCAACAAAATCAAGTGCAAAGAATCCAGAATGCAAAGTTATGAGTAATAAAATTGTCACAAATAATTTGTATATATTAGAAGAAGAAAAGAATATTAATAATAATAAGTGGGGATAGCCCAAATAATTTGTAAAAGAATTAAGGTATAAATAGCTGTAAGAATTGTAAATGAAACTTATTCCTGACTTGAAATTTTGGTGGAATTATTTTAACTGCAGCTCCCTAGCCACAATTTGAAGCGAGCTGCGCTTAATAAAGCAATCCAAAGCGTGCTACGCCATATAGCTTAGGGCATCACATCACATGGTGATCCTGCCAAACCTGTTAGGGTACAAAAAAATAAAAAAAAAAAAAAATAAAAGTAACCAACAGGCAAAGCGGACCAAAAATAGATGTCGTACAACAGAGAAGAACTGGGTACTCTTTTTGAGGAGTTGGAAAAACCTCATGCACCATATATCCGGAAGCTCATGCAGATACACCGATATACAAGGCAAAACCTAAAAGAGCAGGCCCGAAACCTCTGACAATAGAGGAATACAAGAGAAGGAACAACAAGAAAAAGATTTCACTTGAAATTCAACCAAATAACGAAGCGCCAAAAAAGACCAGGAGACCTAGGGCCGAGAAAGCAGTTAAGGCACGACAGATGCGAGCAGAACTACATAAAATAATTGCAATAACTATCGACAGATCTTCAAAAACCAAATTGATTGCAGAATTAAAACAATGGGACAACCACAATCAAAAGCAGTAATCAGCAATAATCTGAGCAGCAGCCAAACTAACCAAATTTTCAATAACGGCAATATAAATATGTGCACATTTTTGATAATAATAATTTTATTAATTGCAAAAATTCATTCTTACTATAAAAAATATGTTAGGTTAGGTTAGGTTAGGTTAGAAGGGGTAATAATACGCAGAAACGCATCATCGCACTCGGATCTCAATGGATCCATTGTGGTCCCCAGGGTAGGTGAAAATGAGGATGGGCGAGGAAAGGAGTTAAATGGAGTTTAGGTATGGGTATGAGACGCCTCCCTGAACCAACCCGAACTTTTAATAAATTTCAGGATGTGCCTTAGTGGCAAAGACGAGATGCCATTCAGGTCGTCAAAGAAGTAATCTCCGAGTGCCATTTTCCTGGTTCTTACTGAGCTAGGGCATTCACAAAGGAAGTGATAGGAGCCCTCTTGCGCCTCTTCATCCTGACACCCTCTGCACAAATCGGATGAGCTGATGCCCATTCTGCGCATATGGGTTCCCATTGATTTGTGACCCGTTAGGATACCAACCAAAAGGGATAGTTGAGGTCTGCTTAGTTTAAGAAGGAAGTTCGTCTTTTTCTTAGAGAAGTTCGGCCATAGATTCCTCGAGACCTGACAAGTATCATTTGCTGACCATCTATCGTTTGCGGTTTCGAGGAAACATTTGTGAATTCTCCTTTTTTCTACTTCTAGTGGCATAAGAACGGAGGGTTCAGTTTGGCTTAGTTCGAGGGAACATCCTATTTTTGGCCAATTTATCCGCCATTTCGTTTCCATTTATGTCACGATGTCCTGGGATCCATCGAAGGGTAACTGTATTTGATGCACTGAGTAGTTTTAACTCGTTACGGAAACAGTCTATCAGTTTAGACGTTGTGACAATTGAAGTAATGGATTTAATTGCCGCCTGACTATCAATGAAGATGTCGATGTTTCTGTTTACAAGTTCAAAAGTGGCAAGATGGAAGTTTTATTGATCTATTTAGGGGTGGGTTGTCTGAGAAGATGCCTGACCCTACCCCCTCAACCGTCTTGGAACCATCTGTAAAAACCGCAACATGATAAGTATTTATGACCCGGTTGGCCGCCCAGAGGTGCCTTGAGGGGACATCTGTTAGCGCCACTGGGTTGAAATCAAAGTGCGGTGCAGTATAGTCCGTTTGAATGTCTTTTTCCATGAAAGTCATTATGGTTTTGTGCCTATCCAGTTCTTGCATTGGTTGAGTCTTAGAGCATTGTTGGCCGCCACTTCCTTCGTAAATAAATCAAGTGTGGCTAGTGAAAGAAACGTTTCCAAGGCTGTGGTAAGAGAAGTTTTCATGGCACTAGTAGTTCCAATACATGCGAGTCTCTGAATTTTTGTTATTGTTCTTAGATTGGTTGCCTTTTCTAGGGCTGGCCACCAAACCAGACATGCGTACGTCAAAATTGGCCTTATTATGGCTGTGTACATCCAATGAATGGTTCTGGGGCTGGGACCCCATCTCTTTACAAAAATCCGACTGCTTGTGTAGAATGCTACTGAGGCTTTCCTCTCTCGTTCTTTAATATTTTCTTTCCAGTTTAGCTTACGGTCTATTACCAAACCAAGATATTTTGCCGTACCAGTGATCTGGAGCGGAGTCCCATTTATGGTGGGAGGATCTATGTTCGGAATAACATGTTTTCTTGTAAACAAAACTAGTTCTGTCTTAAGTGGGTTGACATTTAGTCCGCAATTACTGGCCCAATTACTGAGCGTGTCAAGAGATGTTTGCAAAAGCTCACACAGTGTAAGTATAAATTTACCTGATGCCATTATCACGATGTCGTCAGCATAAGCAACGACCTTGCCACCGCTTAGGCTGAGTTTAGCTAGAATCTCATTGACGAGTAAAAGCCAAAGCAGGCTGGATAAGACGGAGTACCTCTGCATGTCCTAACTTTTAGCTTACTGTGACCCATTTCTGCACTTACAACTCTCGTTTGAAGCATAGAGTCAATCCAGTTCGAAAGCATCGGATCAATATTAAAGGAGTCCAGGGCTCGTCGGATAACGCTATTTTCAACGTGTTAAAGGCCACTTCTATGTCCAGGAATGCTCCGAGGGTAAATTCCTTGAATTGGATTGATTTTTCAATCGTGCCGACCACTTCATGAAGTGCCGTCTCAACAGATTTGCCCTTCATATACGCATGTTGGGCCTGTGAGAGGACACCTACATTAAGTTTTAGGCGAATGTGCGTTTCCATTAGTCTTTCTAAGGTCTTGAGAATAAAGGAGGATGCTCCGATTGGAGCATAATCGGAACTATGCCATCAGGTCCTGCAGGCGTGTATGCTGAGAAGGAGTCAATGGCCCAAGCCACTTTCCTAATATCTACAATTTGGTTACCAATATTTGAGGTCGAACTAAAGGCCGGCTCACATTCCACAGGGGATGAATCAGTGACATATCCTGGGAAGTGAGTGTTTATAAGTGACTCTAAAGTTTCTGAGCAGGTTTTAGTCCAGGTTTTATCGGGTCTTTTTAAAAAGCCCGGAGGAGTGTTGACCTTCGACATAACTTTCCTGAGCCTAGCGGCATCATTTGTAGACTCGAATGTCTGTACAGAATTTCCGCCAGGCAGCTCTTTTTGCATAAGTAGTTCGGTTTTTGTATAAGTTCTTGCTGATCTTGAAAAGATCCCAGTCAGCAGGTTCATTAGTATATTTTGCTGTATTGAAAAGCCTCCTTGAGTTTTTCCTAAGAATGGACAGCTCTTTGGACCACCATGGAGTACCGAGTTGCATCTCATCGTGACCACCGAGTTGCATCTCATCGCGACCACACGTGTGGGAGAGTGGTTACATACCCCGCTGCCTTGTACCCCCAATAAAATCATTCCAATCAAATAAAATATATTCTCTTGCTATCTGCCACCATATCATAAATCTAAAAAAAAAAACAGAATCGAAATTAAAGTGCCAATTTTTAATTTATATAACTCCTTCAATTGCGTCGCGATAAAAAAAATATCAATCAACAAAAAAAAAATCAAATCTAAGCTCGCGCCGGGAGAGAAAATAAAAAAAACAATAGCCCATGTAATACATATCATCAACAAGTGCAAGTGCCAGTGCCAGTGCGTGCAAAAAATAACAACAAAAAGTTCAACATAAACATCCATAGCACAGCGGTAAACCTCCATTCTCTCCTTCCCTCATCACTCACAGTGCTTTGGCTATGTCGATATAAGCTGTGTATGTATCATCTCATGCAGTGCTTGTAATTGATTAAGCCAAAGCATATCAGATAAATAGTTGTTATTGATTTTGGGTATCCAGGGGCGGATCAGTACATTTGCTATTAAGGCACAACACTAGTAGTATTTGTACTGTGAAGTCATTTTGGGGCCCAAAGTTGATATCAGCTTAGATAATTGTCTGATTTGGTTTTTTATGTCTGTTTTTTCGTAATGGTGGTTGAATTTAGGGTTGACAACAGCAACATTCGGGGACCAAGGCGGAATTTTTGTGCTGCCTATGTTCATACTGCGAAAAACAGGCTAGCTGTTTTGGTACTAAGCGAAACCCAGGTAGGGGAAAATACTGATCACTCAGAATTCAGCCTACATGGTTATAGCTTAGTGCCTCTTTTTTTCCGACATCATGGTCTCGCCGTGTATGTTCGAAATGATGTTGCTTATCAGCTTCAGCCACAATATGGTTCATGTTTGAACACCAACTTTAATTTCATGTGGTTTAAATTCACCGTCCATAAGCGCATCATCCATACTTGTTTTATTTGTCGTTATTAGGGTCAGAGTTCTTTGAGTAGCGATGGTGTAAATACAAATTTGCGTACCTTAATTAATATCTTTTGTAAACAATGCGTTGGACTACGCGTATGTCATATTAATGCACAGAGCTTGTTCTGCAAAATAGATGAATTTAGAAAGCTGTTTGTCGATTCTGATGTAGACGTGGTGTGTGTCTCAGAAACCTGGTTTAAACCTGATGTTCAGAATGTTATCTATGATATGAGTGGTTTTAGGCTTTTCCGTGGTGATAGATATAATAGGATAGGTTCTGGTACTGCAATTTACGTTCGTTCAAGTATCAAGTGTAAATTAGTTTTATCTTCCCCACCGGGTAGCTTGACGCAGTATTGCTTTATATCGATTATTGGTGATAAAAGTAAAACCCTCTTGGGAGTATATTATCGGCCAAACAATCAAATAGATATATCACCCTTCTACTCATTGCTCGAAAATATATCAACTTCCTTTTCCGATGTAATTGTTTGTGGTGATTTTAATTGCAATATTTTAAATACAGAAAATGCTAATTCGTTTGTAAATAACATGAAATCACTTAGTCTTAATCTAATAAATTCAATAGCTCCAACTCATTTCACTAACTCAAGTAGTTCATTAATAGATTTATTTTTCTCGAACACCAGTGGTAACGTTTTCTTTAATCAAGCTTCGGCTCCCATGTTTTCCAAGCATGACTTATTGTTTGCAACTTTCAAAATTTCATTCCACATTGCCCCTCGGTCTATCTCGTTTAGAAATTTTAAATCTATTAATACTAATTTACTTCAAGCTGATCTTGATAGGTTGAATTGGCAATGTTTGTATGATAACCCTTCATCTGATGTAAAAGCAGATATGTTTAACAATGCTGTTCTTAACTTGTATAACGCACATGTCCCCATTTGCACTAAATTTGTAAAAACATCTGGTATATCTTGGTTCACTTCAGAGATCGTAGAGCTCACAAATAGACGAGACTCGGCATTTAAGAGATGGAAACGATTTAGGTTGCCAGAGATCTATGATAATTTTCGGGTATTAAGGAATGTTGTTAACCTCAAAATACGTAAGGCTAAGCGCGATTTCTATAAAAAGCACCTTGATAGTAATTTACCGTTAAAGACCCTGTGGAAAAATATTCGAGGTATTGGAATTGGCAGTCAAGACGAATTTGATTTTTCTGGTGTTGATTTGAATGAACTCAACAATAAATTTGTGCAATGTCCTACAACATCATCTCTAAACGCGCATACTGCAAGTACGTTTCCTACCGCGGTTGGTTTTGAATTTCATCGGGTGGATCAGACAGATGTTGTTAAGGCTGTCTTAAATACTAAATCTAAATCTGTAGGTCTTGATGAAATACATCCTCTATTTATTAAAATAATTTTACCCAGTATTCTTCCAGGACTAACCCATCTGTTCAATACTGTTCTTATGACATCTTGTTTCCCTAGTGCCTGGAAAACCGCTAAAATAATACCCATACCAAAGAATAAGAAAACTTCAACAACACCACCAGAATTTCGTCCCATCGCGATATTACCCTTTCTGTCAAAAGTCTTTGAGAAAATTGTTCATGTTCAAATATCTTCTCATCTACAACAGCATGCCTTACTTTGTAAACATCAATCTGGTTTCCGAAAACAACATAGTTGTACTTCAGCGCTGTTAAAAGTAACTGATGATTTAAGAATATCAATTCATAAAGATCAAATCTCGCTGTTAGCTCTTTTGGATTTCTCCAAGGCTTTTGACACGGTAAATCATTCAAAACTAGTGTCCAAACTTCTGACGCAATTTAATTTCTCCTCTTCAGCAGCCTTATTGATTAAATCTTACCTATCTAGTAGAAATCAATGCATAAAGATAAATGAAGCTATGTCAAATTTCAATTATACATACATGGGAGTTCCCCAAGGATCTATTTTGGGCCCTCTGTTATTCTCTATTTTCATAAATGACCTTCCTGGCAGCATAAAGTATTCCTCTGTCCATATGTACGCTGATGATGTGCAATTGTATCTTAGTTGTAAAACAGGTCTTATCGAGGATGCTTTACTTAAAATAAACTATGATCTTGAAAGTATCTTACAGTGGTCCAAACGAAATGAGCTTTTCCTGAACCCTAAAAAATCGAAATGTATGCTTATATCTAAAAATTATTTAAATTCCAGTGATTTTTCAAATATATATCTTGGAAGTGAGCAGATAGAATTAGTTGATAAGGCTAAGAACTTGGGAATTTGGTTTGATAATAACCTTAGGTGGGATCTTCATACTCGTACTATAGTAGGAAAAATATATGGTTGTCTACGTAACTTATTTATGTCACAGTCCTATACTCCTGTCAAAACAAGATTGATGTTAGTCAAATCTATCATTGTGCCAATCATTACTTACGGTTGTGAAGTTTCTATGTACTGCAATGCTGAGTCTAGAAGAAAACTTAACGTCGCCTTTAATAATGTGACCCGATACGTGTTTGGTTTAAAGCGCCAGGATCATATATCGGCATATAAAACCAATATCTTGGGTTTGTCTTTAGATAAATACTTAGATTACTGTACTATAAAATATCTTAATAAAGTCATAACATCTCGAAAACCGGAATATCTCTATGACAAGCTAACTTTTTCAAATTCATCTCGTACTTTTACTATACTTTCACCGCGTACTTCATGCATAACAACCGAGCGACAATTTTTTGTTTACGCTATTCGCTTATGGAACTCTCTTCCTCTTGGCATAAGAAGACTTTGTTTTGCTGATAATTTTAGTCGTTCTCTATTTTCTTACTTGGCGGCCAACTTTAGGTAATAGGGCTTTGAAATGCTTAATTTTAAAATTTTATATTTTACATTTAATATATTTACATTTTAAATTTCATTATTGTTTTATTATTGTACTTTTTGTTTATGTTAAATTTTTCTTTTTTTTCTTTTATATATATTTATAATCTTTCAATTTAACTTGATTTGAACTTTTAATTTATCTAATTTCATCAACTTTCTATTAAATACAATTAATTTAACTAATAATTATTATCATGATCGCATTTACGTCATTTAAGATACTTATTGTAATCTTTGTAAATGTTGTTTATTTTACTCAATAAATATCAAATATCAATAGGAGAAGTAAGCTCCCGTTGTTATAAAGCCAACACTACTGAGGAAAACCGGAAAAAGTTTCAACAAGCTAGAAAGACCTGTAATATTCACATTCGACGAACCAAATTTTTGCATGATCAAAAATTACGGTAAAAAATACTACAAAGACCCAAAGGTAGTAAAAATTGTTGGTCATTTGTAAAAAACATACGAAATACCACCGCGTCCTCGGTTCCGACGCTCGTCTTCAACGATACTCCTTTTGTCAGCTCACTCGATAAAGCCAATTTGCTTGCAGCACAGTTTGCTGTTAATTCGACGCTGCCAGAAGAAGAAGTTATGACTTCACCTGTACTTGAGAGCGTAAACGATTTTATGGGACAAATCTTCTTTCACACTCGTGCAGTTGCTAGAGTTCTGAAAGATCTCGACATTCACAAATCCGCTGGCCCGGATAGTATCCCTCACATTGTTCTGAAGAGGTGTTCTTCAACGCTGGCAAAACCACTGCGTAAGCTTTTCCATCTGTCTTACTCTACTGGTCTCGTTCCGAGTGGATGGAAAACAGCATTTGTCCAGCTTGTCCCTAAAAAAGGCGAATCTTCTTCACCCTCTAACTATCGTCCAATTGCACTTACGTCCCTTCTTTCCAAGGTCATGGAAACGCTGATTAATCATCAGCTTAAGAAATATCTTGAAGAACGAAAGCTTCTAAATGACCGGCAGTATGGCTTTCGTAGCAATAGGTCCACTGGTGATCTGATGGTATATCTCACCGAAGAGTGGCACAAATCTTTACATCGTTTTGGCGAAAGTAAGATTATTGCACTTGATATTTCTAAAGCATTTGATAGAGTTTGGCATCAAGCTCTCTTATCGAAAATGCGTGCATTTGGTATCGATGAATCTCTTCTTCGCTGGATTAGGAATTACCTTTCGGAGCGATCAATACAAGTGGTATTGGACGGCTTCAAGTCTGATATCTTCAAAATAAATGCTGGTGTGCCCCAGGGCTCCGTTTTGTCTCCGACCCTCTTTCTAATATTCATAAACGATCTTTTATCTGAAACTTCTAATCCATTAAACTGTTTTGCTGACGACAGTACCCTCAGCTTTTCATATTCGTTTCGAGATTCACATCCATGTCCTTCAAATGTGGATTTAGAGCGGCAGCGTATGATAAGCTCATTAAATTCTGATCTCGACAGCATTGTCCAATGGGGAATCAAAAACCGCGTAGAATTTAATGCTTCCAAAACCCAATGCTGTCTCCTGTCGTTAAAGCGAAACCCACCCCCAATGCTGCTATCCATGAGTGGCACTTGCATAGAGGAAACTAAACAGCTATGTGTATGTGTGTCACAGACCACCTTTTGTGGAACGACCACATATTTGACATCGCCAAAAACGCTGCTAAGTGTTTAGGTTTTATCCGTCGATGCAAGAAATTTTTCTCCCCCTCTGATCTGGCTGTTATCTACAAAGCCTTTATTCGTCCAAAACTTGAGTTCAACTCCCATATTTGGGCCCCAAGAACCCACTTGAGTCTATTGGATAGAATACAAAAGAAAGCTCTAAAAATGATAGGTGAAAGAACTATAACGGAAATACATTTTTTATGGTTTTTGTCTCCAAGTTGTGGGTACTTAAAGAATTTTTAAAAATATTAAATAAATAAAATTAAAAGAAAAACTGATTGTGTTTTATTTTATTTAATTTTAATTTTAATCAAATTATTAACACAACTTTATTTATATTTTAATATATAAGCTACGCGTTTCGGAGTGTTATAGCTCCATCATCAGGCGAACTACTTTTGATTCTTGCTGCTGGTATAGTCAAACTTAAGCTTTTAGTTGTCATCTTGTGTTGTTCTTGTGTTGTTGTTGCTGTTTTGATTTACTTGAATATGTTTGGGGCTTTTTTTGTGTGGTGATATACGAGTGTTGTCTTCTTTTTATCTATTATTTTGTTGGTGTTTAATTGCTGTTTCGTATAAAGTGTTTGTTTTTACTGTCAATTTATCATTTAATAAGCTGTCTTGTTCTATCTTGTATGCTTTGTAGATTTCATATTCTTCGATCGCGTCTAATATTTTGCCTTTTCTGCTTAGGTGTAATGTTTGTAGGTTTGTCTCAAGATCTGTATAATTATGGTTGTTGTTGATTAAATGTTGGGCGTAGGTGGATTTGGAGTTTGGTTTTGGTATATGTTCTTTGAATCGATCGTTGAATGTTCTACCTGTTTGTCCTATGTAGAACATTTGACAGTCGTCGCATTTTAATTTATAAACTCCCGAGCATGATTTTTTGTCGGTTTTAGGTTTTTGTTTTAAAATATTGCTAATGTTATTGTTAGTTTTAAATGAAATTTGTATATTTTGTTTTTTGAATTCGTATAAAAGAGTTTGTGGAATTATATTGGTGTAATTAACTGATGTGTATTTTATGTTTTCTTTTGGTGTATTTATGTTGTGTTTGTTTTTGATGTAGTTTATTTTCTTTTTCTTTTTTGTGAGTAGTTTATCAATTATTGTTGTGCTGTAGCCATTTGTGTGTGCAATGTATTTTATGGTGTTAATTTCATTTAAATAATCTGTTTTATCCATTGGAATATTAAATAATCGATTTATAAATGCATTAAATGCTGACATTTTTTGGGGGTATGGGTGGTGGGAATCTTTATGTATGGTGGTGTCAGTAGTGGTAGGTTTTCGATATATTTTATATTTGAGTTTGTTATTTTTTTTTGTAATGTTTATATCTAAGAAATTTATGGAGTTATTGTTTTCGATTTCACTTGTGACTTTAATTTTTGTGTTTATGTTATTGATATATTTAGTTAATATGTCTATTTGCCTTTGTGTGCCGTCGAATATGACAAACGTGTCATCGACATATCTTGAATATGATATTATTTTACGTTTTTGTGGATTTTTATCTGATAAAATATATTTATTTTCAAAGTCATTTAGGTAGATATCAGCCATAAGTCCACTTAAGGGTGAACCCATGGCTAATCCTTCTGTTTGGATATAGAATTCGTTGTTAAATGTGAAATAGTTCTGTTTTAGTATAATTTTTAATAAGAAAATTATTTCGTCGATTTGTTGTTTGTTAATTGTTGCTGTGGTGGTCAGATTATTTTTGAGTATTTGTATAGTTTCATCTATGGGTATGTTGGTATACATATTAGAGACGTCGAATGAGATCAATTTCTGGTTTGTTGTTATGTTTATGTTTTTTAGTTTTTCTATTAAATGCGTGCTGTTTTTTATGCTATTGTTATTTGTTAAGTTTATGTTATTTTTAATGATTATTTGTAGTTTTTTAGCTACTATATAACATGGTGCAGTGGTGTAATTGATAAGAGGTCGAATAGGTATTTCTTTTTTATGTATTTTAGGGAGACCTGTGAAATGTGGTGCTGATGCATTTGGTTGTTTAAGTGTGTATTTGTTTAAGTTGGAGAATAAATTAGTGCATTTGTTGATAGCGTTGTTGATTTCTTTGGTATATGTTTTAGTGGGATCGTTTTGAAGGTGTTGTATGTTGTTATCGTGCATGAAAGTTTTAGTTTTTGTAATGTATTCTTGTTCATCTAGTATTACTATAGTATTGCCTTTATCTGCTTTTGTAATTATAGCTTTATTGTCATGTAATTTTTGTTTTATAGCTTTTAAGTTTTGTTTATCTTCTTTATATTTAGTGTTAAGTTTATTGTTTATTTTATTGTTTTTTATTAGTTTTTTGAATTTTTTGTTTATAATTGTTCTCGTTTCATTTTGCATTTCCTGAGTAGGTATTGTTTTTATTGCAGCTTCTGCATTGATAACTTCTTGTTCTATGTAGTTTTTGTTTATTATGGGGATATTGTATTTGAGACCTTTGTTAAGTGTTTTAATTTCTGTATTGGTGAGTGGGATATTCGTTTTATTGATTAATCTGGGGTAGAATATGTGTGTGTTTATTGGTATTGTGTTAACATTCTGTTTGTTTATTAGTTTTTGTAATTTATTATTCTGTGTTTTAGTGATTTCTATTGCAATTTTTTGTATCTTTAGGTTTATCTCGTTTATATAAAGTTCTGCGGCGATGTAGTGAATATTTTTGTATAATTGTAAGTGAGTTTCATATAATATATTATTAAGGTTTAATTTTTTGCTATATAGAAATTTAATTTCTTCTTTTATTCTAATAATTTGGGCTATTTTTTCTGTTTTTTGGGCGGCTGTTGAAGTGTTTTTTAATTTTATTTGTGCGTATTTCGGCGTGATTTTTGTTTTTAGACATTTTTTATTGAATTTGATGCTCAAATTTGCTTTTGTTAGTTTGAGTTTAGTGTTTTTGTAGTGGTAGACCATTTTTGCTTGTTCAGCTGTTAAATACATTTTTTATGGTTTTTGTCTCCAAGTTGTGGGTACTTAAAGAATTTTTAAAAATATTAAATAAATAAAATTAAAAGAAAAACTGATTTTGTTTTATTTTATTTAATTTTAATTTTAATCAAATTATTAACACAACTTTATTTATATTTTAATATATAAGCTACGCGTTTCGGAGTGTTATAGCTCCATCATCAGGCGAACTACTTTTGATTCTTGCTGCTGGTATAGTCAAACTTAAGCTTTTAGTTGTCATCTTGTGTTGTTCTTGTGTTGTTGTTGCTGTTTTGATTTACTTGAATATGTTTGGGGCTTTTTTTGTGTGGTGATATACGAGTGCTATCAACAAATGCACTAATTTATTCTCCAACTTAAACAAATACACACTTAAACAATCAAATGCATCAGCACCACATTTCACAGGTCTCCCTAAAATACATAAAAAAGAAATACCTATTCGACCTCTTATCAATTACACCACTGCACCATGTTATAAAGTAGCTAAAAAACTACAAATAATCATTAAAAATAACATAAACTTAACAAATAACAATAGCATAAAAAACAGCACGCATTTAATAGAAAAACTAAAAAACATAAACATAACAACAAACCAGAAATTGATCTCATTCGACGTCTCTAATATGTATACCAACATACCCATAGATGAAACTATACAAATACTCAAAAATAATCTGACCACCACAGCAACAATTAACAAACAACAAATCGACGAAATAATTTTCTTATTAAAAATTATACTAAAACAGAACTATTTCACATTTAACAACGAATTCTATATCCAAACAGAAGGATTAGCCATGGGTTCACCCTTAAGTGGACTTATGGCTGATATCTACCTAAATGACTTTGAAAATAAATATATTTTATCAGATAAAAATCCACAAAAACGTAAAATAATATCATATTCAAGATATGTCGATGACACGTTTGTCATATTCGACGGCACACAAAGGCAAATAGACATATTAACTAAATATATCAATAACATAAACACAAAAATTAAAGTCACAAGTGAAATCGAAAACAATAACTCCATAAATTTCTTAGATATAAACATTACAAAAAACAATAACAAACTCAAATATAAAATATATCGAAAACCTACCACTACTGACACCACCATACATAAAGATTCCCACCACCCATACCCCCAAAAAATGTCAGCATTTAATGCATTTATAAATCGATTATTTAATATTCCAATGGATAAAACAGATTATTTAAATGAAATTAACACCATAAAATACATTGCACACACAAATGGCTACAGCACAACAATAATTGATAAACTACTCACAAAAAAGAAAAAGAAAATAAACTACATCAAAAACAAACACAACATAAATACACCAAAAGAAAACATAAAATACACATCAGTTAATTACACCAATATAATTCCACAAACTCTTTTATACGAATTCAAAAAACAAAATATACAAATTTCATTTAAAACTAACAATAAAATTAGCAATATTTTAAAACAAAAACCTAAAACCGACAAAAAATCATGCTCGGGAGTTTATAAATTAAAATGCGACGACTGTCAAATGTTCTACATAGGACAAACAGGTAGAACATTCAACGATCGATTCAAAGAACATATACCAAAACCAAACTCCAAATCCACCTACGCCCAACATTTAATCAACAACAACCATAATTATACAGATCTTGAGACAAACCTACAAACATTACACCTAAGCAGAAAAGGCAAAATATTAGACGCGATCGAAGAATATGAAATCTACAAAGCATACAAGATAGAACAAGACAGCTTATTAAATGATAAATTGACAGTAAAAACAAACACTTTATACGAAACAGCAATTAAACACCAACAAAATAATAGATAAAAAGAAGACAACACTCGTATGTCACCACACAAAAAAAGCCCCAAACATATTCAAGTAAATCAAAACAGCAACAACAACACAAGAACAACACAAGATGACAACTAAAAGCTTAAGTTTGACTATACCAGCAGCAAGAATCAAAAGTAGTTCGCCTGATGATGGAGCTATAACACTCCGAAACGCGTAGCTTATATATTAAAATATAAATAAAGTTGTGTTAATAATTTGATTAAAATTAAAATTAAATAAAATAAAACAAAATCAGTTTTTCTTTTAATTTTATTTATTTAATATTTTTAAAAATTCTTTATAACGGAAACATTTACATCTCTTGAACACCGTCGCAATGTTTCATGTCTATCATTATTTTACCGCTATTTCTATAAACAGTGTTCTAGTGAAATAGCCAGTTGCATTCCTCCCCTTAATCAATTCAACCGTAATACTCGCGCTTCTAGGAATGCTCATCAGTTTACCCTTGAGCCCAACTTCGGACGTACTGTTAAGTACAGGGATTCTTTCCTTAGTCGCACTACACGAATGTGGAATGCTCTACCCAGCTCAATTTTCCCCTCCCATTGCGATCTTCAGACATTCAAAACCAATGTGCATCGGTATCTCCTTTTAAATCCCCTCCAACCTACCTAATCGCTCGTGCTGTGTTTATCATTTTAAGGGTAGTCAAAACCCCTTTAGTGCGCGCCAAATATAAAAAAAAAAAAAAAATACAGGGTTGAGCTTACCTTTTCCATTAGTCATGGGGCATGAACTTTCATAGGCATCGTTTATAGATGTCGTTAGTTTGTTAACCTGTTTTTCAATCTCTGAGCGATCTAACAAAGGTTGATTATCATAGTGACCTAAAGATGAGGCCAATCTTGCATTAAAGGCTTCTCAGTTTGTTTTTCTGGGGTTTCTATAGGGTTTTTGATTTTCAACTTCATGCTCTATTTGGAACGTTATCATTCTATGGTCTGAGATTGTCACATTTCTTGAGACTTTCCAATTACTGATCGCTATGGAATAAGAATTCGTGGAAAGTGTAACATCGAGCACTTCTCTTCTATTTTTGGTACTGAAGGTTGGTTCATTACCTCTATTTAGGATCAACATATTATTCTTAATAATAAATGCAAATAGTGACTCACCTCTTAAATTTGTATCAGTGCTCCCCCATTGTAGATTATGGGTATTTGCATCCAGCCTGTCAGGAGGTCCCAACCGTTCTTACCTGCTGCAGCTACCAGGTCTTCAATTGCCGCTGATGGCGGAAGGCCCGATTCATCACCAGGCATATATATGGAGGCTAGGATCAGGGGCATGGCCCCGTTTCTTTCGCACTTCACAGTTTTTATGTCTCTGCTACAATGGGGAGAAAGGAGGAAAAGATCTATATGTTTTTTCGCCACCATACAAGTGCGGTAATTACCTTCTGTAGGCCCTTTGTTTAAGTACAGGATGTAATCATTGGACCTTAGTCGGCAGATTTTGCCACTGTTGACCCTTGGCTCCTGTATAAGGGCGATGTCATAGTTTTCTTTTGACATAAAAGAGGTTGAGGTGGCTGAGGCCAACTTACTGTGCTGGAGGTTTTCTTGTAGCACTCTCATCATCATTTTTGTTATGTAAGTTGGCTACCGTTAACGGTCGCACCTTAACCTCATTTATGCCTATGCACAGTTTGCACCCCCTGGATGGAAGTAGAGCCATTGTCTCATGACTTAACATGATAATGGCTTCCTGGCCTGATTTAGTAGGCTCTTCCATCTCCATGACTTGCCAGTTCGCATTCGGAAAGTCGGGATTGAGCCTTCGAAGGAAGTTCTCGAGCCTGTCTTTCATCATGCGTGGGCCCGGAATGTTAATACGGACTTTGGGTCTGGTGGGGAGGTCTTGCTTAAGAGCAACATTTGGAGTTGCCCCTACTAGAAGCCCTTTCATTTCATGAAGTTTCGTTTTTAGCCAGTTAAGGATATATTCATCACGGCACGTGAGAACTTTGAAACCATTAAACGTCGACAAAGGCCCGAATCTTGGCAAGGTGTTGGTGGAGGAGAGCACCTCATCGTTTACACGATCAAGCAGCTTTCCTTCCACTTGAGCCCACTGCTCTTCGCTAAGCCGTCTATCGGAGCTCCCTTCATTGATAACGGCCACTTGCAGGCTCTCTTTTATCAAGTCAGCCAATGTACCTGCGCTGTTTGTTGTGTCGGTTTCTTGTTGGCTGTGTTCGGAGGGGGAGTCGAGTCGTTGTGTCTGTTCCTCTTTCTCTGACTACTTGGACCAGCGTTATCTTTTGGACCGCTAAAAATCAATCTTTCTGATATCGGCCTTGCTCGTGGGTTGCTGTCTTTCGTCGTTTTGATAGAGGAGACAACCTGGTTTTTGTTTTGTTCTTTTTTAGGTTCGGGATTGGGATTGGCTGGTGTTTTGCTCTTGGCCTCAAGCTTAGCAAAAACCTTTTGGGCCCAACTCAACCGCTTCCAATCTCGCAGATTCAGCTTCTTTGGATCAGTCTGGCCATACCTCCGCACGGCTCGTTTGGCGTTCTCGATGCTTTTAAATTTTCTGCTTCCTTGGATCCACCAATTTCTCGTTGATCGGGTTTGGCCCATGCGGGCATCGATCTTTGGATTTGGTATGCATCAGAGTGCTAGAGCACCGTGCGCGATCCGCGCAGACTTCGGTCGGTTCACTTTTTCCAGAACCTTTAGGAGTCGAGGTTACCTTGGCATCTGACAGTGTCAGTGTTCTGGCCAGGGATTCGCCTATGTCTTTCCTCTGTCCTATAGCGGGGTCTTTTCGATCTTTTTGGCAATACCGCTAGAGACAGGAATGCTGTCTTCACCTTTTTCAAAAAATGGATGTTTGTCACTGGCGACTTATCCTCTTCCAACGCGAAGCCATCGCCGGTAGCCGTGACTTCTACCGACTTTTGAGCGTATATCCCCACTCAATTTTCATTCTTTTCATTGACTTTTTCCATATTTGTAAGATAGACATCTATGTTTTGTTGTTGGTTTTCTTAGTTGTTTGACACTGCAGCTGGATTGCTGAAGCATCAAAACGTAAGCCCCCCCACCACGTCAAGGTGAAACCTCGGGGAGGTAAAAAAAAAAAAAAATATGTAAGAAAGCAAATTATAAGAAATAGAATAAATCAAAAATAAAATAATAGAGCTATTAATACCAAAACCAGAAAAGACAATTTCAAAAGAAATGGCAAAATTTGAAATGTTAGTAGCTGCAAAGCTAATAACAGAATTCAATGGTGAGTCAAAGAATTTATCAATTTTTTTAGGATTAATTGAATTTTATAATGATACATTAGTTGAGGAAATAGAAAAGAAAAAATTGATTAAATTTGTAATAGCAACAAAAGTTTGTGACAAAGTAAGAAACAGACTTCTTACACTAGAAAATCATCCAGAAGTTTGTCCTGATTTTAAAAAGTCTTTGACAGAAATTGACAAACCAAAAACAAATCCATTGAAAACACATAGTGAGTTAGCAAGAGTACATAGATTTGCAGAGAAAATAGAGTTCTTATATCTCAATTAAACGAGATACAAATAGCTGAACAAGGTGAATCAAATAGAAAAGTTATAATAAATTTAAATGATCAGTTAGGGTTAGATGCTTTCAAAAACGGATTGAACGAAGCTACAAGACAAAGTCATACAAGCATCTAGAATTACAACATTCAATGAAGCTATAAAGATAGCTACTGAAGTTGAAGTTTCTTCGCGACAAAACAATGTCATGCAATTTAGAACAAACTTTGGAGGAAGACACCAATATAACAATTCTCACCCTAGATTTGATAATAAAAATAGATACAACAATAATAATAGACACTACAATAACAATAGTTATAGCAATAGCTATGAAAGAAACAACAGTAATAATAGAGGTAGTACTAGAGGTAGAGGTAGTGCAAGAGGATACCATAATAACAATACTAGGTCGGAAAACATAGGTATCCCCGGTCAACAGAATCGGGGAAATCAAAGAAGGTATTAAATTTCTATGGGGAATATGACACAAATTTCGTTAACATAACAATTAATTATTTAAACAAAGCTTTCAAGTTTTAAACTGACACGGGTGCAGATATTTATGTTTGTAAAGAGTGTCTGGTAAAAAATTTAAATGAATGTCCGTCATGTCAAATAAATGGCATATCAAATAAAACAATATTTTCGAAAGGTACAACAAATCTAGAACTCATGCTTGGAGAAACAAATATAAAACAACAATGGCTAAGTTCAGCAGACACAAGGGCCTACATATGTAGTCAAGTGCATTCATTGAACGCAAATTTTAAAAAGGAAACTAGTTATTTTTTGAGATGTCATTAATGCCAAAATTGGAACTTTACTTCCAACCTTTACCTTCCATTGAAAAACACCTTACACAAATCAATTACGAATTGTAAATTATAATTTTTCAATACTTCTTACTAATGATGCATTTTTTAATTAAATCTTTTCTATAATTTTGATAGAGAACTCCTCCACCCAAAACAATAAAACAAACGTGGAAAAAAGAAGTCCCTGAACAATGAAGTTCAGCTTGCTGTTTAATGACCAATAAAAGTTGCCTTAATTGGAATGCAATTTTGCGACAGCTGGCCAATCAGAGACGAGAAACTTGCCTTGCCTTCAAGTCCCTTCATCTGCTGAACGTACCCTGGGTACGTTCAGCAGACACAAGGGACTACATATGAAGTCATGTGCATTCATTGAACGCAAATTTTACAAAGGAAACTAGTTATTTTTTTGAGATGTCATTAATGCCGAAATTGGAACTTTACTTCCGACCTTTACCTTCCGTTGATAGTGCAGATAGTATTTATAATAATATTTTTTTTTGAAAAACACCTTACACAAGTCAATTCCAAATTGTAAATTATATTTTTTCAATACTTCTTACTAATGATGCATTTTTTAATTCTATTAATTAATTAAGAACTCCTCCACCCAAAACAATAAAACAAACGTTGAAAAAAGAAATCACTGAACAATGAAGTTCAGCTTCCTGTTTAATGACCAAATATAATCAGCTGATATTTTGACATAAATGCACTTGACTTGAAATGAAGGGAGATATTTCTTGACTAGCTTTCCAGTCACTTTCCAATAAAAGTTGCCTTAATTGGAAGGAAATTTTGCGACATCTGGCCAATTAGAGACGAGAAACTTGCCTTGCCTTCAAGTCCCTTCGTCATCTGAACGTACCCAATTCCACGTGGTTAGTGAGGAAATAAATATATCAACAGATGCAATACTAGGAATGGATTTCTTCAAAACTTATAATTGCAAGATTGATTATGAAACTTGTACTCTGATAATTTTAGTACAAGAAGAGGTACCACTAAATATGTTTCTGAAAAATATTGGAAAATTAAAAATTCCACCAAGATCAGAAGTAATAAAAAGCATAAATTTAGATTAACATGAAGATAGTGTTGTCACAGGGAATGAGATTAAAAAGGGAATCTTCTTAGCAAATTCAATATTACCATCAAAAGGCATAAAACATATAAAAATATTAAATAGTACAGATAAAGAGGAAACGATAGAAAATGTTATGATAGGAACGGAACCGTTGAGTAAATATAGAATATTATCAAACAACACAAAATTTAAAGACAAACAAAAATTTCAAAAACTAATGAAAAACAATCAAGTAGAACACTTGGACACATCTGCTGCACAGTCAATATAAAAAATCTGTGAAAAATTTCAAGATGTTTTCTAGTTTTCTTTCACATTTTGTTTTTTTGCATCCAACCACTTACGAATGAGCGGTCGATGAGCGCTCTTCACGGCAAAAGTTAACGAAAACTAGACGAACAGTACCTAATCGCAATTATGGGCACAACATATGAATTCTTTGTATTCGCTCGGTTTCGTACGACCACTTGCATGGCCTTCCTACTATTCTAGTTCAACCTTTAGCCCGACGTTGTTTTTTCGACTAATTTCCTCCGGGCTTGCAAAAAAAACACGCCAAAAATTGTCGTACGACAGTTGCGTTGATTCTCTGATTTCTCATTCTTTTATTGTTTTTTTTTTCATCATATTCACTGCTTGTTTCAATAAATTGAGAGTAAAAAACAAAAGACTAACGAATATACTTAAATTGATTATAAATTTTCACTTTCAAAATTTTTTTCCATAAACTTATCCATATAAGGTCGGGTTAGCACTTGATAGAACGTTGCTGAATTTATTATACTTTTTGAACATACTCATGATATTTTTAAATAACCGACATTTTGGTGGTGAATGGAGGAATTCTGTCTATGTGTGCAAATAAATGGTATTTAATGGACGAATTCTGCACATGTGTGCGTGTTTCTCCTGAATCTCCCCTGAATAAGCTTGTAGGCAAACTCGGATGACAGCCGAGATTATCATCGTTATATGGTGTATCTATGGTACCTACACTAAACTTTAGTCTGTTACTTTTCCACGCCAATGCTCTCTTATCCACGAAAAAATATAAACAAATAAATGTAGAAAAAGGAATCACATCAACCAGAAATACAAAAAAAAACACCAAATTAAAAATCCGATGAGCGAAATTAATAATTGTAGCAGTTTATTTGTTTTGTTGTTTTTTTTTTTTGTATTTGTATTTGTTGTATCTTTCATTAGAGAATGGCTTTCTCTGTTTTTTTCTTTGCCTTTGTTTTTTGTTGCATTTGATGAGGCTTTCAGTTGTTATTTTTTCGCTGTTGTTTTCGTAAGCATTTCGCTGTCGTGTTAAAAACCACCGAAAAATTTCGTTTCGCATCACCAGTGTACTAGCCTTTATCCTAGTCAAAGGTTAAACAAACAAATACAAACATACGATAGCGATTGATCTTTTCACTGATTTTTATTATTCGCAGTTTTTTTGAATAAAAATATAAGTTTTTAATATTAATTGATTCTTAAATTTTAGTACAATAATATTTATTTAGTAGTTTGAAACGACTTTGTGGGAAAAAACAAGCATCACCAAGTGGAGTCAGATTCACAAGATAAAAGTTATTAAAATAACTAAAATTTTAAAGTGTTAAAATGTACATTCTTAGTAGAACTTTGATCTTTTAATTGTTATAAGTAGGGCTAGGATTTTCATGCAAATGCATATTTTTTTTGAGAAACTTTAGAAACACAGGAATAAAATACAAACACGAATCAATCAATTTGCTTTAAAATGGCATTTAATCGTTAGTGGATATTTTTGCATATTTTATTATAAATGCATATTTTAGTTTTAATTGCATATTTTCAATAATAAATGCATATTTGTGCATATTTTCGAAAAACAAAATAATCCTGAAGTAAAAAATGCACACGTGCCTTTAAATTTATACTTTAATCAGTTTCGGTGGACAACTTCCACGACAGCTATCGTTCATATTCCAGTATTCCATTTCACACATGCATACGAGTTAGTCGTCATTTACATTGAAAGATTTTTCCAATGCCGATTTTTTGTTGTTGTTGTAATCGTGTGAGAGAGAATGGAAAAATCTTGTGGAACATGTTGGCTGTCCCTCGCAATCTCACACGATTACAACAACAAAGAAAAATCGGCATTGGAAAAATCGGGCAATGTAAATGCGGACTTAGTTTTAGTTGTGTATATATGACAGCAGCTTCACATTTGTATTCACATATTATGCAATTTTGTGGTCTATTTATGATTTGAGTTTTCTTTGTTCTATTCTAAAGTTTCTGGATTTACTTTCATGTCGATGATCTTTTGTTAATTTTTGTATTTTTTTTTTAGATAAAAGATTGTATTAGATTTAGGATTTGCTTTAAAGTGAAATTGTAAGCAATTCAATTATTTAATCAAGCGATTAATTTGAGATCTGTAGTTAATTCAGAAACAATGCCAAAAGCGAAGCCGTCTGTAAATGAAAATCTGAAAAAATATGTTTCGAACAACTCGCACCCTTTAACAACCGATGCAACAATTAATTTTTGTAAAATTGTGTAACAAAAGTTTCTCCTCCGAGAAAAAATTTCAAATTGGCCAACACCTGAAATCGATTAAACATACGGCACTGGGAAAACAATCTAGTAGTTCTGCAAATCCGCAGTCACATCACAACTCCTTTCGTTGAGAACACAAAACAATTTTAATATGGATTTATGTGAGGCATTTGTTGCAGCTGATATTCCGCTTAGCAAGCACAATAATCCCAATTTATTTTTCTATTTTTATTGATATAATTTTGTGTTCCTCGATAATAAAGACCGAATTTGTTACATAAACCTTAGTACTAAGTTTTTTTCCATACAAAATGGTTCACAAGGGATATGGTTTTAAATGCATATTTTGGGTGCATATTTTACATTTTTAAGAGCATATTTTAAGCGCATATTTTGCATTTTTAAGTGCATGAAAATCCTAGCCCTAGTTATAAGTAATAGTTTAAACAGAAAACTTTTCTTTTGCAATAATATATTGTGTCAATTAGATTTAGAATTCGAGCCATTGAAAAAGGATGTTCACATTGCACTAACACGATCAAAGAGTTTGTTTAGCCTCTGACAATCTTTGTTTTTTTGTGAACAAATTAATTAATTAAATCCAGAGATGGGTGAATGAATCCCGACACGTGTTCCTAATAATTAGAAAATATATAATGTGATAATATTAAATAAATAAATCTGATTTTAAAAATGTCTTATTAGTTTTTATTTTACTTTCATTATTTAATCAGGAACGTTCAAAATAATTAAATACTTTATGTTTTAGAGGATGAATCAGGCGATTCATCTCCTCCCGAAGAAGATGGTTCTGATGACGGTGAGACAGACGAAAACTCTGAGGAAGGTTATACGTTTATTGATAGCCAACTAGAAAGAAGAGCTACTGGCAACAGTTCTAGAGGAAGCACCTCTGCTTCTATGCACTGGGCCATTCGTAATAGAGACCAAGCTGGTCGGTCTTCAGTGCGTTTGCCCACTGGCTCAGGGTTGGTGTTTATAGACCCTCTTGCATTAAGACGAACGGCAATTCCCACTTCATCTGCTCCAACAAATTTACAAGAACCACATTCTATGGCTACAACAGCAAGTAGTTTAGCTCGGGCTTTTGGAATTATATTGCGCCAGATTTCGGAATTATTTAATTCAATTCAATTAATTCTTAACCTAGATATCGAAAATCGGATGAAAGTAACATACGCAGAATCTATTGAAGTCCAAGTAAATTTTATTTAAATTTATGAACCGATTTTCTGTAAGCTATTTAAATTTTTTGTATAGTCACTTTTAGAAACACGACTTAAACAAACATGGAGTTGGGTATTTTCTGTAATGGATGGTACTGAAGCACAACTCAAATTTGGAGCTTATCTAACGAACTCCACGGACCAAGCTCATCCCTTGCAAACAACGAACTTAAATTCGCAAAATGCAAATCAAGGAAATATTGGTATTAACATACTAGGTAAGCCAAAGTGGATTATTTCTTATAATTTTAATTTCAATATACGAGAGTAGGTATGTATTTATATTTATGATATTGAAAAAATGTATACCTTTATGTACTTATAGGGTCTACATCATCAAGACGTGAATTTTTTACTTATTGCCTTTCATTGATGCGGGCACACACTTCAGAACACAGGGACTCTTTACCCGTTTTAGATATAACAGCATTACGCCATATTGCATATGTACTAGATGGCATAATATTTTATATGAGAAATGAAAACTCTGATAAATTTGACTCAAATTCAGAAAACAAAGGCTGGGAAACTAGCATTAATGAAGACGCAGAAAATGATTCAAGTTTGCCTATGCAAGAAAATGCCATTATTGACGATGACATGCTGGGTGAAAATACTTTTGAAAAGAAGTACCACTTTTTTAAAAGATCCGATTCTACTCTGAGCCTTGGATGTTGTGCTCCAGACCCTTTTTCGTTGCCACTTGAATTGGCACTTCCTTTAGCCGATAAGCCACATTTGCTGCAAACAAATACAAAAAGAGAAGATTTATTTTCAAATTTCCAGTTGCCAATATTACCTAGCAGTAAATCTGCAAGTACAAGTGGAACTTCTTTTTTGGAAGTGCCACCTTTGCGCTTAGGACTTTCTTCTCACAATAAACAACAAGAATTCTTAGACGAAGATATAAAGAAATGCAAAAAACGATCTGTATCCCCTTGTACTTCTCCCATAGAAGAATCTGGTACATTTAAAATAGAAAACTGTGCTAACCTGTATGTCCAGTTAAAAAAGAAGAGCTACCTTGACCAACACGAAGAAGATGCTACCAAGAAATATATTGGTAAGTCTACTCAATTAGAAAAATAATTAATTAATCAGTAAAATGTTCTTATCAAAATCTTCAGTGACTTCACCTTCAAAACAAGGGGGAGCTGTTTTAAAAAGTGATGTAAATAGTTCAAAAGCTAGGGAAGAATTTTCCAACGAACATACTGTGGACACTTCAATTCGACCTGAGGTTATTGTTCAAACTAGAACTGCCTTTTCAGGCAGTCAAACCTCCAACGTTTATTCAAAGCAGTCTGCAAGAAGTGTCATAGTGCGTGCGGGGCAGTTTGTAAGTTAGAGTTACTTTTCGAAAATTATTTAAAATAACTCTTACATTTAGAATCCATCAAACTACAAAGATTTTCAAAAGGAAACTACTAGTTCAACTTCATTTGATAATCGGCATCCAAAAAATACGTCGCAGAAATTCCAATCATTGAGACAGTGTTCTGTTAAGCCGCCAACGTGGAATGTGTTACTTGGCAGGTGGAAGTATTCCTTAGATTTGTTTGGACGTGTTTTCATGGATGATGTCGGATTGGAATACGGTTCCATCTTTCCTGAAATAAGAGGCTTTCCAGTTAAAGAGACAAGATTCAGGCGTCAAATGGAAAAACTTCGAAATGGACAACAACGAGACCTTGTTTTATCTAAACTTGAACGTAATCGGGACAGTCTTATTACTCAGACTTTTAAGGAACTAAACACTCAATTCGGAACACAAAACCGCCGAGTTTACCCGCCATTAACGTTCAACAGAGTCAAAGTTACTTTTAAAGAAGAACCAGGGGAAGGATCAGGTGTCGCACGTAGTTTTTATACATCAATGGCCGAAGCTTTATTGATCAATGAAAAACTTCCAAATTTGGAAGTTGCCCAAATAGGATCTTCTAATAAATACGGTTTACCATTTTCAAGTATATTAAGAAATCGAAGCGTAGTAGGAAGAGACACTGCGTTGCAACGGAAAGGTAGTGGAAACAAAATATTATGGAGGACAAACAAGGAAAAGAAAGCATTAAACTATTCGGCTAGACCGTTTGCTAGTAACGTACAGGGTAAGTACAACAAATGTATTAATTTATTCACATAGTTGTCTCTATATCTTATTACTTTAAACGAGCAATTCTTGTATATAAATATATGTTTATACCGTCAAACTTCGAACTGGAACTACTATTATCCACACAAATAGTTCGATTTATAAAGACTTCGAGTTATAATTCCTCCAGATATTTTTAGGTGTGTTCTGATTTCTAGCCGCTGTTAACCATTCAGTAACTACCCTATTAACACTTTCAAAAACTTTTTTCCGTTTTCGTTTACTTCCTTATACAAAAAAAAAAACAAGCAGCAACTGAATTAAAAAATAATGCAAGAATAATGAATCGTGCACCGCATGAAATAAAACTTTTCTGTAGGTATGTGGTCCGTTCTTTTTTTAACAATAGTTGACTATTGTCGTTCCTTAAATCAAAAATAGTTACGATTTGTAACTATTTGACACATTAACATCGTTCCTAAATTCATTTTGAAGTGTCAAATAGTTACGTTTTGTAGCTATTTTCAACTCATGTCCATGATATGAATTGAAAGTGTTGATCTGTCAAAGTACATATGTGAGCCGATTTGTTTACAAAACAATTAAAATATTTGGAGCTTTTTGTGAAGTAAGAAATACGAACAAGATTAAAATGCATTTTTTCCAATTGAAAATGAGAAAGCAGAATTAACATTGCAAAAAATATGATTTTGTGCCATAAAAATGAAAATATTAATATTTTTTTATTTTTCATTAATATTCGTTTGACAAATCAACAATATCTAACAATAAATCGTTCCTAAATGAAATCGTAAAATCCTAACAATGTCTAACAATGACACTTCAATGTTTTTTTTTTTTGACATAACAACTATAGTTAACTATAGAACGTACCACGTACCAATGCACTAACAAGTTTCCAACCAGCAACGAAATATGTAATAAAAAACTCAAATTTTCTAAACATAAAAATATATACATAGGTATTTCCTTTTCAAATAATTATTTCCTTCAAGAACTCCAATTTCAAATGCACACGTGAATTCTTCTCCCAAAATGGGGATTCCTCTAAGAAGTTCGACCTGCTTGGCACGAGTACGATAACTTTGGCGCCAAAAATTGATAACGGTTTTTTTTAGAGGGGTCGAAAACAAGCACTTTTTACTATGGGAGGGGGGGTCCATCTCGCCCCATTTAGGAGGTAGGGGCAATTTTAGAAAAAAAATGACTTAAAACGAAACAATAATTATTAAAAAACAACGGCAACAGTTACAGTAAATTACTATACCGTTTTTGAAAGCTAGGAATCTGTACTTTAATCCTGCATCTAAATTATATTATTTAAGCTGATAGTTTTTAAAAAAATTCGCATGCAAACTCAAAATTTTGCTAAAAAAAATGTAAAAAAAAACTTAGACTAAATTTTCTCAAAATTGTGAAACGATGCGCTGAATTGGCTTTTTGTGGTCAATGCAAATATCAATTTTGAATCGACCACAAAAAACCGAGTTGATTTATGTCTTCTAGTTTTTGAGAAAATTGATAATTACTAAAAATATTTTTGTATGAGATTTTAGTTTTTTTTGTTGCTTACATATATACAATGCTAGCATCCAGCACTACGGCGTATAAATAGTGAGATATGTAAGGGGGGGCATGCTGCCCCTGCAACCCCCCTGCTTGGCACACTATAGGATTTGGGGTATGTGCGAGGATGGGTGTATGCAAAGTTTACTTTGCATTTAAAGAATCTGGATTCAAATTTCTTTTGCATTTAAAGGATCTGGATTTAAACTTTCAATTTGTCTTATATATATCCAAGTCACCAGCTGATTTCTAAATAAACATATACGTGGCCCAAAGTTGCACATTTAAAATTTTCAGACATGAAAATGTATTGCACTATCAAAAATTCACATTAGATAATACTGTACGACTGCAGCAAATATATAATTTTCTTAATAATGTATGTTTGTGTCTTACATACCTATATAATGCAATTGTAATGTTCAAAAAAGCACCATCATGACAGTAAAAGTGAGCAGATGCATCAAGTTAGCAGGACACTTTTCAATTTTCAGAATAAAGAGTATGTAGTAATTAGCTGCTATTTAGTTGCTGATTAGTTACGCAAAAAAAAAATTAATCGCTCTGTTGGATTTCGAGAAATTGGGTGTCCTGCTAACTTGACGACAACTTAGCAGGACACCCAATTTTTCGGAATCCGAAAGTGCGATAAATTTTTTTTTTTTGCGTAACTTCAAAAGACGGTATGAGTCGAGCTACTGATTAGACGTGCTTTTACTCCGGCTGGCGATCTCATAAGATTTTCAAGTTAAATTTACGCAACCTCCCTGTTTTTCTGAGTGCGAAATTTCCGAAAACATCAAACTTTACATTTGAGTGATATAACCTGGCTAAAAATCGTAAAACAGTGACCTAAATTGCAATTTTAATTTCTTTCATTTCTAAAAATTGTTGTGCCAAATTCCGTAAAAAGACAGTTTCTTTTTTTTTTTTTTTTTTTTTTGTATTCATACCGAACCGACAACCTATACCTCGTCCTACCATGTCAGGTCAGAAGCGAACAAGAGGTAACTCTAACCTTGATACCAAGAATGCAATTAACTCACCTCGAACATCACTTGAACCTCCTCTGCAAATAACGAAGAAACTGGCCGTCGACGAAAACACTTTATTAAATAAAATGGACGAAAAATTTAAAAATCAAAGTGAGTTAATTATATCTTTAATATCAACAAAAATAGAACAAAATAATAATACTCTCGCGGAAAAAATTGATTCTCAATTCGCGGAACTCAATAAATCAATTGCTGCAATTAATGCAAAAATTGCGCAGTTAGAAATTAATCATACTGCATCCAACAATGAGATTTTATCACTTCAAACCGAATTAGGAGAGGTAAAAACAACACTGTCAAAGGCAAACATTGACTTGTCCACCAACCACTCGAATTTAAATGACATACGCTCGGAACTGGATGAAATTAAATACACTCAGGAAGATATGGAGAATCAAAAAATTGCGCGGGATGCTGTTATCTTTGGAATACCCTTGGAATAACTTTAACTATTTTCGTGAAATAGCCGAAATAATAGCGTCTCACGTTGATGTTAACATTGGCGGCGAAGAAAACAAGCTTCTAAAAAAAACTATTTTATGCCGGAAAACAATGCACCACCTTCACCAATATGACACTTTTATTTTATAGAAAATACTGCCTAGAACAAAAATATAAAGACGACTTGGGCTCCCAAATCATGGAATTTTTACTAGACGTTTAAAAAGGGTACCCAGGTTTTATCGATGGTGAAGAAAGTATGGGTTTGCAACTAAAGGACTTCGACCCTCCCACTGTTCACAGTGAGCACTTAGAGGGTGTTTTACCGCCAAAACAACCTCGGCTTTTCACCATCAACGACGAACTCAATGAACTCGACAGTAACACCAGTACGGACGATGGCTTTATTGACGAGACTTACATACCTCTTTAATAATTGAACATTGACTTTACTATTTTTAACTAACTCCTGACTTACTCACAAACTGACCGACTGGGACCGGAATGCAATGCAATTCTACCTCCTCGTGGTGCATTCTCGGTAACACTCGGTAAATGAATTGCTGTACTTAACTTACAAAGATGAACCTAATCAACGTAAATACCAAAAAAACAAAAATCTCATAAGAAAGTAGTTTTAGTAATTTTCAATTTTCTCAAAAACTGGAAGACATAAATCGTTTCGGTTTTTTGTGTTCGATTCAGAATTAATATTTGCATTAACTTTTGTTAGCTAATGTAGCGCATCATTTCAAAACTTTGAGAAAAATTGGTCTAAACTTTTTTTTGCATTTTTTTATCAACATTTTGAGTTTGCCTGCGAAGTTTTTAAAAAATTATCGGCTAAAATAATTTAATTTAAATGCAGGATTAAAGTTTGGATTCCTAGCTTTCAAAAACGGTATATTAAATTACTGTAAGTGTTGCCGTTGTTTTTTAATAATTATTTTTTTAATCTTAAGTCATTTTTTCTAAAATTGCCCCTACCTCCTAAACGGGGTGTGGTAGACCCCCCCCACCCATAGTAAAAAATGCATATTTTTGACCCTTCTACAAGAAACCATTATCAATTTTTGGCGCCAAAGTTATCGTACTCTCCCCACCTGCTTTATGCATATGACTTTTTTTGTGTTCGAGTTATAAAAGTTCGAGTTATCAGGGGAAAGATGTATGAAATTTGAACTCTAAACGCTGCTCCCACATAATTTTGTTCGAGTTATAAAAAAATCGAGATATCAAAGTTCGAGTTATCGAAGTTTGAATGTATATATCATTGTGTATAAACTCTAAAGTACTATCATGAAGAGGAACGAACGCGACGCCACCTGGGCAACCGCGGCCTAACTAAAATCAGATGAATTCTGCAGGCTGAGGCTTTAAGAGTAAGTAGAATAGGAAATAATTCAATTGAAAGTAGGAGATAATAATAAGAGAATAAATTATGAAGGCTAACCCTGAGGCCACACGAGCAAGTACTGGCAAGCAAGTTGGGTTCATACATTGCCTGCCAAATTCGTATCTGTGTACTGGCTGTGACGTAGGTGGCACTCCACTTGCCAAGCAAGTTGCTTGCAAGTAGGTCGTTCTTTTTCTCTGCTATAGTAAACAATTTTGGTTGATCTTTCAAACAAAATGGATTGAAAAAATCAAAATACATTTGGAAAGAATATTAAAGAAAAATGCAAAAATGGTTAACAAACTTTAATAATTGAAATTATGGACAACGAAACATAAGAGGGAATAACATATACTCTAACTAAAATTCATGTACCAAAAAAAACTACAGACGTCAAAATACATTTTGTTAGCTATCCGTCTGTTAAGCACAAAACTTTCAAATTTCATTGAAGGTTGTATACGATGTCAATGGATAAGAAACCTTTAAAAATCCGAATTTTTTTCCATTTTATTTTCCGCTCCGGAAAAATGGATTTTTAAAGGCAATCGGTTGACATTTGAACGAAATAATAATAATAATTTGTCCCCTATCTGTCAAGCCACAAACTTTCAAATTCCATTGAAGGATGTCTACGATGTCAATGGATTAAAAAACCTCTAAATATCCGAAATTTTTTCCATTTTTTTTTCTGCTCCGGAAAAATGCATTTTCAGGGAAATCGGTTGACATTTGGAACGAAATATTCACGATAGGATCAAATATAATTTGTCCCCTATCTGTCAAGCCATAAACTTTCAAATTCCATTAAAGGATGTCTACGATGTCAATGGATTAAAAAACCTCTAAAAATCCGTAATTTTTTCCATTTTTTTTCTGCTCCGGAAAAATGCATTTTCAGGGAAATCGGTTGACATTGGAACGAAATATTCACGATAGGATCAAATATAATTTGTCCCCTATCTGTCAAGCCATAAACTTTCAAATTCCATTAAAGGATGTCTACGATGTCAATGGATTATAAAACCTCTAAATATCCGAATAATTTGAAATTTTATTTTTTGAAAAGGGCAATTTTACAGCTTTTTGGTGATTTGTAACGTAATATTCGCAAATGTCAAATATTCTGTCAAGCAATGCCAAGTTTCGTATGAAAGTGAATTTTAACATTTTTAAAATGCACTAAATTTATTTTAATTTATGTTTTGCACAAAATCTAATTAATTCAGAAATTTTAATAAAAGGAATGATGATTGTTGACTATAGTTAAAAATATGAACGCCCTACTTGCTTCTTTGCTGGCTGCTCAACTGGCTTCGAAAAAGGCAAGCCAGTTGACGAGCAAGTTGCTTGGATTTATATGTGTTAGTGAAAAAATGTGTATGTATTTCAACTTGCTTGCCAGTACTGGCTCGTGTGGCCTCCGGGTAAGGGAAAATTGACGATAGAGAAGAACCTATACAAAATGCATGGGAGTTCAAGGGGGACAGGAAAAAAGCTAATTTGTTCTTTTTGCTTTTATCATTTTTTATAGAAAGGATTTTTTTTTTTTGTTTTTTTTTTTGGGTATAGAAAGAACGAAAATAAAATATTGTTCCAAAGAAGGCTGAATTTTTGTCCTGGCTGTGACGTGTGTTTGGGTATAGAGCAAATGTATAATATGCATATAGGTACATATATGCATGCTGTGACGTATGACTGAGAATGCCCACAAATGTATAATATGCATGCAAATTATTCAAACTCGGTGACCACTGAGAAAAATTATTTTGTTTTGAATAAATACTTTTTGACTGAATTTTATAGCGGAGGATGTTATACACTTTTGTAGGTAGAGGTTTTCCGTTGAGATTTAAGTTATGTAAATACATATATGTAGGTATTAGAATGGCTCTATTTAAGATTTTTTATGAACTCAAGTTAGATGGCTTACATTAGGTAGGTATTTATTTGTATCTATACAGGTATGTATGTAGGTAGATAAACACAGATGATTGCTCGTTTATGTTGTAAAATTCAAAAACTAACCATCAGATTGAGCTGAAACTTAGACAATGTATTTGTTGAATCAGAAGTGCACGTAAATATTTTTTTTAAACTTTTCCATAAATTGAGCTGAACATCAAAATATAAAAATTAGTCAAACACTGAAGAAAAAATAATCCGTTTGAGCTGAAACTTGAAAAGTTTTAAATTTACCATCATACCCACCTATCATCTGATGAATTTATTACGTGCAGTTTTTCATTTAATTTTTAAATTCATGTGGCCTTAGGTTTTTATTCAGCCAAATTTATAGTTTAGACTTTAAGAAGAGAAAAGTATCCTTATTAAATTAAAATTAGTGTGTTTTTTCTTGAAAATTAATCATCAATGTTCTGGAAAGTTAAAACAAGACACTTATTTTTCTGCATTGGGCTTTAATTTATTAAAAATATGCTGATAAACCAAGTTACAAACACTTAATTAAGTTAAATTTTGTAAGACATCGGTTTGAAATGCTAAACAATTAACAAATGTGGTAAGCATGTCTTACTTTTTCATATAGGTTTGACCGTTTTTTTTTTTTAGTAAAATTGGGGATATAGGTTGGTTTGTTTCTTATAGTAACAAATAAGTGGGTGTTTGAGTGCGAGTGGGATTATTTGCTTGCGAATAAGTTTAAGTTGTCATCAAATAATACATTTTTATTTTATGCTCACAAACTCTTTTTTAACTTAATTTTATTTAAAAAAAATAGTTTTTAGGAGTATTGCAATTGTTTTTTTTTTTTTTTAATAAACAAAAAAACTATTTTTTTCGAAATATTTTCCTTAATTTCTGTGAAAAAATAATTTCTAGGAGGATTGCAATTGTTTTTTAAATTAAAACACCATATTTTTGTTTTTTTTTTTTAATTTTTAAAAGTTGTCTACTTATATAAACTATACCCAAGAAACATTTTTAGCTGCTTAAATCTTTTAAAAGCGCTTCCAAGGCAAATCGTGCACCCTTAGAGCAATTGTAGGGCTTTCTCACAGCTAATTCATTGAGTTTGAGAGCACATTTGTGCTCGTTATCAGCTTGTAATCAGTGACTAGTGACTTTGTAGCTCTTTAATATAATCATATGATATCCTAAAAGGAGCACTTTTGACAGATTTTTGTTTGTATTAGTTTGTGAAATCTGAATGATAAATAAATATAATAGTAGCACACTGTAATTCATGGCTGTAATGGTAGGAAGCGTAAACTTCATTTATTGTGATGTCAACATTATATTTATTCCTAGAGAAAATAATGTATCTAATTAATATTTTTCGAGTTAATGCCAGTGAATTTTAAGTGCGCGCTTAGTTTTTTCATAAATGTTTTGAAGGTACTTCGCAAAATTATAACGCGCCTTCCAAATTGTGTATATTATGGAATGAAATGTAAAAAAAAATTAAGTTGAGTAATGTAAAAATCGGTTAAATAAATTTATCAAAGGAAGAAATAAAAGGCTTTTTACATTGCAATACATATTATTGTGTTTTATACTTAAAGTGAAATGTTTTAAAATGAATGGAAACAAATAAATCAAATAATTTTCATTTGTGTCGCCATGTTTTTTTTTATGGACAAAATGTTTCTTTAATAGAGCTGCAATTTCCCTTTGAGAGCAATGTGTCAGTTCTTCGTTCAGGGCTTTGTAGATAATAGGGTGTTTGGAAAATTGAAAGCTAGAAAATGTTAAGTGAATACGTAATTTTAAATTTTAGAAATAATTTTTAATTCAAAGAGTATGTACCTACTTGCCATTGAAGTGTATAACGTTTTATAACCACCCTAAATTACAGGAGCAAGTACTTGTGCGACTCAGTCTAAGAATTTATTATTTTTAGGAACCTGCATAGTTAATTTATTTTAATAAAAAATTGTCAATTCCGTGTCTAGTTTTAATCTTAAGATTTCCATTATAAAGTGAAAGGAATTAATTTATTGTCCACTGTTTTAAGTTTTCCAGTTCAAATAATTTCTGTTTTTTGCTCTAGTTTATAACACCCTATAGTATGATTGGGATAATTGTCTTGAAAGAGGATTAGTATTTATTCAGCTTTATATGTGCATTATTGAAGCTCTGTTGATGAATTATTTTGGCACCAAGTTTTGTATGAGAATATTAGTAATTCAGCTCTACAGCCGCTTTCAGTGTAGCCCTGTAGATGCAATTTTTTGACATTTTTACAGATTATGCGTTAGTATTTTGCGCATGTGTTGTTAGCAGCTCTATAATGCCTCTATGTATGCTGATATTTAGAGTTTGCTCGTTGCAAGATATCATGAGCTGTGTTAGGGAGCATATTTTTAAATCTGGAGAACAAGTTGTTTTATTTTAAAAAATCGCAGGATTTTTTGAAGTAAACCAACTTGTTTTGATATCAAAAGCGGGATAATAAGAAACGGGATTATAAAAAACAGAATTAAAAGCAACGGGATTATAAAAAAGCGAGATAAAATCGGGATTTTAAGAAACAGGATTATACAAAGCGGGATATCGTACCCAACCCTTTTATAAAATATTTATTTAATGAAGGGTTAAAATAACTAATTCGGAGCAAATGAGAAATCTCGTGGAGTTAATGGAACGAAATCTATCGCTCGCAACCAATTTCAAGAGACGAGTCTCACAAACTGAAAAAAAAAAAAACAAATGGGAATCCATATGCCTCAAATTTAACTCCATAGGACCACCAGTTAGAATTGAAAAAGAGTGGAAAAAAGTATGAAAATAAAATCAAACGGAGTTGCGTTGGTTACTTTCACCATTATTAATTTCGTTTCTCAATAAAACAAACATTGCAACACTATTCATGCCTGATTCACAATCCGGTGAGGAAACGGGACGTGAGCGTGATAAGAA
The DNA here is from genome assembly GCA_932273885.2 of Leucozona laternaria. Classification (NCBI taxonomy): domain Eukaryota; kingdom Metazoa; phylum Arthropoda; class Insecta; order Diptera; family Syrphidae; genus Leucozona; species Leucozona laternaria. The sequence continues at coordinate 70,438,826 of OW026366.1, read as the reverse complement.
CCGCTATCATCTTTTTCTAGTTACAAAATCGTCGCCCAATTCACAATACAGCGAGCGGTCTTACGACAAAAACATTTTTTTGTAAAAAAAATAATCAACAAAATATAAATAAAATAATTTAAAAAACAATAGATTATCATCAACTTTCTTTTTTAGACATAAGCTTTAGTGAAAAATCTGTTAAATTCTTACAGCCCTAGAACGATTGTCAATTATCAATTGATAGTTGATAAATATTGAAATTTCGTACATTAAAACTTAATTTATTATAAAACTGAACAACTGTTCGGTGATATATTTTCACTGTCATCGGCACTGAAATTCGCCTTTGCTATCATTGCCAGCTGTTCACCGCTTCATTTTCTATACAAAAACACAATTTGTAGAACTCACACTTAATCATGAGGATAATGAGAACGAACATTTGTTTCCCCGCCGTCCAAATCAAGCAATAACTAAAAAAAAATTACTTATAGTATGTTCAGTTGGCACGTAGGCTCCAAAAAGCAAATTATTATTTTGAAGTAATAGGTTTTGTTTTGAATTCTGTTTTTTGAATTAAAAAAAAAAAAAACAGAAAAAAAGTTTAGGAAAAGTTGTTTCTTTTTTAATTTTTCAAATATAAAAGTAATTTTTTTAATCTTTTTTTTCAAAAAAAAATTTCATCTTCGTCCAGGCCCAGACCCACCTTTGTCCAGATCCAGACCCACCTCCGTCCAGATCCAGAGCCACCTCTAGCTAACCTACCATCCCCCGATCCATCTTCCGAAAATCTAAACCCAACTACCCACCTAGCCCACTATATCCCTCGTACCCACCACCAACTAACCCCACGAATCCTACCTTACCACCAACCCACCTAACCGTCAACCCATCCAACCCGAAACCCACCTATTCACAACCCACCTAACCACCAACCCAACTACCTAAAATGAAATTCGGTTAAATATCTCTTATCGACGAGGTGTTACCTCCACGGACTTCTGACAAGAACCGAAGATCCCTGGCTTCCAACTCCTGTACCGAGATTTAGTTACTTCGGCGAGTGAGATGAGATGACTCGCCTTACGCGCTGACTCATCTCACTTTATTCGCAAAAGTAATTTAGCTATTTAAGTGAAATGAGTAACTTCGAATTTAGTTTCGAACACTCAAATGTCATAACCAAAGACTCTTTTTTATGTTTTGTGTCTTTGTTTTTATTTATTTGACATAAAGAAGAAAAATATTAATACAAAATATGTGAGTGCCGGGACTCACGGTTAAATATGTGAGTGCCGGGACTCACGGTTAAATATGTGTAAACATCAACGTTTGTCCAAGTGCCTAATTTTTGTTACTGAACGTCATCAAAAGAAACATATTGAATAATTAACACTACATTACCTATCTGTAGGCAGTGCCTAAAAAGCTTAGTGTTGAAAGAACGGCAGCGAAATACGCAGTGGGGGAACCGCTGTAACGAAATTTCCAAGCACTAAAAGGCTGGTGGTGAAGTGTCCAACGAACGGTGAAGGTTCGGTACTGAAAGGTCCTGCTTCGTAGTGCACTCTCAACTTTAAGATGACTTCACATTACACATGGTTATTGTGTATGGTAATCACTCTCTGAGCATCGACAAACAACAACTGTCAGCGGAGAGCACTATAACCGTGGTTTCAATTAAATGACACCGTACCCAAATTCCAAAGGAACTTAATGGTTTGACTGACAGGGGCCGAATTAAAATATCCAGTTAGAACTGTCAACGTACTTGCAACCCTTATGAAACTCCATCTTTCCATCGAGTAAAACTTACAAAGAGTTCAATATTAATTTTATACTAAACCAACCTCAAATGAATGTCACTATGAGATAGCCGGCGAATTATATATCTTGAGTTTTTAGAATATTTAGTTGCAGTTGTTGTCAGTGGAAATCACTAAAATCGCAGTTTCAATCGATTGACACCATCAATCGCCTATAGAATTGGACGCTGTGATTTTTAATGAGTGTTAACTTTGTGCAAGTACAAAGGAGCCGATAACTCTGCAATTTGTTCAACCTCAGCTATTTTGTATATCCCAGCCTCCTACGTCCCTCGCCTACGTGCCTAAAAACTGCAGGAAAAAAATTGCATCGTTTAAAAGCAGTATAATGTATAAAGTAAACGTAGAATTTAAGTTCAGATTTGTATCACTGAACGCACCCGATATCCTACCATACCTACAGTCAATTGTCAATCCCTACAGCTGACTATTATTATTTTTGTTTTGATTTTGTTTTCCTTTAAGTTACTAGTGTCGCGTCCATTTTGTTCGGGGAATAATATTAAAAATTAAAGAAAAAAATATAAAAATATAAGCGTTAAAATGATAAAATCGTCGGTCGCGCTAAAAACAATTTGCTTTCGTCGTTGGCAAAAACAATATAAATGAGTGGTCGCGATAGAGTATACTCTAATTGTCGGTCGCGTTAAAATCAATTTGTTTTGGTCGGGGTCAGATTTCGTCGGAGTCAGATTTCGTAACGTAACGTGCTACAAAGTAAAGTGCACGACGTAACGTTGCACACGAACGTTCACGCTTTTTTTTCACTCTACCGCCAGCATAGATGTTTACACATCAAAAGGTTAACAAGGAAGATGCAAACAAGAAAAGTGTAAACAAGAAATCAAAAAAAGTGTTCTTCAAATATAATTTTGTGTATGAACGTATAAAAAATGTATAAAAATAAATTTACCATGTGCATGTATTTATTGTTATTTTATGATATAAATATGATGATATAAAATAATTATACATTTATTCTGACCACAATGATTACACTTTCCTTATGTCTTTACTTTCAAGCATAGATATCTTTACAGAAATATTTATGTTTACCTATGATGTTGTTTTTGCAATTTCATATGTGCAACAATTTTATAAGAAAAGAACACATACTTATGTAAAAAAACTTAATTTACCAACACAAACACCAAGTCGCGGCTGAAATATCCGGCGAGTAATCTGACATTTCATTTCACTCGCCAACTCACTCGCTTTAATAGCTAAATCGACTTTCAACGAAAAGTGACTCATCTCACTCACTAGCTGCGGTTTCGAATTAGCTAAATCTCGCCACTGGTTAAATACTTTTCGTCGAACAATAAATATAATATTATTTTCCAAAATATCAAATAATACCTTAAAAAGTATTAATAAAAGTATTGGCAATCCCGCCGTCGAAAAAAATAGTAGCTCATCATCGGCGGACAAACGTTATTCGAGATACTGATTGTCGAGAAAAACACTCCATCCCATTGTGTCTGATGCAAAGTGGTATCGCCTAGTTCACCTTCACGTTGGATCTCCATTCCAAGGAACAGCTGATACGGTCCCTTATCAACGCACTCAAACGAACTTGAAATGGCGGATTTTGTCTGGATCAAGTTTCGTCTTGATTGGCATGCTATATTGAGATCGTCAACGTTTACAAATATTAGTGATAAGTTACCTCTCCCATGCTGCTTATACAGGCAGGGCTCGTTGTCGCTGGAATGAACCCAATTCCTCGCAAAACACCATCAAGTTTGCAGTTCCACTCCCTTCCTGCTTGTTTGAACCCGTATATAGCCTTCTTCAGCAATAAGACCTTGCCTAGTTGACTGCTATCTTCATACCCTGTTGGCTGCTTCATGAAAATGATATCTGTGAGATCGCTTTTAAGGCATGCAGTGCATACGTCCATCCAGTGCAAGTAAAGTCTCAACTCCGCAGCAAGTGCCAGGATAAAGTTTCGCCATGGTTCAAACCATATTGCTGTGAGCATCCTTTCTCAACAAGACGTGCCTTGAACCGTTCTACCTCACCACCTGCATCTCGTTCCACGCTCAACACCCATTACAGCTTGCTTGCTGATTTCTTAGTAAATCTGCGACTGTCAAGGCAAAGATAATATAATACCAAGATGTCGCATCCAGTACAAGCAAAGTGAACCCAAAATAAAACCGTCCGTATCTGATATTGGATACGACAACATGTTGCGAAATGTTGCATTGGTCAATTTAAAGAGCGAGAGCGAAAAATCTCTCTGGAAACAATTTAAAATTTGAAATCTCTTCAAAATGCATATCTCAAGGACGAAAATAATGTTTTTGTTGTTTTTATCTTTGCTTTTTTTTTAGTTTTTTGCTTATTATTTTTTGTGATCATGATGATGGTGGGTATCTGTATAGATAGGTAGACATGCAGTAACATTTTTGTTCTTTCGTCGCAAATCGCGATATTCGTAAAAGGTAGTAGGTATTTTCTTTTGGTTTTATTTATTTTTGTGAGGTTGTTTTAAATTAAAAAAAATCATTTTCATTAATTTATTTAGGTACAGGTGAATTCATAACTTGTGAGGAAAGCTGATTTATAGTTAGGTAGGTATAGATAGGTTGGTGTGAAATGTATATGCACCGATTTAATGAATACGTCCTTCGTAATAAGATACATTTTGCAATGGTTTTATAGGTATGTAGGTAGGTACTTCTGGTTTTTTTTTCAATTTTTCATTCGTCTCGATCGTTGGCAAGAATTTTTGTTTTTATTCCTTGTGAGAATTTTTGTAGGGCAGCGAGATACATGTATGTAGGAAAGTTTCAAGGAAAAGTTTTTTTTTTAAGGATTTCTCTGTTTTCATGTTTGAGGGTGGAGAATATATTTTTTGTATGGACGACTGTTTTGAAACAGGTAGACTTAATTGCATTCTTGCGTCCGTCTCGATCTTTTAATAATGGCAAGAATTTTCGTTTTTGCTAGTTTCGAGGAATTTTGGTTGGTATAAAAATGTAGGTGATGGATATGAAGGAAATAGGTATCTCTTGTTACTTTTTGGGGTGGAGAATATTAGCCGCGTTTTGTTAAAGCTTAAGATCGATACCGATCATCCCATAAAAATAAAACGTTGGTTCATTTTCATGTATTCGTTGTCTTTTTTCTTTACACTGCATTTCATACTACCTTACAACGAGAAGACATCTACCCGCATTAGTAACAACTATTTTTCGGATTTTCAAAATAGATCCAGATAGAGAGCAGGATCCAAAATTGTTGTGAAATTACATGTTAAAAAATTATCCTTATTAAGGGCCGTAGATAATAAAACGTGGCTATTACCTACCTATTTTGTTTGTGGTTTTTATTTATTTATTCGGTACATAAAAACTAATGCTTAGAAAAATGTATAAATGATAATTGATACAGCGAACAAATATCGCTATTTTCGAGCAAATTTGCCTAGAAAATCAATAAAAACCGAAATATTCAGAAATTATGGTAGGTATAATGAATCTTAGTTTATGCTTTAAATATCCAATAAATAGTATTTTAGCTATACAATAACTTTAGACGATACAAAGATATGTTACACATCATTTGCGAAGATACTTATACATGCTCTAACTGACTACTTTTTTATTCTTCGACGATTGAAAAGAAAATAAAAAATAAAAGTTTATACCTACCAAAATAGATGCCTACCTACCTGATCTTGATATTGGTAGACAGATTAATTTATTTGCAGACAGATTTACTAGGTTTGTTCTTAGAGAAGAGTTTTTCTTTAGTATATATATTTATTTTTAGGATACTGAATAGTAACATTTAAACTCAAAAAATTTAACTGTGTTTTTGCATTTACATTACAATTTAGGTATCATGATTCCTTTAAACATTGAAGATTTGCACCTCTTATAATAATTGAATGTTCATTCCAATCGATATATTTTCTATAAAAATATAATCTCATAGGTATTATCTTTTATTTAATAATTCATCCTTGAAGATAAAAAAAAGAATTACCAAAGTTATAAGCCATTTCCGGAGAGCTATACATGATCAACCAAATCCTGAATTTTATCGACCAAATAGGCAGTTTTTAATTTTGAAAAATGTTGCGTAAAGCAATGTTCATAAGTCAAAATTATTATAAAATACAAATTTTGAAAATAGTAGTTTGAAAAATGAGAACATATTTATAAATATAGTGCAAAACTTTCTGTTAAGCGTTTTGAAGGCTCTCAGCTGCTCAAAATTAATGCAAATATAATTATGTGGTGTTTGGGAGAAACATGATAACTCCATTTGCGTCTTCACGTCCACTTTGCATCGAGCTAGAAGCGAAACGAAATTACCGATTTTCTTCAAATTTAGAATAGTTATGAACGTTTGTCAAATTACGTTTCAAATTTGAAAGAAATTGGTGCATCCGTTTATAGGCTCTAGCTCGATTTAAAGTGGACGTAAAGACGCAAATCCTTAAATGCAGTTATCATGTTCCTCCCAAACACCACAATATTGAAGTAAGCTTTAAAAATTTAAAACAATTTCCATAAATACTTTATTTTTGAGAAAAAAAACAGTATTTCTCGACTTATAGCTAATTTGATGCAGCTAGATATTTATTTTGTTGACACCTTGGAATGGTAAAAATGTGAATTGACTTGCAATCGATTAATAAATTGAAATTAAATTGAGAAGCTTGTGAACAATATACAGCAATGATTTCTATATCAAGACGTTTTCCAAGACTTGTTGAAAAATTGAAACCATTTGCTAATCGTGGTCGAAATATCAATTTAGCAGGTTTTGAATATAAAAATTTTTCAAAAACACATTTTTATATTTTAAGTTCAATTGAGGTTGGTTTTTTATTTCAGTTTTCTTAAAAAAAAATGTTAAGTCAGAATAAGGCAGCAGAATAAGCATGCAGAGCAAAGAAAAATTATAACTTTTTAACGTGGGCTATATAGGTCCCACTTTGATCAATTTTGTGGGCAGTATACTATTGTATGATGTTAAAAAAGATACATTTACACACTTAGGTATAAATACAAAACGAAACGTCATCATCAGTAGGTAGTTTGGTCAACCGACTCTATTTTTAAAGCAGAAAGGAAAAGAGCTTGCAAGCACATATTATTTTCATTTTTATTTGTACTGGTTGCGATATCTTTGTAACTCGACTATCTGTGGTTGTATTTTAGTTCCATAATTTTAATATTTGAATCAATATTTTCTGTCATCAGCCAAAATAGCTCAAAAAGATAAAAATCAAATACAGTGTAACTTCCATATAAGTCAAACTCTCAAAATTTGAGAAAAAAAAAATCGAGTTAAAGAAACTTCGATTTAAAGAAATGAGAAGTTTTATTTAATGAAATGGAATATTAAAAAAAGAATGATTTTTAATCAACGGAAGTTTAAAAAAAATCAGTACATATTACACAAATTCAAATAGCGATTGCATACTCTTCAAATTTTAACGAGCTGTTTCATTTAACAGGGAGGAATACCTATAGGTACATATTCTTCAATAAAAACATTATTTTTGGAAACTAAAAGAATTAAAAATATAGGTGTAGGTAGATATACCTAATTTTGAAGATAATAATTTGCAAGAGGTAAATTATCCTTCTTAACGAAATAAATATACATAATTACATTTATATAAAAATAAAGATTAGGAAGGTAACCAGGTAGGTATGGATTTTTGATATGTAACTGCTTAGTAATCGGTGTAGGGGGTACATTGTCGTGAAAGCCAATTTCCGTGATACCTACTTACCTATTTATCATTTATACATATTTCTAAGCATTTGTTTTTATTTTCAATTATAAATGGCTTTTATTCAACTTTTTGTTTCTTTATAAAAGTTTGTACAATAATTCATTTTATAGCATGGCTTACGCCGTCTGCCAGGGTGACAACTTTTTGTTGAAACAAAATTTAAAATTATATACATATCTAGTTCAGAAATAAATAAATAGCTTTACGGTATATATATTTAATCTAGAACATTTCATCAACAATGGATTTTCTATATCGCAGAGCCCAGCTTATATATTTATAAAGGTTCACCCAATTTTGGCCATTTAATATATTCAACATTTCGTTGTTTGTAAGATGATTTTTTTCCGTACACATTCCTTCTAATTTCCATCAAGACAGGGCACCTACCTATGAAGTGAAGCACATCCTCTTTTTCTTTCAGGTTACAAAGTTCACAAGTTACTGGAAGATCGCTCCTGTTTGGGATGAAATTGAGAGTTAGTATCTCTGCTCTGGCTTTGAAGATAAGTGTAATCAAAGCTGTTTGACAAGTTGGACTGCAATAATTATTGCTGCACAAGTTGTGGTTAAGCTTTGAAAAAATTACTCCTTGCCTAGTGTTACTGGATTTTATTTCAAAATCAACTCTTGTTTTTGTATCGATCGCCTTTATGAGGTCATATAATTATAATTTATTTACCGAATAAAAAAAAAATTCAAACAAAATAGGTAGATAATAGCCACGTTTTATTATCAACGGACCTGGATCAGGATAATTTTTTAACACGTAATACCCACACCTAAACTCCTCTTACTCCTTTTCCCAACCATCCTCTTTCTTCACCACAACTATTTCCTGGGGACCACAATGGATCCATTGAGATCCGAGTGCGATGATGCGGCTCGCCGCATTTTTACCCCTCCTAACCTATGTACCTAACACATAATACAACAACAACTTGGGACCCTGCTCTCTATCTGGATCTATTTTGAAGATCCAAAAATTAGTTGTTACTAATGCGGGTAGATGTCTTCTCGTGGTAAGGTAGTATAAAATGAAGTGTAAAGTAAAAAGAAAATGAAAATGAACCAACGTAAGCAAAATAGAGATAGGTATGCAACACAGCTGTCATCAAGATCCGTATCGTTTTATTTGTATGGGATGATCGGTATGGATCTTAAGCTAAAACAAAACGCGGCTAATATTCTCCACCCCAAAAAGTAACAAGAGATAGGTACCTTTTTCCTTCATATCCACCTACATTTTTTATCCCAACCAAAATTCCTCGAAACTAGCAAAAACGAAAATTCTTGCCATTATTAAAAGATCAAGACGGACGCAAGAATGCAATTAAGTCTACCTGTTTCAAAACAGTCGTCCATAAAAAAAAAATATATTCTCCACCCTCAAACATGAAAACAGAGAAATCCTTAAAAAAAAACTTTTCCTTCCTTGAAACATGTATCTCTCTGCCCTACAAAAATTCTCACAAGGAATAAAAACAAAAATTCTTGCCAACGATCGAGACGAATGAAAAATTGAAAAAAAAAACCAGAAGTACCTAGGTACCTACCTAGGTACATACCTATAAAACCATTGCAAAAATGTATCTTGTTACGACGGGACGGACGTATTCATTAAATCGGTGCATACACATTTCACACCAACCTATCTATACCTACCTAACTATAAATCAGCTTTCCTCACAAGTTATGAATTCACCTGTTCCTAAATAAATTAATGAAAATGATTTTTTTAATTTCTCAAGGAATACAAAACAACCTCACAAAAATAAATAAAACCAAAAGAACATCCCTGCTACCTTTTACGAAGATCGCGATTTGCGATGAAAGAACAAAAATGTTACTGCATGTCTATCTAGGTATACAGATACCCACCATCATCATCATCACAAAAAATAATAAGCAAAAAACTAAAAAAAAAAAGCGAAAGAAAAAAACAACGAAAACGTTTGTTTGTCCTTGAGATCTATGCATTTTGAAGAGATTTCAAATTTTAAATTGTTTCCAGAGAGATTTTTCGCTCTCGCTCTTTAAATTGACCAATGCAACATTTCGCAACATGTTGTCGTATCCAATATCAGATACGGACGGTTTTATTTTGGGTTCACTTTGCTTGTACTAGATGCGACATCTTGGTATTATATTTATCTTATAATATTGCTGGCGCTGGGGATCTTGTGCTTCATGGCATACCAATCCTTGCAAATGAAAACCTTGAAGGAATTTTCCAACGGTTTTGCTCTGTAATCGATACACACTATTCGCACTAAGCCAAAACACAAATCAACAACCAGCGCGATCATTGTCAAACTACCGGACGCGCATAATAAGGTTAATGTGTTAACAAATGCAACGAAATTTTACAAACAACACTCTCTAGAGCTGTTTCACTTCAAGACCTTGGTTTTGTAGGAAATAAGTTTGTACGTGTGTACGAAAGCCGAACAAAAACTAACCATGCAATATTTCGTAAAGCTAATGGTACGGGATTTTGCACTCGGTGTTTACTAGACGAGGGCGGGTATACGTCAGACAAACGGATGAGGCAAACAAAAAGCCTATCAGCAAAGATAATATAATACCAAGATGTCGCATCCAGTACAAGCAAAGTGAACCCAAAATAAAACCGTCCGTATCTGATATTGGATACGACAACATGTTGCGAAATGTTGCATTGGTCAATTTAAAGAGCGAGGGCGAAAAATCTCTCTGGAAACAATTTCAAATTTGAAATCTCTTCAAAATGCATATCTCAAGGACGAAAATAATGTTTTTGTTGTTTTTATCTTCGCTTTTTTTTTAGTTTTTTGCTTATTATTTTTTGTGATCATGATGATGGTGGGTATATGTATACCTAGATAGAAATGCAGGAATATTTTTGTTCTTTCGTCGCAAATCGCGATATTCGTAAAAGGTAGCAAGGATTTTCTTTTGGTGTTATTTATTTTTGTGAGGTTGTTTTGAAATTAAAAAAATCATTTTCATTAATTTATTTAGGTACAGGTGAATTCATAACTTGTGAGGAAAGCTGATTTATTAGTTAGGTAGGTATACATAGGTTGGTGTGAAATGTGTATGCACCGATTTATTGAATACGTCCGTCCCGTCGTAACAAGATATATTTTTGCAATGGTTTTATAGGTATGTACCTAGGTTGGTACCTAGGTACTTCTGGTTTTTTTTTAATTTTTCATTTGTCTCGATCGTTGGCAAGAATTTTTGTTTTTATTCCTTCTGAGAATTTTTTACGGCAGAGAGATACATGTATTAAGGAAAGTTTCAAGGAAAAGTTTTTTTTTAAGGATTTCTCTGTTTTCATGTTTGAGGGTGGAGGATATATTTTTTTATGGACGACTGTTTTGAAACAGGTAGACTTAATTGCATTCTTGCGTCCATCTCGATCTTTTAATAATGGCAGGAATTTTCGTTTTTGCTAGTTTCGAGGAATTTTGGTTGGTATAAAAAATGTAGGTGATGGATATGAAGGAAATAGGTATTACTTTTTGGGGTGGAGAATATTAGCCGCGTTTTGTTAAAGCTTAAGATCGATACCGATCATCCCATAAAAATAAAACGTTGATTCGTTTTCATGTATTCGTTGTCTTTTTTCTTTACACTGCATTTCATACTACCTTACCACGAGAAGACATCTACCCGCATTAGTAACAACTAATTTTCGGATCTTCAAAATAAGTCCAGATAGAGAGCAGGATCCCAAGTTGTTGTTTTATTACGTGTTAAAAAATTATCCTGATCCAGGTCCGTAGATAATAAAACGTGGCTATTACCTACCTATTTTGCTTGTGTTTTTTATTTATTTATTCGGTAAATAAAAACAAATGCTTAGAAATATGTATAAATGATAAATAGGTAAGTAAGGTCTCACGGAAATTGGCTTTCACGATAATGTACCTACCCCCTTAACCGATTACTAAGCAGTTACGTATCACAAATCCATACCTACCTGGTTACCTTCCTAATCTTTATCTTTATATAAGGATAATTTATAATTAATAAGGATAATTTTCCTCTTGCAAATTATTATCTTCAAAATTAGGTACCTACCTACACCTACATATATTTTTTAATTCTTTTAGTTTCCAAAATTAATGTTTTTATTCAAGAATATGTACCTACCTATAGGTATTCCTCCCGGTTAAAAGAAACTGCTCGTTAAAGGGAATGCCCATATTTTGCTATGGAGCTTTGGCCCAGAGTGTACAGGAACGAGTGAAAGGTGACGTGAAGCCCGATGCATGAGTAAAATATTTTCAAAATCGTTCATGGGAAAGTCGAGATATTTCGGCTTGAAGTTGACGATTGCAAAATGAGGATTTCAGATTTTGTTCCAAATAATTGTCCATAACGCGCGGAATAATTGACGTAGAAAAATGATATTGGTATTAAATGGAAGGTATTTTTCTTTAAAATAATCCCAAGTTTATTTTGATATGTTGAACCCATTTTGAGATATTGAGTTTTAACTTCTTAAAAAGAAACGTTTAATTTGATATAAAATGAAGTCTACTTATTTATATAAATACCTGAAAATAAAAAAAAAATTCTAAAGGCATCTTATTATGCCTATGGACCAGGAAAGATAGATTATAGGGTACAAAATATGCACGACTTGATCGCATGAACTTTTTTTTGTGATTAACAACTGTGTGTAACCACACAGTAAAGATGCATAGTGTATATATTTAACGAGAAAATATTAAGGGAGTCAAAAGTAACCACCAAAAAATTGATTTTTTTGTTTGATATGTTGTTGTTTATAAATCAATATTTTTCAAAATGTTTAAATGCAATATTATTTATACTATTGAGAAGCAATAGATTGAAAAATTATATCAAAATCAGTGGAACCTTCAAAAAGTTATACTTGAATAACCTAAAAATGAGACCATTTTCTAAAAACCGTGAAATACCAAATTCCGTTATGCGACTTTTTAGAAAAACCTGACACGCAGTTTTCTTACAATTGACTTAGTTATTATAGGTACGAAGTTTAATCAAAATCGTTACAGCCGTTATCGAAAAAAAAAATTTTAAAAAAATTAAATTTTTTTATGGCAGCTAACCGTTCTAGATGAGCTAAATCCAAAATTCGAATTTTTCGTCTAGGGAATCACATAAAAATGCTCTGTACCAAGTTTGAGGCAAATCGGTTGACCTTTTTGGACTCTAGCTCAAATTACATTGGACGCACAGACGCACAGACCGGCGGACGGGTTTTTAAAATAAATAATAGTGGATATAAAAAGGAAATACTATATTTAACGGTTTTAATCATATCAATAAAATATTGTCCAAGAAGTTAGCAGGTGGCGTAATATTGTGTTCGAGTCTTGAAAAACTTAAATATAAAATTATATATAGTCATCCTCATCACATAATAATTTAGTGCCTTTTGAGGAATGTTTTGTTTGTTATTATGTATTTATGTGATAAAAAACAATATATTTTACATACAATTAAAGGTAGTAAAATAAGCTTTTCACTGGAGCTAAATTTTTTGAAATATCGGTGTGACAAAGACCGCAAAAAAAAATGAAGTTAAAACTCAATATCCAAAATGTGTTCAACATATCGAAATTAACTTGGGATTATTTTAAAGAAAAATACCTTCCATTTAATACCAATATCATTTTTCTACGTCAATTATTCCGCGCGTTATGGACAATTATTTGGAACAAAATCTGAAATCCTCATTTTGCAATCGTCAACTTCAAGCCGAAATATCTCGACTTTCCCATGAACGATTTTGAAAATATTTTACTCATGCATCGGGCTTCACGTCACCTTTCACTCGTTTCTGTACACTCTGGGCCAAAGCTCCATAGCAAAATATGGGCATTCCCTTTAACGAGCAGTTTCTTTTAACCGGGAGGAATACCTATAGGTAGGTACATATTCTTGAATAAAAACATTAATTTTGGAAACTAAAAGAATTAAAAAATATATGTAGGTGTAGGTAGGTACCTTATTTTGAAGATAATAATTTGCAAGAGGAAAATTATCCTTATTAATTATAAATTATCCTTATATAAAGATAAAGATTAGGAAGGTAACCAGGTAGGTATGGATTTTTGATACGTAACTGCTTAGTAATCGGTTAAGGGGGTAGGTACACTGTCGTGAAAGCCAATTTCCGTGAGACCTTACTTACCTATTTATCATTTATACATATTTCTAAGCATTTGTTTTTATTTACCGAATAAATAAATAAAAAACACAAACAAAATAGGTAGGTAATAGCCACGTTTTATTATCTACGGACCTGGATCAGGATAATTTTTTAACACGTAATAAAACAACAACTTGGGATCCTGCTCTCTATCTGGACTTATTTTGAAGATCCGAAAATTAGTTGTTACTAATGCGGGTAGATGTCTTCTCGTGGTAAGGTAGTATGAAATGCAGTGTAAAGAAAAAAGACAACGAATACATGAAAATGAACCAACGTTTTATTTTTATGGGATGATCGGTATCGATCTTAAGCTTTAACAAAACGCGGCTAATATTCTCCACCCCAAAAAGTAACAAGAGATACCTATTTCCTTCATATCCATCACCTACATTTTTTATACCAACCAAAATTCCTCGAAACTAGCAAAAACGAAAATTCCTGCCATTATTAAAAGATCGAGATGGACGCAAGAATGCAATTAAGTCTACCTGTTTCAAAACAGTCGTCCATAAAAAAATATATCCTCCACCCTCAAACATGAAAACAGAGAAATCCTTAAAAAAAAACTTTTCCTTGAAACTTTCCTTAATACATGTATCTCTCTGCCGTAAAAAATTCTCAGAAGGAATAAAAACAAAAATTCTTGCCAAAGATCGAGACAAATGAAAAATTAAAAAAAAACCAGAAGTACCTAGGTACATACCTATAAAACCATTGCAAAAATATATCTTGTTACGACGGGACGGACGTATTCAATAAATCGGTGCATACACATTTCACACCAACCTATGTATACCTACCTAACTAATAAATCAGCTTTCCTCACAAGTTATGAATTCACCTGTACCTAAATAAATTAATGAAAATGATTTTTTTAATTTCAAAACAACCTCACAAAAATAAATAACACCAAAAGAAAATCCTTGCTACCTTTTACGAATATCGCGATTTGCGACGAAAGAACAAAAATGTTACTGCATGTCTATCTAGGTATACATATACCCACCATCATCATGATCACAAAAAATAATAAGCAAAAAACTAAAAAAAAAGCGAAGATAAAAACAACAAAAACATTATTTTCGTCCTTGAGATATGCATTTTGAAGAGATTTCAAATTTGAAATTGTTTCCAGAGAGATTTTTCGCCCTCGCTCTTTAAATTGACCAATGCAACATTTCGCAACATGTTGTCGTATCCAATATCAGATACGGACGGTTTTATTTTGGGTTCACTTTGCTTGTACTGGATGCGACATCTTGGTATTATATTATCTTTGGTCAAGGTCTGATTCACAATCAAAGCAACAAACTCTCTGCATAGCCTCACGCCAAGACGAAACTTACTTGCTGCTCATCGCCTCCTCGTATAATAAGGGAATCGGTACCTCACTGGCAACCAACGCGTTTAGTACATTGTATCGCTTTCCAGACCGAAGCACTTTTGGTTTACTGGTTTCAACCGTCAAATCATTTTCTTTAACATCTTTAGCTGCGCTGTTGAAATCATTGTTGTTGCTACGCTCTTCTGAAGCCGCCTCGAAGTAGTCGTCCCCTTCGCAACTGTGTTGATCCGCATCAAAGTCATCGTTGTCACCCTTGTAATGTTGTTGCCATTAGCGTGCTCCATTTGACCTAGCTCGTCGAATAGAACATCTCGTTTTTCAACCACTTGTCTCGCCCCTGCGTCATACAGTCGATAGCTTTTTGCTTCTCTCGAGTAGCCAACCATGCGGTATTCCTTGCCTTTTGCTTGGAATTTGCTCTTGTTGCGTCTCTTCTCCAGCGCCACTGCAACGGAACCACAAACTTTTAGATGATTAATAGAGGGCTCCACGCTTCCATTGGTGTCATGTTGCTTAGCGCACTTGTGGGTGAACGATTGCACAAATACGCAGCTGTATAAACTGCTACAGTCCACAATGACTCACACTATCCAGACTGAACCAGCAGACATCTTGACATCTCGACCAAAGTCCGATTGGCTCGCTCTGCAACGCCATTTTGTTGCGGTGTATATGGAATCGTCAGCTGCCTTGCAATGCCATTTGCCTGTAGAAAGCCATCGAATGTTTTGTTCACGTATTCGCGACCATTGTCGCTGCGAATTCACTTCAGCTTTTTGCCAGTTTGCCGTTCCACTAGATTTTTGAACTCCACAAACTTGCTAAACACCTCGTCCTTGCCTATCAGAAAAAAAAAACCAATATGCGCCTGGATTTGTCGTGGTTGAAGGTCGACAAATATCTCGAGCCACCTCGTCTCAAAAGGACCGCACACATCTGTGTGAACCAACTCTAGTAACTCGCATGCTCTATTTTCATTTGCGTTTGGGAAAGGCTGCACATCAATTGCTCACCATGCAAGTTTTACAGGCTATTTTGGATGAAAAATTGATGTTCTCAATCCCGCGCACCAACCCTTTTTTGACGATTTCCATTATGCTGCCGTAATTCAGGTGACCATATCTTCTGTGCCACAAAAGGGCATCAACTTCAACGGCAGCAAAACATTTATTACGTTGGCCTTCAAACATGTACATATTTCCAACTTTATTTATGTTTAAAATGCACTCGCTTTCTTCTACAACCTTAGCATGATTTTTTTTCGAAATGCAACAATTATTTTCTACAGCTCGACTTACAGACATAAAATTGCATTTCATGCTTCGCACATACAATACATCTACCAATTTTAATATGCAGAGGCCTGTTTGTAGTTTTACTTCACCTCTTGTTTCTGCATGTAAAAAGCCATCGCCAGCCAAGCTAATCATCTTTGAATGTGTCTCGAATTTCGTAAAAAAATCTTTTTCACAACATATGTCGCACTTGTCGCACCGTCGCCGCCGCTGTCCAAGCACTACTTTGAACGGGTAAAACTACTGGAATCTAACGCACCCAATAAGCTGCATTGCTTTTGTTGTTCTCTTTTCGGTTTGCTTTCGTTGCTGCGACACTGTGCTTTCACATGGCTGCGACAGCCACACTTGTAGCATATAACGTTTTGCAGTTTCCTTTTCGTGTTGGCTTTAGCGCAGGTGTTCGGCCGTGGATGGTCGGCGCTAACCGTATACGCCTGCGATTTTTCGTTGTGTAGTTCTTCATTATTTCGGCGTTCCACTTCTTCTTTCAACTTGATGCACAGAGTTTCAAATTTTGGTAAAGTATCGCGCGCCTCGATGTCTCGAGCTATGGTATAGGAACGGTTATCTCCCATCGACATCAAGATGGTTTATAGAGCCCAATAACGTTTACTTAAACGAAATAGATCACTGCTATGTATATGGTCACGTTTTTCAGCTAATGACGGATCACAAGTCTCTCACGGCGACATTAAATTCCAGTAAGCAGATCGCCGAGATGAAATTGCTCTGACTTAATAACAGGGCTTTAACATTAATGGTATTTACTTGGCAAATCAAGTATCGTCCTACTGTTTTCCACTGCAACAACTATCACGTCGGTTTATCTGGTTCCCAAGTATGGGCTGTAATATTTGTCAATTGACAGCATCTGACCCTAAAAGAGAATATATAAACTGGCCACCACCAGAAGGAGCCTGGAAAAGAATCCATTCTTCAACTAAATGTGGCAGAAGATTTTTGTCATCGAGGGACTTCCAAAGACACATGTGACAGACAACGGTACGCAGTTTACCGCAAAAATATTTGAAGTTATGTCACCATCACTCAATACATCATTGGAGAAAAGCACCATTCCACTCAGCTTCGAACAGATAAGATAAATAGATGCTCTGATAAAAATAATAATTTATTATAATGTTTTTGTAAATTAATATAATTTTGGATTCATTTTAAAGTGATTTAAATTTATTTATAAAAATAAAACAGAAATCTATTTTTTAATCCTAAATTTTAATTAAATTATTTATATCAATAGTTTTTGAAAAATTCGTGTGCCCTAGCTGACTTTATCCGTGTTCCTTTCGAGGTGGCGAAGTACTTACGAGTACTTTGCTGGAAATTTTCAATGGAACGCACAAAATTCGCCTTCCTAGTAGCAATCTACTACAATTATAAGTGATTTTCAATAATTTAAAGTCTGTGGAATCTGAACCATAAAAAAATTGCGAGATTGTACACACACTTTCTCTTTTTATATGATTTTTCGGCGTATGTTTGTGTATAAAAACTTTTATAAAATGAGAAAGTGTTTGTAAAATCTCTTTTTGAAAGTAAAGACTTTCGTCTCACCTACCTTGTTGTTTTTTTGTTTTTTGTTTTTCTTGGTGGATAACAGGTGACCGTAAATATGTTAATTTTCTAAGCATTTATAAAATAAAAATACACCTATAATAAATAACACCTAAAAACTAATTTTTACCTATAAATTTGCGATTACACAGTTGCAATATGTAGGTAGGTAGGCATAAATGGCGGCCAACGAGCCGACTGACCCAATTAGCGCAAAAAGCGCCGTTTTGATACCAAAACTCGTTTGAACCTATGGTTTAGGAATGGGTATACGGAGCAACAATCTAGAGCCCCGAGTTAGACAGCAAAAATATCGTCTCAGAGCCATTTCGTCACGTTTAAGAAAGAGATCAAGTCTTTAATCTTCAGTTCGGAAAGTTGGTCAAGGACGTCAAAGAAAGCCTTTTCAAGTGATTGTATACTAAAACGAGCTAGGGCAGGGCATTTACAGAGGAAGTGAACTAATGTTTCCTGTTCCTGCTGGTTCGCACAGCTACGTCAGTGGGTGTTGTAAGAAATACCCAGTTTCGCCGCATGCTCTCCTATTGGCCAGTGCCTGGTGCATATTGCAGAGAGGCTGGCTATGTCTTGCCTTGGTCTACATATTAGATCTTTTGTTCGGGCTTTATTGTAAGCGGGCCACATCTTTCTAGATATATCGCAGTTGCTTAGACTGCTCCACCTACGATTGGATTTGGTGAGAAAATTTGAAATTAAATTACCCTTCATAACTCCGAGAGGAATTTAAACGCTTTCCGCAAGTGAGCTATGAAGGACTGATCCTTACCTTGCTAGTTCGTGCGTGCGCTCATTTCCTTCAATGCCACAGTGACCTGGTACCCAGATAAGAGTGACACTAAGATTGATATTCAGGCTTGCGAGCTCATCCCGGCATTGCTGGACCAATTTGGAGGATGATGTGCCGGAGCAATGACCTTAACAGCCTCCTGACTGTCTGTCAGAATTGCTGTATTTCGATTTTGGTTTGGGTCTTGTTTGAGTATTTTGCATGCTTCCCTTATAGCCATTAATTCCGCCTGAAAAACGCTAGCATAGTCAGGAAGTCGAAAAGATTAATTTGGAGATATTTAAGAACTCAGAGAAGATTCCTGATTCCACACCACACTCCATAATTGAGCCGTCAGTGTAGATAGTTGTGTCGAAGTCTATCGTCACTAGGTCATCATTCCAATCCTCTCTAGATGGAATTTTAACGTTACAAACCCTCCCGATTCTCAAAGTAGGGGTGCAGTAGTCGGTGGGAGTCGAAAAAATATTATCGGGAATCAAGCTTGCTATATTGCCATGACCATAAGGATTGGCAAACCAGCAATTCGATTCTTTCAGTCTCATCACGCTGCAAGATACGATATATTTAATGTGTAAATCGAGTGGCAAAAGATGCAGAAAAACGCATAAGGCATCCGTTGGGCAAGATCTTACGGCCCCTGTTGTTCCACCACTAGCTATTCTTTGAATCTTTTTAAGCTTGTTGATATTATATGCCTTGGTTAGAGCGGGCCACCATAAAGGGTTTTCCAATAAGAGGTGTTATTTTGAATAGCTTGCTATTTCGGTAGCTGTCACTTTTGAAGCTGTCATTTTTCGACATTTGACAAGTAGAAACTACGCCATTAATAAAAATGGAACGATACACGCTTCAACAACGCATTGAAATTATTAAAATTCACTATAAAAATGGTGAAAATTTGGAAGAGACGGTTCGTAAAACTAAAACATTTTTGGGTCGTCGTGAAGCACCTTGTCGGACCGCAATACAGAAATTGGTGGACAAATTCGAGCTGTTGGGACAAGTTAGTCATGTGAAGAATAAAACCCGTGCACGTCGCTCAAGAACAACTGAGAATATTGCTGTTGTAGCCCAAAGTGTTGAAGAAAACCCAGGTTTGTCCATTCCTCGTCGTTCTTTGGAATTAGGCATTCCACAAACGTCATTACACCGTATTTTGCATAAAGACTTGGGTCTTAAGGCTTATAAAGTTCAGTTAACACAAGAACTCAAGCCGGCTGATCATCAACAACGTCGTGTCTTTGCTGATTGGGTCCTTGAAATGCATGAAAATGATACGGAATTTCATCGAAAAATCATCATGACTGATGAGGCCCATTTCCACCTCGGAGGCTACGTCAACAAGCAAAACTGTCGCATCTGGGGCTCGGAAAACCCAAGAGTTATTGTTGAAAAGCCTCTCCATCCTCAACGCGTGACTGTTTGGTGCGGGTTATGGTCCGGCGGGGTCATTAGACCTTACTTTTTCGAAAATGAGGCTGGAGCATCAGTTACGGTCAATGGATTGCGCTATCGAGGGATGATTAATGATTTTTTATGGCCGGAATTGGATGGTATTGATCTGGACAACGTTTACTTTCAACAAGACGGCGCTACGTGCCACACAAGCAATGAAACCATCGATCTTTTACGGGAAAAGTTTCCGGACCGTGTTATCTCTCGAAGAGGTCATCACAATTGGCCACCGAGATCTTGTGATTTAACACCTTGCGACTTCTTCCTTTGGGGCCACGTGAAAGATAAGGTCTACGCCAACAGCCCAGCGTCGATTCAAGACCTCAAAGATGGAATTCGTGAGGCTATCGAAGACATAGGGCAGCCACTTTGCGATTTGGTTATGGAAAATTTCATGAAAAGGATATGGTCCTGTAAGCGTGGTCGTGGCGGCCATTTGGCTGATGTTGTGTTCCATTATTAACGGCATACCTTCCTCTTTATAATGAAATAAACATCCGATCATTTATCTCAAAAAATGCCATTTTTCTTTGAATATCAAAATAACACCTCTTATTGGAAAACCCTTTACAATCGATCCATATATGAGGATCGATCGTACTACTGCTGAGTACGTCCATAGTATCATCTTTGAATATAGGCCCCACTTTTTACCAAAGGTTTTGCTACAGGCATAGAATGCTATGCAGGCCTTCTTAACCCGTTTTTCAATATTTAATTTCCTGTTTAATTTATGGTCGAGAACTACGCCCAAATATCTAGCAATGGATGAAAGAGGTCAGGCTGATTTGTCAGAAATTCTTCGCAGATTCATGCCCCACGTGTCTCCAGGACTCGGGTACATGGTTGAGAGAGAGACAAGGAACTGCCATATTTTGCTGTTTCTGGAGCATGATAGGCAATATTCTGTGCAGTCCTGAAGACTTGTACGGTGAGAAAGTGTTGATTGCCCAGGCATTTTTTTCTTTCGTTTTTACGGTATTAATTCGTTCTTCACGAACGAATGAAATGTATATAATCTGTTCAGGGTTGTTGTTCTCGCAACCCGGAAAATGCGTCGTCATCCGTAATTCCAAAGACCCCTTTCAGTGGGAAATAACTTATTTTATTTTTGTGGGAAGTAAAATTCACTTAGTGGGTGATTAATTTTGGTAGATTTTAGATTTGGTGAGTGTTGTTGCAATTATTCTTGTTTCTAAGGGGGAAACATGCCCCACATACCTAACCCCATTGTTTTTTATAAATGCAGGGTTCAGCAAATTTTGGACTCTAATCCTTCTTCAAAGAGTCCTGAAATAGCTAAAAGATTGCTATTTGGTGAAGTTCTTAAGGACCAGTTGGTATTAGGCTATGAAGTTTCGCAAACAAAAAAGAAAAAAATATTGTGCACGCTTTTGTCTGGAAAAATATTAAAAAAATATAAATTTCAATCTTTTTGCCGTAAAAATATTTTAAAAAATCATTGTTTAAAAAACATTACAACTTTGAGGCGAAAACGCTTACAAAGATTACAAGCTGAAAAGAAAATCAAAATTCGCTTATTTCTGGAGGAACACATAAACAGACGTTTATGTCCTGGTAAAAAGAATTTTGTTTCAAAAGACAAACAAATAAAACAAAAACGTTACCTGGTGGATACATTAAAAAACTTACATTCAAAATTTTTTGACCAACATCAGAACTACATTGATATAAAGACGCAATTAGAAAAATATGCAAAAAAAGTAACAAAACAAAATTTTACCAAGACTCTGAAAGATATAGTCACTGAATTCGAAAAAGACATAGTACCATTTTTGGCCCATGAAGGAAGAATTTGGCATCAATATAGCGCTATCAAGAAATTGAAGTCTAATTTACGCGAGAACGAAGCCGTAATCCATATGGATTTCAGCGAAAATTATAATCTAAAGTATGCAAAGGAAACTCAATCCTTTCACTTCGGCGGTTCGAGGCAACAAATTACACTGCATACAGTAGTTGTGTATACAAAACTTAATGGAATTATAAGTACTGAGAGTTTCTGTACACTTTCTGAAAGCCTGCAACATGGCCCTGCTGCAATTTGGACACATTTAAGGCCTGTACTTGACAAATTATCAACTGGTACTGTTGACAACTTAAATTTTTTAAGCGATGGTCCTGCCACCCAATACAGAAACAAATCTATGTTTTTTTTACTTTGTTCAAAATTAAAATCAGTATTTTCCAATCTTAAAAACTACACGTGGAACTATTTTGAGTCAGGACATGGGAAGGGAGCCGCTGACGGAATAGGAGCGGTTTGCAAAAGAACTGCTGATCGTATAGTAGGGGAGGGAAAGGATGTCCATAACTTCATTACATTGATCCGAGTCTGCAAAGCTGTCAACATACATCCTATTTTTGAAGAAGACATAATCAGTTTTGCAAAAACTGCCAACTTAGAACAATCAAAAACTTTTGCTGGGACAATGAGGGTTCATCAGGTGACTATACTTTTTGTTTCTCAGAGGACGATAGATTTAATGGTCTTGTTTTCATATAGGTGTTAGGAAGTGCTCATAAAAGTACCTTGTGGTTACGGTCATTCAGTTGTTTTGAATGCCAAGAGCCTTGCGTCCATTTTCATTTGGGCGTCTTGGATTTTCTTAAAAGCCCGGAAAACTCTGACGATGATGTCCCTTTAAGTAGCCTCAAGCTGCCCAGAGTAAATTACAGTGAAATTTACTCCTCTGACGAGAACCTACAGTTTTTAAATAAAATTTCCCAAAAAGACATAAATTGCGGTACCAATATACTCATTTCAATAGAAGGATTAAGGCGCAAACAAAACTTTGTTGCTGTTTGCCAACGCGATATGGAGGAAAACGAGGTAGAGGTTGTTTTCTACAAACGGTGCAATAAAGGTAAAGATGAGCAACTTTACAAGCTTGATGAAACTGACAGCTCATATATTAACATCGGACAAATACAATCTATTTTGCCAACGCCTAATATTGTATTACAAGGAAATCGAGTATTTTATAAATTTTCCTTAATGGAACCAACAGATTAAAAATTTTGACTTTTGATACCTATATACCTCCCTTTGTTAAATACTAAGTACCTTAAATAAAAAATATGTTAGTTGAAAAATGCTGTTTTTTCTTAATTTTAGTAGAAAACGTCATTTCCGTATGATACAATCATTTCCGTATATGATATTATCATTTCCGTAACGAAGTCGTCATTTCCGTAGCAAGACAAAATTCGTAAAATCGCTTAAAAACAAGTGGCCACACTTTTAAATGATCAATTATTGCGTTATTTAAGTCAACAATCAATTGAGCATCATTTTTTTCTCAAATTTAGGTAGGCACCATTTTCGATGCAAAAAGGAGCTTTTAACGGAGAATCACCCATATATTATTTCCCACTCAAAGTGGGAAATAACTTCACTCCAAAAAAGTGAAATTATTTCCCACTAGGTGTGAAGTTTTTTGCCATGGGAAGTTATTTCCCAGCGAAGTTATTTCCCTGCACCTGGTTTGACCACTGAGCGAATGCAATATTAGTTAAATGAAGAGAATATGATCCCTATGATGGGCATGTAGAAAGTTTTTCATAATAAAATTGGATTAAAGCTCAGCACCACTAATAAGAGGAGACTGATGATAGGTGGCTTGGCACCCCTTGAAACAGCTGTATCTCTAGCCAAAATAAACGAATTATAAATTAATTCGTAAACAATTGGTGGTAGCACCTTTAAGTTGTTGTTGTTGTTCAAAAATTCAATGAAATTGACGGAATAAAGAATGGTCAAGTCTAATAAACTGACATTCTAGTATAAATAGTACAATAAATAATAATAATAGAATAATATTTGTTGACCCATACATTCAAATGCATTTACATGAGTTCTGAGTTTGGTTCTGAAGGGAACCTACCAGGGCTGCCGAATTGAGTAATGAGGGAGTATTCGTACTCCCCTGGCATTCACTGTACTCCCCTTATTACAATTGTACTCCCCTCGAAAATATCCAAAACTTCATAAATTCATAAAATTAACTGTGAAAGTAAAAAAAATATAGGTAGCATATCTCCGATTCGATATGTGCGTTCAACCCTTAAAAGGCCTGAATGTATTCACTCTTATAAGACTGAACTAAATGGCATGGTCAAACTTGTCAGTTGCATATGTGAAAAATGTATTTATATATTGTTTGTTCTCTCTCTGTCTCTTTGGCTTGGTATGGAAATTGGCTATAGAATATGTTGCGATGATGAAGTATTAAAAGCACTTAACATTATTGACCAAAAATCTAGGAGTCCTTCTCTAGTTCCTCTCATAAAAATATTTTTTAATATTTTAACGGGTGATAATGCTGAGGAACTAGATGAAGAATGGAGTCTTTTAAACAACACAGAATCTTTAAACAGAAATTGTAAATTGGAAGAGTTCTGGAAAAATGTTTTTCCAACAAAAAACACCCTTGGAAAGTCACTGTATCACATTGAAAACATTTATTGGTTATTTGATTTATTTACCTCACAGCATTGCCAATTCTGAACGAATTTTGCCCAGTTATTTTTAATAAAAACAAAAAATTAGAAACTGCTAAGCCATTGACACAGTAAATGCCATTTTAATGGTGAAATCGCTTCTTCAAATTTCACATACATCACAATGAAGCTCTTTTTGTAGTTATTACAAATAATATACAAAAAGTTTGACATACAGTGTATTTAAAGTCTTGTTAAGTTTTTATTTATTAAATTAATTTATCGACCGTTTTCTTTATTTAATTTTAAAGTAATGAATTCCCGTAGCTATGGCCCTTATTGCGAGTGTCGTTTGTTTATCGATGAACGACTTTTGTCGAAAATCAGACAACGAAAATTTAAGATATCTGAATTTTATGTTGCATCAGATGCCATTAGCTGTGTTTTCACAAGTGGTTACAACCACATAAAGCTATCCAGATAGCTTTGGATACAAATTTTAAGGTCCCAACGTTTTGCTACGATCGACTTTTATCGATTCGAACGTTGAACGACACTCGCAATAAGGGCCTATGTGTATAAATAAATACATAAAGTGCCAATTTTAAAAATATTTTAATAACTTTTATATTGTTAATATTAATGGTGGATGTTTGTTTTTTGCATACTCCCCACAAACACGAAATACTCCCTGAAATACAAATTTTCAAAACGGCAGCCCTGAAACCTACCCTTAAATGAATTATTTTCTAATCTGTGTCATACAGTCAACTGTTCCTGCTTTTGCTTTAAGAGATATTTTCCAACCTAAACACCCAAGACCTGATAATGCACCAATATTATTATTAAAGTTCAATCGCCATAAGATAAAAATACTGTACTTAAATCAGGTTTTCTTTTTCGTAAAGCAAATACAAATTTTTTTATTAAAAGAGGTTCTCCCTAATACAATCTACACAAGTGCAGTTTTTGTTAAAGAGAGATTAAATTACAAAAATCGTTGTCTTTGACAACGAGCTGTTCAATTGAAAAAAAAAAAAAATCAAAGTTGTTCTCTGTATTTACGATACCTAAAACCTAAGACTCATGCGGAGAGAGGGGGCCGGGCCCCCTCCCATCCCAAGAATTTGTTTAACTTTATTTGCATAATGCAAGCAACAAACTTAAGAATAACTTACGGCTTAGTCTAAAAATAACATTCGACGAAGTTGTTGCACTTTTAATTCGCGAAACGAAACGATATTATTATAATTATTTATAATTATTATAATTAGTAATAAATAAAATTCCGAGACGCATTTTTACGTCGATGTTCAAAAGGGTATCAGTACCCGAGCCGAAAACCGCATTTTTCACAATTGCACCTAGTGTCGGCATGAGTGATTTCAAATTTGTTTGATATTTTCTTGTTTGTGCATGCAAGCATGTGTGGTGTGTGTGCTACATTTGCTCATTCAAGCTTGACCTATTAAGAAGTTGCCTACTCATAGAGGTGTGTCGATCGTTCATTTTAAAAGATTCAATCGTTCATATGTCGTTCAGTTCAATGATTCGTTCTTTTCAATCGTTCATTTTTCCAATCATTTTGGTTTCTGTTTCATTTTTGTTGCGGATAAAATGGGATAATTTCATTCCTTTCCAATCGTTCATTTTTTCAATCCTAAATGTTTCTTTTCCATTTTGGTTACGAATAAATGGGAAAACTTCGTTCTTTTCAAAATTCAAACGTCCATTCAAAGTACCTACCTATTGCCACCGGCAGCAAATGAATGCTTACAAAAATTTAAATCAAATATAATTTTATTTTAATTTTACAGATCAGGTAGCTTTCTTTTTTCAGCTGAATAGGATATTTAAATAAGTATGATTTTTTTTAACTTTCTAAAGCAAATTATAATGGATCTCACAAACAAACGCAGTCCAATTTGGATGCATTTTTCTCAAGCACCTGAGAAAAAGGCAAAATGCGTCCATTGCCAAAAATTTATCAGTATTAGCGGAGGTGCAACCGGAAATCTGGGAAGGCATTTAAAAACCAAACACGTCGGCATAACAATTGAAAAGGCACGATATATTCAAGAGCGAAATATACCGGACAACAACAACCCCACTTCATCTTCTGTCAGCCAACAACAACAAAATTCTACGATCGCAATACACGGTCCTCCCACGGCCACATCCGCCTCAACGTCTTCAGAAAGAACTACTCCATCCACTATTGCAACAACAGAACGTCCTTCAACTTTAGCCTCAGCTTGTACAGCAGCAACATCAACCTCCAATCAAACACTTCGACTTACAGTACAACGACAACAAACAATTTCAAGTTACATTAAAAAACCCATTTCATTAAACTTATCTAAGCAATTAGACGAACAAATCGTCAAAACTATAGTTAAGCAATACCATCCATTTTCTATGGTTAAGGACCAAGAATTCAAGAAATTTGTTCAAATGCTTAATCCAAATTACCAGCTACCTACAAGGAAACAGTTTCTAATTCCTTAATACCTAGGCTTTATGAAGAAACGGGAGTAAAAGTACAAGACGTATTAGCAACAGTTCCAGCTGTATGTGTCTCAACAGACGCTTGGACTTCCCTTACGCAGCAAAGTTACATCGGAATTATAGTCCACTTCATTCAAGAACAGCAAGACACTTTATCCCTTGAGTCGCGTCTCCTAGGATGCATTCCTTATGACGAAAGCCACACCATAGTTAACTTGGGAAACGTGTTTTGCACATAGCCTTAATTTGGTTGTTGGTGAAGGGCTTGCTATTGTCGAGTCGAAAATAGTTAAAATAAAAAATATTGTTGCCTTTTTCAAAAAAAAGCTCAAAAGCAACATTCAAACTTTCAAGCATGGAAAGGGAGCTCAATTTGCCAGAACTTAAGCTTAAGCAATCGTACATAACTCGGTGAAATTCCACCTACGACATGCTGAACAGAATTCTAACTGTTAAATCCGCAGTGCTTGCAGTTCTGGCAATTGAAAATCCAGACCTAAATTGCTTGTCGGCCAGGGACTGGACAATTTTGGAGAGGGTAACAAACATTTTTAAAATTTTCCATGCTATAACCTTACTGTTTCAAAAACGATGCTTATGATCAAAGCAATAAGAACGCATTTAAATAAAATGTCTGTAGAGAATAATAATGAAATCGACGAAATTGATTTCATTATTACTACTCTTTCAAATTCCACTAAAAACCGATTTAAGCTAGTGGATCAATTTGTGGATGATAGAGTAGCACAAGCTACATTTTTGGATCCGCGATTCAAAAAACATGGGTTCTCTAACCAAACGGCATACGAAAAATTTGAAAGATTTAAAGGCTAAGACGTTATCGTTCCCAACGCAAACGCCGCGGGTAGATACTAACACTGCAACAACTTCAACAACTAATTCCGAATCGTTAATCCGTAAAGAAAACGATTCGCTTATCTGGGGAGAATTTGATTCTCATTTAGATTTAATCGTTTCGAACCCAAACCAACATGCAGCTAGTATCTTGGAAATTGATAAGTATATCAATGAAACACCAATTCGACGCAACGATGATCCCCTTAAATGGTGGAATGAAAGAAAAAAGATATACCCACGACTCTACAATCTTGCCCTTAAGAGGCTTTGCATTGTCGCAACAAGTGTACCATGCGAGAGAGTCTTTTCAAAAGCAGGCCTTACAATTACAAATAGGCGTAGCAGCTTAAAGCCCACAAAAGCAGCGCAATGTCTTTTTTTAAATTACAACTTATAGGCTATTTGTCTTTTTTTTCTTACACTTTATTAAAACTTACAAATGTACCTCTCTTTATGTACTCGTAATATGAGTTAATTGAGTGCAATAATTACGATGTAAAAAAAGTTCCTTTTACCTTAATAAACATTCCATAAATTATAAAGACATTTGTATTTTCTTTCAAATAGAATTATTTCACTCTTGTTTATTTCACTTTGTTTGGTTTGGTTTTAGATAAATTAACCCAAACCATAAAAAGCGCAATTCAAAACAAATTCTAACTTTTTGATTTTTTCATCAAAATACAGAAAGATTCAAAAGTTGGAATTTGGTTTGCCACGTCCCATTCTAACCTACTAGCGCTAGAGAAATGTTGTATACCTTTTTGTATTCCTATTGGTACCTATTCCCAATAAGTATCAATCATTTGCATTGCAAGTAAGTAGTCTATCACAGAGGAGCCAAAACAAATTCCAACTTTTGAATCTTTCTGCATTTTGATTATCAACTATCAACAATCGACTATGACCTGCAGGTGGCATGAACATTAATTCGAAGATCGAAGCACTCTCGGCGTCGGAGGGAGAATCATCAACGTCTATGTATATAGCTTATATGAAATGGCTTTTTCTTTTGAGACTGCAGCAATCAATTCCTTGTCACGTTGCAGGGTGAACTCTGCGTTCCATTTCAAGCAGCAGCGGGATTGTTGGATCAGCTCAATTTATGTTGAAAACACTGTAGGTCATCCATTGTGCAAAAAATTCCATTGCGTCGGTTAATTTATATGGGTAGACGAGTTCTACGCCTGTTTAGGAGAAAAATAATGCAAAATCTTTGAGTAACAAAAGGAAATTTGTATCTGTTTACTCTTACATTTTCCCAAAACATATTGAGATAACTTGCATCCAAGTTCTTGTTGTTCTGCAATTCGTTGGTGCATATTATTCGTTTGAACTACGATTTAGTTGTATGTATATTTTTAAAGAAAATTGTTATTGAAGTTTTCACTTGCACTGAAAATTTATATCACGTCTTTCACTCGCAAAACGTATTTTTTTTTGTCAAATTTTTGTTTGGTAATAAACAACGTACAAGTTATTAATTTTATAACTATATTGACTGAATATATTGTTGAATAACTTGTTAAATTATGTAGAATTCGTTACAAACAAAAAATAACAACTAGTCTTCCGAAAATTCCGCGACTCTCAATTTGACGTATTAGAAATGTCAAGTCCACTTCAAAATCGAAAAAAAGGAACTTTTTGGAATCGTGACATAAAAATGTAAGGGCCTGCTTACATTCTTTTAATTGGGTCTCAAACACAACACCTTGCCGAGAGATGGGTAAAACTCGAAGGGAACATCGATGTTTTTTAGATTTGAAAGGTAATGTATTTTCCATAAGAAAAATCGAAAATATAGTCGGAAAAAAATATTTCTTTTTAAATAACTTTGTATGAAAAGTATCATTTTTTCATATAATATTTTTAAAATTAAATCAAATATGTAAAGCCCTTATGACACAACATTTGTCTCTCATTTTTAATAAACTGAAATTAAAGCGGAACGTGCAATTTCTCATTCAAACTTTGATAGGTGTGAGTGGGTACGCACTATATCCATAAAAAAATGTAAGAATGTCACAAAAAATGTATACAAAATTTGATTTTCAAATTATATTTGTCAGGTTCTGGCAGCTTTTTCTTGACATTTCAGAATTAAACATGTAAAAGGTACACTCAGTCACAAAAGTAAGTATACACTGGACCGTAAAGAACATACATAATTTACAGAAATGCTGTCTCTTTCTTAAAAACACTTCTTATCCCTGTTTTGCTCTGCTGACACTTTGATTGATTTATTGAGATTTTGAAAACATGCAATATAAATTAAAAGTGTTGGTTATAATGTTTTATTTAGCAGTTGAAAAATGCCATTTCAAGACAGAAACCGTTCTTTTTTTTATTAAATTGAATTTTTCAACTGCAAAATAAAGCACTTCTTATTTACATTTCAATCTGACAATCAAAATTTAATTGCGATTGAATTCGATTCCTGAATCCGCTCATGGAGCCGGATGAACTATGTTCATTTACTTTGAGTTTCTGTGATTTTCTGTGCATTTCTGCGCATTTTAGTCCAAGTTCTGTTAAAGTTTACATAAAAAAGTTTGTTGACAACAGTTTGGACTAAAAATCAAAGATATTCAAAGTATATTTTAAAATATTTTTTTCACTCATGCTATGTTTCCGCCCAAGGTTTATCTCAGTTCAGATTTAATAAATCTATTTGTTGTTTCCACCGCGCAAAAAGATTTAAAGAAGACTTATTTTGACAGCATTTTTAAAATGCAAATGGTGTTTCTTTTTACTTATGAAATGGAAGTGAGATAGAATGTTTCATTTGTGAAGAACTGAATTCAGCCACGAATGAATCCTTCAGCGCAGCGCCATATAAGAATATGTAAGTTCGATTTGTAAAAGTTTTTGTCCTAGGAAGATTTTACAAGATTAATTTCTTATATTTAAGATTTACGAAATAAAGTTGAATGGTAAATCTTCGAGATTTGAAGTAAATCTTATTAAATTTCAGATTTTATTTATATTTTATGAATCTAAGGAAGTTTCGTTTATATTGTCAAATCTTATTTTCACATACTTAACGTCATTATTAATAAAAATTCTCATGACTTATGTTTAGTTTCACAAATATTTAACAGGCTTTTAAATTTTTAAATGACGTATTTTGTCTGGAACAAACATCATTTAAATATTTAAAAGCCTGTTTAACAGTTAAAAGGGCTTTATGAAATCAGCCATTAATGTTTAAAACGACTATTATATTAGTTTACCCTTCTATTTTCACATTCACAGTCTTTGATATACTTTTGGGGAACTTAAAGTATGAACGTACCATAAGAATCTGACCCAAATTCAAGATTGTTCGCATTCGTCTTGTTCTATTTCAAAATGTTTTTGATTGATGTTGATTTCCGAAACATTTCGTTCTTTTTCGTTCATTCTGCTCTTTTTCTTGTTTTTGAACGAGATTGAAAAATGATTGTATCTTTGTATCTCTGGGGATTTCAATCAATCAATCTTTTTGGTGACCGAGTCAAAAAGAACGAATCAATCGCGATTGTCACAGCTCTACCTACTCAGCGATGAAAACACGACTGTGGTTGAAGCGCGACTTGCGTATTTTTGATCCTAGGAAAAAAACAATTATAGAACATACCTGTAGAAAATCTAATTTCCTAACTAACTTTTTTCAAAATTCACTCACGTTTAAAAGTTACAGTGCATTTTGTTGAAAAAAGTTAGGGTGGATTTTATTATATTCGTCATATCTTTTTTTTGTCGGTAGAAAAAAAAACTATCGTGCAAAAGATTTGTATTTTTATATATTTTGTAGGAAATTATATTTGCTACAAGTTTATCCTACAATTATTTTTTTTAAGGATCAAAAATAGACCCGTAACGTGCGAAAATCAAATTCACCGTTAAAAACAAAATGGCGGTGCAACTATGCTAGGTGCAATTGTGAAAAATGCGGTTTTTGGCTCGGGTACTGATATCCTTTTGAACATCGAAGTCAAAATGCGTCTCGGAAATATTTCTCAGAGCACCCTCTAATGAAATCTAAATACCCCGTACTATTTTTAACACTTTTATAGTGATAAAAAGTTAATTGAGTTAATTGACGAAGTTAATCAAGAATTGGGCATATATATGCCCACAGGGACGTAGCTGAAGAGAAAATAAAGACGCCAGGAATTTTATAAGGAGCGAAACCGACGGTGAAAAATATTTTGAAATAAAATGTTTGATTTATAATTCCGAATGGGAATTTAAACACTATTTATCAAATTGTTTGGGAAACCTTGCAATTAAGTAGGACTAAAACTCAAGATCTTTTGAACAATGAGAAGAAGATGGACCGTTAACACTTGGTCCCGAAAGAACAAAACGGGTATTAAAACGGGTCACGAGTTCCGCTGTATGGAAAAAGTTTCTTAACAAAAGCCAAACGATTAATTAGGAAAACGAGTAAACCACAATCACTCTATCAAACGATTTTATATGACAAATGCAAGAAGTCTACTTCAAAAAAAAAACACTATATTTAGCTTTTATAACACCTGCTAATCTCCTTCTTCGACGACAAATTTTCCAACTATCCGGAACTCTCTCTCCACCAATTTTTCTTGACTTTTAAGCCAGAATCAACACCAACGCTTTTCTTCTTTGCTTAATATACCGCTATCGAAAAAAAATCAATCTCTTTTTGCCTTTTCTAAAACTTCCTTCTTTTTGCCTCTTTTTTTAAGAACTTCAGGTTGCCTGGACGACCTCTTCTTTTCCAATGCCCCAGTGCTTTCGGTCAATCAGTCACGTGGGCTTCGGTCGCGACATCACTCAGCAACACTCAGCATATTCGCGTGAGTGAGCCAGCGCAGTTGAAACCCAGCAGCCTTTCCTACTCGCACCTTACGACCCAACTTCGTGCACCGTCACCAGTGAATTCGCCGACCACTTGTATGACCTCCAGGTGGCGGCAATTCAATAGGTGCATTCAGCCACCTATTCTCACCCACTAAACTTTTTAAGAGAAAGTTTTGAAAAACCAAAAAGAAACTCAACTTTATCCCGCGTGTATTTTTCCCCTTTCATTAAAAAAACTAGCAAGAACAAATTGGTGATAGAAAAGCCAGATTCAATTATAACCCCTTTTTTAAGATAGGAGATGCATTCAGTTATTCCCTATTTCGCGGAGTTACTCTACGTCGTTGGGCTTTTGCGCAGATTTGGGGGATGAGGAGTGGTTAACGTTCCATCTTTTACAACACAAATAAACTACTGTTTTAGGTTGGGCAAACAGCCATTCTCACAAGGAGTAACTTCAGCATCGGAGACCAACTGTGCTCTTTGTATGTACCTATAGTTTGTACAGACCGCCCGTCTGTCAAGAATTATGAGCGTTCGAGGACCAACTGTCACCCGCTCTTGGTAATAGTGGTTTAGAACAGACCACCCGTCTGTCAAATATGATGGAGTGGATCAGCCATCCACTTAAGTGTCAAAATCGACAACTTCGATAATTTGTTTCTTCAAGGTACTGGGAGAGTGAACCGATGGCTGATGGACCATGGCTGCCCTTCTCTCTCTCAGTAAGTTGAAAGAAACACCTGCGAAAGAAAGTTGGGAAGAAAGGAACCTAGGATGGGGAAGCGAAAGAGCAATTCTTGTTAACGCAAAATTTTACCGTAACAAATCCCACCCTTTCCTCCTCGAAAATGTGCTTATTTTAAAAAAATTAAATAAGCAATTTCCTGCGGATCAACTTGGTCAACAAAACAAAAAAGGAAGGAAAACCATCAGACCAAATATAGTAGTCCATTTCAAAACAACAAAACAAAAATAAAAAAAACATAAAAACCAATATCTTAAAAAAGTTACAAAAAAACAAAATAAATTACTCTACTCTAATAGGGGCTTATGGACTCAATCATTTTCATTTAGCGAAGTGAAAGACTTCAGATCTGTGGTGTGCCAAGTGCCACGATCTTTACCGTTTTCGTCTTCAAAGACAAAAAGTCGAAGACAATCTTTTGCGGATTCTAAAGGGGCCCACAAATTTCGGTGCCAACTTAGCCGCATAATAATTTGCTGCGTCCGAAAGGACAAAATTTCGTCGTCATACAACGTCATTAGGAAGATGTTGCACATCTCGCTTTCTGAGGTTGTACGAACTTGCTGATTTCTATGATGCTATCTGTAACTTGGCAGCAATATCAGCCCTTAGCTTCTTAAATCTCTCACCTATATTTCCTACTGATCGTACACCATTTTCTCTTTCTAAAACCTCATTACTAATACCTATTCTATCCTGACCACTAGTTAACATCTCCTTTCCAAAATTAGCATAATATGGTGTAACTCCTAAAACTTCGTGTTGGGATGTGCGTATGGCACAAGCAACTTTCGCTAACTGAGAATCCCAAAGATAGATAGATAGATAGTTTTAATTCATCAATTTACAAATTTGGTTTACAACATAATTTCGTTTTTGAATAATTTGGGACATGGCATTGCTGCCGTCAGCCCGAGTGACATTTTGTTTTTCTTTTCGCTTAGTTATTTCTTTATTATCTACTGTTCTATGCATCTTTAAACAAAGTTTCAACATTTTGATTATTTTAGAAGAGTTAACTTACTAACAATTAGAAGGTATCTGATTTTACTATTTACTTAAGGTATCTGTTTTTCTGATTCAAAAATTTTCATTAATAATCCGCATTCTGTACGCCATCGCTTCGGTAGTATAATCATAAAGCAGTTTCCAGTCATCTCCATTTAGAAAGCCTTTCACCTCATCTTCTTGCAAAAAGTTCTTCTTGAAGAAAATCCTCCTGTACTCCATCAATATCGGACAGCTTCCAAGGAAATGATATATATTCTCCTGACCACGCATGCAACATAGAGTGCAGGTATCAATTAAATCATTTCTATGTGGCATGTAATTGAGTTTAATCAGCTCACCTCTAACTTTGAAAATCGTGCTAATCATTTTATTTGAGAAATCTTTTTTAAAATAGTTTCGATCATTTAAGTTGTAGGTGATTGAGGCGTAGAAGGTTCTCTCACTCGAAGATCTGGCCTGTTCAATGAAAGCATACCTCTCATTTTCGTCGACATTTTGAATAATCTCGTATAGCTGCCTTTTCCAATGTGTAGGATACACCTCAGATAAGTTCAACGTTATTCCACATTCTGCCGCAACTTCAATCCAATCTTTGCAAAAATATGCATTTCGCCGAACAGCCTCCATCAAAAACAATCTTAGGCAATCTGGAATCCGGCATATTTCTTACTCTTGTCAAAAAATCTGCACTTTGCTTTAGAGTAGACACGTAGAGAGTAGATAGCCCTGTTTCTAAATGGTACATGTATCTTGGTGTATTAATCGGCAGCAAAAAGATTTTTCGGAGGAAGAAACGCAAAGTATTTTCCACTTTCTCATATTTTTTAACACCCCAGACTTGAGCACCATAAAAAAGTATTGCCTTCGCTGTTGCATTAAACACTTAATATTTACAACTTGTTGAGATATTTTTGTTGTTGAAGATATTCTTCCAGTTTGTACAGAGAGCTATTCTGGCTGCATCATATTTTATCTGGAGGTGCGTTTCCATATTTAAATTAAAGGTTATTAACATTCCTAAATAGTTATACTCCTTAACTACCTCCAGTTCTGTTTCACCGTACTTCCAATGCTCTTCTCGAGAAATCCTGCCTGAACCGTTTTGAAAAATCATTATTTTTGACTTCAGAGTGTTGACTTCCAAATTCCATTTGTTGCAGTAGTCCAGTAACCTGTTTATCATAAGTTGCAGGGAAGAAGGAGTATCTGCTAGTAAAACCATATCATCTGCATACATTATGACTTTTATTTTAAGATTGCCGTTCATTACACCACAAGGAAGCCACTCAACGATGTCATATAGATAGAGAGCGAAAAGCAGAGGGCTCAGATTACATCCTTGCCGCACCCCGCGATTTATATCTATACTAAAAGATGTTT
Source organism: Leucozona laternaria (assembly GCA_932273885.2). Lineage (NCBI taxonomy): Eukaryota > Metazoa > Arthropoda > Insecta > Diptera > Syrphidae > Leucozona > Leucozona laternaria. Next base: position 70,402,772 of record OW026366.1, on the reverse strand, counting down.
CCGCACCATTAGTTGTACTACCGATCGTATTCTCATATAATTTTTCCAATGCTCTTCCAAACTTAAATGAAATCCCGAGATTATATAACTTATAAAACATGGCTTCTCTATCAATCTTATCGAAAGCTGCTTTAAAATCAACATAAAAAGCGTACAATTTTTTCTTTTGACTGAGCTTCGACCGAGCAAGGCTTCCGAGAACAAATATGTAATCCATTGTTGAATACCCTTTGCGAAAGCCAGACTGACATTCGCTTAACTTATCGTTTGAATCAACCCACTATATGATTTTTTACTATCCACACCATCCCTGTTCTATTGAGGTTCTCTAGCAGATAAAACCACTTGTGAACATGCCCCAACACGACCCATACGATCCACATCAGCATCTATCAGTGTTCTGTCACGGACAACTCCCACACCTGTAGTTGTCATCGATGGTAAACAAGTTTGAAAGAATTCACTGGGCAAGTTGAACATTTCTTTAAGTTTTGTAAATCCACAGACTGCGCCGTGGATTAATCCAATTGAATCCTTCCATATGAACTCTAGTCCATCCACAATTAACTTCTGATCTTTTACCACCGCTTTGATATGCTTCTTGTGTTCTTTAATTAGCTTGCGAACGTGTAAAAGATGCGACCTCCTTCGTCTTCTACTTGGCGGGTAATCTTTTTGGACCGATACTCCAGAGTTTTTAAGTCGTGACGTGTTGTTGAGAACCGCATAAAGATTGTCTTTGCTTTTAAATTTCGCTACAAAGCTTTTTAATTTAGGATTCCATGATTTAATTTCTGTGATTTCGTCTTTGGATATATCACTTTTACCATTTGACAGTTGGGTGCAGATTTCGACTACTTGTTGTTTTTGGTCGATCTGGCTATTTGAATCTAACTTAAAGATAAGATTTTTTTCGGTTTTTTCTTTTTGAATTTGTTCAATTTGCATTTCAAGAACCTCAACCTTTGACCGAAGCACCTCAACATAATTTCTTAGAAGCTCATTTTCCTGTTTTATATCAAGGATATCCAGACGAATTCCCTCCACGTCCGCTCGTGTAGCAAGATCTTTCTGCTTTTCATCGAAAAAACGCTTTAAATCATGGACTGATAGATTCGAAATTCGTTCATCCGAGTCCATTGTGCTTTTTCCTTTTTTAACATCTTGCATTATATTATTTTCTGGCGAAGTTGCACTTAAAGAACGTTTGTGCATTTATTATATATATATGTATTTTTTTTTTTTTTTTAATGCAAAATGCAGTGACAGGTTATCTATATTTTTTTTTCTTTGGTTGGATCATAAAAAACGCTTTCTTATAAAAGAAAAAAAAAGAATCAAATCACTTGCCTTTTTAGTTCTGGCTGAGTTTTGAATTATTTTAAGCGCCTGCCTGCATTTAAATTGCAAAAATATGTTAATATTTATTTAAAATTAATTTATTTTTAAGAGAAAAAAATCTTAACCTGGACTTTACACAAAAAAACAGTGTTGCCACTCACTCCAATGCGGTGATTCTCCGAAACGTAAGCCCTCAAAGTTGTTTTGGTTATCTGATTAATCCTCTCCGCAGGATTAGCCTGTGGATGATAGTGTGGAGTGAACCTTATCTTTGAAGAATATCCATCACAGAGTGTCCTAAGTTCCCTACTCCAAAACTGAGGACCACTCTCGCAAATGACAATCTTTGGAACCCCAAACAAAAGAAAAACATTGGCGCAACATTTTAGATGATTTAGTAAAGTGTTAAATCATTTTTAGTATGATACTAGGTTAAAAAGAGGATTTTGCTAATTTTAAACGAGTTTAACATGATACTATCTCTGAACATTTTACTAATGTTAAAATCAATAGATTGCTATTTTATCTTTTTAACATATTACTAAATACATATGTCACTTTGACATAGACAAATTTTAAAAAAGGTATGTCTGCTTCATTTTTTGCACGAAATGTCATTGTTTTAAGCGCCTTCAGCTTGAGTAAGAAAATGGGTTAAGTATGATAATAGTTTAAAAGTTTTTAAAACTAACAACATTTTAGTAAAGAGTTTAAAAGTTAGTAAAGTGTTAACTAGTATCATGCTAACATCTTAACATCAGGCTGTTTAACATTTTGCGCCATTATCTTCTAGCTCTTTAAATACTGCCTTTGCAGTTGCAGACCTTAATGCAAACAATAAAGGAAATTTCGTTAGATAATCTACTACTGTGAGGATACACATATAACCTTTACTAGACTTGGACAGAGGACCAACTAAGTCCACACTTATCATCTCCCACGGAGAAGAAGTTCCTACTCTTTCAGTCATAAGACCGGCTGGCTTATCGTTGATTGGTTTCACTTGTTGGCATGTACTACACTTTCTAACATATCTAGCTACATCTCTTCTCATCTTAGGCCAATAATATTTTTATCCTACTCTAGCAAACGTCTTTCTCACTCCCATATGTCCAGCTAATGGAACATCGTGACACTCTTTAAGAATTGCTAATCTATCTTTCTTTCCACTCTTCGTTGCCATCATGAACTACTACATGACTGGACTTAACGAACTTGAACAATCGGCCACTATCTACTCTCCAGGCCGGAAAAGCTAACGTTTTTGACTCAACCTTCGAAATCATTGTTACCACCCAAGGGTCAGAATCCTCAACTGAAATCCCACTAACTACCGGAACTCCCCGAGATAACATATCGGGAACGACATGGTCTTTACTCTCTCGGTGAATGATCTGAACATCAAACTGCTGAAGCCTTACTCCCCAGCCCGCAAGTCTACCCTGTGGGTCTTTGAGGTAACTCAACCAAAGCAAAAAGCAGTCTTCATATTCTTGGGTCCAGACGAACTTTTTTCTTTTCTTAAGCAGATCTGTTAAGGGCCTAACTAATGTTGCGAGGTTTGGTACGAAGCGCCTGTACCACGAAACAGTCCCTACAAAACTCCTAACCTCTTTGACATTTTTGGGTGCAGGTATCTTAACCATGCTATCCACCTTTTCCGGGTCAACGTGTAACCCGTTCCGATCAACCACATAACCTAAAAATTTAAGAGAGGGTCTGCAAAAGTTGCATTTCTCTCGACCTACTTTCAAACCTTCCTCATGTAATGTCCTAAAAGTTTCGTTGAGAATTTCGAGATGTTTTCTCGAATGTATCTGTGACGATAATAATATCGTCCAGATAAACAAAAACGTATGGCTCTAACTCAGGTCCTAAAACGCTTTCTATAAACCTCTGCCACGTAGCAGTGACATTGTGTAACCCGAAAGGCATTCAGTTGAAGTGAAAAAGTGCCCTACCACCGTAAAGGCCGTAAATTTGCGAGATTCTTCCGCCATCGGAATCTGCCAATATGCTGATTTAATGTCGAGCGATGTTAAAAATTTTGCGTTCCTGAGTTTATCTAAAATGGCTGAAATGATCGGAAGTGGATAAGCATCCCTTTCTGTAACACTATTAAGTTTCCTATAGACGACACAAAACCTAAAGGTACCATCTTCCTTCTTGATTAAAACTATTGGAGAAGGCAAAAGGGCTATTCGACTTCTCAATCACCCCCTCTTTTAGCATATCGTTAAGAGCCTTATCGATATGCAGGTGATACCGGATAGTACCGCTGCTTTATAGGTTCTGTCGCGGTCCTAATTATATCTACCATTGTTGTCACCCCTAGCCCATCTGGCATGTCCCTAAACAGATATTCAGTAAGAGAATTCGGTTTCTCCCTTTGATCCCCATCTAGCTCAGATTCCTTTGTGATAGATGTAGTTCTTATCGAAGGTATCGAACGAAGATCCGTTACAATACCCAATAGTGCCCAAAAATCTGCACCAAGTATCAATGCATGTGGAAAGGCGGGTATAACTAAACACTCCAATAAAACTGATTTATCCTCGACAACAATGGGTAGATTAACAACTCCTACACCTGCACCATCTGCTAATTGAACCTGGCTCACATTTGTTTTATCTAACTGTAAGCCTAAGTCTTTTCAGAGTGCAGATATCCCTACACATGATAGTTCGGGATGCACCCGAATCTAATAATCCTAAAAATTTAGTCCCGTAAATATTAACTCCTAAATATGGCCTTATATCATTTCCACTACTGTCCAAAGTGAAACCTTACGTAACCTGATTTGCCAACTGGTCGTCAGCAGGTGACCTAATCAATTGCGACAGCGCTTTTGACCTGCTGGCCCAAGAGTCCGTTGCCCGTTTCCCGAACAACGCCTACAATTACGATGTGTAGTATCTACAGTACCACATCCGAAACAACGCCTAGGAGCGGAACAATTTTTTGAAAAATGGCCTTCCCTGTTGCAGTTAAAACAATGAATGGTCATATTGGGTGGTGGATTACAATTAACTGCAACAGTTGCTTCCGGGAGACTGACACAACTGAGAAAACCAAAACTAAGAAAGACTAAACTTCCCAGTACAAAACTGCGCAGTACAAAACTAATAATGAACACAACTGTGCAGTACAGAACTTCTAACGACCAAAACTACTCGCGACACAACTGCGAAAAAGGCGGATGCTATATTATCGCTTGGTTTTTGGATTGGCAACAGTTGACCGTAGTACGTATGCGCTAGGCGATGGGTTTTAAAAAGAGGAATATAGCAAGGCTGAACGGGTGTGGAGTTGCGAATATAAAAATAGGGCATTGGATTTAAAAAAATGGTATCCTCGTCGTTCTTTGAGCGATTTCAATGAAATTGACACAGGTTATAGCTGAGGCAGAATTATGAACAAAAAAAATATTTTCAGCACAGGGTGTCTCCAAAAAATGTCACTTTCGTATTCTTTGAGCGATTTCGATGAAATTGACACGGGTTATAGCTGAGGCAGAATTATGAACACAAAAAATATTTTCAGCACAGGGTGTCTCCAAAAAATGTCACTTTCTTATTCTTTGAGCGATTTCGATGAAATTGACACGGGTTATAGCTGAGGCAGAATTATGAACACAAAAAATATTTTCAGCACAGGGTGTCTCCAAAAAATGTCACTTTCTTATTCTTTGAGTGATTTCGATGAAATTGACACGGGTTATAGCTGAGGCAGAATTATGAAAAAACAAAATATTTTCAGCACAGGGTGTCTCCAAAAAATGTCACTTTCTTATTCTTTGAGCGATTTCGATGAAATTGACACGGGTTATAGCTGAGGCAGAATTATGAACAAAAAAAATATTTTCAGCACAGGGTGTCTCCAAAAAATGTCACTTTCTTTTTCTTTGAGCGATTTCGATGAAATTGAATTATGAACAAAAAAAATATTTTCAGCACAGGGTGTCTCCAAAAAATGTCACTTTCTTATTCTTTGAACGATTTCGATGAAATTGACACAGGTTATAGCTGAGACAGAATTATTAACGACAAAAATATTTTTAGCGCAGGGTTCCTCAAAAAAATGTCACTTTCTTATTTTATGAGCGATTTCGATGAAATTTAAACAGAATAAAGCTGAGGCAAAAATACCCAAGTAACATTTTTCCTCTCATAAGACGCTCCGAGAGCGCTACAAGACTTATTTTAGGGAGCTAAATGCACTCTTGAGGAGTTCTTCTAGATTTTTATAAGATTGTTAAAAGCCTTAAATGGCCTAGTTATGGGAGCCTCTTGATCCTATAGGAAGAGTTTTATTTTTCTTATGCGATTAGAGACGCCGCTTTGTAAATCTAGTAAAGCTCTCTTAACTCTTCCTATGGGAGTGCGTCTCTTCCTATAAAAGTTGTTAAAAAGAGAACGAGTGTGTGTAAACTTAAAAAAAACATATCTTTCGCATTTTTAATTTCTTTTTTTGAAGAAGGTAGGCGAATAGTTTTTTATGTGTGTTTGTGATTCTCTCATGTCAAAAAATAATGTGTTTTTTGATGCGCGTATTTATCTCACAAGTTAATTGAAGTATCTACAAATTTCTACATTTTGCTTCGAAAAATAACAACGCGCTTCCAAAATTATGCATGTTTAAAATATTTTGTTATTAATTATAATAAGAAAAAGGGTTACCATTAATATTTTTTTTAGATGCAAAAATCACTAAAGTATGATTTTATACAATTCACAAAATGCGATCATTCATACCATATTTTTTTCCAATTATTGTTATTATCGTGCTTTTATGACAAAAATTGGAATTAGAGTGGCACAAAATATGACGCTTTTTCATTATTAAGATTATCTGAAATCTTCCAATATATCTGTCATTCAAAAATGACAAAAACAACTGACTTTTAAAGATGCCATTTTACTTGTGTCGTGTTAATATACTGCCGTCACAAATTTTAAATAATGACATAACACAAAAAAGAATTTCCCCGCTCGTTCTGGTATAATAGCTGTATACTAAGTTATACAAACTTAATATTTTTTATACAACTAATATCGACAGCAAATAAGAGAAAACAAGATGGATATGACCTATAAAACTTTTTACAAGTTTTGGTCAGAATGGAAAACCAAATAAGATAATTTACTTAGAATATTTTTTTTTAAGCTACGGTAACCCTCAAAATATAATGAAAACATTTTGTTCATATTGCAACATGGCTGCTGTTGATTGATACTTTAACTCTTGTTTTAACATCTCTATGAGATCTTTGGATGATGATGAAACGGAAAGCAACACAGATAAATGTGTTTCGTTTGAAAGTTAAACGTCAAATTGTAGTCCCATTAGAACGTTTGAGCTCCCGTAAGAAGTGTCACTCTCAGTAAATATAAATTTTCTCTGAGAGACAGTACTTCTTATGGGAGCTAAAATGCTCTTATGGGACTTTAATTTGACATTAAACTTTCAAACGCAACACATTTGTCTGTGGGCCGTTCCTTTTTATTGCAATTGCCAATTATTAATAAATTTAAATGTGAAAGCAAAAAATCGATAGTTGTGTTAGATTAACATTTTGAAACAATGGAACAAAATTATAACCTAATAATTTTTCGAATAAAGTAACAATCAAAGTTAACTGGATATAGCTTGGTGTTATTTAAATCACTCCAAAGCTGATGACAGCCGATGCAACAATAATATATACAGGGTGTCCCGTAATGAGTGGATAATACTGCAGCTGGTGATAGCTGGCCTTATGACTGCTCAGAAAAAAAATATAAAAAAAATATTTTTCTTGTGGTCTCCATGGTATAATTTATTTTCGAAAAATGTTAAAAAATTCAGGGTCTCCTAAAATACCTAATTACAACGGCCACCCATAAAGGATTCTTGTTATTTTTGTATTTTAATAATATTCTTGAATAACCGTTCTAAATGATGGGTAGTAAATTTTAACACCAGCTGATGCATTTTTTGTGTTATAATTTTTTAAAATAATTTTTTTATTCAAAAATAATTCAATATTTTTTTTCACCAAAGTTTGAAAATTAATAAAGAGAAAAAAATGTATGAGAACATAAGTGGAAAATTTGATAAAAATTGGCCTGTTTAATGTACTTTCCAAAATGGTATAACACATGTTTGTGTCTACAACCATGCCCAATAAAATTGGCATTTAATCTACTAAAGTAGTTTTTTAACATTTTATCAGATGAAATTAAGTTACAAAGTTAAGTAAACACTACGACGACGAATGAAATAAATTTTAATTTTTATTGCATTTAAAAATAACCGTTATTGAATAAAGGCACTAACACATAACACATTAAATTGGCTATTAATCTACTAGAGAAGATTTTTAACACTTTCTCAAATAAAAATTGACTTGTAATAAAATAGGCATTAAAATGCATATAAAAGTATTATTTGCAAATATTGTCAATTCTCTGTCATTACGTAACGTATAACGTTGTTATACTGGTTTCGTCACTTAAACGAATTTATAACCAATATATTCCGTGCTGGTTATCCTTTGCAGCCCACCAATGACGCGGAATTAAAAGAATCTTCTTTTGCAAAAAAGAACTAAACAATTTTATTTAAACTTATTATTTTACTTTAGATTTACAATTTTAATTTTGGAGCTCTTTAGCATCAGCACAAAATGACAAGTAAAGAATGATTGAAGAAATTGAAAGACAGAAGAAACTAATTTTGAATGTAGCCGAAGTTAGTAGCGATTCTATATTTTTAAGATTTGTTCCGAAAGTTACTCAATACAAGGGTTCGGACCGCGTTCACACAAACAATCTAACGACAGATATTTATCTGCGACTCGCGAACGCGATTTAATTTCAAAGTGTTTTTCATTGCGTGTTTTTATAAATGCATATCACGCTACATCACCCTCCTTCAGTCGAGTCCCCCTCTTCGAGTTAAAGAAATTTTGTCAATGGTTTAAAACTCTGGTTAATTCAAATTGAAACACTAGATACAATGTGCTGGTTTGAGACGATCGATCGAAATCGATATACTTTTGTTTTTTATTTGGATCACGAAGTGTTTTCTCAGTCGTCGAACAACTTTGTATGGGCCCTCGTATGAAGGCATAAGACCTGTTTTTACTTTGTCTATCCTAACGAAAACCTGTTTGCATTCATTTAGATGTTTTGGTATGAAAATATCTTGGTTAGCTTGTCTAGATTCTGTTGGTATCATGTTTCTCATTACGTTGCGGAGCTTTTCTATCAAGGCGTCTGGAGAGTTTTCTTTATTTTCGTTGCCAATGAAAATTTCTCCAGGTAATCTCAAATTTTGCCCATATACCATTTCTGCTGCAGAAGAATTTAAGTCTTCTTTTACTGCACAACGGATCCCTAAAAGGATAATTGGAAGTTCTGAGCTCCAATTGATGGTATTGCATCTAGCTTTTAATGAGCATTTGAGTTGCCTGTGAAAACGCTCAACCATGCCATTGGCTTGTGGGTGATATGGCGTAGTATGAATTTTATGTATACCCAACAGTCTAGAAAGTTCGCTAAAAAGCTTTGACTCGAATTGACTTCCTTGGTCCGTAGTGATTTTTAAAGGAGTACCAAAACGTGAAATGAAGTTTTCGACAAATGCTTTTGCTACAGAGCTGGCTGTTATATCAACTAGAGGATAGGCTTCTGGCCAGCGGGTGAATCGGTCTACGGCCGTGAGGATGTAAGAAAAGCCATTAGACGAAGGGAGTGGACCTACTAAGTCTATGTGAATATGGTCAAATCGACCTGTTGGTATTTCGAATCTTCCATGTTCTGACCTAGTGTGTCTTTGGACTTTGGCTTTTTGACATCCTGTGCACGCACGCGTCCAATTGTTAATGTCTTTGTTCATGCTCGGCCAGAAGTATCGTTCTGAGATGAGTTTTCGAGTTGAACGTATGCTTGGATGGGAAATTCCATGAAGAATGGTGAAAACTTTTAAACGTAGAGCGGAAGGAATGAAAGGACGATTTCTATTGGTTGAAGTTTCACAGTAAATGCTCACATTGGGAAATTTAAACTCTCTCAATAAGAAATTTGAAAATTTTTTTGAGTTTTTATTTTGAAGAAGTTCCTGTAGCTCTTTATCGTTGGATTGAAGTTGGGCGATCGTTTCTAAGTCCAATTCGTGATTTTTAATAGCGGCGATTTCGTGGATACGAGAGAGGGCGTCAGCGACGACATTGTCTTTGCCATTAATGTGCTGAATATCAGAAGTAAATTGAGAAATGAAGTCTAGATGACGTGTTTGACGTGGACTTCTCTCTGTTTTACTCGTTAATGCGAACGAAAGTGGTTTGTGATCTGTGAAGACTGTGAATTCTCGCCCTTCGATGAAAAATCGGAAATGCTTGATTGCCAAATATATAGCTAGTAGTTCGCGATCGAAAGCTGAGTATTTTACTTCTGAGTCTTTGAGTTTCTTAGAAAAGAATGCTAAGGGTTGCCAAGAATGTGAAATCTTCTGTTGAAGAACTGCACCCACGGCTACATCAGAAGCGTCCGTTGCGATGCTGAAAGTGCCGTTGTGTATGGGGTGAACCAGAAGAGTTACTTTCGAAAGAGCTTCTTTTGCATTATGGAAAACGTTGTTGAGATTTTCTGGCCAAGAAAAAACTTTTTTGGATTTCTTTTGATTTGTCAGCAAGGCTAAGTGTGTGTGAAGTGGAGCGACTTTTTGAGCTAGTTTAGGAATAAAGCGATGATAATAGTTTATCATTCCTATGAAACGTTGAATTTGCTTGATTGAAGTTGGTGTTGGAAAGTTTAAAATTGCATTAACGCGATCTTTTGAAGGAGAAATTCCTTCAGCGTTAATCGTGTGACTTAAAAATTCCAAAGTGGAAACACCGAAAACGCATTTTGAAAGATTGATGTTTACACCGTATTCTTCTAATCTTTTGAAAAGTAGCTGTAGATGTTCTTTGTGTTGCTCTTCGTTTTTACTGGCAATAAGAAGATCATCAATGTACGTGAAAACGAAATCAAGCCCGAAACAAACCTCGTTCATGAAACGCTGGAACGTTTGTGCTGCGTTTCGTAGTCCGAATGGCATTCGGAGCCATTCAAAAAGACCGAAAGGTGTTGTTAGTGCGGTTTTATGGACGTCTTCTGATGCAACTGGGATTAAGTGGTATGCTCTCACAATGTCTAACTTCGAAAAAACTTTGCAACCGTGAACATTCATAGAGAAATCTTGTATGTGGTGGATCGGATGACAATCCGGTACCGTGGCAGCGTTCAATCTGCGGTAATCACCACAAGGCCTCCAATCTTGGTTGTTTTTCTTTTTAACCATGTGAAGAGGTGAACATGTGCTCGAAGATGAAGGTTGACAAATTCCCAGTTGCATCATGTGCTCGAACTCGGTTTTTGCTGCTTTATGCCTAGATGCGTCAAGCCGTCTAGGCCTTGAAACTGGAAGTTGACCTTTTGTAACAATATGATGAACTATTGTGTGTTTGATTGGTGCAAAATAATTGGGCTCTTGAGTTAAACTTGGAAACTTTCTTAAAACTTCATTGTATTCGCTTGTGATTTGGAAATGTTTAGGGGTCGGATCGTCAGTTCTAATAGCTGTTGCATAAGTGTGCAACTTAGTGAGAGGGTCAATTAATCTCTTGTTTTTGGTATCTACTAATAGACTGAACTTTGCTAAGAAATCGGCTCCTAATATTGGTCTATTTACTGAGGCTAATATGAAGGAATGAACAAAATTACGCCTTAGGCCAATATCAATGTTCAATAATTTTGAACCGAAAGTTGAAATTGAAGTACCGTTAGCAGCTGAGAGTAAAAACAAAGGATCTTGGGATTTTGATCCCTTTTTATTGCTATGAGGAAGAACTGACAGATCCGCTCCTGTATCGACCAGAAAAGTGAAGTTAGAATTTCTATCCTTAATGAATAAGCGGCGACTCAAGGGACACTGCATGTTTGCCGCTGCAACAGCAGGTTTAACTAGTTTGGGTTATTCGTGCGATTTTGGTTTTTGCTTTTATCAAAATTGCAAGGCTTGTCACATTTCTTTGCATTTTTTCTAAAACGCCTGTGATACCAGCAAATACCTGCCCCTGATCTCGAATTTGCACGGCTGTGTGAACTTCTATTTCTGAAATGCTGAAAAGATCTGTTTTTGCTTCGAGAGCGTGAATTGTTAAAGGAAAAAGCCTCAATCACTGATTCGATTCTAGCAAGTCTTTGCTCAAGCTCATTACTACCATTAACAGAATTGTTGTTTTGTTGTGAAGTTGAAACGCTATGAATGTTTGCACCTTGTGATGCCTCATAGATCCTATCTGCAAGAGTGGCCAATTCTTCGAGTGTTTTTGAGCCAACCGATAACAACGCGATGTTAATGGGTTGTGGTAATCGACGCATCCACAAATTTTTGATAATATCATCACTAAAGGAAGTTCCAGATAGCATCTTCATTGACCGCAAGACTTCCGACGGTTTTCGATCACCGATGTCTGCTTTGTCGATGAGAGTTTCCAGACGTTTGATTTCGGAAACAGAATGGCGTTCGATTAAAGCTGACTTTAAAGTGAGATATTTGTCGGTAGAAGGTGGATTTGAAAGAATGTCGATTACCGAATCGCAAGTTTCTGGTTGTAGTGAACCAACTGTGAGGCAGTACTTCGTTTCAGAACTGGTTATTCTGTACACCGAAAATTGCGCTTCTGCTTGAATAAACCAGGTGACCGGATTGGAATTCCAAAATGTTGGAAGGCGAACGCGAATCGAATCCAAATTCCCTTGAGGGAGACTCGACTGTAAATGTGTAGTCGGATCTGTATTCAATCCATTCGATCCATTTTGATCAAGTCCCGATTGAGTATTTTCGTTATTCATCTCAGTCTTAGTCTCAGTCATTAAGTGATTGAAAACAACTTGAAATGAATGTAGAATTTAAAAGCAAATTTTGAAACTGAATCGCGAATAATATGAAAAATCCTTTTCGGATGCAAACGGTAGAGAAAGTATCGCGTAATAAATTTGCTGGTGTGAACGTTTTACTTTGATTCCCTATTATCAAAAATTTTGTTATTTGACAGACGAAATTTTGATTATAAAAATTTTATTGTAGTTAAAAAAAAAAAAAAATGTTATCCAAACGCAAGAAAATGCCGAATTTCAATTATATGTTAAATGTTATATGAAATAATCTAAATTTATTGAAATTTGAATATATATTGAAATTTGTGCTGATACTATTACATAAAGATACTCTCACCTGTATAATTTTTATACAATTTAAAATATTTCATTCAGCTTTAAAAATCAGGATACCGGCATGCGTTGAAAAAGATTTTGACTGGTTTTCACGATGTTGCTGCTTGTTGAAAATTTTAACTGGTCTTCTGGTTGGGCGCTGATGAATTTCAGGAATTTGCGCTGATGGCGATGATGCAGCTTGTAGTTGTTGTAAGCAGGAGCAAATTCTTATTGTACTTTGCACAAAATGTTGAAAAAGTATAGTTCGCACGTGCCAATGCGAGTTACAGAAGTTGGCCACTGTCTCGCTGCCAAAAACTTTACCATGAAATCGTATATACAACTTGAGTCACTCTTTTCTTGTGGTGATGTGAATTAAAGTCAACGAAAATTGTTTGGATTGAGCGTCCTTTTTGTTTAGATGTGAAAGGAGCGATCGGCGATTATTGAATTAGGTCGATGTGGTGGTGAAATCGAGCAATGGTGGTGGCGAAACTGGCGGAGCAATGGCGGAGGCGAAACTGGCGGAGCAATGGCGGTGGCGAAAGCGAATTGTGGTAATCGTGGCTTTCTTGTACTTCGTCTAGATAGTGATCGTGATGGCGGTGGATCTATCTGAACGGCAACGAAGGTGGCACTAGTTGTAAAAGCCTTGGAGGCAGCAACAACGAGCAATAGCGACAAACTGCAGTAACAACAGCAAGCAGTAGCAACAACGGGTAGCAGAAACGACGGGAAAAGCAACAACGATAATGGGCGTTGGCGAACAATTGAGCAGTGTGTTATGCCGTGTCGGTCACAGCGAAAAATTTTTTTCTTCCGCCGTTGCTTCCAATATAGTAAACGACTATATGTTTCTATATAAGAAATCTTAATCGCAAGTGGTGTGTTGGTGAAAATCCTGTTAAATTGCACGCCGTTGGTGCCGTTAGTTGGTTGTAGCGTGTTAAATCCGTTGCAGCAAGAAAAAAAAATCAACTGCGCTTTATGTGGCGTTATACCGCCAACAAAATTTAACGGCACTCCAACTGTGTGGTAATGACGGCGTCACGTCGTGGTGAGGGAAGAAAAAAAATGTTGTCTCGGGGTCACCAATATAACCAATATATTCCGTGCTGGTTATCCTTTGCAGCCCACCAATGACGCGGAATTAAAAGAATCTTCTTTTGCAAAAAAGAACTAAACAATTTTATTTAAACTTATTATTTTACTTTAGATTTACAATTTTAATTTTGGAGCTCTTTAGCATCAGCACAAAATGACAAGTAAAGAATGATTGAAGAAATTGAAAGACAGAAGAAACTAATTTTGAATGTAGCCGAAGTTAGTAGCGATTCTATATTTTTAAGATTTGTTCCGAAAGTTACTCAATACAAGGGTTCGGACCGCGTTCACACAAACAATCTAACGACAGATATTTATCTGCGACTCGCGAACGCGATTTAATTTCAAAGTGTTTTTCATTGCGTGTTTTTATAAATGCATATCACGCTACAAATTTTTGAATTTGATTAAATTAATACTGATTAAGAATGTCACAGTATACGCCGCTGGAGTATACGAATATGCATTTAATATACGGGGAATGTAGAGGAAGCGCTAACGCAGCTGCAGCTCTCTATAGAGAGCGATATCCAAATGCGCGACATCCGGACTATCGAGTGTTCATCAGAGTCCACCAATGTTTTTCAGAAGGACGAATGCTTGGTAATGGACTGGGCGGTACTAGCGGAGGACGTTTACCGCGAGAAGAAATTGATCGTATTGTGCTGAATGAAATTGAAGCAGATTCAACTACATCACACGGGTGATTGCAAGACGAACAGGGATAGGCCGTCTGGGCCCAATTTTGTGGCCACCACGTTTGCCAGACCTAAATCCTTTGGACTTTTTCTACTGGGGATGTCTGAAAGAAATGGTTTATACTAAACCAATTACATCCATTACGGAATTGCGTCGTCGTGTTCAAGACGCTGTGATGAAAATAAATGAGCGCCAATATGCTTGTTTTATTGAGAGGTCCTTCATTAGAAGATGCAGAGCCTGTATCACAGTGAATGGGGGACAGTTTGAACATTTAATATAAATTTATTTAAATTACAAATATATCATAATTTTTAATACTGTTGTTTTTATTTATCGCATTTCCCATAAATAAATCAAAACCTTTTTGAAAGTGCATACTATTATTTTAGTTAGTGAATTTAGCAGACATAATAGTGACACTGGTATATCTATTGACTTTTCCTTCCAACTCAATTTTTGTTGTCATCAAACATCAAAATAAATATTTAATCATTTTTTTATTAAAAAATTAATTAAAAAAATTATTAAAAAAAAATCCAGCAACTAGTGTTAAATGTTAGTGCCTTTATTTAATAACGGTTATTTTTAAATGCAATAAAAATTAAAATTTATTTTATTCGTCGTCGTAGTGTTTACTTAACTTTGTAACTTAATTTCATCTGATAAAATGTTAAAAAACTACTTTAGTAGATTAAATGCCAATTTTATTGGTCATGGTTGTAGACACAAACATGTGTTATACCATTTTGGAAAGTACATTAAACAGGCCAATTTTTATCAAATTTGCCACTTATGTTCTCATACATTTTTTTCTCTTTATTAATTTTCAAACTTTGGTGAAAAAAAATATTGAATTATTTTTGAATAAAAAAATTATTTTAAAAAATTATAACACAAAAAATGCATCAGCTGGTGTTAAAATTAACTACCCAT
This sequence comes from Leucozona laternaria, assembly GCA_932273885.2. Taxonomy (NCBI): domain Eukaryota; kingdom Metazoa; phylum Arthropoda; class Insecta; order Diptera; family Syrphidae; genus Leucozona; species Leucozona laternaria. The sequence continues at coordinate 70,387,446 of OW026366.1, read as the reverse complement.
CATTTAGAACGGTTATTCAAGAATATTATTAAAATACAAAAATAACAAGAATCCTTTATGGGTGGCCGTTGTAATTAGGTATTTTAGGAGACCCTGAATTTTTTAACATTTTTCGAAAATAAATTATACCATGGAGACCACAAGAAAAATATTTTTTTTATATTTTTTTTCTGAGCAGTCATAAGGCCAGCTATCACCAGCTGCAGTATTATCCACTCATTACGGGACACCCTGTATATATAACGGGTGATTTTTTAAGAGGCTTAGAACTTTTTTTAAAAAAAAAAACATAAAAAATTCGAAAAAATGAATGAAATATTTATTTGAATCGATAGTTTGAACCTTGCAATTTAATATTTAAAGATAATTTCATGCAAATGTTGACCGCGGCTGCGTCTCAGGTAGCCCATCCGCTGAGTCCAATTTTGGCATACTCTTTCACACATATCGGCCGGTATCTCACGAATGAATGCATGGATGTTGGCTTCCAGTGCGTCAATCGAAGCGGGCTTGTCCCTATAGACATTAGCCTTGACATACCCCCACAAAAAATAATCTAATGGTGTCAAATCGCACGATCTAGGCGGCCAATTGACCGGCCCGAAACGTGAAATTAACTGTTCACCAAACTCGCCTCGCAATTGCGCCATTGTTTCGCGTGCTGTGTGGCATGTGGCACCGTCTTGTTGAAACCACATATCATGCAAGTCAAGAACTTCCATTTCGGGCAAAAAAAAGTTTGTTATCATCGCTCGGTAGCGTTCACCATTGACAGTAACGCTGCGATTCGCATCATCTTTGAAGAAATAGGCCCAATAATGCCGCCGGCCCATAAACCGCACCAAACAGTGGCTTTTTCGGGATGCATTGGTAGCTGTTGCAATGCTTCTGGCTGATCTTCACTCCAAATGCGGCAATTTTGCTTATTTACGTACCCATTCAACCAAAAATGAGCCTCATCGCTGAACACAATTTTTCCATAAAAAAGCGGATCCTCGGCCAGCTTTCCAAGAGCCCATTCACCAAAAATTCGGCGTTGTGGTAGGTCGGCTGGCTTTAGTTCTTGCACCAGCTGTATCTTAAAAGGCTTTACGCCCAAATCCTTCCGCAAAATTTTCCACGTAGTGCTGTAACAAAGGCCTAACTGCTGGGAACGGCGCCGAATCGACATTTCGCGGTCTTCTGTCACACTAGCTGATACGGCCGCAATATTTTCTTCACTACGCACAGTACGTAAACGTGTTGGTGGCTTAATGTCCAGCAAAGTAAATTTGGTGCGAAATTTGGTCACAATCTTCCGAATAGACTGCTCAGAAGGTCGAGAATGCCGATCACAAAATGGAAGCAGCGCGCGATGAACATTTCGAACCGAGCACGAATTTTGATAGTAAAATTCAATAATTTGCAAGCGTTGTTCATTTGTAAGACGATCCATGGTTAAATTGCAAACCAAACAGAAGCTGTTTGACAGTGACACAACCCGAATAGCACAGAATTCGATTTATAACTAGAATTTGGTTGTATTTGTGTTTTGTTGAAGTAATCTGCAACATTATTTATTGCAACTCAGTTTCTCAATTGTTCATCGAAAAACAGTGGTAACTTTGTGAATTAAAATGCTACAAATCGGTTTCGTAAAAGTTTGAACTTGTTCCCGAAAAACTGAAGTTGTTTTCTTAAAGGGTTATAAGCAAGTCCAACATTTGAAAGTTGATAAAAAGTTTTTATTACATCTATTGAATTTCTGTTTCGTTATCTTCTAAATTAAATGTTAAAATAACTTTCTTGTGACAATATGTAAAATCATTTGGGTAACTTTAATATAATTTATAATTAAGAAGGGGGAAACAACTAACAAAAACATTTTTGTAACGTTTTTCCTCTCAAAATGTTTATTTTAACAGAATTTCAATGAACAAGTTTACAATTATATATAAATAACAATAAGTCAATCGGTGTTGTCTATTCACAATACGAAAAAATGTATATATTATAATGAAATAAATACATCATTCCTTTAATAGCGAATGGTTATTTTTTTTAAAGAAGTAAGCATAAATCTCCACCATTGTTTTTTTTTTTAATTACATTTCAATTTTCCTGTTACTATTAACAACGTCAAAACAAAGATGAAGCTCTAAATGTGTTTTGTTGTGTTGTCGTTTCGTTAAATTTGGAATAACACGAATGCAACAAACAAAATGTTTGAATACACATCGTTCCTTAGTTGAAACTGAGTTGAAACATAACTACCATAACTGCTTGTGCTTTTTATTGGTGGAGACTTTGTGTTATTTTGGTTTCTTATTCGTAAACATGAAACAAGGATTGAAACGACAATAAAACAAATAGGTAACCAAAGTACTAGAATTGAAAAAAAAAACATTTTGTTTGTATTTGAAACAAAACTTCAACATTTCTTAAGATTCAAGTGATGTTTGAGTTGAGTAGAGATGTTCTATAAATGTTAATCGTATATTTTTATATACTTTATTCAAATCAACCATGAACAGTAAACAAACAAAAATGATTGCTTAGACATGAAAAGAGTTACTAAACATGGCAGAGTTGCTGCTGGATTGAAAAATTGTCACAATTCAGATTAAACAATTTGTTTTAAGATGACCATAACACACATAACTAAAAATAGAAAAATTATATCGCATGTCTTGTCATATGAACACATTTTTACGTTTCATTAATATTTCGTTCCGAATGTCAACAGGCTGCCTAGAAATCGAGATTTTATGAAGCATTAAGAAAAGGGCACAGAAATTGATGTTTTTGGGTTTCTTTTTAATCTATCGTTATATTATAGATATGTAAATTTATTTTCTTTAATTTGACATTCCATGGGGTTTCGAAAAAAGAGAAAATTGATATTTTGACATTTAACGTTTTATCTGATATGTTTTAAAAATATAAACAAAAAGTGAAGTGCGGCAACTCTGGTGGGCATAGACCAAAGTAAAATGCAAGTTGTTGCTTCATTTTTTTTTCCGCCTAGAAAAAATTATGGTTTTTTTAACATTAGAATACTAGTTTCAGTAACGGGGATTTGAAAATATGATTAAGAAGAATATTTCTCTGTTTTACAAACAGTGTAAATTGGTTAAAATGAGAATTTAATTGCCTTAAGTTTCTACTTTATTGTATCCTTGGTTTAATAACATGTAAGTTTTAGTTTTAAGAGACAATGTTTTATTGATATTTCCCGCAACAAGCGCCATATTGTTCACAATCTAATGACTTTTTACTAGAATTTGATGTTAAATGCGAAATTTTTAAACTAATTTTTCCAGTTAGTATCACGTTTTCCATAGTAAATTTCAATGGAAACGGCTGAAAGTTTCGTTTAAAAATGTAAATTATAAATACTTTTGCAACTTGAATGCCTAAATACAAACATGATTATTTTTGTATTTTTCAAATTTCCGCCCAATTTTAATTTTGTAGGTGGCCCGAGAATTTTCTGAAAGTAAAAGTTCAATCTTAATGATAAAAATGGGGTTTGTATTAGATTTTCCGTTCATAAATAACTGAAAATCGCATTTTTAATCACAATATTAGACGTTTTGAATTTATTCAATACTTTGAAGTTTATCTTTTTTATAACATCTCAAAGGTATTATACATTTAAAAAGAATTTGAGCAATAACTTTACAGAGACTTTTATAATGTTTTCGGAAACATTATTTCTCATTATATTATAACAAAATAGAACAGAAAAAGTTAAAGTAATAGTAATAGCAACTTCGATGAAACTTTATTCAAGTTATTGTAATTTGTTTTAAACAAAAAGTATTCTTGCATAAACATTTTTGCAATATTAGTAAACTCATCGTAGAGTTCAATCAAAGTTGCACAATTGTAAGATTAAGTTACATTTAACATTTCTTAGTTCAAATAACACTTATAAAACTAAGAAACGACAAAATTTATCTTCTATAGAACCCAATTACCATAAGTTCGTTGCAAATAAGAGGAGAAATGCGGCTATTTGGGTTACACAACTGTACCAGAATATGTTTCTGAAATAAATGGACAACAACTTGATTGTTTTACTGGAGTTATATCTACCAAACGAAAACCCGTCTGTGCTATTCGGGAAGGTACTAAACACACGTCAGCTGTCAAAACCAGTATTGCCAAAACCAAACCAGCTAAAAAATCACCCGTTATACACCATAAACATTATGTGATACTCATGGTGATTTCCATTAGTACAATTAATAAGGTTGTTTCGATCAATTCTATCAAAATAATGCTTTTGAGATCGATTTTTCGGCAGATTGTTTCCTCTTCTTAATAATACTAATAATATTAACCACCTTAAGTTTGAAATGTGTGCTTTTTGTTTAGTATATTTCAGTGCTAAAAATTGTTGTTATAATATTTATAATCAAATTCACTACTACCCCGAAATTAGGTAAACAAACAGAACAAAAAATCGACCAACGAAACTTGCTCGCAAAGAAAACAATCAATTTTTTCTTTGAAATCTAAAATTACATCTTCCACCGCCAATCAAATAACCAATCCGATAGAAACATGAACAGAAGCAAGTTTTGTGAACAAAAAGAACGCACTGTACAATTCAACTATAACATCTGTTCGTTTGATATTCAAATCTGGCGTCGTAGCTCCTATTAGAATCTTGAAAAAAACTTATTTATGAATAGTCTCATTGAATATTATTATGGGATTATAAAGACTAAAAATGACGTTTAGAGTTTTAATTTCATAACGAGATACTTATGAGACTTAAATAGATTTAGATATAGGATTTAAGTACTTTCAAATTTAAAAAATGCTTAGCTCTTACAATAAAAATGCTATGAGTAGAATTTGAGTTTCATAACAAGAGATTCATTCTTAAGTATAGCAATAGGATATATAAGAATCTTATGGGAGTTCTTTTCAGATTTGAAGAGCTTAACTCCGGGAGTTTGTTAGTTGGGTATATAAATATTTGAAAGATACAAAAATTGATGAATATACATATAATGTAAATAACTTTTAAACTAAATCAAATAAATATATATTTGATAAACCAATATTTTTTTGTGCAGAAAAAGATTTACGTTATTTAATGGTTTTGTTAGAATACTTTAAACACCTTCAAAAAAAAATTCAAGCCATTGAATAAAATAAAATTTCTAATTGCATTTATACTTTTTTTTAAATAATAGAACCAAAATATTCATACAATGCAAGATTCCCCCATCCAATGCTTTCTTTTTTCGACCAAACAACAACCGCACACAGTTTGAGTGTAAAATCTTAAGAAAAACTCAAAGATTGTAAGTCACAATTGCTTGATTTCGTTAACAAATAATTTGAACGAAGTTTTACTTTTTTTTCGTGTGTATACTTTGAGTGGGTACATATCGTTCCAAAATCATTTGAACGAGTTGATGGTCAAATGATAATGAGTGGTAATGGGATATTTCTTTTCTAAATTATTTGGGAAGTTTTGCTGCAGGTATTTTTTTGTTTTGGTTTGAATTGAGTGCACATAAGGGTTGCACGAGTTTTTGGATGTTGGAAAATGAGAAAAAAAAATTGCGGAAATTAATCAAATAAGGAGAAAAGTAAAAATATTTTGTGGGTGGTTAGGTATTAGATTGATGCAGAAGTGATAATAATATCATCATAAAGTTAGGCGTTCATGAACGAAATGAACGCCACTGACATACTGCTTTTTAACATGCAAAAGCTGTTAAAATGTGCCTTTTTACCGATATAAATCAATTTTATTAATTTAATTATGTTCTATTTGCGAATATCGATATTATTTACAAGAATTCTTCTTCTGTACGCAGACTTTTGTGGATCACTGTACATTATATCGGGTTTTTCAATAAGAGCGCTACAAAAGTTTTTTTTAAATAAAACAAAAACGGTTTTGGATATCAATGAAATTCTTTATTCCTGTGAAAGTACGTTTGATGCCATTATGTATGGAACTCGATTTCTTTTGCATAGCCACCACGGGCACGCTTACAGACGTCCAGACGCTGAACCCAATTTTCGACAGTTTTCAAGCATAAATCGGCCGATACTGCTGCAATTTTACGTTCGATATTCGTACGAAGTTCATCAATCGTGGCTGGCTTGTTGGCATAGACCATAGACTTGATGTAGCCCCACAGGCAATAGTCTTACTGCGTCAAATCGCACCACCGAGGCGGCCAAGCGACTGGACCATTTCGTGAGATAACACGTTCTCCAAACTTGGTTTCCAATAAATTGATTGTGAACTTCGCTGTGTGGCTTGTGGCACCGGCCTGTTGGAACCACATGTCCTCCAAGTCCATATAATCCAATTGGGGCCAAAAATATTCGGTTATCATTGAACGGTAGCGATTCCCATTCACAGTAACGTGCCGGTCTTGATCATCGCGGAAGAAGTAAGGCCCAATGACGTCGCCGGCCCATAAACCACACCAAACCGTAATTTTTTCGGGATACAATGATGACTCATGGATCTTGTGTGGATTGCTGCCTGACCAATACCGCATATTTTGTTTATTGATGAAGCCATTCAGCCAGAAATGAGCCTCATCGCTGAAGATGATTTTTCGATGAAAATCCGAATCATTTTCAAGTTGTTGCTCAGCCCAATTCACGAACATACGACGCTTCTGGTGGTCAAGCGGCTTCAGTTCTTGCGTCAATTTAATCTTGCAAGGATGTAGGCCAAGATCTTTTCGCAAAATTCGCCACAACGACGTCACAGAGATGCCCAACGCTTGAGAACGACGTGTGAGAGACACACGACTCGTTCTTGGCTCGTTTATCTTTCTATCAAAGGCAAACCTTACTGAAGAGAAATGTCAAAAGAACGGCAAGAAATATGGCGTCGTTTGCTGTCCCTGTTGCTCTACTTTTGTAGCGTCCCTGTTGAAAAACCCTTTATTTCTAGAAAATTTGAAAAATAAAATTGCATGACAAGTAAGTCCAATTAAAAAAATTAGGTCCTGCTTGCATCCGTTTTACCTGCACATAGAACTTTAACAAGCCTTGTGTACACATATCACTTATTCGGAGGTCTATGACCTATTAAAAAAATTAAAATTTAAAATACTTCAGTTCATAAGTATTTATTTTTATTTTTTCAGAGCAAAGAGCAAACTCCAATCAAAGTCACCGTATTGATTTGAATGCGAAAATTTAAGTTATGTACTTACACACATATTGTAAAAAAGATTTGTTTATTGTTTATTTAGAAGAATTAAATAGGAGTGTACATATAATTTAAATTTTCTAATACATAGATACAGTGACTCTGATTAGCGGTTGCTATGATTTAGGTAATATAAATGTGAAATATTTGAAATGGAAACATTTGTTTTTTTTTTTTAGTAGGTTGTAGAGTATAGACCTCCGAGCAAGTTGGAATCGACCCCTCCCCCCGCCCCCTCTCATACAATTTTTTGTCTTGATTTTCGTTTATAATTCTGCCTCAGCTCTATTCTGTGTCAATTTCATCGAAATCGCTCAAAGAATAAGAAAGTGAGATTTTTTGGGGGCACCCTGTGCTGAAAATATTTGTTTCGTTCATAATTCTGCCTCAGCTATAACCCGTGTCAATTTCATCGAAATCGCTCAAAGAATAAGAAAGTGACATCTTTTGGAGACACCCTGTGCTGAAAATATCTTTTTTGTTCATAATTCTGCCTCAGCTATAACCTCTGTCAATTTCATCGAAATAGCTCAAAGAATAAGAAAGTGACATTTTTTGGAGGCACCATGTGCTGAAAATATTTTTTTCGTTTATAATTCTGCCTCAGCTATAACCTGTGTCAATTTCATCGAAATCGCTCATAAAATAAGAAAGTGACATTTTTTGGAGGCACCCTGTGCTGAGAATATTTTTTTTGTTCATAATTCTGCCTCAGCTATAACCCGTGTCAATTTCATCGAAATTGCTCAAAGAATAACAAAGTGACCCCTGTGCTGAAAATATTTTTTTTTTCATAATTCTGCCTCAGCTAAAACCCGTGTCAATTTCATCGAAATCGCTCAAAGAATAAGAAAGTGACATTTTTTGGAGACACCCTGTGCTGAAAATATTTTTTTTGTTCATAATTCTGCCTCAGCTATAACCTGTGTCAATTTCATTTAAATCGCTCGAAGAACGACGAGGATACCATTTTTTTAAATCCAACGCCCTATTTTTATATTCGCAACTCCACACCCGTTCAGCCTTGCTATATTCCTCTTTTTAAAACCCATCGCCTAGCGCACACATACTACGGTCAACTGTTGCCAATCCAAAAACCAAGCGATAATATAGCATCCGCCTTTTTCGCAGTTGTGTCGCGAGTAGTTTTGGTCGTTAGAAGTTCTGTACTGCACAGTTGTGTTCATTATTAGTTTTGTACTGCGCAGTTTTGTACTGGGAAGTTTAGTCTTTCGTAGTTTTGGTTTTCTCAGTTGTGTTATAGATTCGTTGCTTCCTGAACCGAAGCAACATGCGCAACATCAGGCTCCAAAGACTACCTGTTGCGACTAAAGGGAGGAGGAACAAAGGATTCTACATTCGACCTAATTGTTTCTAACTTCCCACCCAACGCAACCAGTTCATTGACCGACTTGATATCGGCCAAGCCCAATTGCATTTGGTAAAAAGGAGCTATGTTCTTCATGAGAATAGTTAGTTTCCTATTCTCACTCAGCGGCCTAGAAAATCTTTTAAAAGAGTTTGCATGAGAGCAATTTACATACCCATTGTCTCATCTCTGCCTTGGGTGCGACGGCTGACCTCGTCGAACAAGAGATCATCATAATTGGCGGGTAAAATCTCCAATCTCAACTCCCTAACCAACTCTTTCCATGTGGAACTTGAATCCCTAATCTCTCTAAGCCAGAGAAGCGCCTTCCAAGTGAAAAGATCTACTGCTGACCTAAAAACTCTTGCCTCCGAAACATCACGAGATTCCCTCAGTTCTTCGACCCTTTCAATAAAAGAATTCACAGATGAGCCGCACTGCTCACCTGAGAATTTAATACTCCATTTTTCAATACGCTTAGGATTCCGGTCACAGGGTTCATTCTGTAGGTGGAATCTTGACCTCGACGTGTTGTCATCCACTTTATGTTTAGGTTGGGGTTACTCCTCGCCCCCTTCCATTAATTTTTCCATAAGCAATAATAATTCCCCGCTTATATCAGCTACACTATTAACCTCATCAGAAGAATCTGCCTTTGTCCTATTTATCCTACCTAAAAACCATTCAATTTTGGTCAAAACTTTTAAATAATCTCCCGACTTTGAATTTTTCGGAGGAGTTTTCAAAAGATCCCTAATCTCTACAAACTTTGCTTGCACAGCCTTCACATCATCCTTAAAAGAGAATGGATAATGAGGGCTTTCACTTGGAATTGAACCCGAGCGTTCCAAAGTGCGCGAGCCCCGTAGTTGCATCCTCATGTTTTCTACAGTTACTTCTTTAAGACCTCTAGCCTGTAACTCATAGGTGAGTTCTTCTTTGTTCAACCTATTCACGTCCATTTTGAACAAAATAATTTATAATATGAAACCGAAACCGAGACTAGCAAATAATTGATATTAAAATGTAAAACTAAATAAAATGACGAAAACAAAAAAAACTCGAAATCCAAACCGAAATGTCGAAAAAAGTAAAAAAAAATGAATACTAAACACCGATTTGAAATTACAGTACCGAATCAACACCCAGTTGATTATTGTACCTATCTGGAAAGAAATATGAATCTGCACACAACAAAAAAAATCAATCGACGGACGGCTGCAAGAAAGCACAAAATCAACACCCAGTTGATTGCTCCATATATACCACGAACAGACAGAGAAAATAACTCGAAAATCAAATCGAACTTGAAAAAAATAAAAATATATTATTTCAACGACAGCGTCAACTCAAAACGAAATAAAATAAAAGTTGGATGTGCAACACTATTTATGTGTATATTTAAATAAGTATTACAGCTCCGAATCAACATCCAGTTGGTTGCTTTATGTTGGATGTGCAACACTATTTATGTGTATATTTAAATAAGTATTACAGCTCCGAATCAACATCCAGTTGGTTGCTTTATTTGAAAAAAAAATCAATAAAAAAACAAATCAAAATATCAAAAAAACACTAAAACGAATAAAGCAACAATTCAACACCCAGTTAGAATTTAAATCTTTATTTTAAAAATAAACCACTAAAGTACCTAGCTGTTAACTTATTAAGTAAGTTCACCAGTAGAAAACTGTTGTGAAACTTGCACACCACACAGTAAAAAAAATACTGAATTCATTATTTGTATCACTCAAAAGAAAAAAGCACCAAAACTAGTATCAAATCGAAAAAGAAAATAATTCAACCAAAATGTATAAACTGGGTATTGCCACCCTAAATATGGTCACACAAAATTCAATAGTGCTTTTATTCTTTAATCCCATTCGAGGTCAATAATGTAAACAAAAAAAAAGTCAACCACGATAAAATATAAAAAAATATTGAAAGCCGTACGCAGAGAAAAAAGAATACCAAAAAACAATTTCCGAACTTTAAGTCGTGTAAGCGAGATGAATATACATATGTACACTTTAAAACCCCTTTGTAATATAGCAAACAGCAAGAAAAAACAATTTGTGATAGGTATATAGAAACCGTAGCACGAAACCGTAAGTAAAAGTTGAAATATGATATGTTATTAATTTGACCAATTATTTGAACTATGATTGTTAAGTTAAATCGGGCTTTTTTGGTCACTTCCTTTTATATGCAAATAATTTATTAAATCTGTATATAGAAACTTACGATTAACAATTTAGGTACACTTTTAAATTTGTTTATAAATTAAACTTACATGAATAAAACTTTTGTTACATTTAATAATAATTATTGAACGATGACAATTCTTAATTTTTTGAATTTTCTAAAATAAAAATGAATTATTTAAAATTATTTGAAAATAAATAAACAAAATTCAATAAAAAAACCTACAGCACAGCACTTGAGACAAACTAAATGAAAGTAAAGCAATTTAAATCGAATTAAAAATTACACCGCTCTTAATGCAAGAGAATAACTAGCTATTGTGTTTTTTCTATATTTTGTTGTATACGTAGACTTTCAAGTGTGTACCTATTATTTGTTCTCTTTTCCTTGTCCATTATTACTGTGTTATCAAAGTCTGCGGAGTGTCCAGTTTCTAGTATGTGCTGTGATAACCCAGTGGATTCTCTTTTGTTCCGAATATCAGCTTTGTGTTCGATTAATCTCGTCTCCAGTGATCTCTTAGTTGTCCCAATGTAGATCAGATTGCACGTCTCCCCTTCCTTGCCATTGCACCCAATTTTATAAATGATGTCATGTTGTTGTTCTTTTTCTATTTTGGTTTTTGTGTTGGTGAATAGTTGTCTTATTGTTGAGTTTGATTTGTGAGCGAATGTCACATTTTCTTTATTTATTATTTTATTTAAGTTTCTCTTATCAGTAAGATTTGGAATATATGCAATACCATAGTACCTCATAGTGTTGCCAACTTCTGGATTTTGTTGAGAATTTTTGTTTTCGTTAGTTCTATTGATATTCTTGTTAATTAAATTATTTATTAAGTAATGTGGAAAATTGTTCATGTGTAAAATTGTTTTAATTGTTTTTATGTTTTCTTCTTTGAATTCTGTATCGCTTATATTTATTATTTTGTTGATAAAATTGTTTGCAGTGTTAATTTTTTGTTGTAAGGGTTGAGTAGAGAGGAAATTAATCATTCTTCCAGATGCTGTAACTTTAGAATACCAGTTTAATTTAATTTTGTTTCTTGTTCTGTAAATTCTGATGTCTAGGTAGGGTAAGCTTTTGTTTTGTTCTATTTCAACTGTGAATTTAAGTTTTGTGTGGTAATGGTTCAGGTAATTCAAGATCTCGTCCTTATCTTTTTCTTTAATGATAGCAAACATCTTGGAATTTGAAGTAGTTGTTATCTTTCAGACAAAATTCTAGAATTCTTAAAAACTGTGTTTTTGGTATTTTTGTTAAGTTTTTTATTGTGTCCCACTTCTTCATTATTATTTTTATAGCGAGGTAAGTCGGAATGTTCGTGAAGAGTGAAACAGCGTCGAAAGAAACTAGAAAATCATCTTCCTCTAAAACAATGCCTTCTAATTGAGTTTTTAGTTGAAATGAGTTCTTAATGTTAAGATTTTCGTTTACTATGTTTTTCAAAATTTGTCCTATGTGTTTTGATAGTTGATAGCATGGAACGTTTGTCGAAGAGGAAATAGGTCTCAGTTGTAGATCTGGCTTGTGTATTTTTGGCAAGCCATATAATCTCGGTGTTGTTGATGATGAAGAGTACATTATATGCTTTTGCCATTGGTCGATGTAATTATTTTTGAAAAGTTCATTTACTAAGCTGTTATTGGTTTTTTGGAGTTTTGGTGTTGGATCGGTTCTAACTGTTTTGTAAATATTTTTATCTTCGAGTAGTATTGACATTTTGTTAAAGTTTATAAAATTGTTAAAGTTTATAAAATTGGCACATACTAGGAACTGGACACTCCGCAGACTTTGATAACACAGTAATAATGGACAAGGAAAAGAGAACAAATAATAGGTACACACTTGAAAGTCTACGTATACAACAAAATATAGACAAAACAATGAATACACAGGAAGATAGAGACAACACAATAGCTAGTTATTCTCTTGCATTAAGAGCGGTGTAATTTTTAATTCGATTTAAATTGCTTTACTTTCATTTAGTTTGTCTCAAGTGCTGTGCTGTAGGTTTTTTTTATTGAATTTTGTTTATTTATTTTCAAATAATTTTAAATAATTCATTTTTATTTTGGAAAATTCAAAAAATTAAGAATTGTCATCGTTCAATAATTATTATTAAATGTAACAAAAGTTTTATTCATGCAAGTTTAATTTATAAACAAATTTAAAAGTTTTCAATTCTGTTTTGATATAAACTGCTCCTGTCAGCTTCACACCAATGCAATAGTTATACCACAGTGCTTTTTATTAGTATTTCCTTTTTCAATTATATTTTCTGCACTTTTTCACCAACATATTTATTTAACTTGGGAAGGAAAAAGCAAAGAATAGTAAAAAGGACACACAAAAGCAATGATTATAAAAAAAACTTCCCTAAATGCAATTCAACACAATCATTAGGTACACTCAGTTGTATGTGGGTAGCAATGGCAATATTTTTCACCGCGGCAATTGATTTCTTTCCTAATTAAATGGAGGTATTTACATACAAAAGAAGCCCCACGTCGGGTGCCAATTGTTGCACTTTTAATTCGCGAAACGAAACGATATTATTATAATAAACGCGCACCGAACCGACGGATAATAATTTATATATATTAAACGTTTACCTAAGGGCGAAAGACCGAACTGTCAAAACAGCCGGGCGAAGAGATGAAGCGAGTTAAAAAAATGCAACAGGCAGCAACAAAAAGTGCTGCCACCACGGCTATGCTCAGCAAAGGGGTGGGTTCACTTTTTAACACTTTTATAGTGATAAAAAGTTCATAAAGTTGATTGACGAAGTTAATCAAGAATTAGTAATTGATATATTTATATGGCCACAGGGGCGTAGCTGAAAAGAAAATTAGGGCGCCAGTAATTTTGTTTGGAATAAGGAAATTACAAACCTCCGGAGCGAAAACGACAATGAAAATTATTTTGAAATAAAAGGTTTGATTTATAATTCCAAATGGGAATTTGAACACTATTTTTTAAATTGCTTGGGAAACCTTGCAATTAAGTGGGGCTAAAACCCAAGATCTTTTGAATTTACCTAAGAAGATGGACCGTTAACACTTGGTCCCGAAAGAACAAAACGGGTGGCGAGTTCCGCTGTATGGAAAAAGTTTCTTAAGAAAAGCCAAACGATTAATTAGGAAAACGAGTAAACCACAATCACTCTATCAAACGATTTTATATGACAAATGCAAGAAGTCTACTTCAAAAAAAAAACACTATACTTAGCTTTTATAACACCTGCTAATCTCCTTCCTCGATGACAAATTTTCCAACTATCCGGAACTCTCTCTCCACCAATTTTTCGTGACTTTTAAGCCAGAATCAACACCAACGATTTTCTTCATTGCTTAATATATACAGTTTGTACAGACCGCCCGTCTGTCAAGAATTATGAGCGTTCGAGGACCAACTGTCACCCGCTCATGGTAATAATGGCTTAGAACAGACCACCCGTCTGTCAAATATCATGCAGTGGATCAGCCATCCCCTTAAGTGTCAAAATTGACAACTTCGATAATTTTTTTCTTCAATTCTTGTTACGGCAAAATTTTACCGTAACAAAGTTTACAAAAAAAGCTTAAAAACTACTTAGCATAAGAGGGCTTTGGGGTTAAGGATTTTTGTATAGAGAATTTTTGGAGGAATGGAAATCAAAAGGGTTTTGCACACTATTAGCACCTAGCATACGATTCAAAGGTTCGCTACATCCGTAATTAGTACGGTGAAAGTTGAGATCTTAGAGTGACACCGATCTGAGATTTCTAGGGTTGGTGTAAAGTGAAATTCTTTGAAGAAGCGCAGGGCAATCGATATTACTAGCTAGAAGTTGATGAATAAAAACAATGTCGGCCACTTTTCTGCTTTTATCAAGGGGTTTCAAGTCTATAAGCTTTAAACGTTCAACATAGGGTGGGAGGTTAAACATATAAGGCCATGGTAGCCCCAAAGAGCAAAACGAAGGAATCTACTTTGAACGGCTGCAATTTGAAATGAATGGGAAGCATAAAAAGGAGACCATACCTAACTAGCATATTCGACAAGGGGTTACACAATTGTGAGGTAAAGGGATTTGGTGACATTCTTTGGACCACCGTTTAACGAAACCGAGTGCGGAGTTGGCTCTATTAATAGAACTAGTGATATGGGATCGGAAGCTCAGTTAATTATAACATAAAACTCCAAGATCACGCAACGAATCAACTTGTGTAACCGGATCATTATTGATAAAATAGGTACGAGGAGGGGGGGGGAGCGTTTCTGGGAATACGTTATCGCTTGACACTTGGTAACGTTAAGCTTGAAATTTTTTTTCCGGGACCAAGTAAAAGATCTGTCCAGGTCGAGCCGAAGTAGGTCGGAATCAATTGGGAAGGATATAGGTACATTAGTATATTTTCTTATTGTCGGCATATACAGAAATGTAGGGGTCTTTGATGACGCAGTCAACATCATTGATTGTTAAAATGAAAATCAGAGGGCCGAGATGGCTTTGTTGTGGGGCACCCGAGAATGCTAAGAATGGGTCGGATTCTGAATTTCTAAGAAGGACCTTGTATTGACGTTCATATAAAGAAGATTGAATCCATGCAATAAATGAAGGTTGAAAACCAAGTGCTTTTAGTTTAAAGCAGTAGTTGATGACGCAGTCAACATCATTGATTGTTAAAATGAAAATCAGAAGGCCGAGATGGGTTTGTTGTGGGACACCCGAGAACGCTAAGAATGGGTCGGATTCTGAATTTCTAAGAAGGACCTTGTATTGACGTTCATATAAATGAGATTGAATCCATTCAATAAATGAAGGTTGAAAACCGAGTGCTTTTAGTTTAAAGATAGTTAGATTGTGGGATATTTTATCGAAGGATAAGGTCAGGTGCAATAACATCGATTTCTTTGCGACTGTTTAGGATTGTTTTAAAACTAATTACTTAACTTTAAATTTGTTTGATCTTAAATTAAATTTAAATCAGTTGAATTGTAAACCTATTGTAAAGTAAAAAAAAAAGAAATCTGCTTGGAAAATTATTTGCGCGACCCACTGTACTTACTTTAAATAAACACTTATAATCCCTGCTAATCCTCATTCAA
The DNA here is from genome assembly GCA_932273885.2 of Leucozona laternaria. Classification (NCBI taxonomy): domain Eukaryota; kingdom Metazoa; phylum Arthropoda; class Insecta; order Diptera; family Syrphidae; genus Leucozona; species Leucozona laternaria. The sequence continues at coordinate 70,371,589 of OW026366.1, read as the reverse complement.
GGCCAACAATCAGCATATATTGCAATGCATTGGTTTTGGATGAGTTGAGATGAAAAACAATACCATCGTTCGATTCAAGTAAACTGTAAAGCTTTCTTTTTAGTTTGACCACGGAGAGGAACACATCAAACAAAAATCTTCCAAGCAGAATTTTGGTAACATTACGAATTAAAATAAAACATTACATTTATAACGTTTAAGAGAAAACATAAGGTTTTTTTTTCGCATTCTCAATCATCGCACTGGTCCTTCGCAGCCTGATTTATATTCAATTTATTATCGAAAGTGAACTATATTCTACGAGTGTAGACTAGATAAAACTCGTGTTGATTAATTGATTAAATTTTTGCCATCGAAATCTATTCGCAGTTTAATCGTTTGGACATAAAACTTGAAATCAATAAATTAACGTGTTCACGTGGTCTGGTTCCGGTTATAAATCCCTCGAAAAGGAAAAAATTGTGTTGAATGTATAACATTTCGATAAATTATTGATTTGTAAAACATTGATTTTGAAATGAGTTCCTTAAAGCAGAAACGTGGTAATGCTAAGGGTAGGCTAACTCGCGCGGCAGATTTTGTGGTCACGATAGAGGCTTCTACGACCATAGAAATGCTTGAAATTCGGTTAAAAAGTTTGGAACAAGCGTGGGACGAATTTTCTTCATTGCATAATGAACTCTTGGTTGATGCAGATGATGAAGAGTTTGTCGATCTTGAGGTAGAGTTTGGAACGTACGAAGATAAATTTTTTATCGCGCAATCGGGTCTCAAAAAAGCAATTCGGGAAAGACAATCCGTTGCAAATCAGGCTAATAAAACAGCAATTGAACAACTCGCGCAACAACAATCGTCTTTTCTCGAAATTCTTAATACGACACCAAGAACAACTTCGTCGTCGGTCAAACTGCAGCCTATAACCATTCAGCCATTTTCGGGAAATTATAAAGATTGGCCCACGTTTCGTGATTTATTTACGAGTGCTGTTGATTCCAAGACCGATCTCACAGCAACTCAAAAATTTCATTATCTCAAATCATTTTTGCGAGATACCGCGTTTGATTTGATAAAGACAATTCCCATTTCCGAACCAAATTATATTGAAGCGTGGGAAAAGCTCGAACAAAGATACGATCGAGTAAATATAATTGCACAATCGTATATTCAATCTTTTTTATCTTTGCCTACAACCACTTTACCAAATGTACAGTTGCTTCGGTCAATAGTTGACGGTGCGGATGAAATTATTCGGGGACTTAACTCAATTAATCAAACCGGGCGCGATCCATGGCTCATGTATCTATTGCTTAACAAAATCGACAACGACTCAAGGCAAGCGTGGTCAACAGAAGTTGGTTCTAACGATAATTTGTTCTTTGATCAACTTTTGAGTTTCTTACAATTAAGATGTGATGCTTTAGAATCGTGTCAATCCATTAATCGCTCGGGTACTTCGCGACATAAGACCATAAAAATAAAAGCTCATTTAGCCGAATCAACGGAATCTCAATTAAAATGTCCGAAGTGTCAAGGAACTCACATACTTCCTCAGTGTCCTGAATTCGTTGCTTTAAATATCGAAGCACGTAGAAACTTTGCTAAAATTAAATCGTTATGCTTTAACTGCCTTCGTGTCGGTCATTCGTCAGTAAAATGTCGGTCTCAGTTCCGCTGCCGGTCATGTCAATCACGTCACCACTCTTTAGTTCATGTCCACGAACAAGAAAGTTTTCCTGCTGCCACATCCACATCAAAAGGTTTGCCGGTGAGCTCTCCTTCTTCATCCAAACCCTTCGCTGCGTCAACCAACACACCTTCCATCGTTAATAATCATTCGCTTGAACTTAGTCATCGTCAGACTATTCTACCTACTCTTATCGCCAAGGTTCAAGATAATCATGGGAAGTTCGTGAACTGTTTCGGGTTTTGTTAGATTCAGGGTCCCAGGTATCTTTTATTGTTGAATCGTTTGCACAAAGGCTTGGTCTCAATAGGAAACATGCGCGTATTCCGATTCTTGGACTCTCAAAAACGGAAGCAGGATTTACTAAAGGTTGTATGTCTCTGCACCTTTTCTCGCAAGACAGTTCCAGTTGTTTGCTTACAGATGCATTTGTTCTCAAAAGGTTGACGTCTCATTTACCTTCTAATTTAGTCGACATTTCTGGTTGGTCACACATTTCTAATTTAGAATTGGCTGATCCTCATTTCAATGTCCCCGGACCGATTGAAATTTTATGAGGAGCAGACAAATTATGGAGTATTTTGAAAGGCGAACAGATCCAGGGTCCCATAGGAATGCCAGTGGCGCAGAATACGTTGTTTGGGTGGGTTATAGCCGGAGAAGTTTTCGAGCCCACAACACAACCAATCTCTTCGATTCACGTCAGTGTGTATGTTGATGCTATCCTACAACGGTTTTGGGAAGTAGAGGACATCACTCCTTCCAAGGACATAGCTGCTATTAATGATCCAGCTGAAATTCACTTTCGTAGGTTCTTTTCTCGTACGTCTAAGGGTAAATATGTCGTTCAACTACCTTTTAAACATTCGTCGGCATCATTCGGTGAAACACTCAAGTCTGCAATTTCTCGTTTGTTGTCTATGGAACGTCGCTTCAAATCTCACCCTGATCTGCATCAAGCATATACCAGATTTATGTGTGAATATCATTCATTAGGTCACATGGAACAAATTCGCCCAGAAGATATGAAGACCCCTTGTGGAAAGCAGTTTTATCTACCCCACCATGCAGTATTCAAACCGGAAAGTTCTTCGACAAAACTTAGAGTTGTGTTTGATGGGTCAGTTAAAGATTCGTTAGGTCAGTCTTTAAATTCTCAGCTTTTAATCGGTCCTCCGATCCAACGAGATTTGCTAGGTGTTTGCCTTCGTTTTCGTCAACATCGGTATGTCTTTACAGCCGATATAGAGAAAATGTTTCGACAGATATGGGTTGATGATCGTCACACAAACTTCCAGAGGATCGTTTGGCGGGAATCTGCGGATGAAGAAATTCAACACTTTCGTCTTTTGACTGTCACATACGGAACAGCTTCGGCTCCATTTTTGTCGGTCAGGGTTCTCAAACAACTCGCAGAAGATTACAGCAGGATGTACCCCAATGCCTCTCGCGTTCTCTTGAATGACGTTTACGTAGATGATGTTATGACGGGAGCCGACTCCGTAGAAGGTCTGGTTGCTCTTCAATCTGAACTAGTAGAATTACTATCCAAAGCTAGATTAAATCTACGTAAATGGACTTCTAACTGTTGGCCATTATTAGCTAATCTTCCACAAAATGACTGCGAATTCTGTTGGACGGATCCAGAACAATCAAAGACATTTATTAAGGTTCTAGGTATGTAATGGAGCCCGGCTAAGGATCAATTTTCATTTCGAATGAGTGAGTTACGCAAAAAATCTGCTCCAACTCGAAGAACGTTGCTCTCCGAAATCACTCAAATCTTTGATCCGTTAGGGTTTTTAGCTCCTTCAGTGATTCTTTTTAAAATCCTCTTTCAAGAGTTGTGGTCTTCTGAGCTTAAACTTGGCTGGGATGATCAGTTACCTACTGCATTAGCTAGAAAATGGTCAGAATATAGACAAGAACTAAAATTTTTTGAAAATATATCGGTTCCAAGAAATATATCTTCGCGCGAAATTGACAGTATTGAACTTCACGGATTTTCAGACGCTTCGTCGGTAGCTTATGCGGCAGGAATATACGCCAGGTGTAAAATAAGTTCATGTGAATTCAAAACTAACATTATAGCCGCGAAAACAAAAGTTGCTCCCTTAAAACCAGTAACAATCCCAAGGTTAGAATTATGTGGTGCTTTGCTCTTGAGTGGGTTATTTTCCCTTGTTAAGAACTCGTTGACTACTCGAATTTCAAAAGTGTCTGCTTGGTGCGATTCGGAAATCGTTCTCCATTGGTTGTCTTCACCACCTCGTCGTTGGAACTCGTTCGTGCCTAACCGGACTGCAACAATTCTTGAAACGGTTCCGCTTAAGTCGTGGCATCATATCGCGTCGGAATTCAACCCAGCAGATTGTGCGTCGCGAGGAATACTTCCATCAAATCTTTTAAATCATAGCCTCTGGTGGACAGGTCCATTATGGCTTTCAAAACCTGAACAATTATGGCCTAAATTCCATTTTATACCTAAAAGTATCGTTGATGAAGATCCGATCTTCGAAGCAAAGCTTGTGAAAACAGTGTCACTGGTAACCACTTTAGAAAATAACCATTTGCAAATCCTAATTGAAAAAATCTCCTCTTGGTATCGATTGCAAAGAATTGTCGCGTGGTGCTATCGGGTCCTGCCAAAACATCGATTACAAAATGTTTCCCCTTGCTTATCAAATCTCAGCTTACGTGAAATAAAAAACGCCCAAAAAATCATAATCAAACATGTTCAAAACCTCGCGTTTGAAAACGACATAAACCATCTTAAATTCAACAAAGAACTTCCAGTTAAATCCCAACTTATAAAGTACTCACCGTTTTTGGACACCGATGGAATTCTCAGAGTTGGTGGTAGAATAAAAAATGCTATCGTTCCATATAATATTAAACATCCCATTATACTACCTGCTAATAATCATTTTTCATCCCTAATAGTTTCAGATATCCACAACAATTATCTTCATACTGGTGTTTCTGCAACATTTACTCTAGTAAGGCAGATGTACTGGATACTTGGAAGTCGAAATTTGATTCGAAAAACCGTACATAGTTGCAAACCATGCTTTATGCAAAGAAAAGCAACAACCACTCAACTCATGGGAGATTTACAAATGCAGCGGATCGTCGCGTCTCGACCATTCCTAAATACGGGTTGCGACTATGCTGGGCCTCTGATTATCAAACTCTCCCGTGGACGTAAGCCCAAGCTTTCCAAGGCATACATATCACTGTTTGTTTGTATGTCAACAAAGGCTATTCACCTGGAAGTGGTAAGTGATCTGACTACAGACGCATTTCTCGCCGCCCTACGTAGGTTTGTTTCTCGCCGTGGAAGATGTTCCAACATGTTTAGTGATAATGGCACTAATTTCAAAGGCGCCCGCCGTTGCTTGGACGAAATGCAGAAGGTGATTATGTCCCAAGTTCACAATGAAGAAATTGCTACAAGTCTTGCTAAAGACGGAATTACATGGCACTTCATTCCTCCGTTCGCACCACATTTCGGGGGACTTTGGGAGTCTGGTGTTCGATCGGTAAAGCTCCATCTACGACGTGTTCTAGGAAATTCTATACTAACTTTTGATGAGTTATACACTGTCCTCACTCAGATTGAGGCAATCCTGAATTCTCGTCCTCTATGTTCTATATCCGATAATGATTTTAACCCACTAACTCCAGCTCATTTTCTTGTAGGTGAGCCGTTAACCTCAGTTCCAGAGCCCAATTTAACGGAGATACCAACTAACCGACTGAGTCATTGGAACCATTTACAGTTCATGATCCAAGGGTTTTGGAAAAGATGGCACATGGAGTACCTTACATCCCTCCAAGAACGACCTAAATGGTAACAGACGAAAGCCGACTTAAAGCCCGGTGATCTAGTCGTTATAAAGGAACCTAATCTTCCTCCAACCAAGTGGCTGATGGGAAGAATTGAAAACGTCAACAGAGGTGCTGACAACCGAGTGCGAGTGGCTACTGTTCGTACCACCAAGGGTACAAGTACACGATCTATAACCAAACTTGCGGTGCTACCACGGTCCTGAAACGCGTTCCAGGGGGGGCGGGATGTTTAGGATTGTTTTAAAACTAATTACTTAACTTTAAATTTGTTTGATCTTAAATTAAATTTAAATCAGTTGAATTGTAAACCTATTGTAAAGTAAAAAAAAAGAAACCTGCTTTTAAAATTATTTGCGCGACCCACTGTACTTACTTTAAATAAACACTTATAATCCCTGCTAATCCTCATTCAAGGCCAACAATCAGCATATGTTGCAATGCATTGGTTTTGGATGAGTTGAGATGAAAAACAATACCATCGTTCGATTCAAGTAAACTGTAAAGCTTTCTTTTTAGTTTGACCACGGAGAGGAACACATCAAACAATAATCTTCCAAGCAGAATTTTGGTAACATTACGAATTAAAATAAAACATTACATTTATAACGTTTAAGAGAAAACATAAGGTTTTTTTTTTCGCATTCTCAATCAGCGACTTTCCATTCCACAAATTGTTTCAAAGACAAAATCAACTAAGTTTGTTGTATTTATCACTAAGGAACCCATGTTGACTGGGAGAAAATTCTAGCTTACAGTGAAAGAGCATTGTGTCATATACTATGCTTTCAAAGAGCTTGGGGATGCACACGAGTTTAGCGATAGGGCGGTAATTAGAGATTTCTTTCATTGGGCATTATAATATAAGAGTGTTTCCAATAGGAAGGAAAAATCCCTTGAGAAATTGAGAGTTGGAAGAGAGCAGTCAAGGGCGTCAGTAGGGAAGAAGAGCATTTTTTTTTAATTATTGAAGGTAAACCATCAGGGCCTCCAGTGTATTTATCTTTAAGTTTATTGATCTTTTCAACAACAATAGACGAGGGAATGACAATTTCAGATAAAGAAGTTTGGGTGCAAGTTTCTAAGTACGAAAAATAATCTGAGTACGGTTGTAAGGTGTTAATAGAGAAAGATTGGCTGAAAAATTGGGCAAATAAATTAGTTATAATTTTGGAAGAGTAGCTATCGGATTTTCTTTTATCATTAATGAAATTGAAAAAAGTTTTAGCGACTGATATTATGTTGGATTGCATTCTATTGAGGTATTCATGGTAAAAGGAATTACAGACTTCAGAAAGTAAAGTGTTCGCGGACTGGAAATTTGAGAAATCATGTCCGGAACGAGACTTCATGTACCGACGCCAGAGTTTATTTCTACTGTTTCTAAGGGACTAAAGTTCACTATTACACCACGGAGGACTTGAAGAAATGGTTTTTTGAGGTACAGTTGGAATGCATTGTCTTATATAGCTGAACACTATATAATAAAAATGAAAGGATAGTACCGAAATCGGCAGTGCGTAACAAGTTATTAAGTATGGGAAAGTTTGCTTTACGAAAATTAAAAAAAAGTTATGAATTCCGATGGAGTGATGGTATGGGAGGAGTTAGAGGCGGATTCCACACACTTGGAAAAGATCTAAGTCTAAGAGGCAATCTGTAAACAGGATTTCTTTATCGATAGTGGCATTTGCAGTCAAATAGTAAGATTCATCACGAGAGAGGGTGCATTGGTGATTCGGAAGATAAAAATCACCAAAAACTAACACTGCATCAGATGAGTCAGCTAATTCGAAGATTGAATCAAGAGCATCAACTGTGACCTGATGAGATTGAATAGGCTGACAAGGCCGTATGTAACAGCAGACTATATAAAGGGTAATTTTGTCAATCATTTCCTATTCTTTTTACATCATTATAATTTTTATTATTCTTAGGGCTTGTTTCACAATGTCTCATTAAAGTTTCCATGACAACGAAAATATTAATTATTTTTTTGAATTTTTCATCAGCAATCACGTATCACTTGCCATTGGCAAAACTTACCGCGCACTACGGGTTTTATACCTTTTTGGTGGCTGTCTGCCAATAAAAGTTAAAGTAACTGTTGTAAAACTCTAGCTCTTCCTATTTCAACGTATTGAAGTTTTATCTTCTGTAATTTTGAGATTTCAAGCCAAAGAATACTAAGAGTTGCCTTCAACAATGTCATTCGTTTCGAATATTGCCTCTGACGATATGATCACGTCTCCCATTACGCAGATGGTTTCTATGGCATGTCTTTTCAGAGCTATTTAAATAGTAAGGTGTTAATATTTGTATTCAATCCTATGCAAACAGGGACACCAGACAATCTATTTGAAAAAATCGTCTTCCCTCAATCGCAAAGCAGCAGAGTACTTATTGTCCTAACACATACATAAGTACAACCTGTCTAAGCGACAATTTTTCGTGCACGCCATTGGTCTGTGGAACTGTGGCCGATTTGAGGAGAATCAACAACTGTAAAAATTGAATTGCTAATTTCATTTCATTCTTGAATTTTTTTAATTTTTTTTTTCAGTATAAATATATCATTTTATTTCATTTTTTCTCTTTTCTCTTGTTTTATCTGAATTTCTTCTTGTGTACTCATATTATACATAAAGAGGTTAATCTTTGCCCGTATTCACACTTACTATTTATTTATAAAAACGTATTTTTTACAATACTTATGCTTTTAATTTTTTTTTTTTCTTTAGTTTCAATTTTCAATTTTTTTTTATTGAGGCTTTTTGAAACAGACATTTTTTTTAACAATACTTGTTTAACATAAATAGTATATAGCCGACTTTTAAGTTATGCCTGGCAAAACAATTCAAAGAACTTATTTTATTTAATAACTTAAACATATTTGGTGGATACTTATTTATTTTGTATAGCAAAAGTTATTTTGTATGCTTGCACCCGGCATACTTTCTTTAATTTATTTAAATATACTTAAAAACTATGACTAGACATACATATACAAAACAATATGGCTAAAATACCAAACTAAACATTATAAATTCAAAACGTATTTTTTTTTTTTTTCAACAAAAGGAAATTAAATAAAAAATCAAAAGTTCTAAAAAGAAAAAAAAAACAAATAATTTTAATACAATTCAAGTGTGACATGTTAGTTTAAGTCCAAGGACCTTTATTATCCTCTCAGGTTAAGGCGTGAGACTCTCACATAGAAGGGAACAATTGAGTCCCTATTTCAACAAGGTACAATAGTTGACAGAGATCTATCGAATGGAGAAATATAGTAATTATGTAGCAAGCAATCTCATACGTTAGAATCAAACAAGGATCTAATTAATGCATTCGGATGTTGTTCAATTCGCTGGAATTTATTTGTTGTGAGGTTTATTAAATATTTTAGAAGCGCTGTTACTTTACAGGATCCATAAATTATTTTATTTGAGAAGTATTTTTTGTTTGCTCTTCTAAATTTTCCGCAGCAAAATCTCAAAATTTGTCTTTCAAATTTTTCTATCTCTTTGGCTATTGTGGGGGAAATAGTAAACCATGAGCAGAACCCGTAAGCCAAAATTGGACGAATAAGCGTTTTATATAACAGTATTTTTGTATTCTTGGACATTGCTCTAGAGTGCAATACTGGTTTTAATGTAGCGGTTACAGCTTTAGCTTTAGATAACGTTTTAAGTGCATGCATTAAAAAGGAACCTGTTTAGTCCTAATATACCTTTTAATATAACTCAACTTTCATCATTTAAGATATTATGAAAGTTAGTCCCTAGGTACTTCATTTCAGATCTTAGAGGAATAGGACTGTTATTTATTATCAATGAAAGTGTTTTACTTTCCTTTACAGCCAGTCGATGTCCTTTCCCGCTTGCATTTCGAAAACATGTAAAACTACACTTTTCACAGTTAATTTTCAAACCCCATTTTTGAAAGTAAGCAACTAGCAAAGGAAGTTTTCGTTCTATTTTTAATTAAGCTTTTTGTGGTCTCACATCGCTAGCTGTTATCAGAGTATCATCTGCAAAAAGACTGGCTTCTGGTTCGTCGTTTTCAAAGTCTTGGTATGGAAAATCATACATCCATCTCGCCCCGTTTAGGAGGTAGGGGCAATTTTAGAAAAAAATGACTTAAAATGAAACAATAATTATTAAAAAACAACGGCAACAGTTACAGTAAATAACTATACCGTTTTTGAAAGCTAGGAATCTGTACTTTAATCCTGCATTTAAATTATATTATTTTAGCTGATAGTTTTTAAAAAAATTCGCATGCAAACTCAAAATTTTGATAAAAAAAATGGAAAAAAAAGCTTAGAATAAATTTTCTCAAAATTGTGAAACGATGCGCTGAATTGGCTTTTTGTGGTCAATGCAAATATCAATTTTGAATCGACCACAAAAAACCGAATTGATTTATGTCTTCTAGTTTTTGAGAAAATTGATAATTACTAAAACTACTTTTGTATGAGATTTTAGTTTTTTTTGTTGCTTACATACATACAATGCTAGCACCCAGCACTACGGCGTATAAATAGTGAGATATGTAAGGGGCGGCATGCTGCCCCCCTGCTTGGCACACTATAGGATTTGGGGTATGTGCGAGGTTGGGTGTATGCAAAGTTTCTTTTGCAAAGAATCTGGATTTAAACTTAACAGTAAAAGAGAGCAGGTGCATCAAGTTAGCAGGACACTTTTCAAAATTCAGAATAAAGAGTATGTAGTAATAAGCTGCTATTTAGTTGCTAATTAGTTACGCAAAAAAAAAATTAATCGTTCTGTTGGATTTCGAGAAATTGGGTGTCCTGCTAACTTGACGACAACTTAGCAGGACACCCAATTTTTCGGAATCCGAAAGTGCGATAAGTTTTTTTTTTGCGTAACTAATTAGCGATTAATTCATTTTCAACAAATATCCAATTCTGGATCGTTTATATGGGAAAGGTGCCCTGCTAGCTTGATGCGCCTAAAGTGAGCTTAGTAAATCTACTATAGTAGATTACTTTAACTATTGTCGTGAAATAGCGTTTCACGTTGATGTTAACATTGGCGGCGAAGAAAACAAGCTTCTAAAAAAAACTATCAGCCCTATTCTGCTATTCATCGGGGGGAATTTTTCTTGAATTTTCACTAATCACTATTCTGCTATTCATTCGAAGTGAATCTGGGTTAAAGTAGGCAAAGTCGGTAATAATCCGCAGTATTCTCTTATTCACGTGAACGCATTCACTCTATACAATTCATATCCGCATATGAAATGTTGCGGATTTTGTCATTTTTATTGGATTGCCTGGGAAGTGATTGGTAAAATATATGTAAAATCTAGTTTATTGCCTAATTTAGAATATTTGTCTGTAAATAATAGCTTATTATCATTTTTTCGGGGTAGAAAACAACAAATAGAGATCAATTCATCCTTCTATTTTCTGCAATGAAATTAAATCCAGTTTTCAAAAGCAAGTGCCCTGTTTGTTGATTTTCTTATTCCTCTGTTTGGAAGTGGAAAAAAAGTTTAATAACTGTTTATATTTGTTGTTTTTTTAATTTAAAATGTTTAACCAAAACAATTTAAAAAATTTCCCAAGATTTTCACATGAACAGCTGTTTACGTGAATGTCAAATTGGTTTGGGATAATGAAGTTCACCCGACGGATAGCAGAATGGAAAGGTAGAGCTAAAGGGAATCGAATGGGTGAATCGAAAGTACGATTCACGTAAATAGCAGAATAGGGCTGTATTTTATGCCGGAAAACAACGCACCACCTTCACCAATATGACACTTTTATTTTATAGAAAATACTGCCTTGAACAAAAATATAAAGACGACTTGGGCTCCCAAATCATGGAATTTTTACTGGACGTTAAAAAAGTGTACCCAGGTTTTATCGATGGTGAAGAAAGTATGGGTTTGCAACTAAAGGACTTCGACCCTCCTATTGTTCACAGTAAGCACTTAGAGGGTGTTTTACCGCCAAAACAACCTCGGCTTTTCACCATCAACGACGAACTCAATGAACTCGACAGTAACACCAGTACGGACGATGACTTCATTGACGAGACTTACATACCTCTTTAATAATTGAACATTGACTTTACTATTTTTAACTAACTCCTGACTTACTCACAAACTGACCGACTGGGACCGGAATGCAATGCAATTCTACCTCCTCGTGGTGCATTCTCGGTAACACTCGGTAAATGAATTGCTGTACTTAACTTACAAATATGAACCTAATCAACGTAAATACCAAAAAACAAAAATCTCATAAGAAAGTAGTTTTAGTAATTTTCAATTTTCTCAAAAACTGGACGACATAAATCGTTTCGGTTTTTTGTGTTCGATTCAGAATTAATATTTTCATTAACTTTTGTTAGCTTAAGTAGCGCATCATTTCAAAACTTTGAGAAACATTGGTCTAAACTTTTTTTTCCATTTTTTTTTCAAAATTTTGAGTTTGCCTGCGAATTTTTTAAAAAAATATCGGCTAAAATAATTTAATTTAAATGCAGGATTAAAGTTTAGATTCCTAGCTTTCAAAAACGGTATATTAAATTACTGTAAGTGTTGCCGTTGTTTTTTAATAATTATTTTTTAATTTTAAGTCATTTTTTCTAAAATTGCCCCTACCTCCTAAACGGGGTGAGGTAGACCCCCGCACCCATAGTAAAAATGCTTATTTTTGACCCTTCTACAAGAAACCATTATCAATTTTTGGCGCCAAAGTTATCGCACTCTCCCCCTTTATGGGCTCTGATAGTATTTTTTCGAAAAGTTTTCCAATGTTTGAGAGCAATGATATAGGTATAAAATTTTGAATTTCTTTGGTGGATTTATTTTTTGCAATTGGTAATAATTTTGCTATTTTCCAATCCAAGGGAAAATAGCCATTATTAATGCAATGATTAAATATAGATGAGAGAAGAGTATCGAGAGAAAGGCAAGATTTTCGCAAGAGGAAATTTGATATCCCTTCAGTTCCTGAAGATTTTTTGTTTTTTAGGTTGGATCTGCAAATTTGGACCTGCTGGGGAGTAGTAAAAGGGGGCCATGCAGGATTATATGAAGGGTTGACTTCCGAAAAGGTGATGATGGGTGTGGTCAGATCAGATGAACAAAATTGTTGTACGGTGGAGCAAACTTCGTTAGTAAAGTTACTATCAAAATAAGGAATGTTTTCTGAGTATAAAACTGAAAAGAAATTTTGGAAGGCATACATTTTTGACCGGGTGTCAGCTAAATCAAGGCTATTATATGTAAGAACATCTTTAGAGATATCCGTACCGAGGAATTTTCTTCCAGTAATTTTGTCAATTTCTATGAATGCTTGTGGAGAAGGACGTATTCCTTGAAGCCTGTTTTTAAATGCGTTGTTGAGATCAATATTGACTCTTTGATTAATGAGCTTGTTAAGACATGCAATTCTGGATGAAAGTTCGCGGTACTCAAAATTAACTTTGTTTAAATGCTTATGGAATATTCTTTTTAACCGTTTTAGCCAAGTGCTTCTCGTTTTCATTAGTTTGATGGTAAGTTCAGAAACATCTTTATATTTATGGTTTTTAGGTTCACACATGACTGAGTTGGATTCAACAACAGTTATAATTTTTGAATTAAGTTCGCTTATAAAGCCATCGATTTCAGGATTAGAAATGTTTCTATCGCAAAGTACTTTTAAGAGGGAAATGTTGTTATGAAGGCTTAATCTAAACGCTTGCCGATCAGTGTTTTTGAAGCTTCTATATGCTTGAGGTGACGTTAACAAAAAGGAGAATAATTGTTGAGCTCAACATTAATGGAAATACCAAAATGATCTGAAGGTGTTGCAAATGTCGAACAAATAGCAGAGGTAGCATCATTTTTGAACTTCGAAGAAAGGAAGAAAAAATCAATAAATGAAGAGGAGCGTGGAAAGGTCGGTGCATCAGATGGAATAAGATCAAGATTTAAGAATGCCCCATTAAAAAACCAGTCGTGATTCAGATTCCCGTTTTTGTTTTGAACACTATCCCCCCAGTTAGGATGGCGTGCATTAAAGTCTCCACCGATAATTAAAGTATCAAAAGAACTTGTAAAAGAAAAGAGTCTGTCAAGATCCCTCTGTAAATTATGACCACAGTTCCCAGCTATGTATATGCTTCCCAACAGTAATCGAAGATCAGATGTCCTTGAATTATGAAAAGTAATCGTTGCTAAGCACAAAATATGTCGCTGTGAAAGGGAACAGCTTGAAATGAAAAGTTTTGTCTAAGAAGGACAGCGGTGCTTCTTCCTCAATCATTTCTCAAGTTATTATAAACTTCAAAAGATGGTCTATGTCTCCTACAAAGTCTTGTTTCGGAGAGAAAACAAATGTCTGGCTTGTCACTTTTCAAAATGTTGAATAGAGCAAGTCGTCGTTCATGGGAAATTATAGAATTAAAATTCATAGATTTGATATATAGTTTTGTTGAGGCCATTATACAACTATAGAGGCTACGAACTCTAGGTATGTTAACATTTTTTCTTCTTGAGATTGAATTTTTTGATATTTTGGCCAAAAGAGCCCGATTTTAGGTAAAAGGAATGTTAAAAAGGTTTTTAGACTCATTGAGGAAGTCATTGAGATTTCCTTTTTGAGATGTTTCTTTATTTAAAGGAGGAGGTTTGCTAAGAGAATTTCTCGTAATGTCAGCAAAAGAAATATTTGGGTTAGCCAATTGGCTAAAAGTATCTCGGACAACTCTTCTGTTATTAAGAGCTACAAAAGTATCTTTCTGGGATGATACTTGCCTTCTTTCCCTTTTTTTTAAATATGTTGGACAACTCTGAGAGCTAGCTGCGTGACCAACTTCATTGCAGTTAATTCATTTCGGGGTTGGAACTTCCTCATTTGCTTCTTTTTTAGTTTTGCACAATTCGATCCAGGTTTCAGAGGCGTGATTGTCTCCATATACAACACAACTATCGTTGTATGCGCAGCATTCACCTGTGTGTCCAAATCTTTGACAGCGGTAGCATCTAATAACAAGCCTGCTATTTTTCTTTTCCCCATAAACTCGTTGGTGAAGTAAACTTCGAATACATAATAACTCCTTGATTGATTCATCCACATCAAGTTGAACAACAAAAATATTGGAGCATATTCATAGTCACTTTTAAACTCCAGTTTATCTTAGACCTGGGTTTATCCTTTCTTAATAACATTGAATAAACCCAAGTCTAAGATAAACTGAAGTTTAAAAGTGACTATGAATATGCCCCATTGAGTTTAATGTTAAGTTCTTTTGTTCTCGCAGTAGAAAGTGGAGAAACTTTGCAAATTTTAACGGTTGGTACAGACCTCAGAGAGTCTTTTATAATTGATTTTTATAATTGATTCGATTGGTGTATCACCGTCGAAACCTTTTAGTAAGATAGCTGCCTTCTTTGTCTCTTTTGGAGATACAAAATAAGCACCTAAACCTGTTTTACGAAGTTCGTCAATTATTAATCTATGCACACTAGAATTATTTACATACTCTTTGGTTTTTTGATAACCAATGTTAACAAATTTTTATTGAATGTCTGTTATTTTGCATTCTATAGCAGCAAGCTTTATTAAGTCAGAAATTAATGTGCAATTGGCACCAAATATGAACATCGGGGGATAATAAACAATTTAATTATCTTAAGATTTATTTACATTTTTTGTTTGTCTTATAGAACTACTTGTACGTTCGCTGGTAATACCCTCATCATAAGCGGTTGCATCATGACAGGTTTCTATTTGCTCTAGGTCTGCAAGTGCTCCAAACGGATTGTTGCTTAGATAAGGTTCATTGTTCTCATGAGATGCTTGAACTGGCTCTTCATTTTTCCATTTTCTCTTACGATTGTTATTAAAATTGTTTGCTGATTGATTTAATTTACCGAGGACAGTAGCTGGGTAAGCTTTCAGGCGTTGACACTTTGGGAATGCTCCCACGTGTTAAATCAAATTGATAAGGGTTATCACTTGTTTATGAAATAACATGTTTAATTAAATTGTTATTATATTCCAGCGGAGCTGGAATATACTTATTGTTTTCTTTGCTTTCTTCCACTTTTTGAGTCTTTATCTCGCAGGGAAAAATAAATCAAAGTTTTAAAAATTTTGTTTATATAGCTTCGGATAACCGCGTAAATAATTTGAAAAGAAGTACTGCACACACACACGTCTGTTCAGGTCAGCGTACCAAATCCAACTCCTGCTATTAAAATTAATAAATTACAAATTACAAAAACTATTTTATCTAGAAAACTAACCGACACATACACAAGTCCACTAGGAGGATTTAATTTGCTGATAATTTAAATGTTCCTTAAGTTATTGGAACTTTACTCAGACATTGTGAAACAGACCCATAGGGTCGACATTTAAATTATCCGAAAATTAAAACCTTCCAATAAAAAACTTTGCGTTTTACAATGTATCTTAATAATAAATATACCTATGTGTCAATAAGTTTTGCAGACAAATAGGAGTATACAGGAAGTATTTCCCGCGACTTCAGCTTTTCTTGATAACGACGTATTCTAGTGTAAAAGGTAAATGCACTTGAACTTGCGAAGGACAACGTGGAATATGATCCCCATCCATAATTCACATAGTCAGGAAATGCTGAACGGACAATTGCCATTGCACGAGCATTAGATTGTGTATGATTTTAGATTTGAATTGAATTTGAGTAAGTCTTAAGCTAGACGTAAAGCAGAACAGAATAAACTTGTAATCTTTTTCTAAAACACGCATTATATTTCGTAATTCGAACTGTTGGGCCAACCTATGGTTGGCGTTCGCTGTTTTTTTTCTGATCCCTCTCGAGAGGGTCATTAATTGGCGCCAGAGCAAGGACCGGTGTCAAATTCGTATCCTTTTCCCCTAGGGATCTGTGCCAAGGCCAATAGGCTCCTTCTGAGTTAATGTCACTGTACTCATGAGAATACAGTAGACCATTTTGACCACCTTGTGTACAAAATTTCTGCCAACCCATGGGAACATGCGGATATCCTAGAAGGCTAAAGAATTCGAATGTGGAGTTGTGCGTGCCATTAGTAGGTCTTAAGTTAGACTAAACGGGATAAGCCCTCATTAATAGGTTTATTAAGTTAGACTAAACGGAATAAACTCGGCAACCCCCCAGAACACCGGCTCACCTACGCGAATATTACTCATTTAATTAATTAATACTTTTAGATACCCGCGTGGATAAAAAAGAAAAAAAAACAAAAAATCTGCGGAGGACATTACATAAAAATATGTATAATTTTCATATTTGTATGTAAGTTGATACTTATTATATTAATGCATAACACACATTTCATAAAACCCGTAATTTAAAATAACTGTGATATTAGTTTTATCGTTAACATTTTAAAATATACTTGTTTATATACATATTTTTTTTCGCTCTAAATGAAAGGTTTTATCAGATTTTCCTTTCAAGTACAAATTTCCTTGATAAATATTATTGTTTTGTAAACATTAAATCATTTTTCAGTAGCAAGATATTATTATCATAACTCTGTGTGAATTGTGCGGTTACAACCAAATTCAAAAATACTATGCTGTTAATGAATACAAAAAAATATATAAACATTTTATTTCAAAGAGTACACCAGCACATAGGAAGTTGTCTAAAAAATAAGGACAAGGCTTTCTTTTCAATAAGAGGAAAGCTAACTGAGTCGGTGACTCAAATTACAGTGGCCGTTAACAATATTTTGGTGCAGTTGAGGGAACTGGACACACGTATAGAAAATATTGAACGGAAATCCGTTACCACTAAAGAAAATCAACTAAAGGAATGGGACTTGCGTTTGGCGGGGATAGAAAATAGACCATCCCGAGTAACGAATCGAACGAGAACTCATCTTTTGTAGAACTCTGCCCTCCACAAAACGAGGCAGAACTAAAGGAAATCGCCCGTCTGCGTGTAAAGGAACTTCAGGTATTTGATTGAAATCCAACCCAGTATGTGTCTTTGGTTCATGCAGTCGAAACTGTCCTTAAGGACTTCACGATTGTGAGTGGTAAGCCGATTTATCGGGCGATACTGCAGCACGTGCGTGGAAAGGTGCGAGGACCTGCCGATGGTGCCTTAGTATCATACAACATATTTGTTAGTGATTGGTCCCAAATTAAGCTATGCCTCTCTCTGCATTATGCAGATAAGAGAGATATGCGCACTTTGGAACACCTATTAAACCAAATAAGTCAGAGGGGTAGCAAGTTAGATGAATTTAACGCGACAGTTAATCACCAGTTGTCCTTAATGATAAATAAGCCCAAAACGGAATCCTATAGCGAGGAAACCGTAAAGGCACTGGTGGAGTCATATAGAAATAGAGATCTAGATGTCTTCGTTAGGGGCCTTAACGGCGACATATCTAGGATGCTGATAGTACAGCGACCGAAAACTCTACCGGAAGCATACTCAGCATGTCTAGAAATGCAGAATCTTAATTTTAGAAACAGTGCGATCCATTTGTCCACTGGACCAAATTTAATAACTTCTCCTATAAACCAAACTTTCAGAAGTATGGATGCACGACTTTTACTGCCGCCCAGAAAACAATTTTATCAATACTCGAAACAATCTTGGGAAGCACCTTCATGAGAAAATGGTGCAATTCCCAAGCCTGGACCGAAGCCAATCGTGAGATCAGGTAATGACCGGACTTTTCAAACTCGACAAGTTAATTATATCAATAACCCCTTCACAGTACGATCAGCCGTTGGAGAAATCAATATTTCGCAATTTGTCGAGGGACGTTTTTTAAAGAAACTTGGCATTGGAACAGTATTGAAATTCTATGTGCAGCCAGGCCTTTCGTCTTTTGATGGTATTATTGGGGATGATACCTTAAAAGAGATTAAGGCTATTATTGATAGAAGTACTAATGTCCTCAGGCTACAAAATATCGAAATTCCATTAAAAGAAAAAATCACTAGGGAAGTTAACTTCACTTTAGACCCCCTACTTCCCAAAGATATTAAAGATAAGTTGAATAAACTAGTAACGAAATATAACTACCTTTTTGGACCAATTGATTCTAAGATAACCGTCGAAACCTCGGTTTTCGCAAAGATAAGGACTAGGAAGAATGATCCTATGTATATGGAAAGCTATCCTCAACCTGCTTATCTCAGAGATGAGGTTAAGGGCCCTATTATGACTCGCGAGTCACATTAAAAAATTGGTGAATGTGACTGTTTGGCATTACTGTTTGCGAATCGCCAAGTTGAAGTTCGCCTTTAATGTCAAAATGTTGGCAGTTTTGTCTTCAAATGCGAACTTCGAAGTTCGCTATTCGTAATACCACGGAACTGATAATTCGCCAAATCGTTCGACCTGAGTCGAACGTTCGACTCGCGAGTCATAATAGGGCCTTAAAAAAGAAATGGCCAAACTATTAGAAGAAGGAACTATTAGACCCTCTTTAAGCCCATATAATTCGCCTAACCCGTTGTTCAGAAGCAATATCGAATGGTTGTTGATTATAAGAGGCTCAACAGTGTCACCATTGGGGATACCTACCCTATTCCCGACATTAATTCGACGTTAGCTAGCTTTGTGGAAGCCAAGTACTTCATGACACTTGATTTGACTTCCGGCTTTCATCAAATATCGATGAAACTGTCTGACATCACTAAAACCGCGTTTTTTACCATGAACGGGAAATTCGAATTCTTGAGAATGATCGACGATGTTCTGAACCTTTTATTGGAACGTCTATGTCTATGTAGATGACATAATTGTCTTCCGCAAATGAGTGGACGATCATCTATAGAACTTAGATGCAGTACTAGCTCGGCTTGGTGAGGCAGGTCTAAGAGTCAATCTTGAGAAAACACATTTCATGCAACAACAGGTGGAATTTCTAGGGTATGTTGCCTCACCTTAAGGTATCAAACCTGATTCGAAAAAAGTTTTTAAGAAAGAAGAAGAACGAAAACAATAGAAAAAAAAATTATATTGTTTTTGTTTTAGTGGACTGTGATGAATTAAATTCAATTGGAAGTTTTTTTGCGACCTTTAGTCCAAAATTTTGGACTAAAGGTCGCAAAAAAACTTCCAATTGAAAAAAGTATTTGCTATTCAGAATATTGAACCACCGGAAAATCTTAAAGAACTCAAATCGCTCCTTGGTCTCACATCTTATTACAGGAAGTTCATCCGCGAAAATCGCCGAACCTCTGCCAAACAAGGAGAGAAAACGCGCAATGCAAAGCGGATCAATCTCGGCGTATTCCCATCGAATTGTCTGAGGACGTCCTCAAAGCCTTCCGAACCCTGGTCTTGTGTGCCTTAGTTGTGAGCGTCATTAGCTCTCTTAATTTTATTTTAATATTTTGTTTCCGCCTGTTTTTAATTCCTAAATAATTGTTTTTTTTTTTTCATTTGTAATTGTTTAACAATGTAGTGAGATTTTTTTCTTTCTTGTTCATTTTTATTTAATTCTGTGCTAATTGTGTTTTTCTAGTGAATATATTAGCTATTGCACTATTGCATGTAATTTTGTCTTATTATTTATTTTTCTTCTTCCCCAGTTGAACTACAAATACTTGCTTAATGTATGCAAAAATATAGTTTTATCCAACCATTTCCCCATCCCATAATCCAAGCTTATAGTTGTGTATTTCAAACTAAAACCAAACTCACCTCCCTCTGAGCTTTTTTTTTTATATATTTTCTAAATCTTTATAGGTGGATACATACTTAAATATTCACATATTAACCAAATAAACTACTTAATATTAACCCAATTGTTTTTTTAAGACATCAACATTTTAACTGCGCGGTGGCTCTGCGCGTTGATGCTCGGTTTATAGTTTTTCCGAAATACCTCACTTTAGGTTCGACTCCTGTGGCGCACATGCACTTTATTGTTTTGTAACATTATTTTTTTTTTATTACATATTTCACTATATTTTATGTAAATTAATTATTTCGTTTATTTCGTGTTTTTTTTTATCTCTGTTCTGTTCATCTAATGTGTGATATTTACAGACAATCTCTCTGATTCTGGTCTTCATCAGATTAGTAACATTAAAAAAAATCTGAATAGACAACTTGATCTCATTTTTTCTAATGATTCTCATAACTGTATCTTAGAGGAAAGTAGCTTAATTCTTTCCTCTAAAGACCTCTATCACCCTCCGTTATCTTCAACCTTTGCCTTCGATCACGGCCATCCTGATTTAGAGTCTGAAAACACATATCATTTTAACTTCCGCAAAGCTGACTTCAATAAACTGAACGAACTACTTAGTAATTTAAATTTTGATATAATTTTTAATTCCAATGTAAATATTAGCATAGATACGTTAACCACTAACTTCTATTCAGTTATTTTTGAATGTTTTTTCCAATCTGTACCTTATGTTCCCCTGAAAAACATGTCAACGTCACCTCCGTGTTACTCTAAAGATAACATTTCTCATAAAATTATCTGATTTAAACTTAAAGCCCTTGGATTTCCCCCTGGTTTCGTTCAATGGATGGAATCATATCTATCGGACCGGAAATATCGGGTCTTGTTTAGATCTTCAATTTCTGATTCGTTTATTGCGAAATCTGGTAGTCATCTGGGACCTATAATTTTTATCTTGACAATCAATGATGTCGAATCTGTAATTGATTATTCGGAACTATCGACTTATGCGGATGACCTGAAAATGTTTAGAGTAATTTCTGCACCTAATGATGCCGTACATTTGCACAGTGATTTGAATAATTTCCGTATTTGGTGCTAAAAAAACAATTAAGAACTTAATGTTAACAAATGCCAAGCTATCACATATTCCCGCAAACGTATCCGCCCACTGCAGCGTGACTATTTTCTAAATCATTGCCTTGTTCCCAGAGTAACGACCATTCGGGATTTAGGCGTTATTTGTGATAGTGAGCTCAATTTCCGACCGCATTTCGACAATATAGTAGCTAGGGCTAACTCTACTCTTGGTTTCGTGAAACGCTGGTCCAAGGAGTTTTCAGATCCATATGTAACGAAATCTCTCTACACAACCTCTGTTCGACCTTTACTTGAGTACGCTAGTCAAGTATAGTCCCCCTATCACCAAATACATATTAAAAGAATTGAAGCAATTCAGCGTAGGTTTCTCCGTTTTGCTTTAAGGGGACTTCCTTGGGTTGACGACTTCAACTTGCCCCCATGTCAAGATCGGTTGCGGCTGATTAATCTACAATCCCTCGAAAAGCGATGTGAAGTAGCGGATATCATATTCGGCCATCAAATTCTGTCTGGCGTGACTGAGTCTTCTACCCTCCTTGAGACACAGACAAGTTTGAACATCAACTCACATTCCCTTAGATCAGTACCCCAATTCCATCAAGCACCTCATAGAACTGATTATGGGCGAAATGAACCAGTCATTAGAATGTTGAGGAAAGTAAATGTTTATTCAAATTTTTTTGACTATAATCATAGCAAGGTCGAACAAAAAAATCTTTTATATGGTTCCTTGTCCCCCTTCAACTAATATAGAACTTAGAACTAACCTGACAAATGCTTTAGCGTGCTTATTTCCCTTTTTCAATATTTTGAATTTTAATTTTTTTTTTTTTTAACTTTTTTATAATTTTTTGACTATTGCCCTTGCATGATTATATATTTAAATTTAAATTTTTTTCAATTTTGTATCCTTTATGTTTTTTTTAGAGTTGCTTGTATTACGCAGACCCATTTCTTTAATCGCGGATGTTTAACCGCGGTGTCCTTTAATTCATAAATTCAACTTTCTTGATATGCTGTCTTCAACATATCAAATTTATTTTTTATTTTTAAAATTTTTTAATTCAATAAAATAAGTGCCGATACGAGTTGCAACCGAATTTGCTGTCGTACTCGGTGTAAATGGACCCCAGCGCGTGTGGGTTCTGGGGAGGAAAGAGGCGTGGGATTCTTTATTTATGAGCCTTTAATGACTTGAACACTCCTGACTTCTTCAGAAATTTTAGTTCTTCCTTATTTAAATTAAATACCATTCACCCTTACAACCGATGCGTTAGACTATGCGATTGGTGCCGTTCTGTCGCAGGATGTAAACGGAAAGGATAGACCAATTGCTTTTATTTAAGGGTCCTTAAATAAAAGTGAAGAAAGTTATTGTACGAACGAAAAGGAAATGCTGGCATTGTCTGGGCCCTTGATAACCTTAGATCATACTTGTATGGTGCTAAAAAGATTCGTATCCTGACTAACCATCAGCCTCTAACCTATTCATTAGGCAACAGAAACTACAACCAAAGATAATATAAAACAAAGAAGTCGCATCCAGTACAAGCAAAGTGAACCCAAAATTAAATCGTCCGTATCTGATATTGGATACGACAACATGTTCCGAAATGTTGCATTGGTCAATTTAAAGAGCGAGAGCGAAAAATCTCTCTGGAAACAATTTAAAATTTGAAATCACTTAAAAATGCATTTCTCAAGGACAAAAAAAATGTTCTTTCGCTTTTTTTTTATTTTTTTGCTTATTATTTTTTGTGAACATGATGATGGTGGGTATCTGTATTTTCTTTTGGTGTTATTTATTTTTGTGAGGTTGTTTTGTATTCCTTGAGAAATTAATAAAATCTAACTTGTGAGGAAAGCTGATTTATTAGTTAGGTAGGTATAGATAGGTTGGTGTGAAATGTGTATGCACCGATTTAATGAACACGTCCGTCGTATAGCTAAGTGTACACGATTGGTAGATCTTACAATATTGTCAGATCTGTCAGTGAAAATCAAGCTTACAATGCCTAACAACTGTGTACTCTTACAATTAAGTGTCAGGAAATTGTCTGACAATTAATTGCAAGATCATTGTCTGACAATTAATTGTAACAAATCTTACAATCGTGTGTACGCTAGCTGACAATCGTGTACTCTTACAATTAATTGTCAGAAAATGTATCTGACAATTATTTGTAAGACGACAAATTGTAAGGTATTAAATAATCGAGTACAAACACAATTTACTGTCAGGCCTGACAATTTTTATCGTTGTTTGACGTTTCTGACAATGAAGAAATTGTCACATGAACTTTTCTTAACATCATACAATTTTTTCACTGTCAGACAATTTTCAGTGAATTTGGATGTTGATTTTAGTGGTGCAGTGAGGTTAATTTTCAATTTTTTTTTATTTAAAAATTTAACATGGAAAGACAAGAACTGGAAAGCAGGGCCCGATCCAGTTTTTTCGCCGCCTTGGGCAAAAATTTAATTTGCCGCCCTTTGCAATGACAACATTTAAGTTATAAACATGTTTTTGCAGAGATGGTGCGATTTTCAACCGGATTTTAAAAATGGAGGTTATCATTTCGACCAGATTATATTCACATGCATATGTTAGTCTGAAATGGCTTCTAAACGAGTAGATCAAATTACATGAGTGCATGTGTCATGTTTGTTTGCATATTTGTTTAGAAATTTCTCAGAAATTACTGATGGGATTTAAATAACTTTTTTCATTGAAATACAAAATTAATTCAAATCGGTTCAGTAGTTTAAAAGATATACAACAAAATGTTTTGCTAAGTAAGTTTATATATATGAATATTTTGTTACTTTTACCTATTTTTTGTCTTCAGTTTAAATCATTGACAAAAAAAAACACAAGAAATAATATTTTTTTCTTATTTTATTCAAATAATGTAATGTAATGAAAATTATGTAAAGCAACAAAAAAATAAATAAATTATGAATATATATTATTTAATTAATTAATGTCATAATTTTTTTTTTTGAAAATATTTAAATGTGCCTGGTAACTTAAATGATTTTCTTGGAAATTTCTGTTCTGCATTTTTTTCAGTAATTTCCAATAAATTCATACTGTCGCAAACATTGTGTTTTATAGAAAACATATAAAAACCAGATAATCCTTGCTGTGTCATGGTAGACCAAAAATATTTTGTCATTATTTTTAATTTAGAAAAGCTTCTTTCACCACTTTCAACTGTAACTGGTAAAGTCACAAGAATTCTAAGAATAATGTTAATCTTTGGACCAAATCTTAGTTCTGTAATGAATTTTAAAATGTCTTGACGAGACAGTTCTAGCCCATTTATGTCCTCGTTGGTTAAAATAGTCTCGAGGTTCTTACAATTTTCTTACAATTCATCTTTCGTCAATTATCCTCTTAGCGCATAATATAAGTTATACAAAAAAGAAAATTTTGTATTATGCTCATTAATCTGTGAAAACCTAAGCTCCAAGGAGTGTATAGCTGTATCTTTTATGTGGAAAAATACTTCGACTTTAAATATCTGACGGGGATGAATGATTGGTTCATCATCACACTCGTAACCAAACTGCCTCCTTTTTAAGCGAATGCGATGCTAAGGTTAGGTTATGGCATCTTTAAGAACTTGAATGTCGGGCACAAGTGTGCACACAAGTATCGTGTGTATTGATTACAATATTATTTCCAGAAAGTATTTTAGAAGTTCAGTTTTTGAGATTATCCTCGTACCTAATAAATTTCAATATTTTCGCCCTGATGTTTTTTATTAGAAGGAAACAAATAAAAATATCTTGGAAATATTTACGCATATTTATATTTTTAGAAGGAATTAACCGCCCTCAATTTTCAAATTTTGCCGCCCTCAAATATTGCCGCCCCGGGCAAATGCCCGGCGCGCCCCCCTGCATCGGGCCCTGTTGGAAAGAATAATTGGAACCGATGCAACATTTCGGCCTATTTTGCCATCAAATTTGCAGTCGCCGCCTCAGCAATCTGCAAATAAAAAAAAAAAAACAGAAATCCTATAGGAAGAAGGTTCAATGTGAATGGTCACACGACACAACCTTGAAGTTAATTCAAGAAATTGAGATGCGACGCAGTCTGTGGTATGCTGGATGCCCCGACTATTAGTTGCCAAAAGAAATTGTATGGCAAGAAGTAGCAGATGCTGTAGGAATGACCATAACAGAATGCAAGGGCGAATGGGCAAATCTGCCCACAACATTTAATTCCAATCTCGAAAAACATCTACAAAAAAAAAAGTCAGGCCAAAGTGCAAATGAAGCAGTTTCCATAACCTGGAAATGACAATTATCTACCAATGGAGAATATTAGCCGCGTTTTGTTATAGCTTAAGATCCATACCGATCATCCCATAAAAATAAAACGATACGGATCTTGATGACAGCTGTGTTGTATACCTATCTCTATTTTGCTTACGTTGGTTCATTTTCATGTATTCGTTGTCTTTTTTTCCTTACACTGCATTTCATACTACCTTACCACGAGAAGACATCTACCCGCATTAGTAACAACTAATTTTCGGATCTTCAAGATAGATCCAGATAGAGGGCAGGATCCCAAGTTGTTGTTGTATTACGTGTTAAAAAATTATTCTCATCCAGGTCCGTAGATAATAAAACGTGGCTAGTACCTACCTATTTTTTTTGTGTTGTTTATTTATTTATTCTGTAAATAAAAACAAAAGTTAGAAACATGTATAAATGATAAATAGGTAAGTAGGTATCACGAAAACTGGCTTTCACAACAATGTACCCCCTAAACCGATTACATATCAAAAATCCATACCTACCTGCTTACCTTCCTAATCTTTATATAAATGTAATTATGTTTATTTATTTCGTTAAGAAGGATAATTTTCCTCTTGCAAATTATTATCTTCAAAATTAGGTACCTACCTACACCTATATTTTTAATTCTTTTAGTTTCCAAAAGTAATGTTTTTATTGAAGAATATGTACCTATAGGTATTCCTCCCGGTTAAAAGAAACAGCTCGTAAAAATTTGAAAGGTATGCAATCACTGTTTGAATTTGTGTAATATGTACTGATTTTTTTTTAAACTTCCGTTAATTAAAAATCATTCTTTTTTTAATATTCCATTTCATAAAATAAAACAGTAAAACTTCTCATTTCTTTGAATCGAAGTTTCTATAACTCGAATTGTTTTCTCACATTTTGAGAGTTTGACTTATATGGAAGTTACATTGTATTTGAATTTTATCTTTTTAAGAGTGAGCCATTTTGACAGATGATAGAAAATATTGATTTAAATATGAATACCTACCTACAGCAAATAAGAATCCTGGAATTCTGTTGAACGGAGATAACGGCAATATTTGGGTGCTTTAACATATGAACTAATATCTCTTGCGTGCATGAATGGATTCATTTAGTTTTTATTCATTTCGCATATACCTACATAAAATAGCGGTTATTTTGACAACTTTATTATCCTGCGACCTACGAGGTATAAAAGTGTCACAATCATGATTTTAAATTGATCAAAAAATAAATAAAATTGGTACAGAGAAAAAATATCGCTACTTTCGAGCAAATTTGTCTAGAAAATCAATAAAAAACGTAAATATTAAAAAATAAAAGGTATCATTATTATGGTATAATGAATCCTAGTTTATGCTTTAAATACCCAATAAATGTTTAGCATTTTAGCTTTACTATAACTTTGCTCGATACAAGGATATGTTACACATCATTTGCGAATATACTTATATTTACTTACTTTAACTACTTTTTTGTTCTTCGACAATTAAAAAAAAATAAAAATTTAAAGTTTATACCTACCAAAATGTACATACCTACTTGTTTAAAACAAAATAGATGCCTACCTACCTGATCTTGATATTGGTAGAAAGATTAATTTATTTGCAGGCAGATTTACTAGGTTTGTTATTAGACAAGAGTTTTTCTTTAGTATAGATATTTATTTTTAGGATACTGAATAGGTACATTTAAACTCAAAAAATTTAACTGTGTCTTTGCATTTACATTACAATTTAGGTATCATGATTCCTTTAAACATTGAAGATTTGCACCTCTTATAATAATTGAATGTTCATTCCAATCGATATATTTTCTATAAAAATATAATCTTTGTTATATTATCTTTTATTTAATAATTCATCCTTGAAGATAAAAAAAGAATTACCAAAGATATAAGACATTTCCGGAAAGCTATACATGATCAACCAAATCCTGAATTTTATCGACCAAATAGGCAGTTAATTTTGAAAATGTTGCGTAAAGTAAAGGCGCAAATCTTTAAATGGAGTTATCATGTTCCTCCCTAACACCACAATATTGAAGTAAGCTTTAAAAATTTAAAATAATTTCCATAAATACTTTATTTTTGAAAAAAAAAAGTATTTCTTGACTTATAGCCAATTTGATGCAGCTAGCTATTTATTTTGTTGGCACCTTGAAATGATAAAAATGTGAATTGACTTGCAATCGATTAATAAATTGAAATTAAATTGAGAAGCTTGTGAACAATGTACAGCAATAATATCTATATCAAGACGTTTTCCAGGACTTGTTGAAAAATTGAAACCATTTGCTAATCGTGGTCGAAATATCAATTTAGCAGGTTTTTAATATAAGAATTTTTGAAAAACACATTTTTATATTTTAAGTTCAATTGAGGTTGGTTTTTTATTTCAGATTTCATAAAAAAAAATTCTAAGTCAAAATAAGCATGCAGAGCAAAGAAAAATTATAACTTTTTTAACGTCGGACGTATAGAGCTATATAGTATATAGGTCCCACTTTGATCAATTTTGTGGGCAGTCTACTATTGTATGATGTTAAAAAAGATACATTTACACACATAGACATAGATTCAAAAGGAAACGTAACAGTCATCAGTAGGTAGTTTGGTCAATCGACTCTATTTTTAAAGCATAAAGGAAAAGAGCTTGCAAGCACATATTATTGTCATTTTTATTTGTACTGGGTGCGATATCTTTGTAACTCGACTATCTGTGGTTGTATTTTAGTTTCAAAATATTCAAGTTATATATCATTTTGCCGGGTGATCTGCTCGAAAAGTATATATGTACCTATTTATATCTACACCCTAAGTTTTTTTTATCAAAATCGTGATAGCTGTTTTTATAATAAATAAGTTTTTTCTTAACGGTTGTATGGCAATTACATACCGTTATTTTTGAGCATTATCTTCTCACTCACTCCAAACAAGCACCCCAAAAGTGAGAGGCAAGGGGGCTCACTCTAAACAAGCACCCCAAAAGTGAGCGGCAAATTAATACCCGAAAATTGCGAATGTAGGTACGTATGTATACTATGTACGAGCCACCTAAAAACAGCAAAACAAATAATTTCCCATGGGAACTGCTTCTTGCGAAGGATTCACACAAATCCTCCAAAACTAGGTAGGCTTAGGCGCCCGCAGGGGGGGCACTTCCTGATCATACAAATAGATTTAATTTTTCATTTCATGTTGACAAATTTTTCACATAATTGTTTTGTCATACGAACAAATATTGGAAAATTGTGTGGGGTAAGGAAAAAAATAAAAGATTTGTATCGAAAGGCACACACACTGAATTAAGTATGATAAAGGAAGTGTCCGCGGTCAGTAATGCGGTTGGGACGATAAAAGAAATTATAACATTATTCCGGGACAATTCATTGCGAAGAAATTACATTCTCAGCATCCCCCTGTTCTGTGAAACAAGATGTGAAAAAAAGTCTACGAAAATTCAGGGAAAACATAGTCGTTGTAATGGAAGATCTACAGAAACTGGGGGAGGCGGGATACCATGTTACAAAACATAACGAGCCCTTCAACTTTATTCCTCGTCTTCGAATTCGGCTTTTTTAGTCTGCTTGTTTATAATGAATGGCTCATTACTCGTCGATATTCACAAAAAACTAGTAAAAGAAGATACGGAGTCTTATATATTAAAAATATTCCTATAGGTAGGTACCGTTTTTGTAAACAACAACGAAAATTGCAATTCCAGTTTTCAAACAATTACAAAGACCAAACAAATATGTTTTGTATTTTGAAATAAACATTATTACCTACAGTATTTATTATTAACATAAAAGAATAAATGTGAGTACCATAAGAAAAATTAAATCAATATTCAAGGAAATATAACATTGCCTTAAAAATTTTATCAAAATATTTTGTTTGCGCACAGAAAAAAACAATGAAAACATTTTTTTTTGTCCTTGAGATATGCATTTTTAAATTGTTTCCAGAGAGATTTTTCGCTTATCTTTTATCTTTATCTTTGCTACAACGCCAAATTATATAGGTGGAAAGCCAGAATCGAGGAGTATAACTACGAATTAGTTTACAAACCCG
Source organism: Leucozona laternaria (assembly GCA_932273885.2). NCBI lineage: Eukaryota > Metazoa > Arthropoda > Insecta > Diptera > Syrphidae > Leucozona > Leucozona laternaria. The sequence goes on along the minus strand of OW026366.1, from coordinate 70,341,911 downwards.
GTAAATCGAATACGTGGCTGATGCTCTTTCGAGACTTAGAACCCAAATTAATCACTTACATGATTCAGTCAATGAATTTATGCCAAGTGATAAAATACGGGATGTACAACCTGAGTATCGACTGGCTACTGATGGTTCAACGACGGAAACTGCACTCTCTGAATACGGGTCTTAGACGAAAAGCGCAAAATCGAAAAACGTCTCCACAACCGAAACAGACCATTGTACCGAACAAGAGGCGTCATACCTCATTCCTTATGTTCCAGCACCAATAAATGTTTTTCGCAACCAGATTTGCTTCAAGGCAGGGAAAGGCTTGGCAATTCGTGAGGAACCATACCGAGGATACCTGCGGCACTATATCGCGGTTGAAGAACCCAAAAAGGAAGTTTTCACGGAATTACTTAAAAAAGCTAAACCCTAACGTAGGAAATGGTATTAAAATGCCAGTATGTTACTTGGGCATGCTCCAGGAGGTTTTTGTCGAACACTTCGCGAATTATGAAATCCAGTTCACCCAAAGGATGGTTGAAGATGTTCAGAATGAAGATTGCAAATGTGCACTCATTATGAACGAGCACAGGAGATCCCACAGAAATGCTCATGAGAACAAAGAGCAATTACTGGAGAGATACTATTTTCCTCGCATGAATAGCGTGATTACGAAATACGTTAGGGGTTGCGAAATTTGTAATACTAATAAATATGACAGGCATCCTATTCGCCCTGAGTTTCATTCTACCCCTATCCCTAACCACCCGTGTGAGATCCTTCATTTAGATATAATTTAAATACAGAACGAAAAGTTCATAAGTTGTGCCGACAAGTTTCCTAAATTCGAAAAAGTTTTCCATATTAAGAACAGATCGGTCTTACACTTAAGAGACCAAATATTTATGGCTCTCCATTATTTTACCGTCCCCAAAATGTTTGTGACTGACAACGAATGTAGGTTCATCAAAATCAATATGTTCGTATTGATTTGACTACTTCAAATCCGATTGTGGTTTCATCTGGCGTTCCCCAAGGTAGCCACCTTGGACCACTTTTGTTTCTTATATTTATCAATGACTTACCTGATGTTCTTTTAAATTCCATCAAGCTGATGTTTGCCGATTATCCCAAGTTTTGAGATGCATTAAATATTCGATGGACTGTGGACTTCTGCAAGAAGACCTACAAAGGCCGTCTGTTTAGTGCGAAAATAACAAATATTTCCAAATGTCAGTTTTTTGCCTTTTCCCGTCGTTCGTTTCTTATCTTATATGATTATCATATTGAAAACAAAGTTCTTGAAAGAGTATCAGTTAAAAAGGATCTTGGAGTAATATTTGACTGTAAACTCAACTTTGTTAAACACATAGAATTTATAGTCAACAAAGCTAACTCCATGCTTGGATTTATTACCCGCAACTCCAAAGGTTTAAACGATCCGTATACTTTTGAATCTCTATACATTGCTTATGTTAGATCAGTTCTTGAATACTGCTGCGTAGTATGGAATCCATTCTACATAACCCATTCAGTTCGAATTGAAAAAGTTCAAAAAAATTTACAAGAATAGTCACATATAAACTCAGATGGAACATCGTAGTAATGCCTCCATATAATACGCGGCGACTGCTCATTGGCATTCAGACTCTAGAAAACCGCCGCAAGATGTTTTCTGTAATGTTCGTTAAAGATATTTTATCATATCATATAGATTGTTCGTTTTTATTGTCTTGAATCGATTTATATGCCCCAACTCGAGTTTTTAGAAATCGAAACTTATTCAATGAGGTAAATCATAGAGTAAATTATGCTTTAAATGAACCTATTACTCGCTGTGTCAGAGAAATTAATCTAATATCACATTGTATTGAATTAGATTTTTCATTTAAGTGGAGATACGTTCAAAAACATGTTAAACTTATTCTTTTTAGTAAATTTACTAGTAATATAATCTTCTTACTTATGTACATAATGTATATTTCGCTAGGCTATAAGAGTAATGTTGTAAACTCGAATTGATGTTAATTAATGAAACTAAAATGTATCGGGGGTTACAATGTATCGAACCCCTGTACATCGATCTGAGGTTAATGGGCAGGGTGAAAGATTTCATTCAACGATTCTTGAAACCTACCGTTGTCTCAAGGTAGAGTATAAGGATTTGTGATTAAAAGAACTACTAAACATTGCAGTCGAAAGGTATAATAAAAGTATCCAATCGGTTACGAAACTCATACCTTCAGATGTATTCTTCTACAGATCTCCGAGAATTAAGTAGCAAAACCTTACAGACTTTAGGAGGAAAATAAACCATGATCTAAAGGCTGAGATGAAGAGAAAGCAACGACAAACGAACCTTTACTGGAACAAACACAGAACCTCTTCTAAAAAATATAAGAAAGGCTATGTCGTATACACGGTATCGAGAGGTATCAAAGCAAAAAATAAGCTTCTTTTCCAAAAAAATATAGTGACTAAGAACAATCGTATAACGGCTACAACCAATACAAAATTTAAACCAAGGTACGAATGCAAAGTATAGTGGTTAGTACACCTGGGGTGCCAGCACGTAACTTGACACAATCGAGTTTTGTCGATACAATCGAGCATTGGCAGCACATATCTTGGTTCAATCGAGTGTCCTCGATTGTATCGTCAGTTTTGGCAGCACACAAACTTGAAAATGACACTTGAAACAAAAAATTTCACTCGACAGAAATTACTTATCGTTGGCAGCGATTTTTTTATATTAAAACTGCCCAAGGGGGGAAAAACTACAATTTGCTGTGGGAAAAACTGATTGACTTCCTTAACACAGGGGGTACTCCAACAAAAATTTTAAAGATTGGAAAAAGATAGGTTATTGTTAAAATACAAGTATATGCATACATACATTTTCCAGATCCTTTTTTTTAGACCTGGAGTGACCTAAAATACAAGGTCTAAAATAAGCTAAGAAGTAATAAACTTCACTCAAAAGGTACGGGTGGAGGTCCATACATGCAAAAAAAATCGACGAATTGGAGGAAAAAATTATTCACAATGACATTTTTAAGCGGAAGTCACAATGAAACTCGTCTCAAATTACGTGCTGCCAAAAATAATTTGTTTCGAGTTGACCGACGATCGACAATCCTCGATTGTATCAAGTTACGTGCTAGCACCCCTATTTTTATGCGGGAGACTGGGGTTTAATTCCCCATTGGAGAGCTAAATAAAAAGAAAATAAAAGAAAGGGGCAATGGCACCTAGCATACACAATAGTAACATTTTTTTTTGCACAAGTTTTAAATACACAAAACACAAGGCACCAAGCACCACAAAAACCAACAGTTTGAAGACCGTTATAATTGAATTACTTAATTTAATTAAATTTAATTTAAATTCTTTTTTACTTGAAACGATGTAAAATAAAAATTAATAAGATAATAATCAGTATGTAAAAATTGTATTTAATTTTTTTTTTTGATCGTATGTGACCTTATTTTAATCTTTTAGTTTGCTTTTGTTTTACCAGATTATCATATCTCAAAATGCTTGTATTAATAATTAATTCTAGATTAAACTTATAATACTTAATATTAATTACTTTACAATTCGGCAAGCCGCTGGTTTTCACTAACAATACTATGTTGCTGTATGTCCTTTCAATGCCTAAGGTTAGTGGAACTGATTACAATCTGTTATTGACCAGAGCATCAATTTATTGAAGAAAAGCAAGTAGACCTACGTTTTGCCAAAATTTTGGCGAACCATGAAGAAACCTATGGAATAACATCCAACTGCCTTAATATGGGCAACGTGGCAGTCTGTATAACTTTTCAGGTTTTCGCGGTGGTTAACACATGACATTGTCTTGTTTTTCGGATTAGCTGCGTTATAAATATTTAATATTAAGCGAGTTCGACATCGAATATCTCCACAATACGAGTATGAATAACATCAAAATCCTGAGCGGTCTATCGAGTAAATTGAATACATATACAGCTACCGATGTGACAAACCTTCTATTATTTGACTTACCTAAGATACAACTACCTCCACCGACGACATCTTCACCTAGCATCTCATCTTAAAGTGTTGATCTACGGGACTTAGATGTTTAAGTAGAGGGTAGTTAACACGCAATTTCGCGTGACATCTGCTTTTATTGATGACAACGCATTCTAGTGTAAAAGGTGAATGCCAATAATATATACTTAGAACTTTACTTATAAGGTTGACCATTCAGATATTGTGAAACGTAAGTGAAGTGTATAATTGAGTAATAAGTTCCAAGATTATTTCTTAGAACTTTAATCAGACATTGTAAACCACGCCCTTATTGTTGTTGTTATTCTTATTATTATTTCATTATTATAAATAAAATACACCGCCGCACAGTGGGTACAATTTTAATTTTTGGTTGCAAAAATCATAACTTTTGAACGAGTTGAGATATTTTGATTTTTTTAATGGAAGGTGGAACCCTCTGCTATCAATTTCGTGGTTTTTGACAAAAAAAAATTGGTATACAGGGTTTTTCAGAATCTTGTGTTGAAGTTCGACGTTTGTGTCAATTATTTTGTTTTTGTTTATTATTTGCAATGTAAACAGTCGTGACTCTTTTTTGTGCTTTAAAATGAAGACAGAAGTAGTGATTAAAATGTGATACAAACTGTAAAAATACAAATTTTTGTATGTTTATAAAATTGGAAGTTTATAACACTTTTTATTTGCATTACCTTCAAAACAGCTAAATAAAAACAGATTTTGTTTTTGACAGTGTCAAAAAAAAGTTAACGAACCAAAAGATATAAAGTTTTTTTCAAAAAACTGCTAGAATATTGATAGGAAATAAGAAAGAATCAACTTTGAAAAACGTTTTTATTAATTAAATATTTAAGTTTTAATCAAGAATACATTTGTTTACAAACTATTTTGTTACTAAAGTTTTCAAGTTAAGAAGTGTTAAAAGTGTTTAAAAAGGTTAAGGAAACAAACAAAAATAAAAACTGGTCTAAATTCAGGGTATTTTCTAACAAACTTATTATTTTTGCAGACTAGCGTTCTTGGAAACCTTTTTCAGTTTGAACATGCCTGAGTGAAGAAATAAGTGAGTTAAAGGAGGCTGCAAACATCTGGAATAATCTTCGTTCTGGCGAATCCTTGAAACCCTACATGTAAAGGGTGGTTAAATTTTAAGGGCCGATGTTGATTTTGAATAAAACACAAATTATGTAGGAAATTATTGTCATTTCTTTTTATTATGATAATATTGGTATGGTTCAATTATGTATAGAACAAAATATCGGCCAAATGGCCCCCGCGACCTCGGCGTCACACCTCCATCCGATGGTCCAAATTTTCGATGAAGCTGAGGCATAATTGAGGTTCTATGACGTTAATGTGCTGATTTATCTCATCCATTAGCTCTTGAATTGTTGCTGGCTTATCGACGTACACCTTTTCTTTCAAATAACCCCAAAGAAAGAAGTCCAACGGTGTCAAATAACATGATCTTGGCGGCCAATTGCCATCGCCACCACGTGAGATAACACGGCCATTGAATTTGTCGCGCAAAAGAGCCATTGTTTCGTTAGCTGTGTGGCAGTTGGCACCGTCCTGTTGAAACCACATATCGTCCACATCCATATCTTCCAATTCGGGCCATAAAAAGTTCGGTATCATCTCACGATAGCGAACACCATTCACAGTTACTGCCTGACCGGCCTTATTTTGGAAAAAATACGGCCCGATGATACCGCCAGCCCATAAACCGCACCAAACAGTCACTCTTTGTGGGTGCATTGGTTTTTCGACGATCACCCTTGGATTATCATTCGCTCAAATGCGGCAATTCAGCTTATTGACGAATCCACTGAGGTGAAAATGTGTCTCATCACTGAAGATGATTTTCTTTGAAAATTGATCATCCACTGTTGCTATTTCTTGCCACCGTTCTGACCATTGACGACACTTGAAATCGTCAAGAGGCTTTAGTTCTTGAGTCAATTGCACCTTGTAAGCGTGTAAATGCAAGTCTTTATGCATAATGTTCATCAGCGACGACGAGCGTGAGAGGTGAAATTGTTGGGCACGACGACGAGTTGAGGTGGACGGCTCTTCAGCCACACTATCGCGAACAGCAGCAATATTTTCTGCTGTACGAGCTGTACGAACATACACTGGTGTTTTCACATCTCTTACAGACCCGGTTTGCTCAAAAATTTGCACGATTTTTCCGATTGTACGCACATTTCGACGATTAAATTGAAAAAATCACGAAGTGCACGATATGCATTTTGATTTGAACGCCCATTTTCATAATAAGCCTGCATAACTTTAACGCTGTGTCTGTTATTGCCACATGGTCCGGTCGCTTTCTTGGCAAGTGTTATGACTTTATACGTAGGCATCTGATGGGATCTTTTTGAGGAGTAGGATGCTGGCTTTCATCCTTTTAATTCTTATAGGGCTTGCATCTGAAACTGCTTTCGTAATATCGGCCTCAAGTTTTTCATGTACCTTATTATATTTTATAGCCAAGGATGTTGAAAAATTAACAGTGGTGACGTCCTCCGTACCTTTAGACAATTATTTCTGTTTTCTTTTGGTAAATGATGAGCCCATTATTGATTTCCTTGGCCTCCCTCTAGAAGCATTTGATGTACTTGGTAAACTAACCGTCTCATCTGTACTTTCCAAATCAATACAAAGAACGTTTGACAACCCAACATCATTTTTCTTAAGAAATGAATGTTTCGTTCTATTAGCTGCATTCCACTTTGAATTAGTGTTTAGATAAAATGATAACAACTTTTTGTCTTATTTAGTTATTGTTTCATTATCAGCTGAAAGTTTATATTTATTATAAAAAAAAAATTCACTTAAATCACTGTAGGAAATTTCCATTTAACGTTCCTTTGAACTAACTTGTTTATAAAAATGTAATTGACTACGACTTATCAATTACTTGCTTTCTTTATAACTAATCATTTAAAACATTTGTTCATGTTTATATATGTACATCATTCTTTTGCAATGAAAATATGTACCGAACTTTCTTTTTCCAAAAACTAAAAAGGATTATACAACAGGTATGGTCATAAGACCATCAAGAATTTAGAGTAGATTTTAGTAATATTCGTGGACTAAGGAAAAATTACTATGCTGCGTATGTTTATACTGTGCAAAACAGGCCAGCTGTCTTGGCACTGAGTGAAATCCAAATAGGTGAAGATTCTGACCATTCAGAATGTAATCGTCTCGCCGTATATATAAAAAATGATGTTGCGTACCAACTCCAACACACAATATGTTTTGTGCTCAAACACAAACTTTAACTTCATTTGGTTAAAATTTTCGGTCAATAAGCACATCATACACACGTGTTTCATTTATAGGAGCCCAAATTTGGACAGAAATTCAACTTTCAACGAATTTGATGCTCTCTCCATTCAAAGAATTGTTTCCCATTATCCTACACTGAAATCGTCATTGCGGGCGATTTCAATGTATACAATTCTAGTTGGCTTCGCTTTTCAGGCCAGACAACACCCGAAGGAAGGTATGTTGAGGTCTTTTCTGAGTTAAACCAACTGACTCAGCTTGTTAACGAGCCAACTCGAATACCGGACGTTGCAGGTCAAACCGCCAACACTCTAGACTTGTTTCTTACCTCTGACCCTGGTAAATACACTATCAGTGTATTATCACCTCTAGGCACGTCAGACCATTGTGTCATATCTGAATTTCTCGTGCCAAATAAATCGAGTTAAATAAAAAAAAATAAAGAGAACCGTTTGGCGATTCCGGAAAGCCAAAGGCCGTTAAAAGCTATTTTGAATCAATAATTCAACAAGTCCAATTAAATAGTGCTAAGTCTTCTACTTGGCTGATGTATTTCAGTAGTATATAGAATTTCTATTATAAATTATAAAGAACAAATGAATTAACCTATAACAGTGTTTTCTGCTGGGGATAATAAGGTAGTTAAAAAATGGCCCATTTTCTCCATTTCTTAATGTGAAAAATAATCTTTTTATAACCACTTGCAGATTTAAGGTTATAATAAAAAAAAATAAACTGCCATCAATTAATAAAAATAACCTTTTTTTAATAAAATATCTCTTAAGCGCAAAGCGGTAAAAAGCGACAGCTGGTTTTTTTTAGATAATGTTTCACATATACATAGTTACAGATAAAAATTCCGTTGAGTTTAGACCAAAGACCCTTAAAGGTTTTTATATCTCAACGCAAAGTAAAAAAATCGAGTCAAAAACAATTTTCCGAAGACATTAAAATAAATTGCTTTTTCAACAACATTGCTTAAAAAAACAACAAGTTTTCTTTTCTCGTTAAATACATTTCGCCACCCATTTTTAAAATCGATGGTGAAAAACAATCACAACTGTCGATTGGCTAAGAAATTTAGGCGATATCCTAGCACTATTTAACGTAAACTTAAACTATTGTTAGTTAAGCTTTTCTATTCACTGTTGCCAAAGCTGGCAGCACTTAAGTAAGAAGTGGCGACACATCAAACATAGGGGACATGAGACCACCTATGTGTGAATTCGTAATCGAAACCGGAAGTCGACCATATTTAATTAGGTATACAAAATGGAAAATCTTTAACATTCCTTTTGATGAAGTAAAGTTTTAGCGTTCGCGCCACGGATAGCCATCAGAACAAAAAAAAAATATATTTATAATAAGAAAGAAAAATAGAAAATAAAAGAAAATGAAAAAAACTTAAAGTAAGAAAGAATATTGTACAACTTAAAATATCTAATAAAATTATTAATTTAGGATTTATAGTCCTCTGAAGTTGAATTCAACTCTTTTATTTGAAACGACACGAGAGGGCTCATTAAGAGTTGACATTGTCTTTAAATCCATAAATTCTTGCATCGTGCTACCGCTTAAATCGCAAGAAACACCAAAAGTTAACGAAGAAGATTCAAGAGCTCCAGAACAGCTCCCCAAGAAAGACAAAACCATTGACCCCGACGAAACAGCTAATCCACCACCTCGTATTAACCAACCGTATCCTAAACAAACTGTACCTCTGACATCAACATTGAAGCAAACAAAGTTTCTTGATTCAGCATCCAAACCTGAAAAGCGAATAGTTTCATCAAAAAAACGTGCTCTACTTCTCCAGCGACTTGAATAGGAGCGACAACTGCAAGAAAAGTGTGACAACGAATTTTTGGAAAAAAATATGCCCTTCTGACTGACCTTCACTCAAGTTCTGACAGCGAAGTTGACGACACCACCAAAGTCCAGCACAAACCTGCAACTACAATCAATCCAGCTGCTTTAACATCATCTCAATGGAATAGCCCCCTTAATACAAACAAGAACCCACAACAACAAAACACCAATTAAACCCCAGCTCATCCTTCATTTGTCAACACATCGATGTACAATGAACCTCATGGCGAAGGTCCAACAGCAAGCATGTTCAATACGAGCGCACTATTAGAATCTCCGCTCCCGAACAAGCAGCAAATGGCAGCCAGGCAAATCATGTCAAAGGAGCATGTAACGTTCAGAGGAAGAATTGAAGAATGGCCACGCTTCATTAGCTGGTTCAACAACACGACGATCTCATGCGGTTATTCCAACAGCTAAAATTTGCGACGCCTACAAAGCTGTTTTAACACAGTTGGTACTCGACTATTCTTTCCCGAGCAAGTTCCTGGGATCTTGAAGAGCCTTCATCAATTATACGGTCGTCCTGAAGATATTATTGATGATCTGATTGAGAAAATAAGAAGAGAACCATCTCCTAGGATGGACAAGCTTCAATCTATTATACAATTTTCCTTGGCTGTTGAAAATGCATGTGCGATTATGGGAGCTACTGGTATGCAGGGCCACATAACAAATCCATCATTAGTTCGAGAGTTCGTGGAAAAATTACCTTCACAAGTTCGATTAGAGTGGGGAAGCTTTCGAAAGGGCGTTGTTACTGCGAATCTTGTACATTTTAGCGAGTGGCTGGCCGAAATTGCTAGCACGCATGTAGCGTGTTATTTGAGATGCCGAGCAGGGAAAAGTATACTCCTAAATCTTCTGTAAATTTTCACGTTGGTTCAGATTCACAATTGCCAACTAAAAAGAAGTGTCCTGTCTGCAAATTAAGTGACCACTCCGTTGATAAATGTGAATGATTCTCGAGCCTTAATCTGAACGCAAAATGGGATGGTGTCAAGAGACACACAAGCATAGGCGAACTCGTTGTCAAGTAGACAAAATGGGCGGTGTCGATGGATGCGTCTACAAGCATCACAAACTACTTCATAAGGTTCGGGATACTCCTGTCGTCTCTGGTTGTCTTACGAACGCAATCATTAACATTCATCAGAGAGATAAAAGTTACATATTATTCAGAATAATCCCAGTGACTTTATATAATGGTCAAACAAATATAAACACATTCGCCTTCCTTGACGACGGCTCTTCAATATCGCTCGTTGATGAAGCACTCGCTGATAAATTAGGGGTCTCAGGTTTAACTAAGCCGTTGTGCCTTAAATGGACGGCAAATACCCATCGCACAGAGAGTACTTCTAAAATAATAAACATTGAAATTTCACCAATTCATTCGAAACAAAAATACGACGTCTCTAATATTCGCACAGTCAAGGCACTTGGTCCTCCAATACAAGATATAAATGCAGAAGAACTCTCAGAACGATATCCACATTTAAAAGGAATCCCTTTGGCATCATATCAAAATGCAAAGCCACAAATTTTGTTGGGGTTGGACCAATGGTAATAAACAATACCACTTCGATCGAAAGAAGGTTTCGAAAACCAACCAGCTGCTCCAAGACACGATTGGGGTGGACTGTGTATGGTCCCTGTAAGCGTTTATTAATGCCCATCGTTGGAGAACGTCAACAAGAAATACTTAATTTCCATATATGTGATTAGATTAGCAACGAAATGAGGACGAAAATCTGATCAAACTGTTTAAAGAAATTATCTCAATCGACTCCACCGGCTTTAGTAACAAAACTGTGCTCCGTTCCGCCGATGACGAGAAAGCCATGCAAATTATTAATAACAACGTAACAAAAGAAGGAAAGAACTTCGCTGTTCCTTTGTTGTGGATACATGAGCAAAATAAAATGCCCGATAGCCGCCCGATGGCTGTTCGTCGGCTTATGTATCAGGACCCATGTTCTGTAACTCTCGCATCGATAAAATCAGTCGAGAAACGATGGAAAATGGAACAAAACTCATATGATTTGTTTCAATTTTCATCGTTTCTCGACTGGTTTTAACCATGCGAGAGTTACAGAACATGGGTCCTGGAAAAAATAATGGAAAAAGACAAACAACTGTATGAGAAACTGAACACACAAATAGAAGAATATATACAGAAAGAATACGCAAGAAAATTAATGCCGTCAGACATACAACAAAGTTTCGACAATGTGTGGTATCTCCCCATCTTTCCCGTCGTTAATCAAAACAAACCGAATAAAATCAGAATTGTGTGGGATGCAGCTGCAGCAGTAAACAATATTTCTCTGAATTTGTTGTTGTTCTCAGGTCCAGATATCGTTCCGTCTCTTATTTCCGTTTTGTTACGTTTTAGAGAACGCAGAGTTGCCTTATGTGCCGACATTAAGAAAATGTTTCACCAAGTGAAAATAAGAAAAGCAGATCAACACGCTCAGCGTTTTTATGGCGAAATAAACAAAATAACCAAATCGAAGAATTTATAATGCAAGTAATGACTTTTGGCTCCACTTGTTCTCCCTCTTGCGCACAATATGCAAAGAACGAAAACGCAAGACGTTACGAAGAACAATTTCCCAGAGCCGTGAAAGGTATAATCGAAAATCATTACGTTGATGACTATCTTGACAGCTTTGACACTGAAGAGGAAGCAATGCAATCGGCAAACGAAATTATACTCATTCATGAAGAAGGTGGATTTAATATTCGCAACTTTTTATCGAATTCTAAATCAGTGATCAATAGTTTAAAAGATAAAGCTGCCAACTTCGACAAAAGCATTAACAGCTGGAGTACTTCATCTGGACCCGAAAAGATTTTGGGCATGTGGTGGTCTCCGCTCTCTGATTCATTTTCTTTTGCTATCAAACCACACACTATTCAAGCAAATGTTCTAGCTGAAGAAGCTTGGCCGATGAAGAGGCAAATATTGAAAATTCTTATGACGGTTTTTGATCCATTGGGCTTAATCGCAAACTTTTTGGTATTGCTAAAAATACTGTTGCAAGAAGTATGGAGTTTAGGCATCGATTGGGACGAACAAATAATACCAAAACATCTTGAAAATGGAACAAATGGAAAAGTTTCAGTCCAGATATTAAGCAAATAGTCATTTATCGTCCATATGCAAAACAACTATCTCTCAATAGTTACTCTTCCGTGCTGATGCATATCGTTGTTGATGCCAGCGAATTAGCTTACTCTGCCATGGAATATTTTCGATATTTTGACGATAATGAAGTTAAAATTTCTCTCGTAGCCGCTAAAACCAAGGTAGCTTCCCTGAAAGTAATGTCGATTCCGAGGTTGGAGCTAGAAGCAGCACTTTTAGGGGTGAAATTAGCAAAACTCATAACATCCGGACACTCAATAAAAATATCTGAGAGATACTTCTGGTCGGATTCAAGGACGGTTTTGAGTTGGATCAACGCGGATCACAGGAGGTACAAGCAATTTGTTGCATTTCGGGTCGGAGAAATTCAGGAGGAGACCGACGTAAAGGAATGGAGATGGATTTCAACCAAATTGAATGTCGCCGATGAGGGCACAAAAAGGCAAATTAACAAAGAGTTTTGTAGTGATAGTCGATGGTATCGAGGACCGAGTTTCTTATACGATCCCATTGAACTGTGGCCCAAAGAATTCAAAGATACTGAAATCGAAACTGAAGAAATAAAACACATCCATATGCATCACGTTGTACATTTCGAATCATTTATCGAAGCCACTCATTTCAGTAGCTGGCATCGACTATTCCGAACGTTGGCTCAAGTTTTTCGCTACATTAGAAGGTCTTCTTTCAAAATAACGAAAATGCACTCTTAAAAATGTTTCGTCAATCTAGACGCAGAAAACTATTATTTCATGATATGTCAACAGGAGTCTTTTCCCGAAGAAATTGCTTCTTTAACCGTTTGCAAAGAGAATAAAAAAAAGCTGCAAGTCGACAGGTCGAGTAAGTTATTCAAGCTATCACCGTACTTGGACGAAAATTCTGTCTTGCGAGTGAAAGGTCGAATTGATGCGGCGTATGGTGTATCCATAGACACTAAACGACCAATTATTCTGGCAACTGACCATTACATAACTGAGTTATTAATAACGGAGTACCATCACCGATTTCTCCACCATAACGATGAAACTGTAATCAACGAATTACGGCAGCGATTTTTTATACCCAGACTTAGACCTCGACTTAAGAAAATCAAACAAAAATTCCAATTTTGCAAAAATATTAGATGTGTCCCTCTACCACAAATCATGGGAGATCTACCTGCGGCCGTTTTCTTATATTGGTGTCGACTACTTCGGACCTCTCTTCGTCAAGGTAGGAAGACATTTAGAAAAGAGGTGGGGTGTTCTAATGACATGCTTGACGGTTCGGGCGATACATATCGAGAGAGCACATTCACTTTCAACGGACGCTTGTATAATGGTCTTGAATCGATTCATAGCACGAAGGGGTCGACCATTGGAAGTTTTTAGTGATAACGGCACCAATTTTCGTGGGGCAAGCAACGAGCTAAAGGACGCTGTAGATCAGATTGGCGTAGACAAAATGGCTTACAGATTCATGGGAACGAACCTACAATAGAATTTCATCCCACCTGCCTCACCCCACATGGGAGGAAGTTGGGAGAGGCTCGTGAGATCCGTAAAGAAAACTGAGCTGTATAACACCTACAAGAAAACCTTCGGATGAGTTATTACTGACTATGTTGGCAGAGGTAGAACGAATAGTAAATGCTAGGCCCCTCCCATACATTCCCTTAGATAATTAAATGAAGAAGCTTTAACGCCTAATCATTTTCTATTAGGTTCTTCAAACGGCGTTAAAATGTTAGGAGAGCTAAGCGACTCTTAACCAGTGAACAATATGCTAATCGATTCTGGAAACGGTGGGTTAGCGAATACCTTCCAGATCTTACAAGGCGTACAAGATGGTTCTCTGAAACGAAACCTCTCGAAGTGGCTAACGTCATCCTTATCGTCGATGAGGACAATCCTCGAAACTCCTGGCCAAAAGGCATTATCCTCAGAACCATTGCGCGAAAAGACGGAAATGTAAGAAGCGCATCAGTCAAAACTAAAACAGGGATTTATACAAGACCCACCGCGAAACTTGCCGTCTTAGATATTAGACACTTTGGCGAAAGTGGAAAGCCGTTTCAAAAACCGCCTTGCCAGGGGGGAGTGTTGCCCAAGCTGGCAGCACTTAAGTAAGAAGTGGCGAAACATCAAACATAGGGGACATGAGACCACCTATGTGTGAATTCGTAATCGAAACCGGAAGTCGACCATATTTAACTAGGTATACAAAATGGAAAATCTTGAACATTCCTTTTGATGAAGTAAAGTTTTAGCGTTCGCGCCACGGATAGCCATCAGAACAAAAAAAAAAGTTATATTTATAATAAGAAAGAAAAATAGAAAATAAAAGAAAAGGAAAAAAAAGAAAGAATATTGTAAAACTTAAAATATCTAATAAAATTAATAATTTAGGATTTAAAGTCCTCTAAAGTTGAAGCCGACAGTCGTATTTTTGTCGTAAAAATTGTCACTTTTCTGGTTTTCTCGCAGGAAATGAACCAAAAGCAGGGGGCCTAGCATGAATTATGCTTTATGCATGATACAATCGAGTTCAGAATTTTAACAACTTTTCACATGGATATTCGAATCTTCCAATTGGCGAATAAAGACAGATTTAGACAGAGAAACAGCTAAACTATGGATCCACAGTTAATTTTGTTGATTAAAAAGAAAAATCACAAAATACTGCCCACTAGGAATCCTCTAAGCTCATGGGGTCAGAGTTATCTCGAATCGATATTCGAATTGTTAATAAGTCTTCCCTTCTACCTTCATTACCATCTTCAAAAAAATACAATTCTATTGAATAAATTTCTGTTAGTTAATTTTGGAAATCACATCACAATTATTTGAGCTGAAAACAATTAAATTATTGATACCTATCAAAAATTTGACTTTTCAATATTAAGAAAAAACATACGTTAATATGCGTTTCAAATACAATACGATACGAATACTTTTTGAGATACGATACGAAGTTCGAATTTCATAATTGGGATGAATGTTGTGAAGAGAAAAAATGTAACTTTAATTCTTAATTCAAATAGAAAAGTATTAAGATAATAATATTTAAGTAAGTTAAGAAATGTTACTTCAAAGTTTAATTAATTTCTAAACAAATACCACGGAAAAAAAAATCCATTAAAGGTTTTAATTCTCATTAAGTGAGAATTAAACTCTAAAATTGAGTTATTCAATCAAGGATTATTTTTATCTAATTTTCAACAGCCACGGTGAGGCGATAATCTTACTGTCACCTCCCCGAATATTAGTTTCTGAAATTATTACTCCTTAATAAAATATATAGCTACAAACAAACTAATTTTTAAAATAATTTATCACTTATACAATTTCCCTATCTTTATAGATTCTGCCAGTCCGTCCACTACAAACAATGATCACCTCTCAGTACATCTTCAACAACTAGGAGACCGCTTGTATCCAAAAGTACGTATTTTAATTCCCTAAGGCTAGGTTGCCTTTGCGTTTTGATAGTAGTGCGTTGACAATTTGCTTCATAACTTCTGTATTTGAAAAGATAATTTGATGAAAAAAGATAATAAACATATGCACCTATAGTTCGCTTTCAAATTATGAAAAATAGTTATTTTACGATTTTTATGAGAAGAAATAGTGATGCAAATTTAGACTTACATAATTTATATTTCGGGTGGGGCTACTTTGTTTATTAATTTTTTTTTGGTTTTAAGACAGTAAAAACCATGTTTAATCTATTGTATATTTAAAACAAAAATGATTAAGTTTATTTCTCTAAAAAAAACTTTTGAAATTGTTGCAATTTTATCACTTTGTACGTACGGTTGCAAGTATAACTTTCACAATTTCTATATGTTTTCAATGAAATACAGGAAAATTAACGAGACGTGACTAGATGCATCCACTGAAGTCATTATAATAATATGTGGTATAACTAACGGGTGCTATGAAAGAAAATGTAAATAAAGGGTTTTCCAATAAGAGGTGTTATTTTGATATTCAAAGAAAAAATGGCATTTTTTGAGATAAATGATCGGATGTTTATTTCATTATAAAGAGGAAGGTATGCCGTTAATAATGGAACACAACATCAGCCAAATGGCCGCCACGACCACGCTTACAGGACCATATCCTTTTCATGAAATTTTCCATAACCAAATTGCAAAGTGGCTGCCCTATGTCCTCGATAGCCTCACGAATTCTTTGAGGTCTTGAATCGACGCTGGGCTGTTGGCGTAGACCTTATCTTCCACGTGGCCCCAAAGGAAGAAGTCGCAAGGTGTTAAATCACAAGATCTCGGTGGCCAATTGTGATCACCTCTTCGAGAGATAACACGGTCCGGAAACTTTTCCCGTAAAAGATCGATGGTTTCATTGCTTGTGTGGCACGTAGCGCCGTCTTGTTGAAAGTAAACGTTGTCCAGATCAATACCATCCAATTCCGGCCATAAAAAATCATTAATCATCTCTCGATAGCGCAATCCATTGACCGTAACTGTTGCTCCAGCCTCATTTTCGAAAAAGTCAGGTCCAATGACCCCGCCGGACCATAAACCGCACCAAAGAGTCACGCGTTGAGGATGGAGAGGCTTTTCAACAATAACTCTTGGGTTTTCCGAGCCCCAGATGCGACAGTTTTGCTTGTTGACGTAGCCGCCGAGGTGGAAATGGGCCTCATCAGTCAAGATGATTTTTCGATGAAATTCCGGATCATTTTCATGCATTTCAAGGACCCAATCAGCAAAGACACGACGTTGTTGATGATCAGCCGGCTTGAATTCTTGTGTTAACTGAACTTTATAAGCCTTAAGACCCAAGTCTTTATGCACAATACGGTGTAATGACGTTTGTGGAATGCCTAATTCCAAAGAACGACGAGGAATGGACAAACCTGGGTTTTCTTCAATACTTTGGGCTACAACAGCAATATTCTCAGTTGTTCTTGAGCGACGTGCACGGGTTTTATTCTTCACATCACTAACTTGTCCCAACAGCTCGAATTTGTCCACCAATTTCTGTATTGCGGTCCGACAAGGTGCTTCACGACGACCCAAAAATGTTTTAGTTTTACGAACCGTCTCTGCCAAATTTTCACCATTTTTATAGTGAATTTTAATAATTTCAATGCGTTGTTGAAGCGTGTATCGTTCCATTTTTATTAATGGCGTAGTTTCTACTTGTCAAATGTAAAAAAATGACATGAATGAGTGACAGCTACCGAAATAGCGGGCTATTCAAAATAACACCTCTTATTGGAAAACCCTTTATAAGCTTTTTTACAACTTTATGTCATGAGGCAAAACCTGTTTATTTCTTATAAATGTTGGGTATATACTAATAAGAGGACTATTATGTTATGAAGCTACTAGGTTTTCAAAAAACATATTATTTGTATTTATTTAATTGGAATTTAATGTACCAATATGTGTATATCGTTGTGAGTTAACGAGAGCCTACACAACTTTAAATTATTTTGTTTGTGCTTTTTTTGTATTAGACTCAATAAAAAATAAAACTATACTCATAGGTTTTCCTATTTAAATTTTAGAAATAAGGTAGGGTTTCCAGAACATCTCTTTTAAAGAGAATATGTTCTCTTTTTTTACTCCGATCTTTCTTATTCTTTCTTTTTTCTTCAAATACTTTTTTTTACTCTTTTTTATTCATGTACTCTTTTTTGTATCTTTTTTTTCTTTTTCCTTAATTTTGGGCCCTGGAAAATATTATCTGATTCACTTATCATTAATTTACTTTTGTATTATCCCCTAAAATTAAGCACTATCACACTGAAATATAAACCTTCGTATTCGGGATCCATCGCCGAACCCTGGTACGAACATTTAACATGCATCCCTTCAAGCAAATTCACTGACCCAGCTCTTTCAACTTTTCTTGGATCATTGCAAAACGGAGTATTTTACGCATACCTATAAAAATTTGTTGTCTCTACAGGCATTTTGTTATTTTTTCCCCATACTTTTATTTTGGTTAATTTTTTGGCAGTGCCGGCCGTAGTGAAGACATATTTCTTTTTTAGTTCGGTTCTTATTAAAACTTGAGAAATTTTCGATTAATGATACTAATTATATTAGTATCATTATCGTTAATAGTACGATTGTTATTGGTATTATTGTGAGTATTTCTATTAAATTGAAGGGCGAACTGAGTCTTTTGGTTGTTCGACTCTAATTCTTGCGCTTTCGCAAGAGCGCTAGGTAAATCAATAGGACGTAGTAAAAATAATATATTGCTTAGCGAGGCGTTGAGACCTGTGATAAAAACACGTATGGCATTTTTGCTGTGAGCTTCGTTGAGCTCTCTGGTCAAGCTTTCTTGACCATGATTCATTATAGTTTTATTGATTAATAGGGTAAATTTTGTAGTGACTATATATTATAATAGTCGAACAAAGATGAAGAGCGCTGCCTCAAAATACTTAGCTCTTGTTCGATCATATAGATTGGACGCTTGTCCCCATATGCGAAATCAAGACGACTCAAAATCGCATACAAATTAAGAACCGTTCCATGGTTCGTTAAAGTATCATTAGCATTTTTTATTATTTTATTTCTTAATATCGTAAATGCCCGGAAGTAAATATGACTACCTCTCGTGTAGAGAGTCATTAAATTATTGTTGGCTTCTCGCCAACTAACATAAGTGTTTTCATCGCCAGTAAAATCAGGCAATGACTTGATTATTTCAAGCGATTCGTTGCTGCTGAAACTGTTAAATGCTGCCCAAATCAACGACAGCTTATAGAACCCTGAAGACGACACCAATTTCGAAGCACCACCCAAAATAACATTATACCATCTGTATGCTTATGAAGGTTATATGGAGGGCAAAATAAAGTTCTTCACTGGATGTTTTATACAGAAGGTTTTGAATGTGTTTTATTCTATGAGAGTTTTGGAAGTTTTAGAAGCTATTTTTTAGAGTGATTTTGTTTGTTATAAATCTTAATAAAGGTACAAACAGATACTATCGTCAAATTCTTCAGTTTTATTTAATCAGAACAGAAGGGTGGTTTTTTAAACTATCAATTTCCCTCTTCAAAGAAGCTGTGTTCGTTGCTTCTACAAATTAATTCTTCATTTGCTGTTGCCATTTTGCTGAATTTTAAAATTAAGTCTTCCAGTTTTATTTTACAAATTCACAGTTCACAATTTGAATATAAAATATTGATAATAATTCAATAAATAGTTCCTTACTCATTAATTATTTGCAGATATATGTTTTGCTGCTTCCTTGTTGACTTTGTTGAACTGATAAACAGATTGTTGAATTCTAGCGTCTTTTAACTCTTAAAATCCACAACCCAACTTTTTGTTTGTTTTTGGTGAAACCTATTTTCTCAAACACAATTTCAATTTATTAATGTATTTATGTATGTATTAACTATGCACGTCAAACACATTATATATTATTTAATTTGTATCTAAGCTTAATGCAAGCATATATCTTAAGAACTTAAAAGAAAAAACAATTGTTAGCTTAAAACTAAAGAAAATAAAGAACAAACATAATAAGAATGTTAGGAAATTAGGATAGCAAATTTGTATGAATTGAGAGTGAGTTTGAGAAAAGTTTTGGAATGGTTTAAATTGAAAATGGAGGAGTTATTTACTTTGCGAAGCATTCTAGTGATTGGTTCATTTTGGCCGTAATCGGTATGGTGGAAGGGGATACTGAAAATTTGTATGGACCTCAGACGACGATGATTTGTGTTCAATTTTATTTTATTAGCCAAGCCAGCGCTGGGCTGGTGGACGAAAATTATGTCTGCATTTTCACGACGTTGATTAATTTCGGAGGCATATTCAAGGAGGGGTATAACGAAGGTAACATACAGAGACTTGGTAACATATGGATTCGAGAATTCTTTGGACCAGCGTTTTATAAAACCGAGAGTGGAATTAGTTCTATTGATTATACTTTCATAGTGGGCACGAAAACTAAGTTGCTTATCACAGATAACGTCTAAGTCACGAATGAGATTGACTACGGCAACAGGTTCGTTAATTATGAAACATTGACGTTGCAAGAAGGGACGGCGGTTCCGAAAGTATGTGATGGCCAGAGTTGCAAAAGCTTAATTGACTTTCTAGCTTAAGCTTGACTTTAATTCACAAGCTACCTAGTGAATTGAAAAAATTTAACTCATGAGGAAGTTAGTGACTTATGAATTAAAAAATTGTAATTCATGAGCAAGTCATCTACAGACTTATGACTTAATGATTTTTTAATTCAAAAATTCGCAACCCTGGTGATGGCTTGACATGTATTCACATTGAGCTCAAGGAAATTCAGTTGACACTAGTTAATGAAAATATTATGGTCAGTTTGAAGTAGTTGAGCGTCGTCCATGAATTTTATAGGTTTTGAAATACGCATGTCATCAGCTTAAATCTGAAGGTTCGATCCTTCTAGCTTAAGTTCAATATCATTCATAGTTAGCAAAAATATGAGAGGAACTAAATGGCTTCCTTGAGGGACATCAGATGTTGAGCCAATTGGGTTGGATCTGCAGGATCTAAATATAACTGTATAATTAGGATTAGTTAAATACGATTGAATCCAAGATAAAAACATTAATGGGAATTCATAAGCATTGAGTTAAAAAAAAATAACATTATGGGATACTTTGTCAAATGCTTTGCTAAAATCCGTTGCAATCGCATCGACTTCATGACCAGCTTCAAGGGTCTATACTTTGAGACATCACCCTTGGATCCTTTTTTATGAAAAGGGATAATGAAAGAATCTTTCCATATTTTTGGAAACAAACCAGAAGAAATAGATAGCTGGAAGAGAGCAGTAAGTGGTTGCGCTAATTCAGACGCATTTTTTGAGAACAACAGCAGGAATACCGTCTGGGGCTGAAGAGAAATCATCCTTTAGCTGGTTAATTTTTTCTAACTATTGACGAAGAACATAAATTAAACGAAGTTAAGGAGGTTCAAGTAACTGAAGTAATTAAGGTCTAGATCAGTGTTACTAGGAGAAATTGCTTGACCAAAGAAAAGGGCAAAAAAGTTAGAGATAGTATTAGGATCAATTGAGGAGGAATTTTGGTATTTCAGTGTTCAAGAATAACCATCAGATTTTCTTTTTGAATTAATAAATTGTAAGAAGTTTTAAGGGTTCGAAATAAGATCAGATTGAACTTGGGTAAGGTGGTTAGCGTAGAGAGATTCACACAAGTTTGAAAAGTAATTATGAGCTGAGACTTAATTGAAGAAGTCATGATTTGATTTTAAGCTAAGATATGCTTTCAAAGTTTATTCCTCCTATTCTTGAGAGAGCGACGTTCTTTATTATACCAAGATGGGGAAGAGCAGCGCGAAATAGCTACGGTTTTAGAGAAACAATTTTGGATCAGAGCATAAAAAGTGTCAATCTCAAAGTCAATACTGGATTCGTTGGAGATGAAATCAAATTTAATATTATCGATAAGATCGTTTAGTTTCGCGAAATTCGCCTTGCGGAAATTAAAAGTTTGAGACGTGAGGGGGTAAGGTTGTTTATTAACACATTCAAAAGCGAATGTGATAGAAAAGGGAGGATGGTAATTGTCAAGCTTAGAGAGGATATATGCACTCTCGATAACTTCGGTATTATGAGAATCAGATGAAAAAATAAGATCTAATTGTGGTCCCAAATAGTTTTTAACACCACTCATCTGGGCTAGATTAGAAGAAAGCAGCCGATCGGTAAAAAGAATCTCTTTTTCAGATGTGGCTTTGGACGAAACGAAGTAGAGCTCATCGTCAGAAGCTTCCCAAGTTAAACGAGGAAGATTGAAGTCCCCAATGATTATAATATCATCTTCAATTTTTGTTGATTCGACAACAAAATCAACTGCATCAACTAAAAGTTGATATTCACTTGTTGGCTGAGTGGGAGGTATGTAACAAGACAATAAGGGGATTCATGCAACGTCGTAAAACACTAGATAAGTTTATCTTTTGGTAAATGAAACTGTCAAATTTTGTATGGGAAATGGTTCACCCAAATTGGATAAAGTTATCTAGGGATTTTGCTGCGGAAACTTATACAAATTTATTTGGATAAACTTATACAAACGTCGTGATACATATGATGTCCCAGAAAACTAAAAAAAACTAATTATATACTATTGCACCTCGATTAGTTAGCGATAAACGTTGTGAATTAGAAGGTTCTTCATAGAAAAAAGTTGTAAAATATGTAAAACGTAATTTATACAAAATTGCGTTGTGAATAAAACGTAGTTTATACAAAACAAAATATATTAGGACGTCTACATTTACTCAACGATTATAAAAAAGTAAATTATTAAGGTAGAACTATGTATAAAGGGTCTTCTAAACCAATGAGAATCATTCGTTGACGACAACGAATCTACATCAACATCGTGTTGTTTTCATTGTTGTTATTGTTTTCGTCGTCTTCAACCAATGATTCGCATTGGCTTGGGAGGTTAAAGGCGCACCCAATTCAATGGGATTCATTCGTTGAAGACGACGAAAGCAACATTTACAACACGTAGTTGTCAATGAAACAACAACAACAAACAATACGAATATATCGAATACGTATATTTCGCATTAGTTCGGGAGAACTTTAATAGTCAGAAGCTGTCAGAAGCAGATGTCATAAACAAATGAAAAGTAGAATGCTGAACATTAAAAATCAGTCCTTGTCTCAACAAATTTCAGTTTCAATTCCGTGAGGTGCACTAGGGGCGCTCTTCACTTCCCAAAGCAAAAGTTAACGAAAATCAAGAAACCGACATTATGGGTGCGCCATATGATTTTTTCGTATTCTCTCATTTTCGTTTGACCACTGCCGTGAGCTTGCGACTATTACCACTATATTATTCGTTCGTTAAATCCAGATTAAAACTTTAATCCAGATGTATCCATTCATTTAATCCAAACATTAATCCAATTTTGTTTGATCTAATATCAAATTAATCCATTTGTATTAACCGCCATATTATTCAGTCGTTTAATCCAGTTTAGAACTTTAATCGAGATGTATTCACTTATTTAATCTAAAAATGAATCCCATTGAGTTTTAATCCAAGACTGAATAAAACGCGACTCGTGTACCTATCTAAAATTTGTGTATCCTTCCGAGAAATATATCTCCGCTTTCGCGTTGGTTTGGGAGAGGTTCTCCATTAAAAAATATCTTCGAAATCTGAACTGGTCCTATCTGGCACACACCTAATCTTTCAAATAATTTTTTTTCAGGAAACAATTTTTTTGCACAAATAACTTTTTGACGTTTGACGAACAGCTGGTTCAAATACGCAGCATTACGCAGAAAGGGTTTAATGTATTAGGAATAGTAATTAGCGAAGAATCAAGATTGAAATATAATGCCAAGAGAAAACCACGTCCACAGGATGTACTACTTGAGGAATCAATGTTGGGGCTACTATTGGTACTCATGGCATCTGCGATTTTTTTGAATTTGTGAAAAACGTTTAGAATTGACGTATGAAGCAAA
Organism: Leucozona laternaria; assembly: GCA_932273885.2. Lineage (NCBI taxonomy): Eukaryota > Metazoa > Arthropoda > Insecta > Diptera > Syrphidae > Leucozona > Leucozona laternaria. The sequence goes on along the minus strand of OW026366.1, from coordinate 70,318,085 downwards.
TGCAGATAGGTCGTTTTCAACATCAGTAGAAGTCAGACTGAAAGTTTTATCAAATAAAATAAATATTCTTAAGAGATCATTGGTGTTAGTTGGGAGACCTTCTTGATAATTGGATACCATAACGTTGGTTACAACATCAACACAAATAGCAGCATGTTTGTCATGAAGATATGCCAAATACAGGCGCACATTTGCATAAATGCGGTGATCTCTTAGACGTGAAAGAACATAGCGGCCATCGTCGGCGTCGTCGTTTAGGTCACCAAATTGCCTAGTCATTTTGACCTTAGGAGGAATTAGAGGACCATGGAAAGGGGGTGATACTTTAGGGTTAATGTGACGTGAAACTGAGGGTAAACTGTCACTTGTAGTGAGGGAAGGATTAGGATAATTTTCAGGATTTATGGGGGTAATAAAGGGTTTTCCAATAAGACGTGTTATTTTGATATTCAAAGAAAAATGGCATTTTTTGAGATAAATGATCGGATGTTCATGTTCATTATAAAGAGGAAGGTATGCCGTTAATAATGGAACACAACATCAGCCAAATGGCCGCCACGACCACGCTTACAGGACCATATCCTTTTCATGAAATTTTCCATAACCAAATCGCAAAGTGGCTGCCCTATGTCCTCGATAGCCTCACGAATTCTTTGAGGTCTTGAATCGACGCTGGGCTGTTGGCGTAGACCTTATCTTTCACGTGGCCCCAAAGGAAGAAGTCGCAAGGTGTTAAATCACAAGATCTCGGTGGCCAATTGTGATGACCTCTTCGAGAGATAACACGGTCCGGAAACTTTTCCCGTAAAAGATCGATGGTTTCATTGCTTGTGTGGCACGTAGCGCCGTCTTGTTGAAAGTAAACGTTGTCCAGATCAATACCATCCAATTCCGGCCATAAAAAATCATTAATCATCTCTCGATAGCGCAATCCATTGACCGTAACTGTTGCTCCAGCCTCATTTTCGAAAAAGTCAGGTCCAATGACCCCGCCGGACCATAAACCGCACCAAACAGTCACGCGTTGAGGATGGAGAGGCTTTTCAACAATAACTCTTGGGTTTTCCGAGCCCCAGATGCGACAGTTTTGCTTGTTGACGTAGCCTCGGAGGTGGAAATGGGCCTCATCAGTCAAGATGATCTTTCGATGAAATTCCGGATCATTTTCATGCATTTCAAGGACCCAATCAGCAAAGACACGACGTTGTTGATGATCAGCCGGCTTGAGTTCTTGTGTTAACTGAACTTTATAAGCCTTAAGACCCAAGTCTTTATGCAAAATACGGTGTAATGACGTTTGTGGAATGCCTAATTCCAAAGAACGACGAGGAATGGACAAACCTGGGTTTTCTTCAACACTTTGGGCTACAACAGCAATATTCTCAGTTGTTCTTGAGCGACGTGCACGGGTTTTATTCTTCACATCACTAACTTGTCCCAACAGCTCGAAGCTCGAATTTGTCCACCAATTTCTGTATTGCGGTCCGACAAGGTGCTTCACGACGACCCAAAAATGTTTTAGTTTTACGAACCGTCTCTGCCAAATTTTCACCATTTTTATAGTGAATTTTAATTTTTATCAATGGCGTAGTTTCTTCTTGTCAAATGTCAAAAAATGACAGCTTCAAAAGTGACAGCTACCGAAATAGTGGATTGAGAGTATGAGATTGGATAAAATTTCGATATTTCCCAGTTGGGGATAGTTTGGAGATATAGGGTGTTCAGCGGGAATTTTTCAACTTTAAATTTTGATCGTCGAAATACTAGCAGGTTGAGGTAAGCAGGAGGGGTATCATTCAAAGCGAAGGATTTGCGGAATTGTTAGATAGATAGATTTATTGGTTTCATTTTAAATTAATTAACAATGAGTTTAATACATTAATTTTAAGGCATGACTTAAAGCCGTCTGCCCGAGTTTGACTAACTTTATAAAAGTATTTAAAAAGATTCTTTAACGATCGCTCTTCTATATTTTATTGATTTTTGACAGTAGTTATACAGTGTAATCCATTCGCTCCCATTCAAAATGTTTTTCATCTCCAATTCATCCAAGTTTTTTTTTCCATAAAACTGAAGTCTGAATTCACCTAGTATATAGGACACCTACCCAAGATATGATAAATGTTCTCCCTCTCACGTAGATTGCACAGAGAGCAAACGAGTGGTAGGTCTTCCCTATGTGGGATAAAATTTAAGTCCATTATTTCACCTCTAACTTTAAAAATTCTAGAAATAGCATCAATTGAGTAACTTTCGTTGAAGTATTTGTTTTCACATAGGTTGTAATTCAGACTTGCATATATTTCTCTGTGCACTGAACTTTTAACATGTTCGATGCTATCGGCGTGCATTTTCTCATCGACTGCTGACAGGAATTCGTGAAACTCTTCTTTCCATTCACAAATATTTTCCGTGCTTATTGTCAGGTTGTACCCACAGTATTCTGACAACGACTTCCATTCCTCATAAAATAATATTTTGGTTTCGATAACGTGTTTTGCTACACGTTTAATCAGTCTCTCACCATCTTACGATATGCATCTCAGAATGAAGTTGAGATTAAGTTTCAGTGTTTCCACAAATAATGGCGGGAGTCCCGTTTCAACCAGCAACATGTTATTTGGAGTGCACTGCGGTAGCTTAAATATCCTCTTTAAAAAGAAGCGAAGCAGTTTTTGGACCGTATCATAATGCTTATAGCCCCATAACTGGGCTCTATACAACATTATTGACTTAAAAACTGCCTGGAATATTTGATATTTGATTTTCATGGATACATTTTTATCTTCCAGAAAGTTTTTCCACGTTAACTTATGGCGGTTTTAGATACTGTAAGCTTCTCCTTAAAGTGTTGTTCCATGCTCATGTTACTACAGATACCCAAATATTTATAGGATTTAACCGTTTCTATTTCCTGTCAAAAAACAATTTTTCGTTTCGTGAGTATCTACCTCCTCCCTTTCTAAAAACCATTGTTTTTGATTTCGTCGTGTTAACCTGTAACCTCCACTCTGCACAATATTTTTGTAGTTGACTTATCATTCCCTGTAATCTTTCCGGGGAGTCTGCCAGTAGCACTAGATTATCTGCATACATCAAAACATTGATTAGTGTCCCGCCTATCCTCACGCCTCCTCAAAGGTGTTCTGAAATGTCGTCGATATACATCACAAATGCTTGAGGGCTAAAATTGCATCCCTGGTTTACACCTGTAAGAATTTCGAAAAAATTTGATAGTTGCTTTCCGTCCCAGACTGCTGATGTCGTTTTTTTGTACAGGTTTTCAATCAGTTTTCCAAATTTCCTAGATGCACCAACATTATATAACTTATATAAGAAGAGGGCACTTCTATATACATTATCAAAGGCTGGTTTAAGATCTACGAAGAACGCATATAGTTTTTTCTTTGCTCTGATGAAGCTCTGCGCTACCGTGTTAAGAATAAAGATTTGATCTATTGTCGAGTAATTCTCACGGAACCCTGCCTGGAATTCACTAAGAATGTTATTTTGTGAAGTCCAATCTTGGAAACGTTTTGCTAAAACACCCATTAGTATTTTCAATCCAGAATTTAAAAATGAAATGGCTCTGTAGTTTTCTCCTTGGTTGGGATCGCCCTTTTTAGAGATTGGGAAAATCACACTTTGTTGAAAGCTATTCGGGATATCTCCTGTTTCAAAAATTCGATTGAATTCTTTAGTGAGTATTTGTAACAAGGAATTATTTGCGTATTTGAAGAATTCAACTGGTATCCCATCCGTACCCGGTGCTTTTCGATCTTTGCTCTTATTTAACCACAGCCTTACTTCTTCCTGTGTAATGGGACTATCCAAGAGATCACACTTTGTATCTGGAACTGCATGTTGAAAACTAGACTGATGAAGTATGGAGTTGAGTGGATTCAGGTTTTTTTTTTGAAATGTTGTTCCAATTGATTGGCGCTTATGTTTAGACCAATTTTGAACTTTTTCCCATTTTTCTTGTTAAGGAGTTTCCTAAGAGTTACTGGGTCCCTGCATTGGGATATTTCAACTGCCAAGGAGGTCTGAAAATCAAGTTTCTTCTTTTGGCATGTGGTCTTGTATTTGCATTTTGCGTGAAGATACATTTGGTTCATCGTATTTTCGGTATAAATCAAGTAGACGAAATGATTTTTTTCTTTGCTTTTCGCAGTCAGAGTCGAACCATGGCTCTTAATAATCTTTTATTTTTTTTTTCTGAGGTAAAAGGTCGATAGCGGTTTTGACAATCTGTGTAATATCGTCCATATTGCCAATTGTAATTACAGCTTCAGTCAGTCTACTCAGGTTACGTCTGTAGTTTTCTGCTTGGGTATGATTCCATTTATATCTGGGTAGTAAATTTATTGTAACCTCCCAAGATTTCATGTCACACGTATAAAAATTAAAAGTTGTAACTATTGGTAGGTGGTCTGAGAAATTTTGTGTTTCTACCTCAAAATTTGTAATCAAATGGTTCCATTCCCCTCCGCTTAGGCCTAAGTCAATAACTGAGCTTCCTTGGGCACCCAAAAATGTATATTCACCTTGTAAATCTCCCTTTGTACATCCATTTCGTATTTCCAGTCCATACTCACTGCAGGAGTCCAATAATTGACAGCCTTTTCGATTCAATACCAAATATTTAGAGTTTCGCAGTCGTAATGCTACTTCTTCCTCAAAATTCGGCACCAATAATTGCTGAGTTCCAGGGGCCCAACTATGTAACTCGATTCTACTTTTGATTCTATTCGAAAGTTGAATCCCATTCTACATTCAAATGGTACTATGTATGAAAATAGAATCGGATGCCAGTAATGCCAATTATTTCCCACAAAATATCCGAATTTGGATCGAGTCTCGCATAGTTTTTGACATAATTAAGAGTAAAAAAAAAAAACAATAAGCAATAGAGCTTCTGTCGGAGCAATAAACAAAAGAATTTATTGTGAAACTTTTTATTAAAATAACAATATCTTAATACAAGAAACGTGGAAAGTGTCGCAATTTGGATTAATTTCGAACAAATTCAACGCCCGCGATTTAGAGACAAATCCATTTGTGTTGTTTTGTGTTTCTATTGTTTAACTTTTTCCATCGGATTACGTACACGGATCTTAAATATCACTACCACAGTGGTATCAGCATTTAAATCATTAAACATATTTTTCCGTTTCGATTTGTGTCTGAGGTTCGATTGTTTTGAAATACCCTTTCCACAAATTAGGTTAATTTATTGAACAAAAATAATGGAACTGATGCACCTTCATTTCAGCGGTTCTTGACGATTCCCCGTGCAGAAAACATTAAATTAATAGTTTAATGAAATATTGAATAAAAGATTTACAATTTTGAATTTCCTTTTACTTAAATTTTCAAAGAAAAGTTCCTTTACTCAATCTACTCGCAAACACATTTGATATAGAATGAAAATTTGCGAATTCGAATGACTTTGACGTTAACTTTCGAATTATATAGTACGAATAAGTTTCCGAATTTAACAAAAATAGTTGGCATTACTAGATTTGTTCGATTTTCGTATATTAGAACTTGCTATAGAGTTACAGAGTTCCAATTTTGCGAATCCGATAATTTTAATTGTAGAATCGAATTACATAGTTAGTAGGGCCCCAGTCCTGGCATTAAACTCGCCCGTTAGGAGGATATTGGTTTGATGATGCAGGTTGTTCATAGCATCTCTTAGTCTCTGTAGATCGGATTCCCATTTTGGTCCTTGTGATCCGTTCAAATAAACTGGAATGATTTGGCACTTGCAGCCCCAAGGGAACGTTACTTGAATATTGAAGAAACTGCAGACCATTGATTCCTGAAATTCGATTTTTATTTCAGTTAGGTTCTTTTTGTATCCATACAGACATCCTATACTCGCACATCCTTTAATATTCCTTACACCAGGTGTCCAACAAAGTAAATAACTTCCAAAATAGTTTTCAAAATTCTTTTCTTTACCTTCTAAAAGGTGTGTTTCAAACAAACAGAATAATTCAAATTCATTGACATATTTAAAGAAATCAGAAAATAAGATTTTACTATTTAAACCACATATTATGTTATAACTTAAAATTCTATAATTAACATTTCTTACGTAATTTTTACTCAAAACTAAACTTGGGCAGACGGAAATTTCTTAAACCTGTTTTATAGAAGTGGCAGCCCTGTTTTTTTCTATTTTGTAATTGTTTCTTATTATTAGATAGAGTTGCTTCATCTCCACACCTAGATGGCGCCGCCAATGTATTGTAGGTTTCTCGATCGCCAGCGGAATTGTTAATCGCCATGAGTCACTGGTCGGGAGCGCACTATGCTTTGCGGTGGAGCTGGTACGTGCGCGTCGCGCTTTTGTACTCATTTTAATATGCGGCGACTGATGTCGTTTTCCATTGGATGTCCGGAAGCATCCGAAACTCTTCTGAAACCATTCCATTGGCAAAAACAACAGTCAACCGAAGCTTCTGAAAAGATAATTCCCTCAAGAAGCTTTAATACATTTAAGCTTAAGTCAGTGGCAGGGTTGCCACCTTTTGAAAAAATTTCCGAAGTAGATTTGCAAAAAAAAATGCAGTAGATTCAGTGTTTTTGCAGTAGATTTATATTTTCGAGAAACAAATTTTGATTGGTTAGTTATTGAAAGTTCTTGGACCTCAGCGTGCGTCGTCGACACTGTTATTAAAAAAAAACGCTTCTTTTTAAAAATCTAACCAAGAAAATCTGCCTGGCTATTACTATGTTAAAAGTACATTCTTAAAAATATCAACTTACAAACTTCTGATGGGACCAGCAACTTGATCAACACATTGATTTTCCTCCTAATTTCGTAAATAAATACAAATAAACTTATATTCGTATCAATTTTTAACCATTTAAATCAATTTTACCTTTTTGCGTGCAGATTGATTTGAAAATTTAACTATCTTTTGTCCTTTTCTCACAATAAAAACAAAAAAACAAACTCAAATAAATAAAAACGTTGCCTTCACAGATTTGCTGAGACAGTTTTTAATTGTCATCAAAACAAAACCGATACCCGAAAGCTGTAAGCTATAAGCTAAAATTAAAGGGTGGCTTTCGTGAAGAATGAGAATGACTGCATTCAATGACAGAATAGAAAAATTATTTATGGAATATTTATTGAAAGATTTTTTTTTTCGTAAAATCAAAAGTGCAGTAGATTTGATTTGAAGGCAGTAGATTTATTTTTCGAAAAAAGTGCAGAAGATCATTAGGTTAGGTTAGGTTAGGAGGGGTGAAAATACGGCGAGGCGCATCATCGCACTCGGATCTCAATGGATCCATTGTGGTCCCCAGGAAATAGTTGAGGTGAAGGAAAAGGATGGGTGGGAAGGAGATAGAGGAGTTTAGGTGTGGGTATGAAGGGCCTCCTTGAACCAACCCGAACATTGAATAAATTTCAGGATGTTTCTTAGTGGCAAAAACGAGATGTCGCTCAGTTCGTCAAAGAAGTAATCTCCGAGGGCCATTTTTCTAGTTCTTACTAAGCTGGGGCATTCACAAAGGAAGTGATAGGAGCCCTCCTCCGCCTCTTCATCTTGAAACCCTCTGCATAAGTCGGATGAGCTGATGCCCATTCTGCGCATGTGGGTTCCCATTGAGTTGTGACCCGTTAGGATTCCAACCAAAAGGGGTAGTTGAGGTCTGCTTATTTTGAGATGGAAGTCTGTTTTTTTCTTTGAGATGTCTGGCCATAGATTCCTCGAGACCCGACAAGTATCAAGAGCTGACCATCTATCGTTTGCGGCTTCGAGGAAACATTTGCGAATTCTGCCTTTTTCTTGTTCTAGTGGCATAGAAACGGAAGAATCAGTTTGGCTTGGATTAAGAGAAGATCCTATTTTGGCCAGTTTATCCGCCATTTTGTTTCCATATATGTCACGATGTCCTGGGACCCATCGACGGGTAACTGTATTTGATGCATTGAGTAGTTTTAACTCATTTCGGCAACATTCTACCAGTTTAGACTTTGTGACAATTGAAGCAATTGATTTAATTGCCGCCTGACTATCAATGAAGATGTCGATGTTTCTATTTACAAGTTCATGGCACTAGTAGATCCAATACATGCGAGTCTCTGAATTTTTGTTATAGTTTTTAGATTGGTTGCCTTTTCTAGGGCTGGCCACCAAACCAGACATGCGTACGTCAAAATTGGCCTTATTATGGCTGTGTACATCCAATGAATGGTTCTGGGGCTGGGACCCCATATTTTTCCAAAAATTCGACTACAGGTATAGAATGCTACTGAGGCTTTCCTCTTTCGTTCTTTAATATTTTCTTGCCAATTTAACTTACGGTCTATTACCAAACCAAAATATTTTGCCGTACCAGTGATCTGGAGCGGAGTCCCATTTATGGTGGGAGGATCTATGTTCGGAATATCATGTTTTATTGTAAACAAAACTAGTTCTGTCTTAAGTGGGTTGACATTTAGTCCGCAATTACTGGCCCAATTACTGAGCTTGTCAAGAGATGTTTGCAAAAGCTCACACAGTGCAGGTATAAATTTACCTGACTCCATTATCACAATGTCGTCGGCGTCAGCAACGACCTTCACACCGCTTAGACTGAGTTTAACTAGAATCTCATTTACGACTAAAAGCCGAAGCAGGATGGATAACACCCCTCCTTGCGGAGTTCCTCTGCATGTCCTAACTTTTAGCTTGCTATGACCCATTTCTGCATTTACAAGTCTCGTTTGAAGCATAGAGTCAATCCAGTTCGAAAGCATCGGATCAATATTAAAGGAGTCTAGGGCTCGTAGGATTGAGCTGTTTTCAACGTCCGTCTATGTCCAGGAATGCTCCCAGGGTAAATTCATTGAATTGGATTGATTTTTCAATCGTGCGACCACTTCATGAAGTGCCGTCTCAACAGATTTGCCCTTCATATACGCATGTTGGGCCTGTGAGAGGATACTAACATTAAGTTTTAGGCGAATGTGTGTTTCTATTAGTCTTTCTAAGGTCTTCAGAAGAAAGGAGGATAGGCTAATCGGCCTGAAGCCTTTCGCTTCAGTATGAGTGGGCTTGCCTGCTTTCGGAATGAAGACAACATTGACTTCTCTCCAACTAGATGGAATGTACTTAATGTTCAGACATTGTCTAAAAATGTCCACTAGAATTGGAACAATTATGTCTTTAGAACTTTGAAGCATAATCGGCATTATGCCATCAGGTCTCGCAGACTTGTATGCTGAGAAAGAGTCAATGGCCCAAGCCACCTTCCTACTATCTACGATTTGATTGCCAATATTAGAGATTGTACTAGTGGTCGATTCACTGTCCACAGGAGATGGATCAACCACACATCCTGGGAAGTGAGTGCTCATAAGTGACTCTAAAGTTTCGGAGCAGGTGTCAGTCCAGATATTATCGGGTCTTTTTAAAAAAGCCGGCAGGAGTGTTGACCTTTCACATGACTTTCCTTAGCCTAGCGGCATCATTTGTAGACTCAATGTCTGTACAGAATTTGCGCCAGGCTGCTCTTTTTGCGTAAGTGGTTCGGTTTTTATATAAGTTCTTGCTGATCAGTAGATCTACTGCAATTGCAGCAAAGTGACAACCCTGGTCAGTGGCAGTAGAGGATAGATAGATATTTCTCTTGCAGGCAAATACAAAATACTGACCTGGCAGGGCATTTAACCGACACGACGCTTCACGAATACAATGACAACATTTCAAAGTTGAGTAGAATTAGTTAGCACTGTTCCATTGGATTTCAGCATGAGTGAATCCCCGAGTGAAGCCAATGGAAAATGACATAAGTGATGGGCCGAGCACGCAACTTATATGGTCGTGGGTACAAAGATTCAGGCAAGAAGGAACAATGGTCAATAGACTTATTCCTGGACCATCAACGTCAGCAACAACGCCAGAACATGTGCCTCAAGTTCGAATTGAAATGATTGCCTCCACAGGAATAAAAAATCAACAGTGCATGTTATTTTGAAAAAGAAATTAAAGCTCCACCCGTACAAAATGCAAATTGTTCAGTATCTCAACGAAAGTGACTATCCTTTGGAAAATCCTTCGCCAGAACAATGCTGGAACGTTTTCGGACAGCACTTACGCTTGGAAACGAAATATGCGACACTGGTGCCCCAACAACCCTAGAGAACGCCATCAAAAACGTTTACATTGTTTAAAAACGACAGTTTGGTGTGCCATTTCATCGAGCGGGGTAATTGACTCCACCGCAAACGCGCGGCGCGCTCCCGAGCAGTGACTCATGGCGACTAACAATTGAGAAAATCCTGCGCTTTGAATGATATCCCTCCTGTTTACCTCAACTAGCTAATCGCAATTTAAAGTTGAAAAATTCCCACTGGACACCCTATAGAAGTATTTGAGTGTTGGCACTGGTTGAAAAACACTCCTTTTTTTTATTTTGCTAAAAGTTGAAGTTGGGTTTGGAATTTGGACTGGTGATGGTACTACATTATAACTACAATGTGTAGAGGAAGAGGAACTTTGATTAGGAACTTACTTAGAGCTAGGGTTAGACTTAGAGCTAGACTCATTCATAAAATTAAAATAAGATCGATTTATCCATGGTTGAATAATTATGCCCTTTAGTTCGAGAACGTTGTTGACTTGATTGAGAAAGAGCCATTCATATTTAATGGGGATATCGATTTTGAAGGAGCGGGACTTCTTTGATATGAGTTGGAAAGATACGTCGGGTATATGTTATTTTCTATTGAACAAAATCTGTAACCGAGATATATTTGCTGTTCTTAGAGTGCATTTTACAAAAAACGAAGATAAAGATTTGGTGTTAAATTTCTAAGTCACATAAGACGGTTTTCCCATTCAAGAAGCGTCCATGATGTCCCAAAGGGAATGCCCATTTTACTATGGAGCTTTGGCCCAGAGTGTACAGGAACGAGTTTGGTATCAAAAGAAAGGTGACGTGAAGCCCGATGCATGGGTAAAATTTTTTCAAATCGTGCATGGGAAAGTCGAGATATTTTTAGCTTGAAGTTGACGATTGCAAAATAAGGACTTCAGATTTTGTTCAAAATAATTGTCCATAACGGGAGGAATAATTGATGTAGAAAAATGATATTAGCATCGAATGAAAGGTATTATAAATAATATTAAAATAATATTAAAGTTATTTTGATATGCTAAACACATTTTGAGATATTTAGTTTTAAATTCTAAAAAAGCCGCTTTTTTTGTGGTCTTTGTCACACCGGTATTTTAAAAAAATCAGTAATAACATATACTTTTTTCAGCTCTAATGAAAAGATTATTTTATTACCTTTAATTTGATATAAAATGAAGTGTACCTAATTATATCATCATCATCGTCGGCTCGACAACCGGGGTCCGGTCCTGGCCTCCTTCAACAAGTCTCTCCACCCATCCCGGTCTCGAGCCGCCGCCATCCAGTTGCGCACCCCAAGGCTCCGGGCGTCCTGGTCTACGCCATCTCTCCAGCGCAAGCATGGTCTACCACGCTGTCGTCTACCATAGAATGTACAACAAAGAACTTTCCGAGCAGGTTCCTCTTCGCTCATGCGAGCTAGGTGCCCTGCCCACCGGAGTCTACCGAGCTTAATTTTTGTCACGATATCTGCTTCAAGGTAGATTGCGTACAATTCATGATTGTACCGTCTCCGGAATCGTCCTTCCTCACATATGGGGCCAACAATTCTCCTTAAGACTTTTCTCTCGAACGCGGCTAAGAGGTCGGAGTGCCTTTTGCTAAGCACTCAAGTCTCGGATCCATATGTGAGTACTGGCAGGACCATGGTCCTGTACAGCAGCAGTTTTGAAGTTATGGTGAGATTTCTGGATTTGAAGAGCTTTGACAAACTATAGTAGGCTCTGTTGGATTTGAGAAGCCGCCCGCGTATTTCTTCTTCTATATTGTTATCGGCTGCTACTATTGACCCAAGGTATTTAAAGGATTGCACCACTTCAAATTCGTGCTCCGCTACCTGGATTGTTTGACCAACTGTTCCTCTCGCATTCGACGCCACCATGTACTTTGTTTTACCTTCACTAATGTGCAGCCCCAGATTTGGTGCCGCCTGCTCGATCTGGATGAAGGAATCATGTACAGCTTGCTCAGTTCTTCCGATGATGTCGATGTCGTCTGCGTAAGCCAGTATCTGGCTGGACCTGTTGACGATGGTCCCTCTTGTTGCAGTGCCAGAGTCACGGATTGCTTTCTCCAACGCCAGGTTGAAGAGGAGGCAGGCCAAACCATCCCCTTGTCGGAGTCCATTAAAGATGTTGATTGGTTTGGATAGCAATCCGGCTATTTTTACTTGGCTTGTTACGTTGGTCATGGTCAACCTACATAGTCGTGTCAATTTATTTGGGATGCCGAATTCTCTCATGGCTTTGTAAAGTTCTACCCTGGCTATGCTATCGTAGGCGGCCTTAAAGTCTATAAACAGGTGGTATGTTGGGATGTTAAATTCTAGACATTTTTCCATCGCCTGCCTAAGGGTAAAGATCTGATCAGTTGTTGATTTGCCTGGAATGAAACCACACTGATATTGTCCGATGATGGTTTTAGCGTATGGGGTTATCTGGTCTTGTAGGATAGAGGAGAGTATCTTATAGGCGGTACTCAACAACGTGATACCTCTATAATTGCTGCACGTTGTGACATCTCCCTTCTTATGTGTGGGGCAAATTATACCTTTTCGCCAGTCTTCTGGAATTTCTTCATGCTCCCACACGTGCACTATAATCTCATGAATTGCTTGACGTAAAGCTGGCCCACCGTGTTGAAATAGTTCGGCTGGTATACCATCGGCTACCTAAAAATAAACAAACACATTTTCTAAAGGCATCTTATTATGCCTATGAACCAGGAAAGATAGATTATAGGGTACAAAATATGCACGACTTGATCGTACGAACTTTTTTTTTGTGGTTAACAAATGTATGTAACCACACATTGAAGGTGCATTGTGTATATATTTAACGAGAAAATATTAAGAGAGTCAAAAGTAACCACTAAAAAATTGATTTTTTTGTTTGATATTTTGTTGTTTATAAATCAATATTTTTCAAAATGTTTAAATGCTATATTATTTATACTATTGAGAAGCACGCGATTGATTGCATTGCATTATAACAAAATCGGTCGCACCATCAAAAAGTTATACTTGAATAACCCAAAAATAAGACCATTTTCTAAAATCCGTTTAACACCAAATTCCGTTATACGATTTTGTTAATAAAACCTGATCGCAGTTTTCTTACAATTGACTTAGTTATTAGAGGTACGAAGTTTAATCAAAATCGTAATATACGTTTTCGAGAAAATTAAAAAAAAATAAAATATTTGTATGGCAGCTAACCGTTCTAGATGAGCTAAATCCAAAATTCGAATTTATCCTCTAGGGAATCACATAAAAATGCTCTGTACCAAGTTTGAAGCAAATCGGTTCACCCGTTTGGGCTCTAACTCAAATTACAGTGGACGCACAGACGCACAGACGGGTTTTAAAATAAATAATAGTGGATGTAAAAAGGAAATACTATTTTTAACGGTTTTAATCCGAATCATTTATCAATAAAATATGGTCCAAGAAGTCAGCAGGTGGCGTAATATTGTGTTCCAGCCTTGAAAAACTTAAATACCAAATTATATATAGTCATCACCATCACATAATAATTTAGTGCCTTTTGAGGAATGTTTTGTTTATTATTAGGAATTTATGTGATAAAGTACAATTTATTTTACATGCAATTAAAGGTAGTAAAATAAGCTTTCCATTGGAGCTAAGGAAAGGATATGTCATCACTGAATTTCTTGAAATATCGGTGTGACAAAGTCCGCAAAAAAAAGTGTTTTTTTTAGAAGTTAAAACTCAATATCTCAAAATATGTTTATTATATCAAAATAACTTGGTATTATTTTAAAGTGCCTTTTGAAAAATACCTTTCATTTGATACCAATATGATTTTCTACGTCAATTATTCCGCCCGTTATGGACAATTATTTGGAACAAAATCTGAAATCCTTATTTTGCAATCGTCAACTTCAAGCCCGAAAATCTCGACTTTCCCATGAACGATTTTGAAAATATTTTACTCATGTATCGGGCTTCACGTCACCTTTCATTTTATACCAAACTCGGTCGTGTACACTCTGGGCCAGAAATGGACAATTCCCTTTGTCAACTTTTGTAGAAGGGAAGCTGATGTTAACATCTTCGACAGAGTTGTGTAAATTTTTAAGTTCAGCATGCGAGAAAACGTTGTTGGTGATGTTGTTAGAAGTCGGTGTAGGGGGATCAGATAACGGTGGCGTACAATGTTTCGTAGCTAGTAGGTTGACATTGATAATCTCAGAAGAGTAAAAGTTGTCAAGATCTCGAAATTCAATTTGCAGTGATTTATTGTTAGATCCAGAGTCACATGAAAAAAAAATTACTTTTCGTAGACAAAAGTCTCATCGCTTCTGACATCCTAGAGATAGCGGAACGGATGGCAGCAGATTCATTTACTAACATCTGCAACGTTTATTGTTTAAAACCTAAGAACAAGATTACTCACTTCGATTTACCAAAACTAAAATATTAAATGAAACGCAAAGAATTTGTATCGTTGGGAAAAAATATTGATTAAAAAACCCAACCTTTATTTTACCTCACGCTAGCTTGCGTTCGCCTTGCTCGGTATTCTATTAAAGACTAAAAAGTATATTACATTTCACATTTTATATTTTCTTATATTCTAAAAGAAGGATACCAATATAGGTTTTAAAGTAGGAAAAAGAAAACATACAGCCCTATTCTGCTATTCACGTGAATCGTACTTTCGATTCACCCATTCGATTCCCTTTCGCTCTACCTTTCCATTCTGCTATCCGTCGGGTGAACTTCATTATCCCAAACCAATTTGACATTCACGTGAACAGCTGTTCATGTGAAAATCTTCCGAAATTTGCGTAAATTGTTTTGGTTATCATTTTAAATTAATAAAAACAACAAATATAAACAGTTATTAAACTTTTTTCCACTTCCAACCAGAGGAATAAGAAAATCAACAAACAGAACACTTGTTTTTTGAAAAACTGGATTTAATTTCATTGCCGTAAATAGAGGGATGAATTGATCTCTATTTGTTGTTCTACCCCGAAAAATGAAAATAAGCTATCATTTACAGACAAATATTCTAAATTAGGCAATAAACTAGATTTTACTTATATTTTACTAATCACTTCCCAGGCAATCCAATAAAAATGAAAAAATCCGCAACATTTCATAGGCGGATCTGAATTGTATAGAGTGAATGCGTTCAAGTGAATAAGAGAATACCGTGGAGTATTACCGACTTTACCTACTTTAACCCAGATTCACTTCGAATGAATAGCAGAATAGTGATTAGTGAAAATTCAACAAAAATTCCCCCCGATGAATAGCAGAATAGGGCTGATATATACTCGTATGCCCTGCATACGATACAGTCCCGACGAAAACGGGTGTTTTCCATTTAGACCCCCTTTCGGATAGACTTGCACATGGGCTCATATTCTGCTGATAGCTCGTCATAATGTTCCTGTCAGGAATTGATATCCAGCTAGCTCCTGCTTATGCAATTGAAAAGAAAGTTAAAATATATGTATGTATATATATAGCAAAAAATTTGAGTTACTTTATCAAAAATGTGTATGTTTGAAATATTCTAGGATAATGGGTAATAATAACGAAAACAATCACCTTACTTTTAGTTGCAAATAGCTAGCTCATCCTGCCGCCTGTGAACTTACTGATGCCTTGCGCCGCATGCTTACCCACTTGCTATTATTCGTCTTCATTGGTCGTGTCAGCTGTTAGTATGTAGATTTTCTGCACGGGTCTAACTAGTTGTCCTGTTTCTGTCTGCAGAACTACAGATCTTACCAATCCGTCCTTGCTTTTTATGAGCTCGCTTATTCGTCCCAAGGCTGGCGGAAAGTTCTCGCTTTTTATTATAGCTAGTTGTCCTAGTCTCAAACTCTCCTTTTCTCTTCTCCATTTCTTTCGCTCTTGCAACGTGCAAAGATATTCCTCTTGCCACCATTTCCAGAAATGATTAAACATTGTCTGCCTTTCTTTCCATAGCTTTAGCTTAATACCCTCCGTTCTTGGCTCTTCAGCTATCCTGAATGGTAGCGGTAACACTATGGGTTCACCAATCAGAAAATGACCTAGAGTCAAAGCTTGCACATCCATCGGATTATCGCTGAGGGGATGAATAGGACGCGAATTCAAAATCTCCTCGATCCCTACCAATAGCGTCAAGTCCAATATACGCTGACCTACTACCCTTTTCAGATGAAATTTCATCGACTTTACTGCCGCTTCATATATACCCCCTTGGTGTGGGGCAGCTGGCGTCATGAAGACCCAATCAGTACCTCTCTTGCTCAGCTTGTTAAATAGCTCATGCTCTTGCCATTCCTTCCAAGCTTGTTTAATTTCTCTCGCGGCACCAACAAAGGACGTGCCATTATCGTAATACAAGCGCTGACAGTGTCCTCGCCGACTGACAAACCTATCATAGCATGCCAAGAACGAGACGGACGTCAAATCACCGACCATGTCAATATGAACGGCCCTGGTCTTTAAACACACGAATATCCCAACCCAAGCTTTTTGCTGAAATTTGCTTTGAAATTTTTAGTATAAACGGTAAGGCACATCATTATTTGCACTGCGCCATGCTTTGTCTGTTGGTGCACACTGTCAATGATCAACCAAGCCAACCTCGAGCTATTCGGTATGATTACGGGATGGCGCATCTCATAATCACCACATGCTCGCTCCAGCCTTCTTCCTACTCGCAACATGTTATCATCATCGAAAATTGGCCTGAACGCCTCAATTCTACTATTCTCCGTTAGCTCTTTATCCATGCGCTGAGATATTATATCCTTGCCATATGCTTTCACTTATGCTCTTTTTATCAGATAGCGCATTGCCGCCGCCCTTTCTGCTATCGTCAGCAATGTGGACGTTATCTCACCTCTTTAAAGTTTCTTAACCCTTGCTCTCAGTTTTCGCCTTCCGGCCGCAATTTTCAATCTGTTTATGTAGTAAAATACATAACCTAGTATACTGTTAGCTTTCTCCAAGCTGTTTGCGTATTCCTCTATAGGAACGATAGCTTGCTCCGCTGGCATCCATATACCTAAACTCTCCTTTAATGACATAGCAACACAACAATGCATCTCAGTTGTCACCGTTGAAGGGATCTCGCTTGTTATGGCATTAGCTGGCCATCTGGACTCCGGGGAGCATAGCCAATCTGGCCTATGCAACCAAAGCTCACTATTTACTAAATCAGCTGGCATCACACCTCGGCTCAACAGATCAGCAGGATTCTCTTTTGTCCCGACGTGCCGCCACCTTCTGATATCCGTACTTGTTTGGATAGATGATACACGATTGGCCACGTAAGTCTTCAGATCTCGCGGAAACTTTTGCAACCAATGCAGCACCACCATAGTAAGCCCACTCCTTTGCATTACGCAACTCTGCCATCAGCTGGCTTAACAGCTCCGCAGCGGCTAGCTCTAGACGCGGTATAGTTACTGTTTTGAGCGGTGCTACTCTTGTCTTAGAAACCACTAGCTTGCTTATAATCTTACTATCAGCTGTGTCTACACGCATATATATGGCTGCACCATAGGCTGTCATTGATGCGTCTGAGAAGCCATGTATTTGCCCTTTCGCTCCCTTGCCCATACCTAGCCACCTATCAATGCGGAATCTCTCCAGACATTTCACTTCTTTTCAAAGCGCTAACCATCGCCCTCTTATTTCAGCTGGCACCTCTTCATCCCATTGGAAACTCAATCGCCACATATCTTGTACTAAAATCTTACCCAAAATAGTCACTGGCGAAATATATCCATTTGGATCATATAGCTGTGCTATGCAAATTATAAAATTTATAAATTTATTTCGGTTTTAAAAAATATCAATCTTTATTTTACACAACTGATCATCTCGATCTCTCGATGAAGACTTAAAGACTAACTTACAATTTTCTTTCTTAAAGATACTTAAGGTTATTTCTTTCTGGAGCAGGTGATGTCATCTTCCCGATTTATCTGGACATCTGCACAGTTTGGATCATGTATCTACTTGTTTGCCGTTAATATCCCGGACGTGCTATTTCGTGAATATTGGATATTGGTTCATCTAAGAATGCGTTGTCATCGGTTTTGTAATATACAGTTAATGGGCAAGTCGTGACTTATCTCCTCTCTTTCTTTTAAGAAGAAAGTCCCGCTTCTTCTGTTAATTCTTCTACCCGTTTTAAAAGTTTGCTGAAACGCATTTCCTCTAGTTCTATTGAATTTATTTTCCTTGATGATATCATCTTGAAATAATGGATGACACATAATGTTAAGGCTATTGTAATATTCATTAATGTAAATGATGTTAAGATAGGGCTGTTTGCAGCTTCGTCTTGTAAATATTCCATTAGGTCTATATTTTCAAATTTTAGATTTTCATTTATGGATTCAAAGCAATTATCGACTTCATATTTATCGATGGTATATGTCTTCAGATAATTCTGGATTATATACATTACATATGTTATTCCGTCGATCACTGTTAAGTTTCCAAAGTTGATTAGGAACACACCGTTTATCGTTGCATTATCCACTATAAGTTTTCCGGCAAGAAGTATTGCTCCGTCTTTTATCATTTCTAAATCTAAATTCTTTTCCTTAATTTTGTTACATTTAGTTTTCTTGTTATTTAACAGTTCAGATAAACAAGTTTCATTTTTAGATAATTTACAAAAAGTATATCTTAGTTCTAATTTACAATCTTTTTCATTTAAAAATTCTTTATTCCATTTAGCGATCCCTTTATTTATTATGAGTTTATCATCACTGAGATATCGCTCTAGTTTCAAACAATTTACAATTCTTATTAACAATAGGATATTTTATCAAGATATAGATTAAATCTTTATTTTGAATTATTTTAAATTTAGATACGTCCATTAGGTCTGTTATTGTCATGCTACCATGCTCATGTTTTGTTATTTCTTTTATATCATTTAAATTTAGTATTGCTGGGTTCAAAGTCCCTGTTTTAGCTAAAGCTATAGTTTGAATAATGTTTTGTAATTCAATTAGAATTAGTCGGTTTCGTTCTCTAGTTATTTTTAATTCTGAGTCACTTTCAATTTTATGTATTGATTCTGATAGTTTTTTAATTGCGTCAAATAATTGTAAGTTGGTTATAAACTTTTTATTGTTATTTTTTACTAGTTCTGATAATTTTTTATTAACAAGTACTAAGTCATCATGGTTAGGTGATCCTGAAATCCATTTCCAAATAGGCCCTATTTCATTAATTCCTCTTTTGTATCTTTTAGTTAGTTTTAAGTGTCCTAGAAGTGATTTTATTATTGTTATGGGTATATCTTTACTAGGGGTCAACGAATTATCTTCATAGTTTTCATTAGCTGCATTTTTAAAGTAGTTTTTATCAATTTGGAATTCCGTTTCCTGTATTAGTTTTTCAAAGTAAGATAAATGTGTTATATGGAATACTGTTCCGTAATCTTCATAAAGTGCTGTGTCACCGTTTTCTATTAGTAAGAAATTTTCCCTTGTACAGTCTATTATTTCAGTAACTGTCATAGTTACTGATAGCATTAAAATTATGAACGTTGTAATTTCCATTTTTCTGAAATTATAAAATTTTAGGTTTTTATGTTATCTTTATGTATTATTCTGTCATTCTTAAATATCCTTATTTTATTCTTTAAATCTTCTTTAACTTTTTGATTCTTGTACTTTGACTGAAGTTTCTTTCTAACTCCTATTATTTTTTCATACATAAATAATTTCATTTGCATTTTTTATGGTTTTTGTCTCCAAGTTGTGGGTACTTAAAGAATTCTTAAAAATATTAAATAAATAAAATTAAAAGAAAAACTGATTTTGTTTTATTTCATTTAATTTTAATTTTAATCAAATTATTAACACAACTTTATTTATATTTTAATAATATAAAACCATATCATCGCCTGATGATGGAGCTATAACACTCCGAAACGCGTAGCTTATATATTAAAATATAAATAAAGTTGTGTTAATAATTTGATTAAAATTAAAATTAAATAAAATAAAACAAAATCAGTTTTTCTTTTAATTTTATTTATTTAATATTTTTAAAAATTCTTTAATTTCATTTGGTTTGTATTTTTTAACATTTCTATTTTTATTATGTGTATTTGACATCTTTTGCTGCGCTAATTGAACTCTTGAATGTAAATCTTCATATTGTAATTAGTTTATTAAATAATACTTCAAAAGGTTTCTTGTTAGTTACTGAATGAATTGTCTTATTATATTATTGTGCAGCTCTAAATATAGATTCTAAGTCACTGATTAAATAAAATTCTTCTTTAAGACGTCTTGCTATTTCAATGAGTGTGGAATGGACTCTTTCGACTTGTCCATTAGTAGTGCTGTGTTTGGGATCACAGTAAAATATTTCGATGCCTAATCTTTGCATTAAGGTTTTAAATTTAGGTGTCGAAAATCCTGGTTCATTATCAACACATAATTTTTTTGCTTCTGGAAAACTTTGTAAGAGTTCTAAAACTTTTTCGTTTAAATAAGTTCTGTCATCAATTAATTTGAGTATTAGAAATTTTGAATAAATATCTACATATACACGTTAAAAATTTTAATTTTTGTGCGAAAAATATGTCTAGATGTATTTGCTCCCCATCCTTCTTTGAAATTGGAGCCTCTCCAATTGGTATTTTCTGTGGATGCCTGTCATATTTATTTCTATTACAAATTTCACAATTTCTGACAAATTCTTTAAATTGTTTCTTCATTTCGGGCCAATAGTATGATTGATATATTTGCTTAAGATTTTCTCTATAATTTCTGTGTGCTCTTATATGTGTTTGTTGCACAATAGCAGTTTGATCGTCCTTATTTGGAACATCGATTGGGAATATTTTAGTGTACATACATTTATTATTGAAAGAGTGTATAATTTTCTCTTTAATATCGTATAGATCTTCAGGTGTGCAATGTATTGCTACAACTCCTGGTCTTAAATATTCTTTAAGAATAACTATTAAATTTTCTGGAGTATTATACTCAATAATATGTCGTGTTTTATTTTCAAAGGTTTGATTTTTTTCATGAATAGTGAATTTATTTCTAGCCAATAAAATTTGTTGTCTAAAGTCGTTTAAAGGTTTATTTGTTTCTTTTATTGTTATATTATCGCTATTTTCTGCTGAATGTATAGTTACATCCGTGAAGGAATCATCGGTTTAATTATTTAAATTTTGTCTTGAAAGAGCGCCAGCTACTACATTATTTTTACCCGGCTTATATATGATTTTTGGAGCATACTCCTCTATAATTGAATGCCATCTTTTCATTTTTGAATTTGGGTTTCGTGGAGAAACTGCATAAGTTAAAAGTTGATGGTTAGTATGTATTTCTAGATAAGTAACTCCGTAAAGATATTTTCGTAAATTTTTTAATACCCATAATGGCATATAATTCTTTCTCATTAGTTGCATAATTTCTTTCAGATTTACTCAGAGTTTTTGAAATAAATGTGATGGGCTTATCATCTTGTGATAATACTCCACCTATTGCATCGTTGGACGCATCAGTTGTAAAAACAAACTTTTTTTCTTCAAAATTAGTTTGAGTTAATTCAACCTGATCTATCAAATAATTTTTTAAATTTTGTACCGCTTCAAGGGCTTCTTTGTCAAGATTTATATCAGTTTTCTTTGAAATGTATTGGGATACTTTTCCGTTTTCTCCCGCTAAATACTTTGTCAAAGGTTTTGCTACACTGGCATAATTTCTTATGAATTTCCTGTAATAACCTGTAAGCCCTAAAAAGCTTCTTAATTGTCTTAAAGCTTTAGGCTCAGGAAAATGTTTGATCGTTTCTGTTTTCCTCGGATCTGTTTTAATTACATTATAACCGACAATGTATCCTAAAATTTCTACTTTTTCTTTATAAAATTTAGATTTTTCCAAAGAAATTTTCATATTTGCATCTCTCAACGTTTGAATAATAGTCTCCAAATCTTTAGAATGTCTTTCCAAGCTCTCTGCATATACAATAATGTCATCAATATAGACATGACAAATTTTACCTACAAAATCTCTCAATATATTATCCATAGCTAGTTGAAAAATACTTGGGGCATTTTTTAATCCAAATGGCAATCTTAGAAATTCGTATTTGCCATTATTTACTGAAAAGCTTGTTTTTTCTATATCTTCTGGTTTCATTTTAATTTAATGAAATCGAGATTCTAGATCTAGGGTGGAAAAATACTTTGCATTCCCTGAATTTGATAATATGACACTAGTGTCGGGTATCGGATATTTATCTATACTGTTTACTCCATATTGGAGTTCCAACAGTTGTACGTATTTCCGCTTTAATATCGGTTCTAAAAGGCAATCTCATATCTATATTAGAATGTATTCTTTCAACTTTGTTTTAAATCTGCTCTTCTAATTCATCCTTACTTAAATTAATACTCATGTTATTGATTTTATTACATTCTTCTTCCGGAATGTAAATTTTCTCTATTTTATCTTTATATTTCAAAATTCTCTTTACGAAATCTATCTGAATTTCTGCTGTTTTTGGCAGATTACATCCAATAAGGAAATCTGTATCCAAGTTATCTGTTTCATAAAATCTCACTAATTTGTCGAAAATAAGTACGTCGTAAAAGTATTCAATTATTTTTGGACCTGTAATGGTTCTAACTCTTTTTTTATAACTAGTTCTTGTCTATCATTAAAAACATATGGACTACAATAACAACTTGTAGCACCTGTGTCAATTAGTATTTTTAATGTTTTATTTCTGGGCCCAGTTCTGAATATAAAGGGTAGGCCTGGTGTTGATCTAAAAAAGCTTCTTCGTTCATATTATATATTCGTTCAATTTTTACTGGGGGTTGGGCACTATGAGTTGCACTTTCATGTGGTCGTTTATCAAGCTGAAATTGTCTTTGATAATTATTGTGATTATAATGAGGTCTAGCATATTGTCGGAAACTATTAAAATTGTTGTTTTGTGCGAAAGGGTTAAACTTTCGTTGTTCATTTTCAAATTTCCTTTGTTCATTATTTGTTATGGGCCTATGGGCTGAGCTTCCTAATTCCGTAGGTTCTGGTTTAGCTTATCTATGTTGTTGATTAAAATGTTGATAAGGATTCCGTGGAGGAAAGTGGAGGAAATCTCAAATTATAAATATAAGCTGGACGTTTATCAGCATAAGCGAAATCTAAACGGGAGATTATCGCCTCGAAATTCAGTACCGTTCCATGATTTGTTAATATGTCGTTTGCATTTTGAACTATTTTATTCCTTAGAATTGTCAAAGCAGCAAAATATCTGCGGCTACCTCTCGTGTAGAGAGAAATTGAATTATGTGCGGCTTCTCGCCAGCTAACGTATGCGCTTGTAATGCCTTAAAATTCTGGCAATGATTTAACTACGTCTAATGTCTCAGTACAGTTAATGTTTTCGTCAATTGTCTGTATTTTATATTCCGTCACAAAAGAAGAGTTTGTTATTGCTTCAAGACTTGTCTTTAATGAAGCAATTTCTGCTTGTATAGAAGCAGTATTTGCAGCTATGAGCCTGGTAACAGTTTCTTCAGTAATATGATTCATTTTTAAATTTAATTTTTAAAACCGTTCTAATAATTTATCCAGTGTAAGATTTAATTTTAAATATAAATTATCTTTATGATTTGAATTGTATTTTCAATATATAAATTCACTCAAATAGTATAAATGTTAATTCTAAATATAACTTCTTACTTAATGTATATTGATGTTAGTTTGCCGGTGTTGATATTGTTGATTACTGCAAGTTGTTTTTCTACCTTTTAGTTATGTTCGTTTTTTCACACTATTTATTTTGTTTTCGTACTTCCGTTAGGTTCACATAAGTTATTGTTCAAAATGTCCTCACTAGCTTCTTTAAAAACTTGTTCAATTTTCTTCAGTTTCTGCAATAGATATTTATTTTTATTTTCGCGTTCTTTTTCTAATACGTGTAAAAATGTTAAATAATGGATTTCCCATACAAAAAGTTTAAAAAAAAAACAAATTCACGTTTGTCAACACCCGAGCGTAGTGTACCAAAAGTTCACTTCCAACGTGTTTCATGTAGCTTAGACGCAATATTTGTTGTTTCGTTCCGAATGATGTACTCTACATCTACTTACAATGAGTAGGGATCAGGGTTAGAACCTCAGTAGTAAAATTTCTGAGCAGATTTGTAAAAAAAGTGGATTAAATAAGAAATTTCTGGAGTAGATTTGAAAAATATCAAAAATTGTATATTTAACAAAAACAAATTAAATCACATCTATATATTAATACGTTAACAATTTTTTTGTACTCCCTTTTTAATATACTTTAACCGAACGCCCGGCAATAAAAAAAATTGAAAGATAATATTAAAGAGATTATATGTGAATCCGTCGACTACTTGCATTGCAGGTAAACTTAGACATATGTGAAATCATGGATTCCCCATTATCCATGTTTAAAATTACAAATACACGATACACACGGCTGTTTGTCAACACCTGAGCGTAGTGTACCAAAACTTCACTTCCAATGTTTTATGTAGCTTAGACGCAATATTTGTTGTTTGTTTCCGAACAGAGTACATCTGCTTACAATTACAATAAGTAGGGAAACTACGTACACATGCAACACCAAAATCAGCAAAAAAAAAATGCAATCAGTGGAAACAGGTTAACAATTTTGATGTTACCCCTTTGGTGCGATCCCTTCTGAAAGAAAGGGTAAATATCAAAATAAGCCAGCACTATCGCATGCACTTACCTGCATACGATATATAAATGTGAATTTCCCATATAACATTCCTTAAAATAGTTCTTTCTTTCTTCTGTCTCTTCTTATTCTTAGCCTTTACGCTTCTTAATGTCGTGTATGTCTCGTGTAGTTGAGACATAGCGGTACTCCAAATTGAAAATCAAGCACATGGACAGAGAAATGTGAATCGAACGAAACGATTTCATTTCGTCGACCAGAGGCGATATTACTGATTAACTATATACTAGTTTCAATAAATTAACAAAGGCTAAGAATATTAGAATTACGTTAACGACCCATTATAATATAATATTTAAATAAGTTATGTCAGTTACGTTAAGTTATTTTAAGTTTAGATAAAAGTAAGAGTCAAGCTGACTCGTTACTTCTTCAGCTCATCCGCTGGCATCATGAGACCGCCCGTCTCATGGATTTGGAACCATCGTCCCACTCGGAATTGGAGGCCACTCGAACACCTGTTTTTTGTCGTTTTTGCAAAATGCTGGCTAAGCACACCAATCGATGATGGTACCACGTTTGCCCTCAACGTCACCAGTATTTTGCAGCAGCCACGAAAATAAAAAGGAAATGAAGGAATCGAAGCCTGGTCATTGTTGTGGTAAAGTTTACCGTAACAACTATAAAGTACAACTGTCAAGTAACAAAAAACCAAAGAAGACACTGCATTAAAGCTTGTTTCCATTACATTAATAGAAACAAGCTTCAATACAGCGTCTTTTTTACAATTCGTAGTACGTATCAAAGGGGGAAGAGGTTGGAAGAATTTCATTGAACTTTTGAACAACGGCAACAACTTAAAGGTGCACCCAATTCAATTGTTAAAGAATTAATTTAGAAGTCGTATGCACTACGCATTCCACCGCTTGAGACCACTGAAGTCACAGGCCGAAAATGGGCTGTTTGTTTATCAAATGCATTTGGAGCATCAGCATTTTTCTAAGCGCCTTTAAGTATGCTGTCTTGTTCCGCCTCCATTTTTCTCCTTGCCTTAATTCGATAGACTACAATTCGTAGTACGTATCAAAGGGGGAGAGGTTGGAAGATCGGTAACAGACCAAATATTGAGTTATTATTATTATTTATTGTACTATGTAAATAAACGAACGAAGTATTTTACTTAAATAAAGTTTGTAACCAGAACCTATGTAATGTACTAATCTCTTCTTTTTTTCTTTCATCTCCTTTTACAAACTAATTTTCAAATATCAGGTACTGGAGAAGAGACGCCGACAGAATTCTTTTGGTTTAAAATTAGATCTTAGTTTAACGCAGACGTTCGCTGTAGGCCATAGTAACTTTCAGAATACGATCCGCCACTATGTGTTTGAGGTAAAAATATTGAATTGAGAATGCTACAGGTGGAGAGGAATTTTAGGAGAAGGCAGTTCCATTGATTTAAATGTTGAACCTCAGACGAAGGTAATCGAATATTTTTTAAAACCCGTTTAAAACAAGATTGTCAAGCACTTCTTATGCTGATACCTCGAATATTCACGGGTTGTTTTGCAAGTTTGGAGCAAAGTTTGCTATTTCAGCCATGTTTGAGATAATTTTCGGATAAATGGAAGAGTACCTATATTAATTTAGGAGCCGGTTATAGCAATCAGGCAAACGCATCAGGAAAAATATTCTTTTTGGTAATAAATATGTTACAATTTGAACAATAAAACGTATACCAATCTATGAGAAATAACTTTTTGAAACAAAATTTTCTTTTGGGAAAATATTTTTTCTTGTAACAGCATTAATTAATTTTTCTGTTGAAAATTCTGTACGGAAAACGAATTAGCATGAGGAAAAATAACATGCTTTTTTAATGAAAAAATATTTTCCCCAAATTTGTTTGCGAAAAATTTATTTCAAGTGATTTCTCATTGATTGGTATTCCTTTAATTTTTAAAATTGTAAGTTAACACATTTAATTATATAAATGAAAAATGTCCCTGATGCATTTTCCTGATTGCTATAATCGGCCCCTTACCCTTAGCTAATTGAATGTCGTTTTTGACAGCATTAATTAATTTTTCTGTTGAAAATTCTGTACGGAAAACGAATTAGCATGAGGAAAAATAACATGCTTTTTTAATGAAAAAATATTTTCCCCAAATTTGTTTGCGAAAAATTTATTTCAAGTGATTTCTCATTGATTGGTATTCCTTTAATTTTTAAAATTGTAAGTTAACACATTTAATTATATAAATGAAAAATGTCCCTGATGCATTTTCCTGATTGCTATAATCGGCCCCTTACCCTTAGCTAATTGAATGTCGTTTTTGATTTATTGGAAATCAAACGCTTGTGAATTCGAGTTTCGAAAAACACCAGGGGGGTCATTCCGTAAAACGATTATCGTCAGACGATAGCGTTTCGGCGATAGTCACGTAAGACGATAATCGTCAAAGTGATGTTATCAAAACGATATCGTTTACACGATAACTAAAAAGGTATCGTTTGTCATTGAAATCTGTCAATTTAGTAGATAAATAGAAGTGTCTTGCAAAGTGAAAATGAAAATTAAGAAAATCTACAATTAATACGATTGCGAAGACAATAAAGAGATAAATCAGATCATTTATCTCTTCCAACCCATATGTAATTAAAAAGTGTTTATGTATTATTATAATAATTCAAACCATTATAGTTTTGTTGGTCAGCCATCAGCCGAATAGGGGGAATAACATGTAGCATACGAAAACATGCACGTGCCGTAACTAATCGGACTGGTGGAAGTGTGATCATAGCCTCTTCGCGGCGGCCGCTGGAAACAAGCCTTTAAAAAGGTTTGGCTAATATGATCGGGCTGGTTCCACAGGTTGGCAACAGGTTAATTCCCTGTTCCGTAAAACTAAAAGAATTTCGAGACCAACAACAAGCCTCGGAAACGGACTGATCTCACGACGACAACCCACGCAAAGAAAACGGAAAAACGATTTACGAATTTTCTTATGGAACGTACGATCGCTCTTTAGAGCTCGAGCTGCTCAGCAGCTAGCCGATGCCCTGTCCAAATATAAAGCTGACATAACAGCACTTCAAGAAATAAGATGGACAGGGAATGCTGTTCTACAGAAGAAAGATTATGACTTATACTACAGCTGTCATACAAAACACCATGTGCTCGGGGTAGGCTTCCTAGTCGGCGAAAAAATGAAGTCTGCCATCATCGGCTTTAACGCTATAAGCGAAAGGCTATGCACCCTTCGCGTGCGAGGAAAATTTAAGAACATCAGCCTCATTAACGTTCACGGACCTACGGAGGAGTCCTCAGACGAAGAAAAAGAGACTTACTACGAACAAGTCGAGAGGGCCCTCAATGCCTGTCCAAGGTATGACGTAAAAATCATCCTTGGGGATTTGAATGCAAAAATAGGTCGGGAGCCGGTATTCAGGCATTACGCAGGCACCCATAGTTTGCATGAGAACACTAATGACAATGGACTTCGAGTCTTAGAATTGGCAGCATCGAAAAACATGGTCGTTGCGAGTACCAGGTTCCCGCGTAAAGATATCTACAAAGCTACCTGGGTATCACCTGATGGAGTCACTCGTAACCAAATTGACCACGTGTTGATAGACCGTCGCCACTACTCGAACTTGATGACGGTACGAACGTACCGAGGTGCCAATATCGACTCGGATCACTATCTTGTTGGTATGGTTTTCCGAGGGCGGATTGCCTTGCGAAGACGTATTGCATCCGCCGATCAGGTTCGAATCAACACGGCTGCTCTGCGCAATGAAAACACCAGTAACACCTTTGGTAATGCGTTAGGACTCGCCCTAGAACTGGGTAGAGTAAGTCCTGGAGACAGTATGCTGGGCGTAGATGAGAAGTGGACACGCCTTAAGAATACTGTCATTAGTACTGCCAACTCCATCTTAGGCAGCAGTCGTAGAAATCGGAACGACTGGTTTGATGATGAATGCAAGCTAGCGACTGAACGTAAGAATGTTGCGTACCGAGCAATGCAACAATCTCATAGAACGCGGGCACGCGAAGACGAATATAAAGAGCTCAGAAGAATTGAAAAAGGCTTCACAGACAGAAAAAATCAGCCTGGGAGAAGAACATAATCTGTGAAATAGAGAAAAGCCGAGAGCGAGGTCCGCACCAGGCGCGGAAGTTCTACCAATCCGTCCGAAACATGACGCAGTACACACCACGCTGCACATACTGCAAGGACGGAGAGGGAAATCTGATCACCGATCCTCAAAGCATACTGGAGCGATGGGAAGTGTACTTCAATGA
This sequence comes from Leucozona laternaria, assembly GCA_932273885.2. Lineage (NCBI taxonomy): Eukaryota > Metazoa > Arthropoda > Insecta > Diptera > Syrphidae > Leucozona > Leucozona laternaria. Next base: position 70,288,921 of record OW026366.1, on the reverse strand, counting down.
ATTGCTAAATGGTCAGCTCACTGCAGAAGTGGAGGCTCCACTACTTCAAGAAGAGTACCCTATGTTGCCGCCACCAAGCATAGAAGAGGTTGAGAAGGCTATAGGCCGGCTAAAGAAAAACAAAGCCCCGGGAGCCGATGGTATACCAGCCGAACTATTTCAACACGGTGGGCCAGCTTTACGTCAAGCAATTCATGAGATTATAGTGCACGTGTGGGAGCATGAAGAAATTCCAGAAGACTGGCGAAAAGGTATAATTTGCCCCATACATAAGAAGGGAGATGTCACAACGTGCAGCAATTATAGAGGTATCACGTTGTTGAGTACCGCCTATAAGATACTCTCCTCTATCCTACAAGACCGGATAACCCCATACGCTAAAACCATCATCGGACAATAACAGTGTGGTTTCATTCCAGGCAAATCAACAACTGATCAGATCTTTACCCTTAGGCAGGCGATGGAAAAATGTCTAGAATTTAACATCCCAACATACCACCTGTTTATAGACTTTAAGGCCGCCTACGATAGCATAGCCAGGGTAGAACTTTACAAAGCCATGAGAGAATTCGGCATCCCAAATAAATTGACACGACTATGTAGGTTGACCATGACCAACGTAACAAGCCAAGTAAAAATAGCCGGATTGCTATCCAAACCAATCAACATCTTTAATGGACTCCGACAAGGGGATGGTTTGGCCTGCCTCCTCTTCAACCTGGCGTTGGAGAAAGCAATCCGTGACTCTGGCACTGCAACAAGAGGGACCATCGTCAACAGGTCCAGCCAGATACTGGCTTACGCAGACGACATCGACATCATCGGAAGAACTGAGCAAGCTGTACATGATTCCTTCATCCAGATCGAGCAGGCGGCACAAAATCTGGTGCTGCACATTAGTGAAGGTAAAACAAAGTACATGGTGGCGTCGAATGCGAGAGGAACAGTTGGTCAAACAATCAAGGTAGCGGAGCACGAATTTGAAGTGGTGCAATCCTTTAAATACCTTGGGTCAATAGTAGCAGCCGATAACAATATAGAAGAAGAAATACGCGGGCGGCTTCTCAAATCCAACAGAGCCTACTATAGTCTGTCAAAGCTCTTCAAATCCAGAAATCTCACCATAACTTCAAAACTGCTGCTGTACAGGACCATGGTCCTGCCAGTACTCACATATGGATCCGAGACTTGGGTGCTTAGCAAAAGGCACTCCGACCTCTTAGCCGCGTTCGAGAGAAAAGTCTTAAGGAGAATTGTTGGCCCCATATGTGAGGAAGGACGATTCCGGAGACGGTACAATCATGAATTGTACGCAATCTACCTTGAAGCAGATATCGTGACAAAAATTAAGCTCGGTAGACTCCGGTGGGCAGGGCACCTAGCTCGCATGACCGAAGAGGAACCTGCTCGGAAAGTTCTTTGTGGTACATTCTATGGTAGACGACAGCGTGGTAGACCATGCTTGCGCTGGAGAGATGGCGTAGACCAGGACGCCCGGAGCCTTGGGGTGCGCAACTGGATGGCGGCGGCTCGAGACCGGGATGGGTGGAGAGACTTGTTGAAGGAGGCCAGGACCGGACTCCGGTTGTCGAGCCGACGATGATGATGATGATAGTTTTGTTCAACGTTTTCGGCTATCAAAAGAAGCCTTTGTGATGGTACTCGAAATAACAAACTTGCTAGACGGCTTTTCAATCCAATCGGCGGCGGCCGCACCAAAACAAAACACAAGGCAATAAACAACACAAAAAAGTTGTTGGTGTGCTTTTTTACTACAAATTTTCTGTCAAACCAGATAGAAAAAAAAACATTTTCACTACAGTTTGAGAATTTGTGAAATATACCAAACAATCTCAAACTGAAAACGATAGACGAGACCTTAGTGGTCGAGTTACGTGAAGGAAATCATTGACGATAGCGTTAACGATAATAATCGTTTTGACGATTATCATTTTGAAAATTACGGAATGACCCCCAGGTCTGTATTGCCGAGATTTTTGAAACCTTAACGCCTCCAGAAAGAGAAATTCTGGAGAAAGTTAAAGCTCGTATGAAAATAATACAACGCGAAACTCGCTCTAGACACACATTTATCAATTTCACTCATCTGAGCAAAAATGAACAACAACATATGTAATCCATTTTTACAAAAAAATACCTAATGAAGTCATTTTTTGTATATCTACTTTTTCTAATTTTCAATATACAGGGTGTTCCGTAAATAATGATAACTTTGCAACTGGGTAAGCTTGTCTTACGACCTTCCAGAAAAATTTTTTGCCCATGTGACCTCTATGTTATGGCGTTTTATTTCAATTTTTTTTTTTAAATACGACTTACTCAAATATCTGAACACAGCGACTACGAGTGAGTGATTCTTATTCTTATTCTTTTTTATTTTTATATTATTCAAAAATATTTTTACTAATAGATAGGCTGTTCAAAATTTAACACTAGTTGTTGCATTTTTTTAGTCTTTAATGTTTAAAATAATTTTTTTAATACAAAAATGATCAAATATTATTTTCACCGAAATTTGAACATCTCTAAAAAAATAAAAATGTATGAGAGCAAAAGTGGCCAACTATTTTAAAAAGTTGTCTATTTAATGGTCTTTCTAAAATGGTACAACACATGTTTGTTTTATCAATAATAACCAATAAAACTAGCTTTTAACCTACTAAAGGAGCCTTTTAACATTTACTCAAATGAAAATTAAGTTACAGTGAATAGTCAATTACTAGGCCTATAAAAGTCCTATTTGCAAATAATAAGAGGTAAAGTATCGTCGCCTTAGTGAAACAAGAACGTAACTACATTTTTTACGATTTTGGACTGGGTATGCAACCTTTCTTAAAATATAGCATTCTATATTATGTCAAAAAATTGTACCTCTAAGTGAAGTAGCTTAAAAGTTATCACTTGCCGTATCAACATTTTTTTCAAAATACATCGAAGCAAACAAACGTATGCGGCGTTACATTTCTATGACCCAAACTCTAGAAATTTGAATGAAGATACGTTTCTATGGCAATAAGCTTTTACCGTTTGACCTGGACATCAAATTCAATGATTTTTTTTGTCAACAACTAATTTTCATGTCAACAATTAATATTTGCTTCAGCTTTGGTTGAAGCAAAAAAATTGCCGTTATTGTTGTTCAGTAATACTTTTACTCATGCGTTATTCAGTTTCATTATTTGTTATTGCAAGATCGTGATTTTGTGAAGAGTTTAAACTAAAGTGTTCATAATGGAATTTTCGAGAGCTAAAAAGCTGGTCATGTTAGCTACGAAAAATCAAACTAGTAAAGATTATTCGAAAAGAAATTCACCTTCGTCTTGCACATGTACTTCTAAAAGTATAGAACATGGCAAGTTAAATAATACTCAAGTAAAGAGAGATTTGTTGCTTTCATTAATGCATCTTGTCTCTTCTCTAGAGAAAGAATTTAATGCCGAAATGAATGAAACGAATCCTCCTTCTGTATCAATGTTCGCTAATGAAAACAATGATGGTAACATTTTTAGTGAAAATAAAGTCATAACACTTTTAAATATAAGATTTCCATCCTAAGGTGATAACGATCTGACTTTAGATGTTTTTAATGACGATGATTCAGTTGTCGATCCCCATTTCTTTCCTTCATCCTCCGAATCTCTCTCGTCAAATGTGCAGAATTCGCTATACCATGTTCAAGATAACTCCGTTCCAGTAGCATCAGGTATAACAAACCAAAAGCCATCAATTAATACTGAAGTCGATAACATTCCCAGCGTTGGTGAGGAGATCGATACGACACCAAAAAGAAAGCGAAAGCTTGATCCCAAATCGTGGACAAAAATATTTGACAGGCTTTATATCAATCGGGTAAGTCATATGTGTCGACCCGTGGGAAAACTGTTAAAGCGCGAAGTGTGCAACCCAAAGACTGTTCAAAATCCCTAGAAAGTGTAACACTCATTTTGACGAAGAGGCTAGGCATTATTTGCATACAACTTTCTGGAAAAGCTTAAAGGTACCGAAAACCAGAAAAAATATCTTTCTTCGTTGATCGAACGGAGAGATACGACGTTCGAACACAAAGTTGTTTTTCCTAATTAAAAAATGGTGTAAAAATTCAAGTTTGTCAAGGTATTTTTATTGCTACATTCAACGTATCTGAAACATTTGTGAGAAATATAGAAAGAAATAGATCAGATTGTAACGTTGTTGCCTTTAGTAAAAAAGGCTGTCATCCACCTGGAAACAAATAGCCTGAAGATGCGAGAGAATTTATAAAAAAACATATTAATTGTTTCGAAAAAGTTCCTTCTCGTTACTGTAGAAAGTCAACCTTAAGGTTTTCAGATTGTTTGGACTTGTTTCAAAACCAAAATACTAGCTCAAGACTGTGTCGAACTTAATTTAGGAAAATTATCTTGTATTGAGATTAAAGGACATAAATATAGCATATTTCTAATCTCAAATCAACGTTTATCTTCTTAAAAAAGAATAAAAGCTTGTTTTTAAATTTACGCTATTTTATTAAGAATTATGAGTGTCATTCTAAGATTAAGCTCGTAAGAATAAAAAAATGTACATAGAAGCCCGATCATATTGGATTTTAGCTTGCGATTTTTCTCTGAGTATTACATAAAGGTACATAAAATTCAACCAAATCTCAACGATCCCACCACTATACAGTCAACACGAACTTCCACCAAGGGCATGTACCAAAAAACTGAAAGTATTGTACAAGAGATAGATTCTAACAAACAAAGGCAAAAAATATTTTCCAATATATTAACCGTTTTTCTACCTGGGTGCAAAATTTCATTCTTTTGCAGCTGCTGGTTTTCTTGAGAAAAATGCGAGTTTGCATCAAGTTTTCGTTTGGTATGAATTTGTGTTTTTTGCGAAAAGCAAAATTATTGGGAGTAGTTTTTTAAAAAGCCTATAATTGGCAAGATATTAAAGGTAACTGCACTATGTGATTATTTTTAGTTTATTTGAAGTTAATATTTGATGTTTTTGGCTTAAGAACTATGGCGCAAAGTGTAAAATCATTTTAAATATGATAAGGTTAAAAAGAGGATTTTGCTAATTTTAATCTCTTAACATTTTACTAAAGTTAAAATCGCCAGATTGCTGTTTTATCTTTTTAACATATTACTAAATCCATATGTCACTTTGACATAGAAAAACTTTAAAATGGTATGTTTGCTTACTTTTTGGCACGAAATGTCACTGTTTTAGACGCGTTCAGCTTGAGTTTCGTTAGAAAATGGGTTTAGTATGATACCAGTTAAAAAGTGTTTAAAACTAAGAACATTTTAGTAAAATGCTTTAATGTTAGTAAAGTGTTAACTAGTATCATGCTAAAACCTTAACATGAGGCTGTTTAAAATTGTACGCCTATATTTTTTGGTAATTACTTACAAGGGGGGCCGACCTTAAAAGACGATTTTTCTCCATTCTCCTTAGCTTTTTTGCTTACGATAAGCTAAATTTTCCTAAACTCATTTACATTTGTAGTGTAATAATAATAAATAGTGTTACACTTATATCCAGTTTTTAAGTGTGAGATTAAAGTTTAACCTGAGTTTACTCATCAAATTTGGTGAGTTAATTCGTTTTTAACTTTAATCTTGAAAAACTGGGGCCAAATTACCGCATCAGTGACTGATCGAGTGAGTGCCATCAGTGATCGAATGAACGAGTAAAACCTATGGGGATGATGACTCCATAACGTGAGCGGTAATGCCAAACTCACATAATTCAGTCACGTATTACTCCATAACTGATGCGGTAATTCGGCCCCTGGTCCGTATTTTCACATAAGTTTCCCTTATTAGGACGTTAGACTCAGTTAAATAGCCTGAGTAAGTGGAACATAAGTGATCAGCCTGGGAGACTTAAGTGCCACTCATTCAGGTAAGTGTGCCTTGTGATATTGCGCCCTGATCTCCCACATTGGCCACTTAAGTGCCACTGTCTTTTACTAAAACTGGGCCTTTCTTATGTCGTATGATTAAACTTACATGTGTTCCTAATTCACAACGAAGTTAAAAGAAAGTTTCGTGACTACACGGAAGAGGCACTTCTTCAGAATTGAGGAAAATTAGACATTCATAGAACAATTCTGCAAGACTGATTCAAGCAAAGATACAGTGCTTCCTGCACCCGAGGAACAAAACCTTGTCGAGTGGCTGATATGTCTTGTTGTAGAAGATACTTCTAGAATCTCCAATGGCGACGAAACTATCTTCCGCCTGTCTCCGAAATTTTATATTTAGATTATTTAGTTATATATTTATAAATATTTTTTTTTTTTTTATTATTATTTATTTATTTTTATAAGTGTAGTAGCTGAATTCTTTTTCGTGGCTTTTTTTTAAATAATTATGCGGCACAAACGGACCTGTATGCGCAGCATATTTTTGGCAAGGAAGAACACACTAATAAAAACGTAAAATATTCCTACAGTTAGTCAGGAAAGTCTACATATAATTCTAAAACATCCTAAACCAATTATTAAAAACAAAATTATATTTATTATTTTTTTTTAAACTATATAAAAAATTATTCTGAAAATTTGATTTATACTACACTACAGCAAATTATGTAAGTATTATCCAGTTAAAAATGTAACTTTGTTCTAAATTTTTGGTTAAATATTTTCTTAAAATACATACATATGTACTGTGTTTATGTTGTATGTTTATGTTTTTGGAATAAGGAACAATAAATAAAATAGTAAAATGTTAGAAAAAAATTGAAATTTATTTATTAAGCCTTTAAAATTTAACTTGCAACCACTTAACAATTTTCAATTCGCACGTTATGTTTTTTTTTAAATTTTTAACAACGATTTGTTAAATTTCAATTACACTTGTATTTTTGTTGTACAGAACCGTGGGAAATTGTCAATTTCCTATTTTTTACGATTTGTTTGTACAATTGTTAAGTTCCAAGTTTGCTTGTAGTTTCGTGGTACACAAACCTTTGTAATTTGTTAAAATCTATCTCTTCTACAATACCTGTAGTTTTGTGGTACAGGCTTCTGTTGAAAAAAAATTACATACTATGTAATTTTTTGCCCGAGTAACGTTTTCCCGACTAACGATTGCCCGACAAATCCTACTTTTCTTGATACTTAGCGACAGCGCACTATCGTATTTTTTTCGCACTGCACAGAAGACCACCTTGGATTAAGCCACTCCCCCTTTGAGTATGTGAGATTTCACACTATATCGTGAGCCTGACGAGAATGAATAAAAACGACGAAAACAAATTCGCCGACCAAAAAAAGTATTTAAGCAGGTGTAAGTTCGAAATTATTTTCAGTTCTTATTAGAAATCAGTGCAGGTAGGTTCTCCACCACAATAAATGTTTTTTAAATAATTTTTTGGAATTTTAGTTAGTGGGTTTGGTTGGTAGGTGAGGATGGCTAGCTTGGATGGTGGGTGGGTGGCTGCGTAGGCTGGTGGGTTTGGTTGGTAGGTGGGGATGGATAGCTTGGATGGTGGGTGGGTGGCTGCGTTGGCACGTGTGTTGGGTTTGTATTTAAAAAAAATTCAAAGAGACAGAAACCAAACAGTACCTTGGGTGGCTCGCTGCGCGGGTTCTAAGGATTTTAACTCCTATATATCCAATCAATAAACGTGCTGCCCCCCCTTACCCCCCTGCTTGCGTCTATTGAAAGATGGCACTCCCTAGATTACAAATATGTAAATTTTAATTCTCTAAGATGCCTAGTTTAACCAGAAATCTCGTTTGAAGGTGTCAACTTTGGGGGGTCTACGAAGCTCCGTTTAGCCGCAAATCGCGTTTAAAGATAGAAATAGTTTTTTCTTATAATGTATGTTGTTAATTGGTGTGGTTGCAGTTTATGTTTAATAAACAGTACTTTGGGTGGCCCGCTCCGCGGGTCTTAAGGATTTTAACTCCCTTTTTCGGGGAAACACCCGCTCACGCGACTCCGTCGCTCCGCTAAGGGTATGTTAAGTTGCCTGGCAGGCGCCAATGTAAACAGTATTTTTGATTAAAAGTACCTTGGGTGGCCCGCTCCGCGGGTCTTAAGGATTTTAACTCCCTTTTTCGGGGAAACACCCGCTCACGCGACTCCGTCGCTCCGCTAAGGGTATGTTAAGTTGCCTGGCAGGCGCCTACACCAACAGTTTTCTTGTTTAACAGTACCTTGGGTGGCCCGCTGCGCGGGACTTAAGGATTTTAACTCTCTTTTTCGGGGACACACCCGCTCACGCGACTCCGTCGCTCCGCTTAGGGTATGTTCAGTCGCCAGGCAGGCGCCTATACCAACAGTTTTCTTGTTTAACAGTACCTTGGGTGGGCCGCTCCGCGGGTCTTAAGGATTTTAACTCCCTTTTTCGGGGACACACCCGCTCACGCGACTCCGTCGCTCCGCTTAGGGTATGTTAAGTCGCCTGGCAGGTGCCTATACCAACAGTTTTCTTCATTAAAATACCCATTATTGAAAGTTTCATATCTCCAAACAATCACATTGTTAGCCCTTAAAAGAACCTTTTATAGCTTTAAATTGCTTCAGTAGCATTTGTAAATGGACAGAAAAAAGCTTGATCCATTTAAGATATTTTAACTTTCATCGGCACTGAAATTCGCTTTTGCCATCATCGCCAGCTGTTCACCGCTTCATTTTCAATACAAAAACACATGTTGTAGAACTCACTCTTAATGATGAGAATAATGAGAACGAACATTCGCCGTCCAAATCAAGTAATAATATAAAAAAAGCAAGCAAATTATTATTTTGAAGTAATAAATAATAATAAAAAAAAAACAGAATAAAAGTTTAGGAAAAAGGTTATTTTTTTTAATTTTTCAAAAAAAAGTAAGTTTTTTAAATATAAAAAAAAAATTCATCTTCGTCCAAACCCACCTTTGTCCAGATCCAGACCCTCCTCCGTCCAGATCCAGACCCACCTATGGCTAAACTAACATACCCCCAACTACCCACCTAGCCCACAATATCCATCGTACCTACCACCAACTAACCCCACCTAACTGCCAGCCCGCTTAGCCGTCAACCGATCCAACCACAACCCACCTAACCACCAACCCAACTACCTAAAATGAAATTCGGTTAAATATCTCTTATCAACGAGGTGTTACCTCCACAGACTTCTGACAAGAACTGAAAATCCCTGACTTCCAACTCCTGGTTAAATACTTTTCATCGAACAATATATGTAATATTGTTTCCAAAATATCAAATAATACCTTAAAAAGTATTAATAAAAGTATTGGCAATCCCGCCGTCGAAAAAAGTAGTAGCTCATCATCGGCGGGCAAACGTTACTCGGGATACTGATTGTCGGGAAAACCACTCGATCCCAATTTTTTTGATGACTTCTGTCTTGATCTTTTTTCTAATTAAAGAAGACACTGTTTTTGTAGGAAACAGAGAAGTAGTCTTATTGTAATTGTATAAGCAAATATTTGATTTAAAACAAGGTTGAAGACTGGAAGAGAGTAGCTTTCATGTACCCCATAGTTTTAAATGTATGGAACTAGTAGGAATTATTTTATACTTTTTAGTCGCTTTTCAAAACGTAGTACTGTAAATGGTCTTCTCTTTATTAATAAATTAAAAGCAATTCTTTATAAATTTAATTATTTATTTTTGTAAGAAATACTTCTTCTCTGTTTGAGCTTTAGTTGAATAATAATATTTTTTAAGAATAATCAAAAAAACATATTATAAAAAGTATACTTAGAATTTTAAATAAGGTAGGTATATATATTAGAGTATTTGTTTTTGTATGTAAGTACATACAATTTGTCCTTATAGTACACTCAAAATTTAATTTTGATCTAAAAAATTATTTATTTAGAACACGAGACACAACCTATCTTTTCTTAGCGTTCGAATAAAACTCGAAAATCGGCATTTATGCTTTATTACATTAATTTTTCAAAGTGTAAAAAATAAATAAAAGCCAGAAAAATAAAAGGAGAATTATTAAACAACTATTTCTTGTTTTTTTTTTAGATTGCAGCAATTACAAGTACCCACGCATCAAAAATTACAGGAATGCTGCTGGAAACACCGCCAGCTCAATTGCTGGTGATTCTTTCATCTGAAGATACACTAAGGCAAAAAGTAAACGAAGCTTTGGATGTAATATTACAGAAACAAAAATCAGAAACTGGTCAGTATTTTAATTAGATAGTTAGTTATCAAACTTTATTTATTTCATAACATGTTTTAAAATTAAACTGTGGTTCTCCTCAGTTGTATATGTTTGGCCAAAGGCCGTCTACCAGATTGACAATTTGTTAATTTTTATAATTTTTTTCGTTCGTTTAAAAGTCGCGATCAATAAAATGTTGTCTGTAACGTACTGTAGTTGAAGTATTATTGTACAAAACTTCCCATCCATGGTTACCATTCAGAATGCTCAGGACCTCGATCATATTAATTGGCGCAAAATGTTAAACATTTAAAACCTACTCTAAATCATTTTTAAATTCGACCCCGACTCTACAAATGAGTTTTAGAATGAGAGTCGACGCTTTGATAATTTTAAACGATATAAAGTATACTTTAACGCTAAAGCACTCGTCTAACTTTTAAATCAGCAAAATGCTTCTCTATCTTTTTTAAAGTATACTTTATCCATTCAACGTTTGTAATTTCATAACAAAAATTTAAAGAAAAATGTTTGATGAAGATTTTAAGCATGTATCAACAATCACGAAAACTGTTTAAGCTTTAATTTGTGGTGCATGCACCCAGCAACCATTACCACGACAAAACAACACCATCTCCACCCCCCGATTCAATAGACTACGACACCAAACAATATACAATACAAACTTGTATTCGGTCGACCGCCCCAACAAAAACAAAAAAGAATGTGGTACATAGTGCTGGACTACCATATCGCGGCAAATCATTTTCTGCTCAGAAAATCGCCCGTCATCTTAGCTGGAAAGGGGAGTTAAAAAAAAGAAAAAAAAATTACAAACAAATTTAATTTTCAAAGAGGACACCCGGATTTGAACCGTGGACTTCTCGATCTGCAGTCGAATGCTCTACCACAAATCATAAAAAAACCTTACAAATGCGCTAAAAACCTTCATTAGTTAGAAGAGTTATTTAAAGTGTTTAAAATTAAGAAAAGGTTAGAGAAGGGCTCGCAACTAAACGACTGCGTTAACTAGAGTCGGTTTTATTCCTTAAACGATGATTGTTTAAAAATTTGCGCCATTCATGATGTGTAAACATCTATGCTGGAGGTAGAGTGAAAAAAAAACGTGAACGTTCGTGTGCAACGTAACGTCGTGCAACGTTACGGTGTCCAACGTTACGATCTGCATACTAGGATGGGTGCGTTCAGTGAAAAAAATCTTAAGATCCCCTTCAAGCAAAAACAAGTCCGTTTTGGATCCGCGCACGTTGATGTTTACACATATTAACCGTGATTCCCGGCACTCACACAATTTTTAATATTGCACCTCTTATTTTGAAAATTATTCTTATCATGTTTAGAGTAAAACGATTTTGGAAATAAGTGTTTTCGCTGAGATCAAAGCTAAGTTGACTGTAGATGTTCCTAAATTGGGAAGATTGTGCTTCCACTTTACAACTTTCATATGTAGAGTGGCTTACTTCCTTTAATATGGTATTAAACACGCTCCTTAAGTCCGTAGGGCTTATATCAACTAGAATGCCGAAGTTACCACCAAGATCAGTCTCGGGCTCTTCCCACTTTTCCACAAGTTGTCCTCTTGTATTTAAAATATATGTCAGTATTCGTTTCGGCAGTCTCTCATCCTCATGCCTGATTCACAATGCGACGAGGAAACGGGACGTAAGCGTGACGAGAACTCGTTGTAGTTGTCAACCCAATTTCAAACAATGAAAGCATACCTGGACCCATGTTCTGTAACTCTCGCATGATTAAAATCAGTCGAGAAACGATGAAAATTGAAACAAATTATATGAGTTTTGTTCCATTTTCCATAGTTTCTCGACTGATTTTATCGATGCGAGAGTTACAGAACATGGGTCCTGGATATACACAATATGACGTTTCTCGTCCTGACGCCAAGAATTCGAAAAGGTGAAAAAAAGCGACGTGACGACGATTTTCAGTTTTGCTAAGTAATTTACAGATTTTTCAAAATAGAATTGATCAAATGTATTTAACAAAGAAAGTTATTTATATATGAAGCGTGGGTGTTATGCTTGTGAGTGTGTGAGTGCAAATGAGTTGATCGTGGATAGGTGGATGTGAATTAATGTGATTCGAGCCAGGCAACCGTCAGTGACGTTTAGCCTGTCTACAGTCTGCTTCTTACTTAAAAGCTTTACGACGAGGATTACTAAAATATGCGGAGTGCAACAACGAAGACAAGTGGAAAGCAATCGGTCAAAATAATAAAGAGACTAGCTTTATTCGACAGAATGCGACTTCTTAGTGATTTGCTGCGACCTTTTATACTCTAGAAGGCGGCAGCACATTACAATGTTTATGTTTTACAAAATGTGTTGTTCTTTATGTGTTTATGTTGAATCTATAACACAACTGAGAAAACCAAAACTAAGAAAGACTAAACTTCCCAGTACAAAACTGCGCAGTACAAAACTAATAATGAACACAAATGTGCAGTACAGAACTTCTAACGACCAAAACTACTCGCGACACAACTACGAAAAAGGCGGATGCTATATTATCGCTTGGTTTTTGGATTGGCAACAGTTGACCGTAGTATGTGTGCGCTAGGCGATGGGTTTTAAAAAGAGGAATATAGCAAGGCTGAACGGGTGTGAAGTTGCGAATATAAAAATAGGGCGTTGGATTTAAAAAAATGGTATCCTCGTCGTTCTTTGAGCGATTTCAATGAAATTGACACAGGTTATAGCTGAGGCAGAATTATGAACAAAAAAAAAATATTTTCAGCACAGGGTGCCTCCAAAAAATGTCACTTTCTTATTCTTTGAGCGATTTCGATGAAATTGACACAGGTTATAGCTGAGGCAGAATTATGAAGGAAAAAAATATTTTCAGCACAGGGTGCCTCCAAAAAATGTCACTTTCTTATTTTATGAGCGATTTCGATGAAGTTGACACAGAATATAGCTGAGGCAGAATTATAAACAAAAAAAATATTTTCAGCACAGGGTGCCTCCAAAAAATGTCACTTTCTTATTCTTTGAGCTATTTCGATGAAATTGACACTGGTTATAGCTGAGGCAGAATTATGAACGAACAAAATATTTTCAGCACAGGGTGCCCTTTTTAAACTAAATCAAATAAATACATATTTGATAAACCAATATTTTTTTGTGCAGAAAAAGATTTTTTACGTCATTTAATGGTTTTGTTAGAATACTTTAAACACCTTCAAAAAAAAATTCAAGCCATTGAATAAAATAAAATTTCTAATTGCATTTATACTTTTTTTTAAATAATAGAACCAAAATATTCATACAATGCAAGATTCCCCCATCCAATGCTTTCTTTTTTCGACCAAACAACAACCGCACACAGTTTGAGTGTAAAATCTTAAGAAAAACTCAAAGATTGTAAGTCACAATCGCTTGATTTCGTTAACAAATAATTTGAACGAAGTTTTACTTTTTTTTCGTGTGTATACTTTGAGTAGGTACATATCGTTCCAAAATCATTTGAACGAGTTGATGGTCAAATGATAATGAGTGGTAATGGGATATTTCTTTTCTAAATTATTTGGGAAGTTTTGCTGCAAGTATTTTTTTGTTTTGGTTTGAATTGAGTGCACAAAAGGGTTGCACGAGTTTATGGATATTGGAAAATGAGAAAAAAAAATTGCGGAACTTAATCAAATAAGGAGCACAGTAAAAATATTTTGTGGGTGGTTAGGTATTAGATTGATGCAGAAATGATAATAATATTATCATAAAGTTGGGCGTTCATGAACGAAATGAACGCCACTGACATACTGCTTTTTAACATGCAAAAGCTGTTAAAATGTGCCTTTTTACCGATATAAATCAATTTTATTAATTTAATTATGTTCTATTTGCGAATATCGATATTATTTACAAGAATTCTTCTTCTGTACGCAGACTTTTGTGGATCACGGTACATTATATCGGGTTTTTCAATAAGAGCGCTACAAAAGTTTTTTTTAAATAAAACAAAAACGGTTTTGGATATCAATGAAATTCTTTATTCCTGTGAAAGTACGTTTGATGCCATTATGTATGGAACTCGATTTCTTTTGAATAGCCACCACGGGCACGCTTACAGACGTCCGGACGCTGAACCCTTTCGACAGTTTTCAAGCATAAATCGGCCGATACTGCTGCGTTCGATATTCGTACGAAGTTCATCAATCGTGGCTGGCTTGTTGGCATAGACCATAGACTTGACGTAGCCCCACAGGCAATAGTCTAACTGCGTCAAATTTCACCACCGAGGAGGCCAAGCGACTGGAGCATTTCGTGAGATAACACGTTCTCCAAACTTGGTTTCCAATAAATTGATTGTGACATTCGCTGTGTGGCTTGTGGCACCGTCCTGTTGGAACCACATGTCCTCCAAGTCCATATCATCCAATTGGGGCCAAAAATATTCGGTTATCATTGAACGGTAGCGATTCCCATTCACAGTAACGCGCCGGTCTTGATCATCACGGAAGAAGTACGGCCCAATGACGCCGCCGGCCCATAAACCACACCAAACCGTAATATTTTCGGGATGCAATGATGACTCATGGAGTACGTGTGGATTGCTACCTGACCAATACTGCATTTTTTGTTTATTGACGAAGCCATTCAGCCAGAAATGAGCCTCATCGCTGAAGATGATTTTCGATGAAAATCCGAATCATTTTCAAGTTGTTGCTCAGCCCAATTCACGAACATACGACGCTTCTGGTGGTCAAGTGGCTTCAGTTCTTGCGTCAATTCAATCTTGTAAGGATGTAGGCCAAGATCCTTTCGCAAAATTCGCCACAACGACGTCACAGAGATGCCCAACGCTTGAGAACGACGTGTGAGAGACACATTTGGGATTTCTGCAACTGAAGCCTCAGAGGCAGCAATATTGCCGACTCTACGGGCACTTCTTTGTCTCACTTGCACGGGAACATTTTGTACTGTGCCTGTGGATTCAAATTTTTCCACTAGACGCTCAATTGTTGATCTGCTAGGGCGATTATGACTACCATAAATTGGACGGAGCGCTCTTAACGTTGAGGCCACTGACTCCGAATTTCGGTAGTAAATTTTAATAATTTCGACTAGTTGTTGGCTCGTTTATCTTTCCATTAATGGCAAACCTTACTGAAGAGAAATGTCAAAAGAGCGACAAGAAATATGGCGTCGTTTGCTGTCCCTGTTGCTCTACTTTTGTAGCGTCCCTGTTGAAAAACCCTTTATTTCAAGAAAATTTTAAAAATAAAATTGCATGACAAGTAAGTCCAATTAAAAAAATTAGGTCCTGCTTGCATCCGTTTTACCTGCACATAGAACTTTAACAAGCCTTGTGTACACATATCACTTATTCGGAGGTCTATGACCTATTAAAAAAATGAAAATTTAAAATACTTCAGTTCATAAGTATTTGTTTTTATTTTTTCAGAGCAAACAGCAAACTCCAATCAGAGTCACCGTATTGATTTGAATGCGAAAATTTAAATTATGTACTTACACACATATTGTAAAAAAGATTTGTTTATTGTTTATTTAGAAAAATTAAATAGGAGTGTACATATAATTTAAACTTTCTAATACATAGATACAGTGACTCTGATTAGCGGTTGCTATGATTTAGGTAATATAAATGTGAAATATTTGAAATGGAAACATTTGTTTTTTTTAGTAGGTTATAGAGTATAGACCTCCGAGCAAGTTGGAATCGACCCCTCTCCCCGCCCCCTCTCATAAAATTTTTTGTCTTGATTTTCGTTTATAATTCTGCCTCAGCTCTATTCTGTGTCAATTTCATCGAGATCGCTCAAAGAATAAGAAAATGACATTTTTTGGGGGCACCCTGTGCTGCAAATATTTTTTTTGTTTATAATTCTGCCTCAGCTATATTCTGTGTCAATTTCATCGAAATCGCTCATAAAATAAGAAAGTGACATTTTTTGGGGGCACCCTGTGCTGAAAATATTGTTTTCGTTTATAATTCTGCCTCAGATATAACCTGTGTCAATTTCATCGAAATCGCTCAAAGAATAACAAAGTGACATTTTTTGGAGACACCCTGTGCTGAAAATATTTTTTTGTTCATAATTCTGCCTCAGCTATAACCCGTGTCAATTTTATCGAAATCGCTCAAAGAATAAGAAAGTGACATTTTTTGGAGACACCCTGTGCTGAAAATATTTTTTTTGTTCATAATTCTGCCTCAGCTATAACACGTGTTGATAATTCTGCCTCAGCTATAACCTGTGTCAATTTCATCGAAATCGCTCAAAGAATAAGAAAGTGACATTTTTTGGAGGCACCCTGTGCTGAAAATATTTTTTTTTTTATAATTCTGCCTCAGCTATATTCTGTGTCAATTTCATCGAAATCGCTCATAAAATAAGAAAGTGACATTTTTTGGAGGCACCCTGTGCTGAAAATATTTTTTTTGTTCATAATTCTGCCTCAGCTATAACCTGTGTCAATTTCATTGAAATCGCTCAAAGAACGACGAGGATACCATTTTTTTTAAATCCAACGCCCTATTTTTATATTCGCAACTCCACACCCGTTCAGCCTTGCTATATTCCTCTTTTTAAAACCCATCGCCTAGCGCACACATACTACGGTCAACTGTTGCCAATCCAAAAACCAAGCGATAATATAGCATCCGCCTTTTTCGTAGTTGTGTCGCGAGTAGTTTTGGTCGTTAGAAGTTCTGTACTTGTGTTCATTATTAGTTTTGTACTGCGCAGTTTTGTACTGGGAAGTTTAGTCTTTCGTAGTTTTTGTTTTCTCAGTTGTGTCAGTCTCCCATTTATGTTTTTTGTTAGCATTTTTAAAATTAATTCAATAGACAAAAATGTGCCTATTTATATAAACAGGAGTCAATGGATTAAAATTAAAGAATTTATAAATGCTAATGGAAAAATGAAAATATATGTATTGATGTTATAATGTTATGTTTATGATACTGTTTCTTTTGTATGACTGTTGCAGTCTCCTCCTCTGCCTCATGGATGGACTCGGAAATGTGGCAGGATCTATTGTATTGGTGGACTCATGTGAAATCATCTTTCTTTGATCATCTTTGCCTCTGAAATGGTTTTTGATTCTTCAATTATGTGGTTAGGTGGCGTCATCCTTCCCTTAGATTTTAGATCGGTCATTTTTGCTTCATTACTAGGATTAGGCTTCACAGGTCGTCCTTTTTTTCTGAAAGAAACAATGGGCTTAGGTGATGGAAGTTCTTTCGAACCCCCAGAAAATAAAGTAATCATTGATGCGTGGTATGTCCCCAATGGCACGGTTGGATCATCTTTTACTATAGTAGCTGCTTAAACCTTTATTCTTGGGTATTACGTAAGTGTCATCCCTTTTTGGCGCTAGTTTCGAAGTAAAACCTAACGATGCTTTGCTGATTTGTATGAATTTTGACAAGAATCTTATCGCCAACTTTAAACTCATAGTGGGATCTTCGCTTCTTGTCAGCGTAGAGTTTGCTTCGGTCTTGTGACTTCTCCGATGCTTCCTTCAGAGTATCGGCTAGTTTAATTAGTGTGAGGAGTGATTTGAAGTATGAAGTTTTCTGATTGTGCAATGGTTTTTAAATCATGATTGATGGCATCCGGGGTTCGTAATTCCCTTCCTAATGTCAAAAAGGCGGGTGAAAATCCAGTGCGTTCACATTTGGCTGTATTCATCGCGAATCGTATAGCTGGAAGTTTGAGATTCCACATCGTGTGTTGATTTCCAACTTAAATTGAAAGCTGGGCTTTTAAGTGTCGATTTTTCCTCTCGACTGGGTTTGCTTCTGGATGATATACAGGAGTGAACGATTGTTTTATATTTAGAAAAAATGTTAACTTTTGCATCAAGGCAGATATAAATTGTGTTCTATTGTCACTGTGCAGTATTCGCGGAACTCCATAACGCAGGAAAACTTCATTTAATAAAGCACAATTTTCAGTAGTACCTTCTTTCAGAGGAAACAGTTCAACCCAACGGCTGCATAAGTCTGCAACAATTAGGATCCACTGATGTCCACTAGGATTGGTGGGAGAGGTCCAAAAAGGTCTACTGCGATGACTTCGAATCTTTGGCTGCTCGGCGTTGTTTGCAATAGTCCGACTGGTTTCAAATTTGAAGCTTGTAGCGCTGACATTTGACGCAAACCTTGACATGTTTAACAACATCTGATCTCATTCCATGCCAGTAATAGCGACTTGAGATACGAGGTAATGTCTTATCCACACCTTAATGTCAGCAGTACATTTATCGTGGTACTTCTTCAATATCATGTCTATCATTGATTTTGGTATGACCAGTTGGCCGCTTTCCCAATCTTCTTCGGAACAATACCGGTATAAAACCACATCAACTAACATATACCCTCGACTGGTCCAACGAAATAAATTTTCCTCATTGTTTTCAAAAGAATCAATTATGATTTTAAAATTAAAGTTGGCTAGTTGTTCATCTCTAATTTCCTTTGAACCTTTTCTTGGAATATCAACAACAATTGGACAAATTATACAACTATTCTCTATATGGTCATTGTCGGGACATGGTGGTCGGGATAGAGTGTCAGCTACAACGTTGTTTCTGCTGAAATTGTAACCTATCTAAATGATATATTATAAGGTTGTAATTGAAGTGCCCATCTGGCGAGTCTACCGGTCGGAGATTTCAGGCTCATAAGCCACTTTAAGGGTTGATGATCGGTAAGAATCTTCACTTCAGATCCTTCTATGTATCTTCGTTATTTTTCGACTGCCCCTCGCGTTCCGTTGTTGAGTAAATTCGTTCTCAGGTAAAAGTAAACGGCTTGCGAATTCAACAGGGTGTTTCATTTCGTTCTCCCAGTGGAGAATAAATGGAGTATCATTTTTTTTGAAACCAAAATACTTAAGATGCACGAAAACTTTTTGTAGATCGTTCAGATGGGTTGAAAAGTCTTCGGAACAAATAATAATATCATCAAGATATACAAGGATTAGGATTTGTGGAAGACCATTCCGAAACTTGTCAATCAGGCGTTGGAACGGTGCTGGAGCATTTCGCAATCCAAATGGCATTCTCTTAAAAACATAAAATCCAAATGGTGTTATGAAATGTTATGTTTTTAGGGACCATGACCGCAGGAAAGGCCCATGCGGATTGTTTTTCTTTGTTGAACATATCGTCGATTTCGACTTTTTATTGTATTTTTCTTGCCAATGATATTCGGTAGGCTGGATTTGATATTGGGTTGTGTGTTCCCGTATTAATTTGGTGTTCTGTATGGGGAATAGGGGTTGTTATCTCTCTGAAAATTTCTCCTTGCTCGCTGAGCATCTTTTCCAACTGTTTTTTACCAGGTTCACTGAGTGAATATCCTTCATCTGGGCTCAGTTGGATATCAATTGAATTGAAAGTGAACCAGTTATTAACATTTGAATCGGCTTTCTTTAGTTCGCTAAAAATATCGTTTTCTCTTTCAGGTGTTTTCATCTCCTGAGGCAGCGCGTCACAGAAGATTGCTTGGATGCTGTGCGATGAGTAATCATTGGATCGTTTGCGTTTTGGTGTACTTGGGATGGGGCTTAGCATTTCATGGCTCTCAACCCAAGCCAAATATGCTGACACTTTTTTAAGCTTTTCATCCTTTTCCAATATTGTACGGTAGTTTGGCTTTGGTATCGGTTTTGGCGTTATAAAGGGGTTTTCTCGAGGTTCGATTGGACTTTTGTCGTTGTACCAAAGACAATAGAATACAAAGACGTCGCAACCCATACAAACTTTTGGCACACAAAATTCAATGCCTGGGACGGGACATCGTGTCCCAAAACATGTTGCTAGCTGCGAAATGTTGCAAAAAATTACTTTGTCGTTTATCCTTCTTAGTTTGTTTTTTTTTTTTCTCTTTTGTCTTGTGTTGTTGTTATGAAGCGCTCGAGGCAACGGTGACAATGGTGGTGTTTTTTTTTTTTGCTGTGATGTTTGCAAAGTTTTCGTCTGCCGAGATTTTAAGGATTTTCTTTATTTTGCAGTTTTTTGATTTTTTGATTTTTTATAATCTTCGCGATGAAGACTTCTTAAGTAGGAAGGATTTGTTGTATGATTTCTTTACAGGAATTCTTCTTTAATAGAATCTTTTTTTTTAATTTCATGCAAAAATCGGTAGACGAGACGGTGTCACGGTGTAATGTGCAAGTGGTGGTTTTATATTTTTGTGCGTGATCATATTTTTGCATAAGCACAATAATGCTTTTTTGTGCACAACAACATAAAAGTTTCATTATATCCGTTTGGCACTTTCGTCCTTGGGGGGTTTTATTTATTTTGTTGTTTGTTTGTATTTCTTGTTTTTTTATGTTAACGAGTGGCTGATGAAAATAAAAAATATTTGCAAGCTTGATTCAAAATTTCGTGTTAATTAGATAGAGGTATGAGAAGGTATGGTTAACTTTTATTTT
The DNA here is from genome assembly GCA_932273885.2 of Leucozona laternaria. Taxonomy (NCBI): domain Eukaryota; kingdom Metazoa; phylum Arthropoda; class Insecta; order Diptera; family Syrphidae; genus Leucozona; species Leucozona laternaria. The sequence goes on along the minus strand of OW026366.1, from coordinate 70,268,313 downwards.
TTTGAATATGAACAGTATGTACATATATTTACATATATAGTCGATTTAATGGGTATAGTTACCTATTGTCAGTTATAATTAATAATACAAAAATCAGTTTCGAAATAAGTAGGTAGAGCTATGCAGGTACCTAACAATTCTTAAAATGACATTGAAGTAATAACGACATTTTTTATCGCAATTTTGTCTGTATAGTTACTTAAAATAGGTATACCCCCGTCAAACGTTTGGAACCACATTTAAAAACGAGCTGCGTGGCGCTGGACACTTGTTACGTTAAACATGCCGGATGCTATTAAAAAAAAGAACGGTTCAATAAAAAAAAAACAGGAACCCGAATTTCGTCCTTAAAGGTAAGCGGTCTCAAAATTTCGAACTAAGGAGGGAACGAGGTGTAATTGTTCCTCAGAGGCTGTACCCACCCACATATCCTAAGGGATATAACCGTGGCTATTATGTCCTCGACTTCTATAATAGCCCCTAATGATGACTCACGTTGACTAAAAGGAACTAAATCGCGAAAATATAGTTTCAGCAAAAACGCTATTCCTTATCGGATCAACACCATTAAAAACATCTTCCTGTTCATCACCATCTTCATACGCAATTATCAGCAATTCATGATCACCCGCTTACCTGGTCACATCCACCCATGACATCTTCTCAGTAATGATTCGTCCCTAAATGATTTTTACCATCCTAAAATTCCAAGATAAACAACTTCCCATAATACTAAAATCTTTCAAAATGGACCGAAATAATAAAGAGGCGAGACGTTATAATTTTTCTAGTATTTCATAAGACTTTCCATTTTATTTAAAAAAAACTTAAAACTTAACAAAGGCGTGTTCAAAACAAACTTGAGGAAATAATGTTTAACAAAAAAAAAATGAACTTGCTATTACAACCAATAGTCCAGTCAACGAAGATCTTAAATCATAAAATAAATGCGAAAAATCATGTAGTCTGGGTTATTATTTTAAAGGGTAGGGGTGACCCCCAGGTACAACATACCAAAAGTCCCCAGCCCAGGCCCGCGAGCTTTAGCCAGGAGGGGGGGGTAAAGGTCCCCTTTTCTAGTATTTCGCGAATATTTTGAAAAACAAGGGTATAAGCGGAAAAGTATACACTACAAAATGAAAGTATATTAAATTTTCTACAAAAAAAGCCCTAGTCATATTTTCGCTTGGAGCAATAGTATGGGAGATGCGGGGGTTATAAATCTCAATAAATCTGAAAAATCATGATATTGCGTTACAAATTTAATCTTTATTGAACAATCAACCCAAAAATATTAAAAAAAGTAAATGCATGTTCATTCATGATAATTCCATTAACGTGATGAGATAGATGGTATGTAGTAAAAGTAGGTGGTGGGGCTTAAAATATCGGTATTTAATTTATTTGATACAGTGTTTGTTGTCAAATGAAAAACACTGTATTTTCAAAGGTAAGAACCTTACAGCTTATTTCCAAGTTATTGACCAATACTATGTGAAATGATCTTAGGGTTGTTCTAAGAAAAAAATCACTTAAAAGAGGGGGCCTATTTGCCCCCGTTTATAAGGGAGAGATCATTTTCTAAAACATTGGCTTAAACTGCATATATGCAATCATTTGGAAACAACGGCAACAATTAGAATACTATACTATAGCTTTTTGAAAATCCAAAAACCTATTCTATTATTTAATTGTTGAATTTAGTTATCTCAGTCAACGGTTTAAGAAAAAAATGATTTTGAATTAAAAATTTTGAAAAAAAAAAAAAAATTTAATTTGTATTGATTTTTTCAATTTTTTTGTTGTAAGGTATTAAATTTTTATTTGATTTTTGATGCTGTCATTAATCTTTAGTCGAACGCTAAAAACTAGAGAGTTAAAGGTCTTTTAGTTTTTGAGAAAAATTAAGATTATGAAAACTACTACTTTCTTAAAAAAATTCTTTCTTTTCAGTAAGTTCTATAGTAAATTCAAACCGTCAATTTTCTAACGAAAGAAAAATAAAAGCAAAAAATCATGTAGTCTGGGTTATTGTTTAAAACGGTAGGGGTAATCCTCAGGTACAACATACTAAAAGTCCCCAGCCCATGCCCGCGAGCTTTAGTCAAGAGCGGGGGTTAAAGGTCCCCCGCATCTCCCTTAATATCGCTTTTAGCGAAAATATGAATAAAACATTTTCGGTAGAAAATTTAATTTACTTTCATTTTGTTGTGCAGATTTTTCCGCTAATACGCTTGGTTTTCAAAATATTCGCGAAACACTACAAAAGGGGACCTTTAACCCCCCCCTCTTGACTAAAGCTCGCGGGCCTGGGCTGGGGACTTTTAGTATGTTGTACCTGAGGATTACCCCTACCGTTTTAAACAATAACCCAGACTACATGATTTTTGCTTTTATTTTTCTTTCGTTAGAAAATTGACGGTTTGAATTTACTATAGAACTTACTGAAAAGAAAGAATTTTTTTAAGAAAGTAGTAGTTTTCTTAATCTTAATTTTTCTCAAAAACTAAAAGACCTACAACTCTCTTTTTTAGCGTTCGACTAAAGATTAATGACAGCATCAAAAATCAAATAAAAATTTAGTACCTTACAACAAGAAAATTGAAAAAAATCAATACAAATTCAAATTTTTTTTTTTTTCAAAATTTTTAATTCAAAATCATTTTTTTCTTAAACCGTTGACTGAGATAACTAAATTCAACAATAAAATAATAGAATAGGTTTTTGGATTTTCAAAAAGCTATAGTATAGTATTCTAATTGTTGCCGTTGTTTCCAAATGATTGCATATGCAGTTTAAACCAATGTTTTAGAAAATGATCTCACCCTTATAAACGGGGGCAAATAGGCCCCCCTCTCTTAAGTGATTTTTTTCTTAGAACAACCCCCAACATCATTTCGTATAGTATTGGTCAATAACTTGGAAATAAGCTGTAAGGTTCTTACCTTTGAAAATACAGTGTTTTTCATTTGACAACAAACACTGTATCAAATAAATTAAATATCGATATTTTAAGCCCCACCACCTACTTTTACTACATACCATCTATCTCATCACGTTAATGGAATTATCATGAATGGACATGCATTTCCTTTTTTTAATATTTTTGGGTTGATTTATCAGTAAAGATTAAATTTGTAACGCAATATCATGATTTTTCAGATTTATTGACATTTATAACCCCCGCATCTCCCTTACTATTGCTCCAAGCGAAAATATGACTAGGGCTTTTTTTGTAGAAAATTTAATATACTTTCATTTTGTAGTGTATACTTTTCCGCTAATACCCTTGGTTTTCAAAATATTCGCGAAATACTAGAAAAGGGGACCTTTACCCCCCCCTCCTGGCTAAAGCTCGCGGGCCTGGGCTGGGGACTTTTGATATGTTGTACCTGGGGGTCACCCCTACCCTTTAAAATAATAACCCAGACTACTTGATTTTTCGCCTTTATTTTTCCTTCGTTGACTGGACTACAACAGTCATACAGAGCTGCGTTTAAATAAATTTAAATTCCGAAATGAAAAAAAAATCAATAGATTTAAATTGAATTATAACCAAAGAAAAATTGAAAGCTATAAACTTATAGATATTTAAATTCAAAACCAATTAAGTGTTAAAACTTCTTAAAACAAAATATAACATACTTTGAAAAATAAAAAAAGAAAATTAAAAACCAAAAATAAGACACCGCACTGTCTCCTCCAATCAAATCTTAAATTGCTCTTTCGATTAATTTTGAAGAAGAAAAAAGTTCCTTGAATTCGCCGCGGAATCTTAAAGGTTTACACTATACTTTTCACATACCACAACAAGTGCAACGTAATACATAATTTATGGCATTTGTAGGTATTTCTATTTTTTTCCTTTTATTTAATCTGAGCAAAACGAATTTAAAAAGGATGGCAACGTTTAACTCATAAAATTTTAAATGTATGTAGGTTGTTAATTTACTTTCATTTATGTGGATCATTTTATTTATTTAAAATATATTTAAAGGTTTTTTTTTCTTCAAACACTTAGCAAACAAATTTTTGAACTTTTGATGGGGTGCACCACTCCAAAATCATGCTGTGTAATTGTAAAATTTTTGGCTGCAATTTAAAATAAATTAAATGACTCACATACGCACTCACTGAATTTACGCTGGACTTGAACTTAAAAAACTAGAAAGATTTTATTATTTTTTTTTCTTTAAATAATGGGTTTTGGTATGAACTTTTTTCTTCTATATGATTTTAAAATCTTAAATTTACTTTTGATTTGTTTTTTGATTAGAGAGTTGGAGGGCGAAAAGATATATAAAAAAAGCTATTAAGGTATATAAGAATATTGTGAGAAAAGGTCAATAAATTAATGATGAAGTGAATGAAGTCGTCTGAGTTCGATCGATGGGGCTTTAGCTGCTAGCATTACATTGGGACATCTGATTGCATTCGTAATAACCACAGGTGGAATAATGTTGGATGCTGAGTGATAATAGGAGTGTGTGTATGTAGTAGTTGTGGTGTTGTTGACTATTTTTTTTTCACTAGAGTTTTTTTTTTGTTTTTATTAATTCTTTTGCCCTTCTTTAGAAGAGTTGGTTCTCTATGGGGTAATATTGGTAGGCTTGGTAGTTATGGTTTTCTAGCATCAGACGCAGCTAATTTTGTTCCAGATTATTTTTTTTTGAAGAAAATTGGGCATATGGGGTTTTTCTTATAGGTTTTTACTTTTACATGTCACTTTTCCCAATTATAGGGTAGATTTTCTTTTGCATGGGTGTTTTATTAATTATAATTTTGACAAACATCGAAGTTAATACTTTTCTTAGATAAGAATTTTTAGTGGATTCTTAGCACATTTTTTTCCTTTTTTTTATGGGGAGGCTTTTCTAGGGTACGATTTTTCTCACACAGATCACTTGTTCTTTTTTTTGTTTCGAGCTTTAGTTATTTTTTTTACATAGGTATTTATAATTTTGTTGCTCGCTTAGGCTTAAGGCACATAAATTATCGGTTTTCACGATTTTCATGCGGACACACGTGATTAATGTTTCAGTATTTTTTTTGTTTGCTACGAAACTAAAAAAATTTAACGTGGTTTTATCCATCGCGCGTGTTATGTGATACCAATCGAATAAATGATTTTCGTAGAAAAAAAAGCATTAATTTTATTATGTATATATATACTATTATACATAGTTATTTTATTTTTTTCTTTGCCACGCCCGCCGCCGATAATTTTTTTTTACTATTTGTAAAAAAGCCGCGGCTAAGCTGCCGAGATGTAGCAGTCGAAAATTCATCCAAAGAACAGAGAGCGATTTCTTGCTTATGGGACCTTTTATAGCTCCATCCGAAACTTGGCTTGCTTTTCGTTCGAGTAGAGCTTGTTTCCCAAAATGGCATCGGAAAGGGTTCCGGACGTAGCGATTTTTGGCCGAATTTTAGACTCGAATATAACATAATATGTCCTAAAAATTATTTCAGAATTTATCTTAAATACATGTGACATAATATGCAATTCTCAGGCTAAATTGGCGCAGAAACTGTCATCGGAAATGCGTCCATGATAAATGCCAGTCAAGGAAGTGGTGTTTAGGTGTAGGTGGCTTTCTTTTATCTTCTCTCGTTTACCAATTCGAAGATCGCGGAGTTGGATGCTGAGCAGCTAAATTTCCTCTCTCCATCTGTAAATACTCTTTCTTTTTTTTTTTGGGATAAGATTACGATCTCTGAATCTGCAAAAGTTCCACAAATTGGAATTTGATTGCAGAAAATTGAAATCTAATGGCTAAGGTTTAAGTATAGGCTGACCAGGTATGTTCTAACTGACTGTTGGTTTCGAAGTTGTTTTTTTCTTCTCTTGAAAAACAATATCCAAAAGAAATTAAGGCTTTTTCGAGTCTTACGAAGACTAGGCTAGACGGGTACCTGATAAAACTATCTCCTCATATCTTTTGAATGAAATATTCCTAATATTTTTCCACTATCATCTTCTAACTCGTAGAGTTTGTTCCCTACAATTCTCTTTATTCTTGCCTTAATGAATTTGGGACATAATTTGGCATTCAACCGTTTTGTTGCGTCGCTAAGCACAAAATTCCTTTTATAAACCACATCTCCTACCTTGTATGCTATGTTCTTGCTTCTTAAGTTATATCGGCTTTCATACATAACATGTGCTTTTTCAAGAGATTCCGTCAACGCGGAGTGGATTATGTTCATCTTACAAGCTTTGGGAATTAAGTTCATTTCCGAATTATTTACACATCCTAATTTTCGCAGCAGTTCAAATTCGGACCCGTGCTCAATCATCCTTTGGCCAAACAAGGCTTCGTAGGGCGATACACCAATGACCGAATGTAAGCCAGTTCTGACAGCGCAACCTATCAAGGGGAGATGGACATCCCAGTTTCGTTGGTCTTTCCCAATATAAGATCTCACAGCGGCAAGAATTGAGCGATTCACCCGTACGCTTGCGTTGGCTTGAGGGGCATTATTATTATATTATGCCCATGGCCAGCAACCTGTCCAATTCCTCATATAGTAGCTTTTGTACCGCCGGAGAAACGGGATAGTGTCATTGTTTTATTGGCTCGGCATCCCCTGTATCGATTTCGTGTTCCTCCAGTGTGGTTTTGCCCAAGCCAAGTTTTGCATAGGACGGGAACACATTGATGGCTGCCTTTAGTTTACTTAGCTCGTCCTCTGAAAGTTCTCGCATATCTGAAGTGATGTTTCCTAATGGAATGTCCGGGGGTGATATTTCAGATATCAAATGCGGGGCAATGTTATACGCTGTCCAAAAATTGATTCCTAAATATAACTTTTGTTGCAGATTTGGTACTAAAAACATGTCTATCGGCTTGGTTATATTCTTATAGGTAATGTTAGCTACAAATTTTCTAATAATCGGTTGGTTTTGTCTGCTGTTTTGACGTTGGAAGAAAATCGAGTAAAATGAACCTTATGCTGGCTCAGAAAATCTTCACCACCTACACCTAAACAGCTGATGCTGGCACCACTATCCAGTAGTCCCAGCATGTTTTCTTCGAAAATATTTACCATCGCGTAGGGTCGGGGATCGTCGGAGCAACACAAGGTTGTTTCTTCAAAACATTTTTCCTATTCTTTTTAAGTTTTCGTATCCTAGCGATTCTAATTGATATTAGAGGGTTTTGCGTACCGAAAATCCTATTTCGGGCAGCATAATACTCAACCTGACGTTCGTATAGACTTTTGATTAGAGGATTTACATTCGGTTTTGGGGGGGATATTTTTTTGACTATTGGTAATGAATCTGAGGGATTTTTCAATATTTCGGCTGGGGTAAAAGTAGAGTCTGATTTGGGGTCTGAAATCGTCGCATCTAAATGGTTTCCGGATTTTGGGTTAGAGAGCAAACCATTCCGGATTACGATTTGCTCTGCCGTAAGTTTCCCGAGCATCTAGCACTTGTACATTGTGGGGAAGTGGAACCTTCCTTTCCACATCGGAAACAAAATAATGACCTCTGTGGAACAGGACATTCCATGTAACCATGGCCTAACTTCCGGCAGTTCCAGCAAACGTAGTTACTGGTGTCTCGTGCCTCGCGAATAGCTTCGACTGTAGTGGTAGCTGGTGTATTGCTAACTGGAATAGAAATCGTCTGTGGTTTCAACCTCACTCACGTTTTTACCCATTGGTTGGAAACCCGAACCTTTTGGCTTTTGTCCATCCTTCTCACTCAAATACTTTTCAATATTTCGACAAACATAGACCATTTCATTCAATCCCTTTGGTCTATATGTCAGCAGTAATTCTCCCATGCGCCTTTCTACATTTTGTTTCAAAAGAGTTATTATCTCGTGGTTTGGTTTGGGGACAAGTAAACGCGTGTTTAGTTTTTGAATCGCCATATAGAAATCATCGAAAGATTCATTCTGGTTTTGACGACGATCATACATACGCCTAGAAAGCTCACCGTCGCTTTCCAATGAACGAAACCTTTCAATAACAGCAAATCGCAGGGCAGGTCAATTAATGGCGGGATTGGCTTTTAAATAAAGCCAAAACCACGTTTCAACATCTCCAGCTAAAAATTGGTGAAAATTTAGAACGATCTTATCCCAAGTAGAATTATAACAACTCTTTAGCCTTTCTAATCGAAAGATAAATTCATCCACCGTCATATTTGCCTTATCATATTTCAACTCCCATTTGTGGTAATTAGGGAACTTGAAATTTGAATTTAAGGAGGAATTATTACCCCGAGAAATATTACCTTGAGATGGCCCCACCGATCCCTCATTCATGTTCATATTACGAATTTGTGAAAGAAATTCCTCCGCGCTCGGATCTAAATTACTCGCCTGGGCCATTTGTTGAGCCGCGACGGACATCCGAGCTGTATTTGACACAGAAGAAACGTAAGGAGGATTGCACAGAGGCGGTTCTCGCCTACGGACCTCATATTCGCCTTGTACCGATGGGGTATGGGCCAATAAGGTTTCGCGAACAATGACCGCCATTTGTTTTTTTATTTCCTCTCTATTGGTTTCCAACTCCCTTCGTATAGCTTGCAGATCTTCAGTTCTACTGACCCCAAAAGAGGCAGCTACTAAGCCTTGGATGTAGGTTGGCAGGTCAATTTCATCATTTCCTCTTCTAGGAAATTCCGCGTTTTGATTTGGCTCCGCAACACTATTTCGAGGCGCGCCCGATGCCACAATAGCCGGGTCGAGGGAGTCTTGCGTCGGAGCTATTTCACCCGAACCTCCATTCTGCGATTCATATGGTTCATTTTCGGTGGCTGATAGGCCGATAGTAGTCAGATTTCCCGAATAAGCCATTGTTCTTTGTCTATAATTGCCTCTACCACGGTAGTTCCTATAACCGCGACCACTGTTTATCCTATTGCGACCCCAACTACGACCTGAACGTAAAAAATGAATTTCCTCCCCTTCAATAGGATGCATATAAGAAGCTAACTTTTGTTAATTTAAACAACTTTTCAACAAAAAGATTAATAAGGAAAAAAAGGGGACCTTTATACAAAATATAAATAGAACTCGGAAAACTATCGAGAAAAAAGATAAGATCTAAAATTAAATTCTAACCAAAAAGAGGTTCAGAAAAAAATTTAACTATTCACAATAAATCAATATTAAATATAGTTAAAAAAATCAAAGCTGCATTAAATAAACTAATCGAAAAAAAACTAAACACTTTTCAGATTGAAAAAAATAATTTGGTTGTAACTTTTCATGGATAGGTCTGGTGGATGTGACAACTAGCAAGAAGATGAATGACTGAAGATAAAGGATTTATAAATTAAATCGAACTCACGAGGAAAAATAGTTTTTACAAGCTGAAAATTGATGGTATCGAAAATATTTGACGACTTACAAGCAGAACATACGGCTTTATACATTAGGGTTTGTGTGTTCGATTCAGATAGTGAAAACCCATCAACTCGCAACTGACCTAGTACAGCTTCTTGAGCCTATTCTAAAGGACGAACGTTGATGGTTTTCTGCGAATAAAATTCCAGGGATCTCTTGAACAACTATAATGCTGGTATAACCTGAAAATACGGATACAAAAGGCAAGGAATTTTGATTTTAGGAATGATGATAGTTGAAGTAAAATTGTCGCAACAGACTAAACGGGGAATCTTCGAACCAATTTACTGGACGTCCGATCTTAACTTCAAACTCACAAGCCATAAGAAAAAAACATTGACCTTTCAAATCAAATATATGAAAACACGCTATATTCATGCACTGAAGAAAAATATACTAAGAACTTTGCAGCTTATTATCTGATGGAAATTCAAAGACGAATCGGGCCCCACGTTGGGCGCCACCTGTAACGGAACCGAAGGTGTAGTCGGCTGGATTCCTCGATAGTTTGATCCTTGATCTCACTGAACGTAGAGGTGCTAAAAACCACGATCACAAACCACAGCACATAGTCGGATCTACCTATCAAATAACCCAAAACCTTCCCTTCCTTTACCACCATTTACAACCCATAGCTTACAGGAACTATGGGCTGAACCTGGCAGCAGGAAGCGAAGGGTGTCCAGGCCCGTACAGCGCGGCATGCTAGCATTTAGCACGTCCGAGCTCGTCGGGGGGGGGGGTCCCTGCTGCGTGGTGCTGGACGGTTGTTACGTTAAACATCCCGGATGCTATCAAAAAAAGAACGGGTTCAATAAAAAAAACAGGAACCCGAATTTCGTCCTTAAAGGTAAGCGGTCTCAAAATTTCGAACTAAGGAGGGAACGAGGTGTAATTGTTCCTCAGAGGCTGTACCCACCCCCATATCCTAAGGGATATAACCGTGGCTATTATGTCCTCGACTTCTATAATAGCCCCTAATGATGACTCACGTTGACTAAAAGGAACTAAATCTCGAAAATATAGTTTCAGCAAAAACGCTATTCCTTAACGGATCAACACCATTAAAAACATCTTCCTGTTCATCACCATCTTCATACGCAATTATCAGCAATTCATGATCACCCGCTTACCTGGTCACATCCACCCATGACATCTTCTCAGTAATGATTCATCCCTAAATGATTTTTAGCATCCTAAAATTCCAAGATAAACAACTTTCCATAATACTAAAATCTTTCAAAATGGACCGAAATAATAAAGAGGCGAGACGTTATAATTTTTCTAGTATTTCATAAGACTTTCCATTTTATTTAAAAAAACTTAAAACTTAACAAAGGTGTGTTCAAAACAAACTAGAGGAAATAATGTTAAACAAAAAAAAAAAAATGAACTTGCTATTACAACCAACAGTCATACAGAGCTGCGTTTAAATAAATTTAAATTCCGAAATGAAAAAAAAAATCAATAGATTTAAATTGAATTATAACCAAAGAAAAATGAAAACTATAAACTTATAGATATTCAAAACCAATTAAGTGTTAAAACTTCCTAAAACAAAATATAACACCTCACTGTCTCCTCCAATCAAATCTTAGATTGCTCTTTCGATTAATTTTGAAGGAGAAAAAAGTTCCTTGAATTCGCCGCGGAATCCTAAAGGTTTACACTATACTTTTCACATCCCACAACAAGTGCAACGTAATACATAATTTATGGCATTTGTAGGTATTTCTATTTTTTTTCCTTTTATTTAATCTGAGCAAAACGAATTTAAAAAGGATCATCATCATCATCATCATCATCGTCGGCTCGACAACCGGGGTCCGGTCCTGGCCTCCTTCAACAAGTCTCTCCACCCATACCGGTCTCGAGCCGCCGCCATCCAGTTGCGCACCCCAATGCTCCGGGCGTCCTGGTCTACGCCATCTCTCCAGCGCAAGCATGGTCTACCACGCTGTCGTCTACCATAGAATGTACCACAAAGAACTTTCCGAGCAGGTTCCTCTTCGCTCATGCGAGCTAGGTGACCTGCCCACCGGAGTCTACCGAGCTTAATTTTTGTCACGATATCTGCTTCAAGGTAGATTGCGTACAATTCATGATTGTACCGTCTCCGGAATCGTCCTTCCTCACATATGGGGCCAACAATTCTCCTTAAGACTTTTCTCTCGAACGCGGCTAAGAGGTCGGAGTGCCTTTTGCTAAGCACCCAAGTCTCGGATCCATATGTGAGTACTGGCAGGACCATGGTCCTGTACAGCAGCAGTTTTGAAGTTATGGTGAGATTTCTGGATTTGAAGAGCTTTGACAGACTATAGTAGGCTCTGTTGGATTTGAGAAGCCGCCCGCGTATTTCTTCTTCTATATTGTTATCGGCTGCTACTATTGACCCAAGGTATTTAAAGGATTGCACCACTTCAAATTCGTGCTCCGCTACCTTGATTGTTTGACCAACTGTTCCTCTCGCATTCGACGCCACCATGTACTTTGTTTTACCTTCACTAATGTGCAGCCCCAGATTTTGTGCCGCCTCATCATCATCATCGTCGGCTCGACAACCGGGGTCCGGTCCTGGCCTCCTTCAACAAGTCTCTCCACCCATCCCGATCTCGAGCCGCCGCCATCCAGTTGCGCACCCCAATGCTCCAGGCGTCCTGGTCTACGCCATCTCTCCAGCAAGCATGGTCTACCACGCTGTCGTCTACCATAGAATGTACCACAAAGAACTTTCCGAGCAGGTTCCTCTTCGCTCATGCGAGCTAGGTGACCTAACCACCGGAGTCTACCGAGCTTAATTTTTGTCACGATATCTGCTTCAAGGTAGATTGCGTACAATTCATGATTGTACAGTCTCCGGAATCGTCCTTCCTCACATATGGGGCCAACAATTCTCCTTAAGACTTTTCTCTCGAACGCGGCTAAGAGATCGGAGTGCCTTTTGCTAAGCACCCAAGTCTCGGATCCATATGTGAGTACTGGCAGGACCATGGTCCTGTACAGCAGCAGTTTTGAAGTTATGGTGAGATTTCTGGATTTGAAGAGCTTTGACAGACTATAGTAGGCTCTGTTGGATTTGAGAAGCCGCCCGCGTATTTCTTCTTCTATATTGTTATCGGCTGGCTACTATTGACCCAAGGTATTTAAAGGATTGCACCACTTCAAATTCGTGCTCCGCTACCTTGATTGTTTGACCAACTGTTCCTCTCGCATTCGACGCCACCATGTACTTTGTTTTACCTTCACTAATGTGCAGCCCCAGATTTTGTGCCGCCTGCTCGATCTGGATGAAGGAATCATGTACAGCCTGCTCGGTTCTTCCGATGATGTCGATGTCGTCTGCGTAAGCCAGTATCTGGCTGGACCTGTTGACGATGGTCCCTCTTGTTGCCGTGCCAGAGTCACGGATTGCTTTCTCCAACGCCAGGTTGAAGAGGAGGCAGGCCAAACCATCCCCTTGTCGGAGTCCATTAAAGATGTTGATTGGTTTGGATAGCAATCCGGCTATTTTTACTTGGCTTGTTACGTTGGTCATGGTCAACCTACATAGTCGTGTCAATTTATTTGGGATGCCGAATTCCCTCATGGCTTTGTAAAGTTCTACCCTGGCTATGCTATCGTAGGCGGCCTTAAAGTCTATAAACAAAAGGTATGTTGGGATGTTAAATTCTAGACATTTTTCCATCGCCTGCCTAAGGGTAAAGATCTGATCAGTTGTTGATTTGCCTGGAATGAAACCACACTGATATTGTCCGATGATGGTTTTAGCGTATGGGGTTATCCGGTCTTGTAGGATAGAGGAGAGTATCTTATAGGCGGTACTCAACAACGTGATACCTCTATAATTGCTGCACGTTGTGACATCTCCCTTCTTATGTATAGGGCAAATGATACCTTTTCGCCAGTCTTCTGGAATTTCTTCATGCTCCCACACGTGCACTATAATCTCATGAATTGCTTGACGTAAGGCTGGCATGAAATAGTTCGGCTGGTATACCATCGGCTCCCGGGGCTTTGTTTTTCTTTAGCCGGCCTATAGCCTTTTCAACCTCTTCTATGCTTGGTGGCGGCAACATAGGGTACTCTTCTTGAAGTAGTGGAGCCTCCACTTCTGCAGTGAGCTGACCATTTAGCAATTCATTGAAGTACACTTCCCATCGCTCCAGTATACTTTGAGGATCGGTGATCAGATTTCCCTCTCCGTCCTTGCAGTATGTGCAGCGTGGTGTGTACTGCGTCATGTTTCGGACGGATTGGTAGAACTTCCGCGCCTGGTGCGGACCTCGCTCTCGGCTTTTCTCTATTTCACAGATTATGTTCTTCTCCCAGGCTGATTTTTTCTGTCTGTGAAGCCGTTTTTTAATTCTTCTGAGCTCTTTATATTCGTCTTCGCGTGCCCGCGTTCTATGAGATTGTTGCATTGCTCGGTACGCAACATTCTTACGTTCAGTCGCTAGCTTGCATTCATCATCAAACCAGTCGTTCCGATTTCTACGACTGCTGCCTAAGATGGAGTTGGCAGTACTAATGACAGTATTCTTAAGGCGTGTCCACTTCTCATCTACGCCCAGCATACTGGCTCCAGGACTTACTCTACCCAGTTCTAGGGCGAGTCCTAACGCATTACCAAAGGGTGTTTTCATTGCGCAGAGCAGCCGTGTTGATTCGAACCTGATCGGCGGATGCGATACGTCTTCGCAAGGTAATCCGCCCTCGGAAAACCATACCAACAAGATAGTGATCCGAGTCGATATTGGCACCTCGGTACATTCGTACCGTCATCAAGTTCGAGTAGTGGCGACGGTCTATCAACACGTGGTCAATTTGGTTACGAGTGACTCCATCAGGTGATACCCAGGTGGCTTTGTAGATATCTTTACGCGGGAACCTGGTACTCGCAACGACCATGTTTTTCGATGCTGCCAATTCTAAGACTCGAAGTCCATTGTCATTAGTGTTCTCATGCAAACTATGGGTGCCTGTGTAATGCCTGAATACCGGCTCCCGACCTATTTTTGCATTCAAATCCCCAAGGATGATTTTTACGTCATACCTTGGACAGGCATTAAGGGCCCTCTCGACTTGTTCGTAGTAAGTCTCTTTTTCTTTGTCTGAGGACTCCTCCGTAGGTCCGTGAACGTTAATGAGGCTGATTTTCTTAAATTTGCCTCGCACGTGTGGAACCAGCCCGATCATATTAGCCAAACCTTTTTAAAGGCTTGTTTCTAGCGGCCGCCGCGAAGAGGCTATGATCACACTTCCACCAGTCCCGAATAGTTACGGCACGTGCATGTTTTCGTATGCTACATGTTATTCCCCCTATTCGGCTGATGGCTGACCGCCAGGATGGCAACGTTTAACTCAGATAAAATTTTAAATGTATGTAGGTTGTTAATTTACTTTCATTTATGTGGATCATTTTATTTATTTAAAATATATTTAAAGTTTTTTTTTTCTTCAAACACTTACCAAACAAATTGTTGAAATTTTGATGGGGTGCACCGCTCCAAAATCATGCTGTGTTATTGTAAAATTTTTGGCTGCAATTTAAAATAAATTAAATGACTCACATACGCACTCACTGAATTTACGCTGGACTTGAACTAAAAAAAAAAACTAGAAAGATTTTATTATTTTTTTTTCTTTAAATAATGGGTTTTGGTATGAACTTTTTTCTTCTATATGATTTTAAAATCTTAAATTTACTTTTGATTTTTTTTTTATTAGAGAGTTGGAGGGCGAAAAGATATATAAAAAAAGCTATTTAGGTATATAAGAATATTGTGAGAAAAGGTTAATAAATTAATGATGAAGTGAATGAAGTCGTCTGAGTTCGATCGATGGGGCTTTAGCTGCTAGCATTACATTGGGACATCTGATTGCATTCGTAATAACCACAGGTGGAATAATGTTGGATGCTGAGTGATAATAGGAGTGTGTGTTTGTAGTAGTTGTGGTGTTGTTGACTATTTTTTTTTTCACTAGAGTTTTTTTTTTGTTTTTATTAATTCTTTTGCCCTTCTTTAGAAGAGTTGGTTCTCTATGGGGTAATATTGGTAGGCTTGGTAGTTATGGTTTTCTAGCATCAGACGCAGCTAATTTTTTTCCAGATTATTTTTTTTTGAAGAAAATTGGGCATAAAGGGTTTTTCTTATAGGTTTTTACTTTTACATGTCACTTTTCCCAATTATAGGGTAGATTTTCTTTTGCATGGGTGTTTTATTAATTATAATTTTGACAAACATCGAAGTTAATACTTTTCTTAGATAAGAATTTTTAGTGGATTCTTAGCACATTTTTTTCCTTTTTTTTATGGGGAGGCTTTACTAGGGTACGATTTTTTTCACACAGATCACTTGTTCTTTTTTTTGTTTCGAGATTTAGTTATTTTTTTTACATAGGTATTTATAATTTTGTTGCTCGCTTAGGCTTAAGGCACATAAATTATCGGTTTTCACGATTTTCATGCGGACACACGTGATTAATGTTTCAGTATTTTTTTTGTTTGCTACGAAACTAAAAAAAATTTAACGTGGTTTTATCCATCGCGCGTGTTCTGTGATACCAATCGAATAAATGATTTTCGTAGAAAAAAAAGCATTAATTTTATTATATATATATATATATTATTATATATAGTTATTTTATTTTTTTCTTTGCCACGCCCGCCGCCGATAAATTTTTTTTTTCTATTTGTAAAAAAGCCGCGGCTAAGCTGCCGAGATGTAGCAGCCGAAAATTCATCCAAAGAACAGAGAGCGATTTCTTGTTTATGGGACCTTTTATAGCTCCATCCGAAACTTGGCTTGCTTTTCGTTCGAGTAGAGCTTGTTTCCCAAAATGGCGTCGGAAAGGGTTCCGGACGTAGCGATTTTTGGCCGAATTTTAGACTCGAATATAACATAATATGTCCTAAAAATTATTTCAGAATTTATCTTAAATACATGTGACATAATATGCAATTCTCAGGCTAAATTGGCGCAGAAACTGTCATCGGAAATGCTTCCATGATAAATGCCAGTCAAGGAAGTGGTGTTTAAGTGTAGGTGGCTTTCTTTTAACTTCTCTCGTTTACCAATTCGAAGATCGCGGAGTTGGATGCTGAGCAGCTGAATTTCCTCTCTCCATCTGTAAATACTCTTTCTTTTTTTTTTTTTTGGGATAAGATTACGATCTCTGAATCTGCAAAAGTTCCACAAATTGGAATTTGATTGCAGAAAATTGAAATCTAATGGCTAAGGTTTAAGTATAGGCTGACCAGGTATGTTCTAACTGACTGTTGGTTTCGAAGTTGTTTTTTTCTTCTCTTGAAAAACAATATCCAAAAGAAATTGAGGCTTCTTAGTTTCCCACAATTTATTGAAAACAAAACAGTAGTATTTCTCCAACTGCTTAAATCCCTTAAATGACTTTAAACCTAACAGAAAAATAACCATTAAAAAAAATTTTACAAATCGATTTTCACCAAAAATGCGATCCACGCACTTTAATGGTTGCGTGGCATAAATTTGGCATTTTTGATCAGTTTTTGCAATGTTTCTGGCTGTAAACTAAAACACACTGTCTTGAAATTTTCCCACATAATCGGATTCGGACAGAGCTTTCTTAGCCAGCGGTCCATCGCATCCCATAGTTTTTCATAGATGTAAAGTTTGAATTTATATTTTCTGTTCTGCGCCAGAGCAATCTTCGTGATACCACTTTTAGCTTCATGAGAAAAGGAATTAAAAAGTCTGAAAAGTGTTCTACGAGGAAGATGAACATTTTGTGCAGCTTGCTTGAAGCCCAGTTCTTTTCACTTGGCGGTTGCGATGGCTTTCACCATTTGCAACTTCTCCAAGACCTTGCAATTTTTACTTGCGAATATAGGTACTACATTGTATATGGAAAGTTATGAATTCGTACAAAAAATCGAACTCGAGATTTTGATCAAACTTGACATTACGATGATAGTGAAGACGAAAAAAGTGGGTCTCGCAAAAACGTCCGTCTGTCCTAAACGGATGGGTCGATTTTCTTTAAACTTGCTACTTAGCGTTTTTTGGACATTCCCCCACCCGTTTTTTTCTCTTTTTTTTTAGGACCAAAACTAACAGTAGCTGTCATACAAAATTTCTTGGCCAAAAAGGAAAAACTTATTTTTCTCAAAATTCAGCGCTACAGAATTTTTTTTAAGAACTCAATGGTGCATATTCATAGTCACTTTTAAACTCCAGTTTATCATAAACCTGGGATTATCCTATCTAAATAGCATTGAATAAACCCCAGTCTAAGATAAACTGGAGTTTAAAAGTGACTATGAATATGCCCCAATAAATTTAAATAGTTATAAGTTGCCGTTTAATAAAAAAAATGGTTCCGAAAAATGGATATTAATGGTACCTCCCACAGAACCATTTTTTTGATTTTCACTTTTCTCGAAAACGGTTCAACTGATTCTGATCAATGTTTTTATGAAAAATTATTGACACATTCTAAATAATATTATGTACCAAAATTTTCAAAACAATACTTTTTGAATTTTTTAAAAAAAGTTTGAAAATTTTTTTTTCAAAACTCAATATTTCAAAAACGACTCTGTCGATTTTTATTAAAGTTGGTAAAAAGCAGTTTTTTAACTTTATCTAGAAGATTTTTAACAAAATTCTTCTAATACCCAAAAATAACGGTGCCTCCCATACAAACGTTTAAAAACCGTTAAGAAAAATATTTTTTTCTCAAAAACGACTCCTACGATTTTGATAAAATTTTGTTGGTGTGTTAAAATTAGTACGATCTACTATTTAAAGTTTTTAATTTTTATATTTTACGTATATTAACAGTACCTCTCATATTTGATCAACCAAAAAAAACTAGATTTTTTATACAGATGCTTGTAACAAACATAAATAAAAGTTCATACCAAAATTCGATATTTCCAAAACGGGTAGCAGATATTTTTTCCGAAGTTCAATTTTTTACTCAACATTAATAAATACTTGAAATTGGCGTACCAATTATTTTTCTCAAAAATGTTAACAAAATTAATTATTTTAAAAACCGCTCCTACGATTTTCAAATTTTTTTTTCTCATAAATTAAGATTTATATAAGAAATCAGATGGTGTACATCGCGTTGGGTTAAAGAATGATTCAAAGCATTTTAATCAATTTCTTTCTAATTTTGTTGATTTAAAACAATTTACCAGTTTAAATAATATAATTTCCTTTTATGCATATTGCATATGTGCAACACTAGGCTATATTGTTAATTTTTGTATACTCACATAATACCACCTGCAACTAAACTAAGTTTTGGCAAATGGATAAAATATAGACTCCCATAGCTAATTTGTTTCAGACTATAGAACCACAATGTGATCGCGCATTAGAGGAAGTTCGTGCGACCCAGTCGTGCATATATTTTCCTGTGGTGTCATTTGAAAAACTACAAGATCACCTGTAAAACACTCAAACAAATATCCAATATGGAATACTATTCCATATCATAGGAACAATATAATATTCCATATAAGGAGCAAAGATTAACTAAACTATGTAAAACTTCAGCTATTATAGAACTGAGCTTACTTAAATACTTTTAGTTATCCTAAAGGTTGATGTTTTTCCTAATAACACAAAAAAAAAATATGTTTAAAGTTAAACCGATAACAAAATATAACAAAAATAAACTCACTGTAATATGTGACACACTTAACCAAAACACTACTTTTAATAACTGCGCACATCTAGAGCGGTAGCCTTTCATAAGGATATTAACAACGAATATGCGCATGAAAAGAAAGCTTTATCGTAATTAAGAAGATACATTCCTCATGTGGTTTTCCGTATATTGCACTATTCCTTATTAGGAGCGTATTCCATAATCGGTATATTTCCTCTACAAGCATTTTTGATGTGTAAACATCTATGCTGGCGGTAGAGTGAAAAAAAAAGGTGAACGTTCGTGTGCAACGTTACGTCGTGCAACGTTACGGTGTGCAACGTTACGATCTGCATACTAGGATGGGTGCGTTCAGTGAAAAAAATCTTAAGAACGGAAAAATAATTTTTTGGTAACAACGGCAATACTTACAAACGAAATCTATACCTTTTTTAAAAGCTTTTTAGTTTGATTTTTTAATCAAGTTACTTAGATAGTTTTTGAAAAAATGATTCTTATACTCAAAATTTAGGCAAAAAAGAGTTTTATATAACATTTAATACTATTATTGTTCACGATTATGAAATGAAATATTCAATTTTATTGTAATTTTGAAAAAACATCTTAAATGATAAAAATAGTTAAACAGGGTGATTCGCATATGGTATGACAAAAAGCTAGAGCAAGAGAGCGTGTAGATTGAGTCAAGACAAGAGAAAAATCGTATCGGTAGGGAGGCCTATTCCCCCCCGTTTAGCCAGAAGGTGCAATTTTCTAAAAAAAAAATGACAAATACAGTACATGTCTCTACCATCTGAACTTTCTTTTATTTTGTTTTTAAATAAAGTTGTTTTAGAAAAATAAATTTTCAGACCCAAAATTTAAAAAAGAAATTGAAAAAAAATTGTCCAAAATTGCACGTTATTAAGCAGTATTTTTGATTTTAATTTTCAGAGCATTTATTTTTAGTAAAACACCAAAAACAGAATCTCTCCTTGTTCTTTAGAAAATTGAAAATAACAGAAATAAATTTTCCTTAATTTGACTCCAATCCATTCATTCACATTCACTTCATTTGTTTTCATGTACATACATATTTAGCTTAAACTTAAATTGTCAGCTAGCTAAGCATTTATCTTGATGATTATATTTTTTTTGGATTCGATCGTTACCCAGGACAGTTCAATAGTTGTTAAAACAGAAATATATTTAGTACAAACATTTATATTGACATTTTTTTTCTTTTGATGGATTTTGTTTCTAATTGGGTTTGCTTCTGGCGATTTTTTTTTATCGCAATGATTTGCCTGCTTGATTTGTATGGATGCCTAACTCGTAAGCACATGCTGTATGATAATCACGTAATCGGACATAATAATGGGTGATTTTTTAAGAGGTTTAGAACTTTTTTTCAAAAAAAAAACACAAAAAATTCGAAAAAATGAATGAAATATTTATTTGAATCGATAGTTTGAATCTTGCAATTTAATGTTTAAAGATAATTTCATGCAAATGTTGACCGCGGCTGCGTCTCAGGTAGCCCATCCGCTGAGTCCAATTTTGGCATACTCACGAATGAATGCATGGATGTTGGCTTCCAGTGCGTCAATCGAAGCGGGCTTGTCCCTATAGACATTAGCCTTGACATACCCCCACAAAAAATAATCTAATGGTGTCAAATCGCACGATCTAGGCGGCCAATTGACCGGCCCGAAACGTGAAATTAACTGTTCACCAAACTCGCCTCGCAATTTCGCCATTGTTTCGCGTGCTGTGTGGCATGTGGCACAG
Source organism: Leucozona laternaria (assembly GCA_932273885.2). Lineage (NCBI taxonomy): Eukaryota > Metazoa > Arthropoda > Insecta > Diptera > Syrphidae > Leucozona > Leucozona laternaria. The sequence continues at coordinate 70,247,509 of OW026366.1, read as the reverse complement.
TCTTGTTGAAACCACATATCATGCAAGTCAAGAACTTCCATTTCGGGCAAAAAAAAGTTTGTTATCATCGCTCGGTAGCGTTCACCATTGACAGTAACGCTGCGATTCGCATCATCTTTGAAGAAATAGGCCCAATAATGCCGCCGGCCCATAAACCGCACCAAACAGTGGCTTTTTCGGGATGCATTGGTAGCTGTTGCAATGCTTCTGGCTGATCTTCACTCCAAATGCGGCAATTTTGCTTATTTACGTACCCATTCAACCAAAAATGAGCCTCATCGCTGAACACAAGCAGCGCGCGATGAACATTTTGAAAATTCAATAATTTGCAAGCGTTGTTCATTTGTAAGACGATCCATGGTTAAATTGCAAACCAAACTGAAGCTGTTTGACAGTGACACAAGGTACTAAACACACGTCAGCTGTCAAAACCAGTGTTGCCAAAACCAAACCAGCTAAAAAATCACCCGTTATCATTCATCAAAGAAACGTTGTTCTTAACGCATGGGTGCGCGCTTTGTGTATTTAACGTTTGTTTTGAGATCTAGAAAAGTAAAATGAATTGTTCGATTTGCTTTGATAAATTGGATGGTAGCACAAAATCCATAGTATCTTGTGCAGTCTGTTCATTTTCGTATCATTTCGCTTGTGTTAAAATCGGATTTTGATTGCTTGATAGAGGATAATATAAAATATCGCTGCAAAAATTGCAAAGCTCTGAGAAGACATTCACCGCAACAACAACAAAGTATCAATTCTCTGTTATTAGAGCAAAATAACAAAAGTGAAAAAAATGATGATACTAATACAGCGACAGAAATCATCGAATCCATAAACCAACAACAACAACAATCGCAGCTCAAAGCATCAAACTCGAAACAAGAGACAGAGAAAAAGCAACAACAGAAACAAAGTAACAAAAAAAGACCTGCGTCTTCGCCTTCACTTCCGTCTTCAAAGCACAACAAGAACTCTACAATATCACGCTTCTTTAATAAGAGTCACCCGCTCCCGCATTCATTCCACCATAAGTGGCTGATTACATGGGTCGTTTTACTGAAGAGCGCATAGCGTGAGAGAGGTAGATTTTATGTGCGTAAAAAAGAGATGGTGGAATCTACCTTCTCTTTTTTACGCACATAAAATCTACCTGTCTCATGCGATGCGCTTTTCAGTAAAACGACCCATGTAATCAGGCAATAAGAGTGAACCACAACAACAGTCACCCGCTCCCGCATCCATTCCACCATCAAACCCATTGCCGCAGTCAGCGCGTGAACCTTCAAATGGATATAGATTTTTTTTCGATTTGACGTTCAATGTATTTCCCATAAGAAAAAACCAAAAAAGGGTTCGAAAAACATTAATTTCACTATTAAAATTTATATGAAAGGATACCCATATTATGATTGTAAGAGAATTATTATAACTATGTGTTTATTTCTAAATCAAGTGGAAAATACATCAAAAAATTTAATTAATCCTTTGGAATATGTCTTCAAAAAACGTAAACAAATCGTATGTGAATGACAGATGAAACCATTTTTTTTTCTTTTACAAGCAGAATTGTTGTTGTATTCGGTCAAGGTTTCAAGAATAAATTAATTTTTCTATATATGTAATTCTGTCGGGTGTTGAAAGTCGAAGTGTCTCGTTAGCTTTTTCGTGTTTTTGTTTTGTGTAGTTCTTTAAAAGTAATTGAACAAAAAATAAACAGATTAAAAAGCAGAAAAATGTAAGAAATTTTGTTATTGTTGTGCCAAAGAAAATAATTCCTGTGTATCCATTTTAAGGTCAAGTGAAGTGCAAAATACAAAAATTGATACACACATGTGTGGAGTACCTCAGTGCTCCCACAGAAGAAGCAACGGTGTGTCTTTACACAAAATAACAGGGGCAGTAACTTCACTTTTGATCACAAACAACTTACATATTTTTCTGTGCCATTGATTTTTCGTACCTATTTATTCTTTTATTTATCTATGTATTTATATTGTTTATTTTCCACGACACTGATTATTTATTTTCTTGGATTACCACCAACAGAATCAGTAAACAAATTTGACAGTTCAATCACACCAAACTAGTTTCTATATTTTTTTTAAGTATTTGTTGTTGTTTTCTTGCTAAAATTGCGATTTGTTTACACTTTTTGAGGACAAATTACACAGGATTAATTATGTTTTTTGATATATTTTCCATCTGATTTAGAAATTAACACATGTCATTATTCTTTTAGAACCATAATATGTATACCCTTTCATATAAAATGAATTAGTAAAATTAATATTCTTCGAACCCTTTTTTGAGTTTTCCTTATGGGAAATACATTGAACTTCAAATCAGAAAAAAATCTATATCCATTTGCCAGTACACGCACTGACTGCCAGGTGGTGTGGAAAGCAACTTACCAGGTGTCAATAGTAATATCATCGAGTCGTTTTTTTTACGTTCTTGAGAGCTACCATGTGGCGTTATAAACGCCACAAATTTGACAATGGAGAGAATGAAAAAGGAATCGAGAACAGGTAGTACGAGCGAGAGGAGTGTATTATGTTGGTTCTGACAACAATAATGCGGGAAAGGGAGATATCCTTTTGCCTTTTGCGTCATGGCAACCAACTTGGGCGAGAAAATAGAAAAAAATGTTTGTGTGTATATGTTCGCTTATGCAAAGGTTTGGTTTCAATTTTTTCAATGCATTTAGAAAACGATTTTCGCTTAAGGGCATATGTTTATACATATATAGGTATATTCGCCCTTATTGCAGTAGGCGTTTTATTTAAACGACAAACGTCATTTTCAAGAATTTGTATTAGCTACGAATGGCATTACGGACTCATTTTACATGGCGTTACGCCTTACTTTGAGTGGAATGTAATTTTTTTGTGAGAAAAATGTCACTTACTCTCATTACAACAGTCGTTTAACTTGCTTTGTACTACAGTTAAAACGCTATTTTTTGTCGAAGACAAATTCTTAATCGACTGGCCGGCGAAAGTCACTAAAAATTCAAGATTTCGATGTGTATTTCTTTTATTTGTGTTCTTAAAAAAATATATATATTTAATACAGGGTTAAAATAACTAATCCGGAGCAAATGAGAAATCTCGTGGATTTAATGGAAAGAAATCCATCGCTCGCAACCAATTTCAAGAGAAGAGTCTCTGAAACTGAAGAAAAAAAGAAATGGGAATCCTTATGGCTTATGCCTCAAATTAAACTCCCTAGGACCACCAGTTAAAATTGTAAAAAAGTGGCAAAAAGTATAAAAAATAAAATCAAACGGAGTTGCGTTGATTACTTTCACCATTATTAATTTGGTTCCTCAATAAAAAAAAAAAACATTGCAACACTATTAATTTTGCACTGTTTTTGTGTACTTTAAGTACAGAATGGCTGAAATTAAAATGAAAATGGCAGTAATTGTTTTTGAAAATAACGAAGATGAAGAAATTTAGAAAGAATCACTTGTGTTAATTAAATTGTTTTTGGAAATATCAATCAGCTGTTTCTGTGGAAGGCGTTTTGATCAAAACGAGTGGCGTTTAAGTATCGCAATACCGACTCTTAAACGCCTTGAAAGTGACTCGACACAAAAAGTGACAATTGTCGTTCAAGAAAAACGCCTATTGTAATAAGGGTGATATCTCCTATAGTTTCATGCAAAACTTGGCAGGTATTTATTTATGATTTTGAATTGAAAGAAAGCAACGTTGCAGGTATTCTCTTTCTATATGCGGTAATAGTAAATTGTATGGAACGGTTGCCATATTTCGGGTTAGGTACCTACATTATGTAGGTATGTATAATAATAATTTTCATGATTTTGCTATAGTTAGGTCCCTAGTAAGGTAATAATAAACAGAACAAAAATATTATTTCGAATGATGTTTCCGTTTTGAATGATTGTAGGTAACAAGAGATTTAATCATAGGTAGGTAGGTATGCCAATCTTAAATATAAGGTAATTAAAATACCTAAGCCAAAAAACCGTTTTCGAAAAAGAAAAGTTTATAGGAAGGTAGGTATCAATATCTCATTAAGGGCTAAACCGATTTCAAATAAAAAAAATTATACAGAAGGTCCTTTTAAATTTTAATTATTAGGTATTGGATATACCAATTTTCTAGAAAAATCTAATTAATTTTTTTTTTCTTAAATCAAGAGGAAGATATCTTGAAGGCAGGTTGTTGAATTTGTTTTTTTTAATTTTTAATTTTTAAACAAGTTTTAAGGAAGCTTTTTATATAAAAAACTTTTTGAATGATTTTTTTTTTAAATATATTTTTACTTGCGATATGTGCACAGATATTATATGGAATCTATACCTTCTCCAGGAAAGTATTCAAATATGTAATCAAATAAAAGTTCCCTGCATTATGTGTAATAATGAGGATACTTATTTAGTTATTAAGGTTACCTGAATGTACCGAATTTCTCTTTAACGGCTGAACCGATTTCAATCAAAATTTTTTCAAAGAAGGTCATTTTAAATATTAAAATGTAATATTGCATATACAAATTTACAAAACTTTTTCTATTTATATGCAGGGTGACTACATAAGGTGTGACAAAAAGCTAGTGTGTAGGTTGGGTCGAGACGAGAAAAAAATCGAATGGGAGGGGCAATTTTCTGAAAAAAAATGACTAAACAGGAAAAAAAAATATTAAAATAGTACGGTTTGTGAAGCCAGAAATCTCTTATTTTATTTCATTTTTAAGTTAAGCTGTTTTAGGGAACAGTTTTTGAAAAATATTCACTTTAAACTAAAAATTTTGAAAAAAAATGTTACAAATTTTGTTCAAACCTTAGGACAGCAAATAACGGTACCTGTCAAACAAATTTTTTGGGGTAAAAAGAAAAAGCGTTCGATTTAAAATCGATTAAAAAAAAAAATATTTAAATTGAATAAAGAGGATGCCTTTTAGTAAGCAATAAACCATTCGCAAAGTATATTTTTTAGTTTCGCATTTCTCGAAACTATTAATTTTTTATAAAAAATAATTACTAGGTACATTTTTAATTGTTTTCAAACGAAAATTAAAAAAAAAGTTTGAATTTTTTTTTGAAAACGCAATAGGTATATATTTCAAAAAGGACTAAGTCGATATTTATTAAACTTGTAAAAAAAGAAATTTTTAATAAAATTTAAACGATTTTGAACAAGAAATATTCCTAAAACCGTATTTCAAAACCAATATTCAATTTTTACCTGCCAATTTATAAATACTTAAAGTTGACATACCAAATTATTTTCTTAAAAATGTTTAGGTAAAAAAATGTATTCATACAAAATTAATTATTTTTAAAACCACTTGTACAATTTTAATACTTTTTCTTTCATTTACGATTTACTAAAGAAATTAAATGGTATATATAGCCTTGGGTTCAAAAAATGTTGTTAACAAAATTATATTATTTAAGAAGTTGTGTATTTTACTTTCTAAGGGTTGTTTGGGCAATTTAAAGAATGATTTGTATGCTTTTTTAGAATTTACTGTAAGTAAATACCTACCTACCTTAAAAAATATAAAGATATTATTATGATATGGCTACAAGTTACATATACATATATAGGGTGTTCAGCGAGAATTTTTCAACTTTAAATTGCGATTATCGAAATACTAGCAGGTTGAGGTAAACAGGAGGGGTATCGTTCAAAGCCGAGGATTTGCGGAATTGTTAGTCGCAATTAGAAGTTGAAAAATTCCCGCTGGAGACCCTATATATTCATATACCTATATTTATATTTTCCCTATTTGTAAATCGTCAATTTCAACAAAAAAAAAAAACAATTCATAACTCCCTATACATAACAAAAGCTCAAAATTTGGAATTCCCGTTGAACTCTCAATAAATTCTTATACAATGTTCTCGTTCTTCTATTATCTTTGTATTGTCATTTTATTATATTATATACAAAATAGTTGTTATTTGCGTCCCTACCTACCAAATTTGTTTTCCTAAAGAAATTATATAAAAATATTTTTTTTTAAATAAACCTCCAAAAATACCACTTCCACGATTTTACCTTAACGAAAATACCTTAAAAACATTCCTCACTGTCACTTGTTAAAAACTTTATTAAGTAGTGGCAATAATAGTTACAGGAATATATTTATTCATGCCTACCCACAAATTTCAACGTAAACAAAAAAAAAAACAAATCCACAGCTCCTATACATATCAAAGCACAAAATTTCTTGTCCCCCTTGAAATCTCAATAAATTCGTAGCAAAGTTCTCGTTCTTCTATTATCTTTCTATTGTCATTGTCATTTTATTGTGTTCTATACAAAATCGTTGTTTTTTTTCTCTCCCTCGAACTCTCATAAACTTAGAATACAGTATTCTGCTTCTTCTATTTTCGGTCAATCCCTCTCTATTAGCATATTCCTGAACCTAGAATGTCTCCAAAGAGCCATTGCACTTTGGGAAGTTGCGGTGTCGCCCTGGTAGTTCCTCATCATGATGGTACTATAGAAATATATATACAAAGCCGCCACCACCATCGCTCCAGTTAGATTTACATCACAGTGACTCAATAACTCTTTAGTTACTATAATACAGAAATTATTAACCTAAAGCAAATCAACACCGAATTTTGTACTTCAATGAAGGCTTTAAAAGAAGAAAATATAGAACTAAAGCGTAGAGTAACTGGACTTGAGAACAAGTTAAACTGGAGGGAGCAAAAACTTCTGGAAGACACCATTGAAATTGTGGGCATTCCAGCAGTCAACAAAATCAATGCTACTGATTGTGCACTAACGATTTTCAATGAAGCGTTGAGCACCAGTCTCATTTCCGATGATATACAAAAAATATATATTTCAAACAACAACAAACCAAGAAGACTAATTCGAATGTAGACGAAAACATTGTTTGTGTACAATTCTCTTCGCTAGCCATAAAGGAGACAATCATGCAGAAAAAAACTGAGAATATGAAATTGAATGCAGCTTTATTTGTCGGTTGTAAGAAAAAAGTATTTATTTATATGATTCATTAACTAAATATAATAGAGCTTTATATATCTCTGTTAAGAAGTTAAGAGTAGAGCATAAATTTAAATATCTTTGGTTCAAAAATTCAAGAATAATGTTGAGAAAGGTTGATAATGGTGAGATAATTGTGATAAGATCTTTTGAAGACTTAAATAATATACAAGCTAGTTACTCATGTTAAAGGCATTAAATAATTTTGATCTTATTAATAATAATCTCACCACATCAACTATTCACAATAACTTTGATTGTATTTTTAATTTTGATTCTATTAACCAAAAATCTATTTACGCTGTTATCAAAATATACGTAGTTTGCCAAGTAATTTTGATTTGCTGACTTGTAACCTTGAAACCTTTGAAAAAACCTGATTTTATATTTGTTTCGGAGATATTTTCTTATGAAATTGAAGATTTCAGACCTGTTGCAGGTACCTGTCTTGACCATATCTTCGACCATATCTTCGACGACTGTGCCTGAGTAGTCTTTGATCTTGGAACTTCTGATCATTGTATGACGGGTATTGTCTTCAAGTTTTTAAAAAATGTTTAGCAAACAAACGTTAAACGTAATTATAGGCAATCTAAAATCGATTTTGATAAGTTAATTCAGTATTTAACGTTGGAGAGTTGGGAAGAGGTTTATTTGGAAGAGGACCCTTCAAAAGCTTATAGTTTGTTCTTGAATCGTTTCAAAGAGCTAATCAACAATTCGAACTATTATGTCATCCAAAAAAGGTCAAATTGAAAATTAAAGCCATGGATAAATAATTCGCTCTTAAAATCTATAAATTTTAAACATAAATTACATAAAAAAATGTCGAAAACACCCACTTAATACAAACTTAAAATTTCGTTTTAAAAAAATTGTAAGGAAGTTAATAATAAAATTCATCAGAGTCGCGATAGTTATTACAACAACAAAATAATAAATGCATAGAATAACCCAAGAGAAGAATGGAAAGTCGTTAATGAAATTATAAACAGAAAACAAAGTAGTCAGTCAAATTCTATGGCAGTTGAAAATGGAGATACATATATCTTAAATCCAAAAGAAATTGCAAATTTATTCAACAATTTTTTTACTAATGTTGGTATAACTTCTTTTCCTCGTGTTATCACAAACTCTTGTGAATGTTGTAATAGCTTCAAATCAATTAGTCATACATATTTTTACTAAAATTTTTAAAATATATGTACATACATAGGTAATGATCACATGTGTGTTACGCTTAAAAATTTCTGTTTGTTGTTAGTTTTCTTATTATCTCTTTTAAATTGTTTAATAATGTGGGAAACTCGTACTCGGATACAAAATTTAATTACAACCTCCTTATTTTGATTTTTGCAACAATTTCAGAATATTAAAAATATTCATCTCAAAATTATTAAGGATGTAAATATTGGGAAAACAAGAAATAAATGTTTGTTCAAGATTCTCTAACTACTAAAAAACCAGTTTGGGAAAATCTGATTTTTGCATCTTATACAGGTAGCCACATGTAGTTGTGCTGGCAAAATGTGTTGTGTGCTCTTTTTTGCATAGGCAATCATACAAAATGGTTGAAATCAATCCTTTTCTGTTTTCACTAATTGCACATTTTTTTTTTAGTTTTTTCTTGTAATGAGTGATTTTTTAAGAGGTTTAGAACTTTTTTAAAAAAAAAAACACAAAAAATTCGAAAAAATGAGTGAAATATTTATTTGAATCGATAGTTTAAACCTTGCAATTTAATGTTTAAAGATAATTTCATGCAAATGTTGACCGCGGCTGCGTCTCAGGTAGCCCATCCGCTGAGTCCAATTTTGGCATACTCTTTCACACATATCGGCCGGTATCTCACGAATGAATGCATGGATGTTGGCTTCCAGTGCGTCAATCGAAGCGGGCTTGTCCCTATAGACATTAGCCTTGACATACCCCCACAAAAAATAATCTAATGGTGTCAAATCGCACGATCTAGGCGGCCAATTGACCGGCCCGAAACGTGAAATTAACTGTTCACCAAACTCGCCTCGCAATTGCGCCATTGTTTCGCGTGCTGTGTGGCATGTGGCACCGTCTTGTTGAAACCACATATCATGCAAGTCAAGAACTTCCATTTCGGGCAAAAAAAAGTTTGTTATCATCGCTCGGTAGCGTTCACCATTGACAGTTACGCTGCGATTCGCATCATCTTTGAAGAAATATGGCCCAATAATGCCGCCGGCCCATAAACCGCACCAAACAGTGGCTTTTTCGGGATGCATTGGTAGCTGTTGCAATGCTTCTGGCTGATCTTCACTCCAAATGCGGCAATTTTGCTTATTTACGTACCCATTCAACCAAAAATGAGCCTCATCGCTGAACACAATTTTTCGATAAAAAAGCGGATCCTCGGCCAGCTTTCCAAGACCCCATTCACCAAAAATTCGGCGTTGTGGTAGGTCGGCTGGCTTTAGTTCTTGCACCAGCTGTATCTTAAAAGGCTTTACGCCCAAATCCTTCCGCAAAATTTTCCACGTAGTGCTGTAACAAAGGCCTAACTGCTGGGAACGGCGCCGAATCGACATTTCGCGGTCTTCTGTCACACTAGCTGATACGGCCGCAATATTTTCTTCACTACGCACAGTACGTAAACGTGTTGGTGGTTTAATGTCCAACAAAGTAAATTTGGTGCGAAATTTGGTCACAATCTTCCGAAAAGACTGCTCAGAAGGTCGAGAATGCCGATCATAAAATGGAAGCAGCGCGCGATGAACATTTCGAACCGAGCACGAATTTTGATAGTAAAATTCAATAATTTGCAAGCGTTGTTGTGTTGCCAAAACCAAACCAGCTAAAAAATCACCCTTTAGTAGTAGGAGTTGGATGTGTGAGAAGAGTGTCCCTACTCACTGTAAGTAGATATACTCTGATTGTGGTAAACGAACAAAATAAACATGTAATGTGTGTGTGCACATAAAAGCATATTCCGCTTAGGCACAAATATGATCACACAAAAAGAAAATAAAAAGCACCCACATTGTAAACCGTGACACCCTCTCGTCTACCGATCCTGGTTAATTTTTTTTATGTTCATCCCTTTTCTATATCAAAAACAACAAAGAAGACGAAAAACCCACAAAGTAAAGAAAATCCTCGCAAGGACGATTGTGGCAAACGAACAAAATCAACCTGTAATGTATGTGTGCACGTAAAAGCATACCTATTCTGTTCCGCTTAAGCACAAACATGAGCACACAAAAAGAAAAGAAAAATAAAAAAAATACCATACACCGTGACAGCGTCTTGTCTACCGATTTTTACATGAAATTCTTTTCGCATTCAAAAGTTACACAAAAAACAACTCGGTTTTATATATTTACCTACCCAAAAAATTATATATCCTATTAAAATATATATCCCTTAAAAAAATTTACAAATCCTTAAAAGTCTTCATGGCAAAGATTATAAAAAGTCAAAAAAAAAGAAAAAAAAACTACAAAATAAAGAAAATCCTTAAGATTCCGGCAGACACATCACAGAAAAAAGAAACGAAAAAAACACCAGAACGGTTGCCGCCAGAAGGGTGTACTTCATAAAAACAAAACAAGACAAAAGCAAACAAAAAAGAAAACGATGAAGTGACTTTGTCCTTTTCAAGAGATTTCAATTTTTTGAGGAATTTCCTCGCTCTCGTAACATTTTGTAATTAGCAACATGTTGTGGGACTTGATACGTTATAAAGTTTTGGTCCCAAAAGTTCGTACGTAAGATGCGACATCTTTCAATCATTTTTTAAGAAATCTGAAATAAAAAACCCACCACAATCACAATTGAACATAAAATATAAAAATGTGTTTTTTTAAAAATTCTTATTACCGATTACCAAATGGTTGCGATTTTAAAAAATTCTTTTCAACAAGTCCTGGAAAACGTCAATTTATTAATCGATTGCAAGTCAATTAAATTTTTGTTCATGCCAAGGTGCCAACAAAATAAAAAAATTCGATCTAGCTGCATTAAATTGGCTATGAGTCGAAAAAAAACTGTTTCTCCCAAACACCACAGAATTATATTTCATTAATTTTGAGCAGCTGAGAGCATTCAAAACGCTTAACAGAAATTTTAGCACTATATTTTTAATTGTATTCTCATTTTTCAAACTACTATTTTCAATTAAAAAGGAATCAGAAATTAAAATCACCGATCCTATGAACAACAACTTTTTGTTAGCCAGATGCTCTATATATTCTATTCTATATTTCTTTTTGTTTGTCCATAGTAATTTTGTTCGCAATTATTGCATGCAATTTCATAAATACCTGGTTTGTAAGGTTTTCTGTTCTGTCTTTAGTTGATCCTAGTTTTGTTTTAAGTTTGTCATCAGATGAAAAAACCAATTGTATATTTTGTTTCTTAAAAACATTTGTTAGTTTATTCGTTATTGAGCGTGTAAAATGTATTTTTAAGCATTTCTTTGCTTTGTTTTCTTTTAATGTTTTAAGTTTTGTTAAAGTTGTCATTTTTATTAATTTAGATTGTTTTTCTACCATCCTTGTTATTATTTCGCTGTCATATCCGTTTAGTTCGGCTGCATATTTTATTTAATTTGAAGGTTTTTATAATACAAATTCTATATACTACTGAAATACATCAGCCAAGTAGAAGACTTAGCACTATTTAATTGGACTTGTTGAATTATTGATTCAAAATTGCTTTTAACGGCCTTTAGTCCATAAAGTAATTTAACTTTTCTATATAAGTTTTTGCATTCATAGGAACTGAAACACAAGCGAAATACCATACTATTAAACGCTGCTTTTTTATACTGGATAGGGCAGAATGATAGGGCGGAATATATCGTGGAATATTCGTTGGTTTCCTATATATCGAAGAATTGAGTTTATTTTCATCGTTTCTCTTTATAAGCACATCTAGAAAAGGAAGTTGTCTATCTTTTTCCATTTCAAACGTGAAATTCAAAGAAGACCATTTTGAGTTTAAAACTGTCATGAAACGATCTAGATTCTTTGGATCAGTGCAAGCAAAAATGTCATCCACGTATCTAAACCATACATTTGGCAGGTTTCCTTCGGCTTCGATGCTTTTTTCAAAATTTGCAATGAATAAGTTGGCTAAAAAAGATAATAGCGAATTTCCCATTGTTGTACCTTCAATAATTTGGTAAAATTTGTTCCTAAATTGGCAACAGTTGTACTCCATACATAAGGTAGCTGCGTCATAATAAATATTCTTCTTTTCTTGGTTATTTTCGCGTTCGTCGAGCCATTTTTTCAAAAATTTCAGAATTTCTTTAATTGGAATACTAGGAAATAATGCTACGACATCAAATGATGTTAAGATCTCATTTTCTTTTATTTTTAAATTTTTAACGCGGTCTATGAAATCATAAGTATTTCTTACGCTTCTATCTTCAATCTGTCTGTAGTTTTGGAACTCGGATACCAACCATTTAGCGATTTTTTCTGTTGGTGCATCTATATTCGAGATGATATTACACTTCACGGTTGTTGTTCTTAGGATCGGTGATTTTAATTTCTGATTCCTTTTTAACTAAACATGGCGGGCCAACCAACATTACAAGAGCAACAATAATCTTTTTTGAGACTCAAAACCAAAATACATTTATTGAAAGCTGATCTATTTTTCTTAAAGAAATGTTTAAAAAGAAGTATTTATCCAAATTTTGTTAATATTCAATTTTGCGTCAACAATAAAAGAACAGATATAGTGATGAAAAAAAGCCAAAGACTTTGGCTAAATCAGGCGATAAAATACACGTATGGTAAACTGTCGCAAATTAAATTGCAAACATACAATACACATTTATGGCTTATGGCAGGTTTCCTTCGGCTTCGATGCTTTTTTCAAAATTTACAATGAATAAGGTGGCTAAAAAAGGTGATAGCGAATTACCCATTGTTGTACCTTCAATAATTTGGTAAAATTTGTTCCTAAATTGGCAACAGTTGTACTCCATACATAAGGTAGCTGCGTCATAATAAATCTTCTTCTTTTCTTGGTTATTTTCGCGTTCGTCGAGCCATTTTTTTCAAAAATTGCAGAATTTCTTTAATTGGAATACTAGGAAATAATGCTACGACATCAATTTATATAAAGATCTCATTTTCTTTTATTTTTAAATTTTTAACACGTTCTATGAAATCATAAGTATTTCTTACGCTTCTATCTTCAATCTGTCTGTAGTTTTGGAACTCGGATACCAACCATTTAGCGATTTTTTCTGTTGGTGCATCTATATTCGAGATGATTGGCCGCATACTTAAAGTAGGTTTATGTGTAAACAATACAATTTTGGGACCGAAGGGTTCGCAACCATAAGCTTCCATTTTACCTTAGGTCCAAAAACACGTAAAATTTCTTTGAGCAATGCAGTTGTGCCTTTAACCATGCTAGGTAGAGGAGTTTTATTCAGTTGTATAAAATTTGATGCTGATGTTATATCAGTCTTCTACTGGCAATGTGTTTGGTGTAGTTGAAAATTGAAGTCCTTTTTGTAAAAGCTTTAGTTCATCGTCATCAAATGTTTGAGATGAAATGTTTCGTACGAATCTTTTTTTATCTTTCTCAAAATCCGTGATTTTCTTTTCACTACCCGTAGTTCTTTGATTATTGTTGACTAGCTTTTTGAACTTTTCATCAACCTTCTTTCTTTTCCTTTAGCTGTTTTTATAGTTTTATCACTACATTTATCCAGAAAACTTAATAAATCTTCCAATTCCATATGTTCCATAAGCCATAAATGCGTATTGTATGTTTGCAATTTAATTTAAGACAATTTACCATACGTGTATTTTATCGCCTGATTTAGCCAGTCTTTGACTTTTTTTCATCACTATATCTGTTCTTTTATTGTTGACGCAAAATTGAATATTAACAAAATTTGGATAAATACTTCTTTTTAAACATTTCTTTAAGAAAAATAGATCAGCTTTCAATAAATGTATTTTGGTTTTGAGCCTCAAAAAAGATTTTTGTTGCTCTTGTAATGTTGATTGGCCCGCCATGTTTAGTTAAAAAGGAATCAGAAATTAAAATCACCGATCCTATGACTCGAATATAGATGCACCAACAGAAAAAAGTCGCTAAATGGTTGGTATCCGAGTTCCAAAACTACAGACAGATTGAAGATAGAAGCGTAAGAAATACTTATGATTTCATAGACCGCGTTAAAAATTTAAAAATAAAAGAAAATGAGATCTTAATATCATTTGATGTCGTAGCATTATTTCCTTGCAGTCCAATTAAAGAATCTCTGAAATTGTTGAAAAAATGGCTCGACGAACAAGAAAATAACGCAGCAACCTTATGTATGGAGTACAACTGTTGCCAATTTAGGAACAAATTTTACAAAATCATTGAAGGTACAACAATGGGAAATTCGCTATCACCTTTTAAAGCCAACTTATTCATGGCAAATTTTGAAAAAGCATCGAAGCCGAAGGAAACCTGCCAAATGTATGGTTTAGATACGTGGATGACATTTTTGCTTGCATTGATCCAAAGAATCTAGATCGTTTCATGACAGTTTTAAACTCAAAATGGTCTTCTTTGAATTTCACGTTTGAAATGGAAAAAGATAGACAACTTCCTTTTCTAGATGTGCTTATAAAGAGAAACGATGAAAATAAACTCAATTTTTCGATATATAGGAAACCAACGAATATTCCACGATATATTCCAAGTGAATCATTCTGCCCTATCCAGTATAAAAAACAGCGTTTAATAGTATGGTATTTCGGTTGTGTTCAGTTCCTATGAATGCAAAAAGTTTTATAGAAGAGTTAAATTACATAAAATATGCAGCCGAACTAAACGGATATGACAGCGAAATAATAACAAGGATGGTAGAAAAACAATGTAAATATATAAAAATGACAACTTTAACAAAATTTAAAACATTAAAAGAGAACGAAGCAAAGAATCGCTTAAAAATACATTTTACACTCAATAACGAATAAACTAACAAATGTTTTTAAGAAACAAAATATACAATTGGTTTTTTCATCTGATGACAAACTTAAAACAAAACTAGAATCAACTGAAGTCAGAACAGAAAACCTTAAAAAACTATGAAATTGCATACAATGATTGCGAGCAAAATTACTATGGACAAACAAAAAGATGAAACAAGGTTTGATGAGCATCTGGCTAACAAAAAGCTCAACAGACTTAATAAATCTGCGGTGGCTTTACACTTAATAGAGAACGAACATGAGGGGAAGAAAAGATTGCAGGTTTTTGGATGCTTACGAAAGCATTTACATGCACAAAAACAACAATATCTCGATGAATACAATGGATGCACCGATCAATTCGTCTCTTTTTAACATCATACGAAGAAACTAGCTATATTTCTGTTAACATGTTTGTATTAGAGTTAGTTAATAGTTCTTCTTTCTTTGTTTGATCAAAAACTAAAAAGCTTTAGTCACAATTATATGTTGGGTATATTAGTCAATAAAGAGAAGTGCTGAAGATAGCATGTACAGTGCCGAAATGCATCCAAAATTGACGTTTGTTTTTATTTTTTTTTCATTTTTTTATTAACGTTGTTAAGAAGAAAAAAAGAAGAAAAGTAGTAAACGGCATTAAAATAAAGTGAAGTCAATAAGGCGTTTGATCAAAAATATTTCTTGATACTATTTTATAAATTTGTATTTCATAATAATTTTGACTAATGAACATTAATCAGCGCAAATTAATAAGAACTAAAGCAATCCATTCATGCACTCATAGCCCAGGAAAATTAGGATTTCTTTACGGCAAAAATCCTATAAAGCTGAATTTTGGCATACATCTTCTTTATTCCCTGCTTTATAAATCCTGAAAAGTCCCCATCGATTGGTTGGGTGCTAAATCTTTTAAAACGGTAAATAGCCAAACAAAATCGGTTTAAAAAAAAACGGTTTTTATCCATTTCTAACGGTTTTTCGTCCAAAACACTGAAGTCCAAAATTAAAGTAGATACATATAATTTCCAATACAAAATTACATGTAACTTTTTTTGGTAGAAGTAAGGGTTGCCGAGTTATTGACGTTTAGAGATTTTGATTTTTTCTATTCCTGTCTCAAAAACATCATTTCCCAATTTTGTCTCGTTCCAGGTTCTTGTTTTCGCTTCGATAAATATGTGTTTATGTATATTTATGTTAATTATATACTTATCCATATAAATACATATTTACACATATGTGTATATTATGCACATGCATACATACTTACATGAATATATTATGTGTTTATGTATATTTATGTTAATTATATACATATACATACATATGTACACATATGTGTATATTATACCCATGCATACATACTTACATGAATATATTATTTATAGACGAGGACGTAATGCAATAATAAAAATATCAACAAAATTCAGTAAAATAAAAGTTTGAACATTGATTTTAACAAATCATAAATATCTGAGTTTGTTGTATAACTTGACATTAATCAGATTTACAAAAACTATCATTACTTATTTATTTTTATTGTTTTATTTAATGTTTTAAAAACTTAACATAATATGAGATCAAAATAATAAACAAAGATTGATCTCTAGCTTTCGAACAAGCTTTTAGACGAAAACTTTTAGGTTGAAAATGCTATTGACGATGCAGACGTTTTGGTTGTTGAAATTGCATTTCAAAAATCTTATTAAAAAAGGACAGTTGTTGTAGAAGACATATTGTTATAAATAATAACCGTGTAACAGTTGCCTTAATAACCGTGTAACAGTTGCCTTAAGCCACATAAAAAGAACAACTTATACACAAACTTGTATATGTATATTATGTACATATATATATATTATGTATATCCAATAAAATAGGTTCTTCTGAAATAAGACGCCAAATGAAGTGGTTCGTCTTCTTTATTGCGGTAAACACACCGAAAAAGGTTTGGATACGACAATTGGCGACGAGGATGAAAGAAAAAAAAATAATAGTTTTATCTATAAAAGTGAAACATGCCAAATAACACTGGCGAACAAAACGTGGTGGCGGTTTTGGCGGCGCCACATTTTACCTTCGAAGCATTTGATAGAAGGAAATGCAAATGGAGCAGGTACATAGAACGTTAAGAGACTGCATTCTCTATGTATAAAGTCCCTGCCGACATGCATAACATATATCTTTTGCATCATATGGGTGCTGAAACATACGACACGTTGTGTGACAAAATTACACCGGATAAAGCGACGTCGAAGTCATTCAACCAGGTGGTGGAGATATTGGAAAAACACTTCAATCCTGTACTACTCGAAATTGTGGAAAATTATAAATTTCACATAAGGAAACAAGAGGAGGGTGAGTCAGTGGATGATTTTGTGGTGGCGCTGAAAAGGTTGTCGGCAAGTTGTGGGTTCGGAGACTATTTGAAGACGGCACTCAGAAACCAATTAGTTTTCGGACTGCGCAGCAAGAATATCCAGAACAGGTGCCTGGAAAAGAGAAACCTGACGCTAGATACAGCTTTAGATCTGGCCCGTGGCATGTAGGCTTCAGAAAGAGGTGGTGCGGTAATGGGCGGCAAGCAGATAGAAGCTGTGGTCAACAAGATGGAGGCAAGTGGCGGTAAAGTGAATTTATATAAAGGTAAAAATAGAAAAATTGTTGGCCCCATATGTGAGGAAGGACGATTCCGGAGACGGTACAATCATGAATTGTACGCAATCTACCTTGAAGCAGATATCGTGACAAAAATTAAGCTCGGTAGACTCCGGTGGGCAGGGCACCTAGCTCGCATGAGCGAAGAGGAACCTGCTCGGAAAGTTCTTTGTGGTACATTCTATGGTAGACGACAGCGTGGTAGACCATGCTTGCGCTGGAGAGATGGCGTAGACCAGGACGCCCGGAGCCTTGGGGTGCGCAACTGGATGGCGGCGGCTCGAGGCCGGGATGGGTGGAGAGACTTGTTGAAGGAGGCTAGGACCGGACCCCGGTTGTCGAGCCGACGATGATGATGATGAAAATAGAAAAGCAAGTGGTAATATACAAAATAAACCTTGTACTAGTAGTGCCAGCACGTTCAGCTTGACATTAAAAAAATCAGGCATACAATTAAAAAGTTATTGTGGAAATAATATAAATATTTTAGGTAATCGCATGGTCAAAGTCAACTATGATAATAAAACTGTATTTTTGAAAATTTATATTGTCGAATCTCAAAGACATAGTCTTTTAGGGAGAGACTGGCTAAAAAAACTAAAAATTGACTTGAAGCAATATTTGTTAAACATAAATACAACATAAATAAAAATAAAAAATAAAAATTTTCATAGATGACTGGTAGAACGGACGAGGAACACTTAAAAAGTTTACATGAAGTTTTGAAACGTTTGGACGAACGATACATGAAAGTGAACCTTGAAAAATGTGCTTTCTTTGAGGACAAAATAGAATATTGCGGTTTTGTTATTGACAAATATGGCATACATAAGTCACAATCAAAGATAGACGCTATTCAAAATATGGTCGTCCGTGTAACAAAGACGAGGTTAGAGCATTTGTGGGTTTGGTAAACTATTATGGTAGACTCTTCAAAAACCTGAGCACAATATTGTACCCTATCAACAACTTATTGATAAACAATGTCAAGTTCAAGTGGGACGAACAATGTGAAGATTCTTTTAAAAAAGTAAAAGAAGGAATGCAGTCATCCGATTTTATAGTTCATTTTGATCCCTCATTAGAGCTTTCGCTTGCAACAGATGCTTCGCCCTATGGAGAAGGGGCGGTGTTGAGTCACATATATCGGGACGGAATCGAAAGACTGGTAATGTATGCATCGCAAACCTTAAATAAAACGCAACAAAAGTACTCACAGGTCGACAAAGAAGCATATGCTATTATCTTTGGTATAAAGAAGTTTTATCAATATCTTTTCGGTCGGAAATTCATTTTGATCACTGATAATAAACCAATAGCACAAATTTTCTCACCACAAAAGGGCCTTCTTGCGTTATCAACATCGAGGATGCAACATTATGCAGTATACCTGCAATCTATTAACTATGATATAATATTTCGGAAAACCGGTGACCATGGCAACGCAGACGCAATGTGTCGTTTACCAGTGTCAGATAAATCTAGCTATGGTATAGATGAGGCAGATATCATGTGCATTGACCAAATAAATACGCTGCCATTGACCGTAGAAGACCTAGGTAAGGCAACTATTAACGCAAAGGAAACTACTGTTTTACTACAGGGACTGCGGACGGGAAGAACTGTGGACAGTATTTATCGGTTTGGAATTTACCAAGCGGAGTTTGGACTTAAGGATAATTGTATTATGCGAGGTATGCGAGTCTATATTCCGAAATCTTTGAGAAATAAAGTCTTGGAAAAACTTCATTCTACGCATTTTGGGGATACACGAATGAAAGCACTAGCCCGGAGCTATTGCTGGTGGGAAGGGATAGATCGAGACATAGAAATGATGTCATTGAATTGCCGATCATGTTCAGAGGTCAGACCAAATCCAAAAAGGGAACAAAGACACTGCTAGCAAACACCGAGTGGACCATTTGAAAGAGTCCACATTGACTATGCAGGCCCATTCATGGGAAGGATCTTTTTCATTATGGTCGACGCATATTCAAAATGGCCTGAAGTATTCGTGGTTCGCAACATGACTACAGAAACAACAATTAAAAAGTGTCGAGTAGTATTCAGCCGGTTCGGAATTCCAACCACCATAGTAAGTGACCACGGCGTTCAGTTCACCAGTCATGAGTTCAAAAACTTCCTGAAACATAACGGAGTGGTGCATAAAATGGGAGCACCATACATGTAATATTCTACTGAATTATCGTAAAATGGCTCACCCGGCAACAGGGAAATCCCCATCGATGATCGTCTTTAATAGACAAATCCGATCATGTCTCGACTTGATTATACCTAATAATATCATGGACAAGACAAATTACCCAAGAAGTGGAATGCGCTATTTTGAAGTCGGTGATAACGGTCAAGCTAGAGAATATTTGGATTCAAAAACCAAATGGTTATTCGGAACTATTCTATCAAAAAGTGGTCTCCTACATTATGATGTGAAATTAGAAGATGGTCGAATCTGGAGACGATATGTGGACCAAATTAAAAAAGTTTGACATAATGATGAAAGCTACAAAACCAACTTTCCATCGAACTACTCAAAACTACAACCGCCAGATTATTCATCTGAAAATGAACTGGAGCACGAAATCAACAACAATCCAACTGAATCTGAAACTCCAATTGCAGAAGCTACACAGTCGGGGCATCCTAAATCACAGACAAGCACTACAACACCAGTTGTGAACAACAATAATCCTAATGCTTACAATGATGAATCTGTCAAACACTCTGATGGTGCCATAGATATGTCAAAAAAGTAAACTACTATTGTAAGTAACAAAGAACCAGATAATTTAAGACGTTCTAAAAGAACTATAAAACCCCCAGAAAAGCTTGACTTGTAACTTAACTTGTAAATTTATTTAGAGGGGAAGAAATGTTATAAATAATAACCGTGTAACAGTTGCCTTAATCATCATAATGTTAGCTCTTAGCCTTAAGCTACATAAAAAGAACAACTTATACACAAACTTGTATATGTATATGTATATCCAATAAAATAGGTTCTTCTGAAATAAAACGCCAAACGAAGTGGTTCGTCTTCTGTTCTTTATTGCGGTAAAAACACCAAAAAAGGTTTGGATACGACACATATGGACTTACTGGTCATTCTCACAGCTCGTGCGCCACCTACAGGGTGTCCCGTAAGTCAACGTCAAGTGGGTACTGTGTGATAGGGTAGCTTGTACCTGTACTGGGAAAAATAAAAAAAAAAAAACTATCTCGCTTGGGTAAGTAATAATAGCAATATTTAGGAAAATTATGGAAATCGATACCCTAGGGCACGTTTTTAGGTACTGTGGTCACAATTTTCCAAATTTTGCGGTGTTTTTATTTTTTACGTAATCCTTAATAACCATGCTATTAATTCCAATCGAAATTTCAAAAATAAATATTGTCAGTTTCGTAAGAAAAATAAAGTTCGACTGAGTCATGGTTCAATAAAATTTTGTAACCTAACTTTGACACTTCATATCTTAAAAAAAATCTATTACTCTACCCTCGGCAAGTTGTTTTAACAGTTGGCCCATTTCATCAAGATTTCAAACACTTGCTACGTATTCCATCATAAGAGATATTATTGATTTTTTACTTGCAAAAAGGACCTCAATTCAGTACAGTCACTTCGTATTATTCACGTAAGAATGATTGTGGTGAATTTTTTTTGTACTCTAACATCGGTTTTACCGATATGTATGATAAACAGGGACACTAATAATAAAACATGTTTGCCGTAAATTAGAGGGAGACAGATCTACATTATATATGGTACGCTACGTTCCTTCTTATACTCGCAACTTCTCTTTTTCTTGAGCTTTTGTTTTACCGTTATCGTAATCGTTTGTTTTTTCGGTTACCTTGGACTCGATTAGTGTAGTGAAAATTGTGTAAGTTATTTTCCAATTATAGATACCAACGAAATGCCATATTTGTACACAGCTCAAGAATATGCAAACATGCATATTATCTACGGTGAATGCCGTCGTAATGCATCTGCCGCCGCCAGATTGTATCGCGATTGTACCCAAATGTGGGGCGTCACCCAGACCACCGTGTGTTCATCTATGCACACCTTTCATACTCTCAAGGACGATTGCCTGCTACTCGTACGGCCGGCACCGTCGCCGGGAGACCTCGAGAACACAACGAAGAAGTAGTTTTAAATGAAATTGAAAGTGATCCCAGCGCTTCAGTACGTGCGATTGAAAGATCCACTGGAATACCAAAAAGCATTGCTCATCGAATTTTAAAACCAAATAATCACCACCCGTACTATGCATAACGTGTACAAAGTTTGCTACCTCGGGACTACGGTCCCAGAGTCGATTTTTGCAGAACAATGTTGGCGAAAAATAGTGAAGACCCGCAATTTTTCAACCACATTTTATGGACTGACGAATAAACATTAAAAAAAGACGAAAGAATTTACATAATTTACATTAGTGGCACCAAGAAAATCCGCATTTAATTCGTGAAGACCGCTCTCAATATCAATTTAAAGGAAATATGTGGACCGGAATTTTAAATACGCAAATAGTTGGACCATTTGAGCTACCAGAAAATTTAAATGGCGACAGCTACCTGCATTTTTTACAAACAAATTTGCCGACTTTATTAGAAGGTCTACCACTCAACATATATCGAGACATGTGGTTTCAACAAGATGGTTGCCCAGCATATTATGCTCATCGTGTACGGGATTACCTGAATACGGAGTATCCCGATAGGTGGCCCCCTCGTTCTCCGGATCTAAACCCTCTCGATTAATTTACTGCGGCTGTATAAAAGAAAAATTTTACTTCAAACCAATTGAAAATAGACAAGAACTACGCCAAAAAAATTTTGAAGCAGGTGAAGAAATAAATTCTAGGAGAACAGATCTTTTCTGCGGCGGGGCAGAGCCTGTATTCGTGCCGAGGGTAGACAATGTGAGCATTTGCCTTAGATTTATCAATAAAATAAATGTATTAAAATATTTTCTTTTGTTTTATTATGATTAAAGTTTTCCAAAATACATCAATAGGGTAAATTTCCAATTTTTTTAGACAGAATTTAAAATGCTCCAAAGCGTTTTAAATGTTGATAATATTTTTAACGGTGGAATAAGTAGCAAGTGTTGTACCATTTTGAAATCTTGATAAAACGGGCCAACTTTTAAAACAACTTGCCGAGGGTAGAGTAGTACACTTTTTAAGATATGAAGTGTCAAAGTTAGGTTACAAAATTTTTTTGAACCATGACTCAGTCGAACTTTATTTCTTTCTTTCGAAACTGACAATATTTATTTTTGAATTTTTGATTGGAACTAATGGCATGGTTATTAAGGATTACGTAAAAAATAAAAACACCGCAAAATTTGGAAAATTGTGACCACAGTACCTAAAAATGTGGCCTAGGGTATCGATTTTTCTAAATATTGCTATTATTACTTAACCAAGCGAGATAGATTTTTTTTATTATTTTTCCCAGTACAGGTACAAGCTACCCTATCACCCAGTACCCGCTTGACGTTGACTTACGGGACACTCTGTATAAGGAAATTATGTTCTCTTAAGAAAAAACAAAGTTGAGAGGAATTTATTTTCTTCTGGCAGTTTTAAACATCATGGAAGCTGTAAGGGTCATGTTCTCTTTCTCTTAATCAGAAAGGTAATTCGTTTAACTTGAAAGTAGTCTACCTAGACGCCGCTTTTAATTCAGATAACGACACCAGCGCTAAAATTAAACTGAGAATAACTATTACCAATCGCTGCATCTTTGGACTAAGAAGGCAATTGAGTAGCAAAGTCCTCTCTCGAGCAACTAAATAGTCCCTTTACGCAGAGAGGCATGGACCTTGTCAAAACTGGATGAGAACGCTTTAGGATGACGGGAGGAGTCAACTAGCTAGGGACAGTGCTGCCACCTACTACCCTACTCCTTTTTGAGTAGATCTACTGCGCTTAGTCCCAAACGAAAATCTACTGCGCAGAAAAACGAATCTACTCCTCTTTTAAGAATTTTGAACACTACACAAAGTTGGCTCTAAGAACGTCCATCCAAAATTTTGAATGCGCAACCATGTTCACTCTGAATTCATCCACCGACTCCATATTTTTTGACTTGCGGCTATCGGCTCAAAAACATCAAACTGACACATTACTTATGTCATTTGTTTTTGTGTTCTTTTGGTTCTATTGTTTCTTGGTTGTGTTTTTACTTTCTTGGATTTATTTATTTTGAAAATGGACAAATTCATTATTAGATATGAGAAACCAAGGTACTGTTGCAATCTTAATGGGGCATATTAATAGTCACTTTTAAACTCCAGTTTATTTCGACTGGGGTTTATTCAATGTTATTTAGATAGGATAAACCCAGGTCTAAGATAAACTGGAGTTTAAAAGTGACCATGAATATGCCCCAATGTGTTTAATCATTAGTTAATTATTATAAAGGGTAGCAGTAGCAAAACCAATGAGGTGCCGACAAATAGGATAACAGAAACAAATAAAAGTGGAAATCCCCGCGTAACAGAAACTGGGCCAAGCAAGCGATTGTTGTTAGCAGCGTTGCGAACCACTTTGGGCAAAATAATGCCTCACTTGCGAAAAAAGATGTCTTCTTCAATAAAAAAAAAGCCTCACGTAATATTTAAAAAAGAACATATATGATTTAAATAATGGAACAATCCTTTATTAAAAAAAAAAACTTGGATAAATCACAATAAACATCTTGTTAAGGAACATTAATTTAATCAGTCATTTAAATTACAAAATATATGCACGTTTTTAATTCTCCTTCCTTCCCTAAAATCATACATATTCTTTTTACTTAAATTTCAGATCATAGCAATTTTTATGTTGCGTGAAGAATTCGACTCAAATTTTCTGGCTTAAGTCTATTATTTATCAGCTTTGTTTTATTTAAATATATAGATATGCCTTTCAACCGTCATCGAGGATTTTTTTTAAGAAAAGGAAACATTAGAACCAAACTGAGAAATAGTTCTCGTAAAGTCGGTAGCAAGATTTAAATTTCTCAAAGAAAAACACAAATAAATTAAAAAAAAATGTAGTTATATGAAAAAAAAAGTTACTGTGGTATATTGCAATCGACTGCGTTTTTTTCTGATAGCAGCGCTGGCTAGGGACCTAGCTGCCTGGAGAGGCATGTTGGTAGAGGCCCTGGTTCATCCTGGACTGTAGCGAAACATTAAGTAAGGTAGTATTCAGTTTTGTTTTGCTCTCTATGGTGCTCCATCTCAAGGTCGTTCCATCCATGAACATCGCTTATTGTGTTTTGCAAAGTCATTAAAAAAATACGGCAACAAATTTTAGTTTACTGCCACCAACAGAGAATGCAGCAGAACAACACTTGCTAAGAGCGTATTATCAAGTTCAGAAGTGGTTGGGAAATAAGCTTGGACCAAAAGATTGCAAGACAATATTTTACAGCTTAAAAAACAAAACAAGTTCCTGCTGCAGATATTCTTTTAAAAATTTTTTTTTTTTGCAATTGTGCTAAAGGATGCGGCTCAAAATGTGGTTGTCAAAAATTTGGATTGGCTTACCAGTTTGCGGAAAAAGTCATGTCCAGTCTTATTTTAATGCCAGATTAATAGATTCTGTAGAAACATGCGAGAACGAGGACCAAGAAATCAACAATTTGATTGAGGAAGAACTTGAAGGTACTTGTCCCTTCGGAGGCGATCGGGAAAAGTATAATGAATCTGAACAAGAATCTGAAGGAGAAGTCGAAGTCGAAGAAGAAATTGATGAAGACGAAGAAGATGAAAGTGATCCAGAAGACTGCTAAACATTTTTTTCACTGGATCTCATGTTATGTTGAGTTTTATTTTTTAAATTAAATTAAAACATTAAATAAAACAATAAATATAAATATGTAATAATAAGTTTAGGTAAATCTGATTAATTTCACGTTATTATACCATAAACTCAGATATTTAAAATCAATATTCAAACTTTTTTTATACTGAATTTAGTTGATATATTTATTATTGCATTACGTCCACATCTATTAGAAATATATTCATGTAAGTATGTCTGCATGTGTACTCTATACACATATATGTATGTGCATGTATATAATGAGCATGAATATACATAAACACATATTTTTCGAATTAAAAACAAGAACCTTGAACGAGAAAAAATTGGGAAATGATGTTTTTGAGACAGGAATAGAAAAATCAAAATCTTTAAACGTCAATAACTCGGCAACCGTAACTTCTATCAAAAAAAAAGCTATATATAATTTTTTTAATTTAAAATTGTATGTACTTTAATTTTAACCTAGAGTTTATTGGACGAAAAACCATTAGAAATGGAGAAAAACCGTTTTTTTTTTGGCTATTTACCGTTATAAAAAAATTAGCACACAACCAATCAATGGAGACTTTTCAGGATTTATAAAGCAGGGTATAAAGAAGATGTATGCCAAAATTCAGCTTTATAGGATTTTTTCCGTAACAGGTGCCTTACATTGACAAATTTTCTTGGGCTATCAAGAGATATAAGTTCATATGTTAAAGCACTCTTATATTGCCGTTATCTCCGTTCAACAGAATTTCAGGATTCTAATTTGCTTCATATTTAAATCAATAATTTCTATCATTTGTCAAAATGGCAGCCTTAAGCCCACTCTTTAAAAGATAAAAATCAAATATGTAGCGGAAGTACGTCCAAAATGACATATATGGACAAAATGACATCAAAATAACAACCCACTCAAATGTAACTAGTTGGCTTGGGTAATTTTTGAAATCCTTTGAAAATTCAGGCTCATTTCACAGCCATATGTCGTCGCAAAAAAACAAAACATTATTTAAGAAGAAAATAATTTTTTTTGGTTCTGGGCAGATTTTCGGATTTGGGTGTGTTTATGCAGTTTTCATTTAGGTTAATTAACTGTATCTATAGTTCATGACAAAATTAAGATAATAAACTAATAACTGACCACAAACATCAGAGTTTTCTGGAATTTATTAACAAAATTTTGTCAACACTAGTATGGACAAAATGATATACAGTAACCACGTACAAAACGACATACCTACGTATGCGAATATTTTAGCAACAAACATGCTCCAAAAAGAACTTGTATTACTGGTGAAGGCAAAAGGAAGCGAAAAAGTCGACGCTATCACTATATTGTGTTAACATATCAACACCTTATATAAACGAACTTCAAGCAAAATTGCAATCATTGGGCTCATGCAACTTGTGCTGAGTTTCCAAAAAACACCAAACAATTCATTGGGGAATTATGCATTTAATATGAACCTGAAGGTATAGTTTTTTTTAAGGTATGGTTTGTTTCGTCTTTTTCAGCTCGTTTTTTTGTTGTTTCGTTTTAGTCGTTTCGCATTTCGTTTTTTCAGCATTTTAATTAATATGTTTTTTAATTATTTGTTTTATAATTATTTCGAAAAAAAATAATTTAGTTTTTTACCTAGTTCACTTTAAGCTCATTTCGCTTTTTATTGTTTATTTTTTCGATTATTTTGGTTTTTGTTTATTTCGATTTCAATTATTTCGCCATCGGTTGTTTCGATTTTTTTTTTATTGACCAATTTTTTTTTTTCTAAATTGTGATATGAAGTGCCAAATTGGCTTTTTGTGGTCAATGCTTATATCAATTCTTAATGGAACACAAAAAACCGAAAAGTGTATAAAGTGAGGTATATATGGTGGGTATGCTGCCCCATGCAACCCTCCTGTTTGGGAGCGGTATAGCATTTGCGGTTGGTGTGAGATTGGGTGTATGCAAAGTTTCTTTTGCAATTAAAGAATCTGGATTTAAAGAAACCTTGAATTTAGCCTATAGAAGACATTTCTAAAGCGGTTAAAATCACACTGAAGACAAAATAAACCCACGCTAAACAATAGATTCTAATTAATATAAAATGCGAAATAAACCGTTAGCGAGATAACCTTGACGTAAGTAACTTATTGCACTTTCAACCAAAATGCAAAACAAGTAAAAAGAGAGAGAAAGAAATGCAAAATGACTATAGGGCGAAGTGTGAAAAGCGAAATAAAACATATACCAAATAAGGTATAACGAAGCAAAAAAATATTATTGTAAGAGAAAGCGAAACAACACAATGCGAAGTAAAAAAAGCGAAATAATAGGCACCCAGTTTTTTCACAAATTTTTCAGAAACAAATTTTTACTAAATTATGTATACATTTTAGACAAAATGAACTAAAGAGCCACTACAAACCCACCAGATTTGCTGTATGTCATTTTGTCCATATGATATATGTCATTTTGTCCATACTATATGGACAAAATGGATTTTTAACAGTTTTTTATAACTATTTTTTTTTTGATTTAATATTTTTATATATTTAACTTAGAAAGTACTGGCAAATTTATGCCATGAATTGAAAAAAAGACATACTAAACATAAGCTAACACTATGTCATTTTGGACGTACTTCGCTTACTACACAAATTCAAATAGCCATTGTATACTTTTTAAATTTTAACGAAATTTTTTCTTTTTATCGAGAGGAATACCTTTATCACGGAAATTGGCTTTCAGGAATTTACCCCTTAAACCGATTACTACGCTGTTACATATCAAAAATTATTTATTCTTTATATAAATTCTCTATATTATCTTTATATAAATGTAATTATGTATATATATTTAGTTTATAAGGATAATTTTCCTCTTGCAAATTAATATCTTCAGAATTACCTACACCTATTTTTTCAATTCTTTTAGTTTCCAAAATAATACCTTATTTTACTGAAGAATACCTATTTATCATTTATTCATATTTCTAAGCTTTTGTTTTTATTTACCGAATAAATAAATAGATAACACAAACGAAACAGGTAGGTAATATTCTCCACCCCCAAAAGTAACAAAAGATACCTATTTCCTTCATATGCACCGATATTAAGTGCGTCACGTGAAATTGAATCAATAGCAGCACGAAAGTTAACGAAGAAAGCATACAGCTTCTTATTCCATCTCTTAGAGCTCATATGTGAAATTATAAGAGATTTCACGCAGTTTAACAATCAATTTAATTTAAAATGTTTCGCATTTTTCCGTATTTTGTACGACAGTTTCCTCGTACTGTTGTCTTGACTGTATCAACTATCTATGTACCTAGTTGCAAGTTTGAATAATTGTACTTATCTACTTTGTTAAGCTCTGCTTTTAATTGACTCCAGGGTTAGCTTAAGTAGAAGGGCTGGCAGTTAATCTTGTTACCGTCACACTTAGATCTATGTAGATACGTTGTGATACCCTAGGAAATTGTATCCCATTAAATGTAAAAAGCAGTCAAGCCATTTAGAGGTTGACGAAGTTCAGAAGGCTATTCGCCGAAGTTCTAGAAAGATCCTCTAAGTCATCAAAGAAATGATTTCCTAGGTGTTTCTTTCTTAAGTGACAGAGTGCTGGGCAGTGACAAAGGAAGTGTAAGGTATCCTCATGTGCTCATCGCTGCACCCTCTGCAAAGTTTGTCAGTACTGAGTCCCATTTTATTTTTGTGGTATCCCAGTAGGTTGTGTCCGGTGATTATGCTGACAAGGGACCGAAGATATTTTTTGTTCATTAGTATAATTTTGTCCGTCTTCTGCTTATTGAAATTTGGCCATAATTTTCTGGTTGTGGGGTATGTTTCAAGCAGGTTCCATTTTGCATTGTTTTTTTTTTGAAATTTTGTTACCAATATCCTGTTTGATGTTACAGTTTGGTACTTTAATATGTCGTTCGGCTTGACTTGAATCAAGCGACGATCCCGTTCTCGCCAGCTCATCAGCTCTTTCGTTTCCTTGCACATTACTGTGACCAGGAACCCAGCAGATTCTAATGTTATGCTGCATTCCAAGAACCCTAAGTTCTTCGCGACAGCAAGTTACAAGGTTCGAATGTATCTCGGTGGCAGAAATGCTGCTTTGGTCACTGCTAAGACCTCAGCTTGGAAGACGCTGCAAAAGTGCGGAAGTCTGAAGGAGCTAGCTAGTCCCAGAGTTTCCGAGAAAATTCCTGCACCAACTCCAGTGTCCATCTTAGAACCATCAGTGAAGACAGTTATCGTAGATTCGTTACTGAGAGGTTGGTTGTTTTTCCACTGCTCTCTATTAGGAATGGTAGTAGTGAATGGTCTATTGAAGTTTAAATGGGGTATTGTGTATTCTGTGCAAACAGTATTTCCCACATATATCTGAAGAATCTGAGTATGACCCGTTGTGCTTTGTTTCCAGCAGTTAGTCTGGCTTAGTCGCAGGGCACTGTATGCTGCTGATTCTTGCACGAATAGATCTAGGGGTTTCAAGTTGAGTTTCGCTTCCAGCCCCGCTGTGGGAGTAGTTTTCAACGCCCCTGTAATACCTACGCATGCTAATCTTTGAACTTTTGTTCAAGTTTTCAGGTTTGTTGTTTTCTCAGTCGCATTCCACCAAACTAGATTACCGTAGGTTAGTATCGATCTAACTATTGCTGTGTACATCCACTTGATAATTTTTGGGTTGGGTCCCCAGGATTTTCCAAAATCCTGTTGCAGGAATAGAATGCGACCATAGCTTTCTTTGATCTTTCTTTAGTGTTGAGACACCAGTTCAGATTCTTGTCTAGGATCACACCAAAGTATATGGCCTGATCTGGGATTTTGAGTGGTGTCCCTTCTATTGATGGTAGTCTAAACATTGGTATTTTCCTTCTGTTAGTGAAGAGAACCAATTCTGTTTTAAATGGATTAACCATTAGACCACAGTTCTTTGTCCAGTTGTTGACCTTTGAAAGGGCATACTCCATTTGTTCACTAATAGTGGATGGGAATTTTCATCTCGCAAGTAGTGCTAGGTCGTCAGCATAGGCTACTACTTTGACTCCACTATATTTTTATTTTACAAGAATTTCGTTCATAACTAGTATCCAAAGAAGTGGAGAGAGCACCCCTCCCTGGGTGTTCCTCTAGACGTGGATACTTTTAGACGTGATTCTCCAAGTTCTGTGTTTATATGCCCGTTCCTTAACATGCACATAGTCCAATTTATAATTGAACTTTCTATATTAAGGTCTACAAGAGCTCTTTTAACTGCATCGCTTTCGACATTATTGAATGCTCCTTCAATATCCAGAAAGGCAGCAAGAGTGTACTCCTTGTCTTTGAGGGTTTTTTCAATTGTATTAACATCACAGTGAAGTGCTGTTTCTACGCTTTTGCCTTTTGTATTGGCATGCTGCATTGGAGAAATTACCTCCGGGTTCAGTGTACTGCGAATATAGATGTCCACTAATCTCTCGAAAGTTTTAAGAGTAAACGACGTGAGACTGATTGGTCTATAGTCTTTAGCTTTCGTGTGACCAGGTTTACCAGCCTTCGGGATGAAAACAACCTTGACTTTAGGCCATACTCTAGGTACATATCCCCATCTGAGGCTACTTGAGAATATGTTTTTTAGGTGCGGAGTAATAAGGTTTTCAATTTTTTGTAACATCATTGGAAAGATGCCATCTAGTCCCGGGGATTAATAAGGGGAGACAGAATTTATAGCCCATTTAATCTTGTCTTCCGTTACAATATCCAACGGTGCTCTGTGCCTTGTATGGATCTCAGTTACCTGCTCGGTTTGGAGCTACACCCGGGAAAATGAGCATTAACTAAGACTTTCAGGGTTTCACTGCATGTTTCTGTCCAACGACAACTTGGTTCCTTTAAGGAACCCAAGGTAGTTGGCTCCTTAGAGAGAATTTTCCTCAGTCTAGCTGATTCATTGGTATCTTCTATTTCATCTTAGAAGATTCTCCAAGAGGGCGGCAAAATTTGAAAATTGAGGGTGGTTGGAGGCTACTAAAAAATAACTGCGCACATATTTCCAAGATATTTTTATTTGACTCCTTCTTATAAAGAGCATCAGGGCGAAAATATTTAAATTTATTAGGTACGAGTATAATCTCAAAAAATTAACTTCTAATATTCTAATTAATAGGTTTAGTACCACATGTGTCAGACATTCAAGCTCTTAAAGATTCCATAACATAAGCAGCTGAAATCGACAGTGAAGTATTAGATTTTGAAAATGTGCGTAAGCATCGCGTTCGCTCTAAAAGGAGGCAGTTTGGTTACGAGTGTGATAATAAACCAATCATTGATCCCCGTCAAATATAAAAAGTCGAAGTATTTTCCACATAATAGATACAGCTATAAGCTCCTTGGAGCTTATGTTTTCCCAGATTAATGAGTGTAATAAACATTTTGCTTTTTTTAGTAACATATAAGCGCGAAGGGGCGGTCAGCCATCAGCCGAATAGGGGGAATAACATGTAGCATACGAAAACATGCACGTGCCGTAACTATTCGGACTGGTGGAAGTGTGATCATAGCCTCTTCGCGGCGGCCGCTAGAAACAAGCCTTTAAAAAGGTTTGGCTAATATGATCAGGCTGGTTCCACAGGTTGGCAACAGGTTAATTCCCTGTTCCGTAAAACAAGAAGAATTACGAGACCAGCAACAAGCCTCGGAAACGGACTGATCTCACGACGACAACCCACGCAAAGAAAACGGAATAACGATTTACGAATTTTCTTATGGAACGTACGATCGCTCTATAGAGCTCGAGCTGCTCAGCAGCTAGCCGATGCCCTGTTAAAATATAAAGCTGACATAACAGCACTTCAAGAAATAAGATGGACAGGGAATGGTGTTCTACAGAAGAAAGATTATGACTTATACTACAGCTGTCATACAAAACACCATGTGCTCGGGGTAGGCTTCCTAGTCGGCGAAAAAATGAAGTCTGCCATCATCGGCTTTAACGCTATAAGCGAAAGGCTATGCACCCTTCGCGTGCGAGGCAAATTTAAGAACATCAGCCTCATTAACGTTCACGGACCTACGGAGGAGTCCTCAGACGAAGAAAAAAAGACTTACTACGAACAAGTCGAGAGGGCCCTCAATGCCTGTCCAAGGTATGACGTAAAAATCATCCTTGGGGATTTGAATGCAAAAATAGGTCGGGAGCCGGTATTCAGGCATTACGCAGGCACCCATAGTTTGCATGAGAACACTAATGACAATGGACTTCGAGTCTTAGAATTGGCAGCATCGAAAAACATGGTCGTTGCGAGTACCAGGTTCCCGCGTAAAGATATCTACAAAGCCACCTGGGTATCACCTGATGGAGTCACTCGTAACCAAATTGACCACGTGTTGATAGACCGTCGCCACTACTCGAACTTGATGACGGTACGAACGTACCGAGGTGCCAATATCGACTCGGATCACTATCTTGTTGGTATGGTTTTCCGAGGGCGGATTGCCTTGCGAAGACGTATTGCATCCGCCGATCAGGTTCGAATCAACACGGCTGCTCTGCGCAATGAAAACACCAGTAACACCTTTGGTAATGCGTTAGGACTCGCCCTAGAACTGGGTAGAGTAAGTCCTGGAGCCAGTATGCTGGGCGTAGATGAGAAGTGGACACGCCTTAAGAATACTGTCATTAGTACTGCCAACTCCATCTTAGGCAGCAGTCGTAGAAATCGGAACGACTGGTTTGATGATGAATGCAAGCTAGCGACTGAACGTAAGAATGTTGCGTACCGAGCAATGCAACAATCTCATAGAACCCGGGCACGCGAAGACGAATATAAAGAGCTCAGAAGAATTGAAAAACGGCTTCACAGACAGAAAAAATCAGCCTGGGAGAAGAACATAATCTGTGAAATAGAGAAAAGCCGAGAGCGAGGTCCGCACCAGGCGCGGAAGTTCTACCAATCCGTCCGAAACATGACGCAGTACACACCACGCTGCACATACTGCAAGGACGGAGAGGGAAATCTGATCACCGATCCTCAAAGCATACTGGAGCGATGGGAAGTGTACTTCAATGAATTGCTAAATGGTCAGCTCACTGCAGAAGTGGAGGCTCCACTACTTCAAGAAGAGTACCCTATGTTGCCGCCACCAAGCATAGAAGAGGTTGAGAAGGCTATAGGCCGGCTAAAGAAAAACAAAGCCCCGGGAGCCGATGGTATACCAGCCGAACTATTTCAACACGGTGGGCCAGCTTTACGTCAAGCAATTCATGAGATTATAGTGCACGTGTGGGAGCATGAAGAAATTCCAGAAGACTGGCGAAAAGGTATCATTTGCCCCATACATAAGAAGGGAGATGTCACAACGTGCAGCAATTATAGAGGTATCACGTTGTTGAGTACCGCCTATAAGATACTCTCCTCTATCCTACAAGACCGGATAACCCCATACGCTAAAACCATCATCGGACAATATCAGTGTGGTTTCATTCCAGGCAAATCAACAACTGATCAGATCTTTACCCTTAGGCAGGCGATGGAAAAATGTCTAGAATTTAACATCCCAACATACCACCTGTTTATAGACTTTAAGGCCGCCTACGATAGCATAGCCAGGGTAGAACTTTACAAAGCCATGAGAGAATTCGGCATCCCAAATAAATTGACACGACTATGTAGGTTGACCATGACCAACGTAACAAGCCAAGTAAAAATAGCCGGATTGCTATCCAAACCAATCAACATCTTTAATGGACTTCGACAAGGGGATGGTTTGGCCTGCCTCCTCTTCAACCTGGCGTTGGAGAAAGCAATCCGTGACTCTGGCACGGCAACAAGAGGGACCATCGTCAACAGGTCCAGCCAGATACTGGCTTACGCAGACGACATCGACATCATCGGAAGAACTGAGCAAGCTGTACATGATTCCTTCATCCAGATCGAGCAGGCGGCACAAAATCTGGGGCTGCACATTAGTGAAGGTAAAACAAAGTACATGGTGGCGTCGAATGCGAGAGGAACAGTTGGTCAAACAATCAAGGTAGCGGAGCACGAATTTGAAGTGGTGCAATCCTTTAAATACCTTGGGTCAATAGTAGCAGCCGATAACAATATAGAAGAAGAAATACGCGGGCGGCTTCTCAAATCTGTCAAAGCTCTTCAAATCCAGAAATCTCACCATAACTTCAAAACTGCTGCTGTACAGGACCATGGTCCTGCCAGTACTCACATATGGATCCGAGACTTGGGTGCTTAGCAAAAGGCACTCCGACCTCTTAGCCGCGTTCGAGAGAAAAGTCTTAAGGAGAATTGTTGGCCCCATGGGGTGCGCAACTGGATGGCGGCGGCTCGAGACCGGGATGGGTGGAGAGACTTGTTGAAGGAGGCCAGGACCGGGCCCCGGTTGTCGAGCCGACGATGATGATAAGCGCGAAGGGAATAATAATTGAAGAAAGGTGAATTGTAAGAAAATTATAAGAAGCTCGAGACTATTTAACCCAAGACCCACTAGGACTCATCTGACATAAATAGACTAGAACATTCAGAACTGTCATCTAAAGACAGTTTAAAATTTATTACAGAATTAAGATTTGATCAAAAGATTAATATTGTTCTTAGAATTCTTTTGACTTTACCAGTTATAGTTGCAAGTGGTGAAAGAAGCTTTTTTAAATGAAAAATAATAACAAAATATTTTCGGTCTACCATGACACAACAAAGATTATCTGGTTTGGCTATGTTTTCTATAGAACATACGGTTTGCGACGGTGTCAATTTATTGAAAATTACTAAAAAAAATTGCAGAACAGAAACTTCCAAGAAAATCATTTTAGTTACTGGGCACAGTTAAATATTCTCAAAAAAAATGTAATTTAGTTTTTGTATTTATTAATTTTGAGAGGTCGAACATTAATACATATTATTTATCATTTAAGAGAGCAGTGAAAAAGGACAAATTTGAATGAAATGAATTATTTAAATAATAAAGGGTCCGCCATCTAACATTTTTGTTTCAACTAGTGCTTATTTCGTGAATGGTAGCACTTAAGCTCATGTCTGATTTGACAGATAATTAGTTTTATCCTTCCGCTGAACGAATATGGTTGTGTATACGCTTCGCTAAGTGGGCCTGCGATCGACTTAGAGAAGATGCCGATTTTGCCAAAAAAATCATCTTTTCAGATGAAGCTCATTTTGATCTCGGCGGGTAGTAAACAAGCAAAATTGTCGCATTTGGGGCACAGAAAACCCGCACGCATACATTGAAAAGCCAATACACCCAAAACGAGTCACTGTTTGGTATGGATTTTGGTCCAGAGGCATAATTGGGCCATTTTTCGAAAATGAGCAAGGAGTGGCCGTTACAGTCAATGGCGATCGTTATCGGGCCATGTTGAACGAATTTCTGTTCAAAAAAATTGAAGAGGAGGATATTGGCAACATTTGGTTTCAACAGGACGGCGCTACGTGCCACACAGCCGAAGCTACACTCGATGTTTTGCGCCATTTTCAAAAAAAAAAAATAGTTATTTGGCGGACCCTTTATGTGTTCCTAATTTATTTATTTTTTTTAAATGACGAACTTGTGGCTTTACATAATTTTAATTACTGTGTATTTTTATTTGAATAAAATAGGAAAAAAAATATTATTTCTTTTGTTTTTTTTGTCAATGATTTAAACAAGTCAAGCAATTCGATGTAACAAAATATACAGAAATATAACCTTAGGTACTTTATAAAGCATTTTGGTGTATATCTTTTAAACTACTGAACCGATTTTGATTAATTTTGTATTTCAATGAAAAAAAGTAATATAATCCTATCAGTAATTTCTGAGAAATTTGTAAACAAATATGTACACAAACATGACACATAGACTCATGTAATTTGATATAATCTTTTAGAAGCCCTATCAGACTAACATATGGACGTGAATATAATACAACTCCAACAATATTACATACATACATACGAGTCGATGATAACCTCCATTTTTAAAGTCGGTTAAAAATCGCACCATCTCTGCAAATTTATAACCTAAATGTTGTCATTGCAAAGGCGGCAAATTAAATTTTTGCCCAGGGCGGCGAAAAAGCTGGATCGGGCTCTGCGTACAGTGTCCTGTATTGACTTTTTCTCTTAAACGAATATAGATATCCCCACATTTGTTTTATCTTGAAGGAAATTTCCAAGGCTATGATAGTGTTGAGTTTCAAAAAAAAATTCATATGGTGTTTCAGAATTAGCTGCTGCAATAAGAAGTTTTAGTTAAGGTGGTTAACATAATTGGTATTTAACTTTAAAAAGGTCTTAAGTCAATTTCTGAAGTAATCTGAGTGTAATTTAAGTGAAAAGAAAACAAACCAATTTAAGTGAAACAGTGAGGAAAAAATCACTTTTTTTATTTTTTTGGTATACAACAGTACATTAACAGAAGATTTCATTGATAGATTACAATTCAAGCAGTGGAAAATAATAAAAGTAACAAAAAATTACAAACAAACATTAGATTTATTGGAAACTATCATCTTAGTCCGTGGTAATGCGTAATAAACTTATCATATGCGGACAGTATTGTGCTTTCAGATCTTTTTAGGTATGTAGCCTTAAA
Organism: Leucozona laternaria; assembly: GCA_932273885.2. NCBI lineage: Eukaryota > Metazoa > Arthropoda > Insecta > Diptera > Syrphidae > Leucozona > Leucozona laternaria. Next base: position 70,210,465 of record OW026366.1, on the reverse strand, counting down.
GAAGAAAATAGTGGATCCGATGAGGTTGCAAGTGTGTTAAATAGGAATCTGATATCTGTATTTCTTGTAGTCTTAATTTTTGACCTCCTGGGCTTCTTCTGAAGTGGTAGTGATTGGTATTTGATGATATTTTGACTATGAACAAAAAGTTTATGAAGAGTAGGTAAGTTGTACTTTTGTTTTAATAGCTCTACGGTTTTCTTTGTGTACTCTCCAAATTTAGTAGTGAATACTTCTCTGCAATTCAAAACATTAAGAATTATTTTGATCCTAGTTATTATAACCTCTCTATTGAATCGATCGTGCAAAAAAGTCTACCTGAAGTGTTTCCAACACTACTATTTCCAAATCATTGATTTGGTTTATCCACATCTAGTCCAAGCTCATCGCGAAAACGCCTTTGGATCTCTTGTTTTCTTATCTTTTCTGCCTCCTTGATCCCAATAGATTCATCAATTTCCTCTCCCCCTTGTCGAAGTGTAAAGGCAAGTTTCAAAATAAATTCCATGCACCTGATTCTAGCATGTAATGGAGAGATTCCATATTCGTAATTTTGTTCGTCGTTATTTGATTCATCCTGATTATTGAAGCTTTTGTGTGTCCTTTTGCATATCGGACATGACCGCGTTGACTTTGTTTCTGTTAATTCGTTTAAAACTTTTGCGTAAATCTTAGTTAAAAAGAACTCGTGTTTCACAAATATAGGTATAACTTCATTAACATTACAATATATTGTTGGTTGAATATCTGCTATCTGACTTTTAACATCGTTGACTGTTGTATGTATGAGGTCACTTGTTTCCCTATCATATTGAAACATTATGGGTCGGCAGAAATGAGTTGATGATGGGCGAGGGTTTCTCCAATGTTCACCATTTGCACTATTAAGTCTTAGTGAAACAACTGATGCCATGAACATGTTTGCGTCTGTTTCACCATCTGTTGTATTTATTGACACATGGTTCCACTTCTCATGCACTGGAACAACAGCTAATATCACCAATGAAGATTGGTCATGTCAAAGATGCATCGCAGGAAAAGCAGCAGCAGACGAAAGAATTCAACAAAAAACAAAAGCAGAAAATCTCTCCAAGCGCAAGGCAATCCAACTTCAATTATTGGAAGAAGAAATGGCGATGATGCCAAAGAGAGACGCTGAATACCTTCGCAGGAAACTTAAGCTGCTTATGGACGAAACCACATCCATTGTGGAGCCAATATCAGTAGCCATACCCGCAGCGATAAATGAGGTACAAAATCTTGTTGCCATCTCCAACAAGACGTGTGGCAGTCATTCGTACAGGAGATCGAAAATCTGCTGAGGCACTTCTCTTACCAGCAGTCAGTGCAATTCCAATACTGGCACAGGTAGTCTACAATCAACAAGTCACTTGCAATATACAAACAGACAAAGTTCCGAGAGTAGAACAGAATGCAGAAATATTTGGTTTACCTACTAATCGACAGCTCTGTACGCGTTATTCTATGGCTAGGGATATGCCTACATATAGTGACAATCCAGACGAGTGGCCGCTATTTATCAGCAGCTTTGAAAGGAAGTACAAGGCCGTCTGGGTTTAACAATCAAAAAAACCTCATGCGATTACAAAGGTGTCTTAACGGATGTGCAATGGAAGCTGTGAAAAGTAGAATGCTTTTGCCATCGAACGTTCCGCGCATCATACAAAAATTACGTATGCTATACGTACGTCCCGAAATAATAAGCCAATATTTGATGGATGATGAACCCGCTGCTCGCCCAGACAAGCTAGACACTATAATCACATATGCATTGACAATCGAAAATATGTGCGCAACTATGGAAGCATCGGGTCTCGACGATCATCTAGCTAATCCAGTACTTCTTCAAGAATTCATGGAAAAACTTCGAGCACAATTCAAAGTGGACTGGGTCATCCATAGACGATCACTTTCTATTGTCAACGTGTCTTTATTTAGTAACTGGCTGTTTGATTTAGCTGAAATGATAAGTGGTGTTGCATTAACACCCTCCTATTTCCTGGAAAACAGAGGCGATAGACGTTCACCACAAGGGAGCGGTTGAATCAACACACATGCAGAAAGTGCACAGGTCAACCACCATAATAACAGTCAAGCAAGCACCCGTAAATGCAAGGTGTGTAATCAAGAATGCAGCAAAATAAAATGTGTTAAATTCATAAACATGAGCTTGAATGACAAATGGGAAACCGTGAAGCGGCTACGTCTATGTCGCACTTGCTTGGTGTCTCACCTCAATTCACGATGTCGCTCAAGTAAACTATGTGGAATCAACGAATGCACCCGAAGACATCACTCAATGCTGCACAAAGTTTCAGACAATGGACCTCAGTCATCAGCTACCACTTCAAATACAGCACCACCCGTTCAGTACAACAGCAACTCACACAGATCGAATCCACAAACAGTACTTTTTCGAATTATCCCTGTTGTCATGTATGGAATCAACACAAAAGTAAAAACAATCGCGTTCCTTGATGAAGGATCTTCGTTGACTCTCATGGACAACTCACTCGCCGATGAACTGAACCTCAGTGGTCCAAAGGAACAACTATGTCTCAAGTGGACAGGCCAAACTCATCGAGTCGAATAATTCAAGAACTGTTTCGACCGAAATCTCCCCATCAAATATACATTGCCGAACATAATAACTGTGAAAAGTCTCAACTTACCAGGTCAGTCTCTTCCACTGAATGAGTTAACCAAAAAACACCCACACTTGCGAGGAGTTCCAATTTAATCCTACGAAAATGCTATCGCTCGGATCTTGATTGGATTGGACAACTGGAAACTCAGCTTCCCTCTGAAAGCAAAGGAAGGTCAAGGAGACGAGCCAGCAGCAACGAAAATAAGACTAGGATGGGTGGTGTGGCAGCAGTGACCAAACCCAACAAGATTTCCGCCATTATCACATCTGCGAGTGCGAAAGAAATGGTGAGTCCCTCCACAAAATGATGAAACAATATTTTTCGCTTGACAGTTTGGGAGTCTCAACTTCAGTTGTATTGAAGTCAGTTGAGGAAGAACGCGCCATCCAAATGCTTGAGTCCCAGACCATCAGGAAAGGAGATCGATTTGAAATGCCATTGCTCTGGAAGTATGATGACGCTCAGCTGCCGAATAGCAATGAGACGTTTTGAGTGCCTTCGTAAATAATTATCGTAAGCCGCCAACGTCAATGTTACGACAATAATTTCAATGCTAAAAACAATAACAATGTAAATCCGCTTGCACAAGCAAAAAACAATATTGCAGTAAATTCTTTTGATTTACAAACTGGGCATGATGCTGCTGCTGTGGCTGGACAATCATCGTTGAACGAATGCAGTGTAAAAGAAAAACGAAACGAGAACACACTCCTGGCCCCTACTTCTGCCCCTAATCAACTAGTTGTGGTTGACAAAAATAATAGACAGGTGACGAAAATGGGATCGAAGTCAAAAGTTGTAAATGCTGCTCAATTGTGTGATGCCGGGAAAGCCGCTGTTACTGCTGGTTCTGCTGATGTTGTTGTTGCTCCTGTTGCTGTTGGGTCTAAGATGGATGAAGTAAAAACGAATGGATAATATTGATAATTCTAGTACTGATTTTGGTGTTATTGCACGTTATGAATGGTTGCACCTCTCAAAATTTACATCATCCACGACTGAGGAATCTATTAAAAAATATGTTGCATCCAAAATAAACTGTGATGAAGGTGAAATTCAATGCTTCCATTTTGTTAGGTAAGCTTCAATCATTTGGAATTCATGGCCTGCTTCTTAGGTGGTTATCAAGCTATCTAACTGATAGGACACAGTGTGTAAAGCTTGGTAATATAACTTCTAAAAAAATAAAAGTTCTTTCTGGTGTACCTCAAGGTAGCCATCTTGGGCCGCTTCTATTTAATATTTTTGTAAATGAAATCCTATCTTTACTTAAAAGTGCTTCCTGCCTAATGTATGCAGATGATATTAAATTGTTTATGTGCATTAAAAATACCGCACATTCGTGTTTCCTTCAAAACGATTTAAATTTATTAGTTGATTGGTGTCAAAAAAATTTGCTTACTTTGAATATTAAAAAATGTAATGTCTTCACGGCTTATCGAATTTTAACTCCATTGACGTACAACTACAAAATTATCAACCAGATTCTGGATCGCAAATCTGAGATTCGTGATCTTGGAGTCATTTTTGATATTAAGTTGTCATTTGCCTTTCACATTGATTATGTTATTGCGAAGGCTAACTCAATGCTTGGTTTTGTCAAGCGAAACTGCAGTGAGTTTACAAACCCGTATGCTTTAAAATCTGTTTATATGTCTTTAGTTCGTCCAATCCTTGAATCATCATCGTCGGCTCGACAACCGGGGTCCGGTCCTGGCCTCCTTCAACAAGTCTCTCCACCCATCCCGGTCTCGAGCCGCCGCCATCCAGTTGCGCACCCCATGGGGCCAACAATTCTCCTTAAGACTTTTCTCTCGAACGCGGCTAAGAGGTCGGAGTGCCTTTTGCTAAGCACCCAAGTCTCGGATCCATATGTGAGTACTGGCAGGACCATGGTCCTGTACAGCAGCAGTTTTGAAGTTATGGTGAGATTTCTGGATTTGAAGAGCTTTGACAGACTATAGTAGGCTCTGTTGGATTTGAGAAGCCGCCCGCGTATTTCTTCTTCTATATTGTTATCGGCTGCTACTATTGACCCAAGGTATTTAAAGGATTGCACCACTTCAAATTCGTGCTCCGCTACCTTGATTGTTTGACCAACTGTCCCTCTCCTTGAATACTGTTCAATTATTTGGTGCCCTTTTACCTCCATTGGTATACATCGCATTGAAAGAGTTCAAAAGGCTTTTACAAGATTTGTTATAAGACAACTAAAGTGGAGAATTGACACTCCTTCATATAGCTGAAGATGTGCTCTAATTGGTCTTGACTCTTTAGAAAAAAAAACGCTCTATTCAGTGCTTGTTGTTTGTTCATGATGTTTTTTCTTACCGTATAAAAAGTTCAGCAATTTTACAAATTTTTGAAATATATATTCCAGAAAGGAGAATGCGTCAGCGTCATTTTTTAAAAAACCCTAGACATAGGCGGAATTATGGATCCAATGAATCTTTCACCAGATGCATAAGACTTTTTTATAATTATTGTAATGAAATTGATTTATCTATGAATAGAATTGAATATAAAACTAAAATACAATATTTATGTAAATAATATAAGTTTTTTTTTTCAAAATTGTTAGTAGTCTGTAAGATACAAATTCTGTAGATGAATTGATAAATAAATAAATAAACATGTACAGCGCTTTCTGCGGAGTGAGGATGGCTTCGACTGTAAACCTGACGTCTATGTTATGTAAGTTCTAACTTTCGGAGCAACGTGCTCTCCAATTTGAATACTTAAGCTTCATCAACGAACTTCTAGAGTATCAGGATGAAATTATTTGCCTATGTGATTTCAATCTTACCAACGTTGCTTGGTTGCGCTGCCCTAACACTGATATTATATTGCCAATTACAAATTGAAAAGTTTGTTTTCTTCTACGAGTCACTTCGCGGTTAGCAATTAAAAACAAACGAGGAACTTGCATTTGTCAAAACGACGTTTGGAGATAATGCAATGTGCTTTTTTGACAGTAGAAACATAAACTTCCAAACAATAGCAGCGCCAGCTATGCGCCAAAACATAAATAATCAGGATGGTCAAAGCAGCAGCGGTAGGAGCCATCACAACAATATGTAGGATAGAGTTGCCGTCTGCCAAAAAAAAAAAAATGTTCAGTTTAATATTTTTTGCTATAACATCAAAGGTCTCAAAAACAAATTATTAATTCCTGATTTTTTTAAATTTATTTCAAATTATGATATTATTATTTTATTAGAAACATTTGTAGAAGAAGGAAAAGAAATGCAATACCTATCTTAAATATTTAGAAAATTTTAAAGTTCAATTTATACCAGCTTTTAGGAATAATAGACTTGGAAGAGCTATTATGTTATTCGGTTATAAAAACAATAACAGATCAAATTATCAAATAAGTTTTAAAAATAGCGAAAACAAAATTATAATAGATGTCTTGTGTGATTCAAAACACTTTCAAATTGTTCCTATTTATCTTAATTATAACAATTGGAATTCAGATTTCGAGGATTTGCAGAATTTCCTTTTAAATAATAATCACGAAAATATAATGATAATCGGTGACTTGAACGGACGTATAAGCAACTTTCATAATTCTTCAATCTTGAACAGTGGACATTTTTCGTTCGTAAGAAGCTCATTAGATAATCATTTGAACACAAATGGAAAGTTATTAATAGAGATGGTTGAGGATTTTGGTTTATTTGTGTTAAATGGGGTAACGGTTGGAGATGCTAAGGGAAATTACAGTTTTATATCACCCCAAGGATGTTCTACAATTGACTATTGTTTGTTAAAGGGGGATTGGTTAGATATTGTTCAGAACTTCGAGGTATATCCTACCAACTTTTCTTCTCATCTTCCGATTTTAGTTTCGTCTTCCCAAAATACTTATTACCACAATGAAGGCCAAGCTCCAATATGTAACAAACTTAGATGGGTTGAACATAAAGCTCGAGTGTATAGGCAAAATTTAAATAACCAAATTATGTCTACAAACTTCCAAATATCTGCTTCAGTAGAAGATGCGACTAACGTTGCGTTTGAGTTAATACGGAAATCTGCCACAGTGTGTAATTCCCGTTTCACCTCACCGTGGTCAAAGTCTAATAAATGGTATGACGAGGAATGCAGAAAAAGCAGAAATAAATCCTTTAAATTTTTAAACCTTTTTATAGAATCAAATAATGATGCTTTCAAAAACCTTTATTTACAACAAAATAAAATATATAAGGATTTATATTGTTTAAAAAAAGAACTGCACCTTAAGAAAGTGGCTAAAAGTATTATTGACTGCAGAGACTCTAAATCATTCTGGTGCAATGTGTGTGTTTTGGTAGGACGCAGTAAATCAGTATCTTTGAGTATAAGTGTTGATCAGCTCGCAATATATTTTGAAAAGCTTTTGTTACCTGATCCAAACCAAAAATCAATAAGTTTTGCACTCCCTAATGTTTCGGTTCCAGAGTTAGACTCAGCTTTTATAATGTCTGAGCTACTAACATCACTTAACAAAATGAAGAACAACAAAGCTCCAGGTTCTGATGGGATTCCAATAGAGTTCTACAAGAATTCAACTCATGAATTTTTGGAATATGTTCTTGATCTTCTGAACAAAATGTTCAGTGATGAAACCTTTCCGACGAGTTTTCGCTTGGCAAAGATATCTGCCGTTCTTAAAAAAGGTAACCCTAATGAAACTGAAAGTTACAGAGGCATTTCGGTGTTAAGCTCCCTGAGAAAACTTTTCACTCAAATCCTATATCTCAGGCTGGCAAGGTGGGTGCAGTCTAACAACGTAATTAGTTGCTTTCAAGCTGGCTTTCAAGCCAATCTTTCGACGGTGGATCAAATTTTTGCATTAACGACCATAGCGAGGCGATTCATTGACAAAAAAAAACCTTTATTTGCATTTTTTGTAGACTTTGAGGCTGCATTTGATACCATTAATACAAGGTCACTTTTATATAAACTCGCTGTAATTGGGGTTTCTACTAAATTTATTCGCGTTTATGAACAGCTCTTAGTAGATATGTCGGCAGTGGTATGCAGCGGTAACAGACAGTCAAATTCTTTAAGGTCAGAAACAGGTGTCCCGCAAGGTTGTGTTTTGAGTCCGTTAATGCTCGCTTTGTTTATCAACGATATTGAGAGTCATCTACCAGGTGGGGTTTCCTTTGGGAATATATGTGTAAAACTCCTGTTGTATGCAGGTGACCTCGTTATTTTTGCTGATAACCCAACAACACTCCAGCCCCAAATAAATAAGCTGAAAGTTTACTGTGACTTACGGGATCTCAAAATTAACGCAGCAAAATCTAAGATCATGATCTTTAGGACTCATAGTCGCGATAGAAACTTAAGGAACTGGGCACTAGATGGTGCCAACATAGAAGTCGTTAATGACTTCAAATACCTTGGCTTCGTTATTTCACATAATCTTAGTATACGGGCTCATATAAAAGAAAAATTGGCTGTAGCAAAAGCAGCAATAAATACAATGTGGGCACCATTTTTTAAAAATTATCTTGTCGACCCAACATCGAAGTTCAAGGTATTTGACGCCACCAAAAACAGTTGCTTTTGCTGTGGTAACGAAGTTTACAGATACCAATGGATGAAGGAGTTTGAAACAATTCAAATATACTTTTTTAAAAGAGTTTTTAAATTACCGTCGAACACTCCCAATTACGCTATTTTTGTTGAGTCTGGTATACCGCAAATTTATGTAAGAAATTTGAAGGCTAATGCTGATTTCTTGTCTAAAGTTATGAAAAGGCCTGATAACAACTTACACAAAAGAAAATTACTTGTTTCCCTTCAATGTGGTTATACTCCCTTTAAAAATTGGCAACAACTTGCTTTGGAACATCGTGTTCCATTGAATTTGAGTGCCAACAATGTCTCAGATTGGCAAAATATTTTGTATGATCTTATTTCATTAGTAGACGAGAAAATGTATCAGATCAACCTTGATAGAGCTAGGGAGTCAACCTCTAGGACTTTATACAGGAATTTAAATTTTAATTTGGGTGACGGAAATTACTTTAGAAATGATATCTCTATATCAGACATGAGTCTTATATTTAAAATCAGAACGGAAATTCTCGAAATTAATTTTAGACCATATCGAACAGACATTAACCCTATTTGTTCTCTGTGTAATTTAAACCAAAATGAAAACGTCTTCCATTTCTTAGCAGTTTGTCCTATATTACAAGAAATACGCAGACTTTATTTTAGAAAGAGTTATCTGTCGTTCGAGGAATGTGTTGGTGTTCTGAATGGAGAATGTGGTTGGAAGTTGCTTGCACAATATATTTCGTATGCAAAGAACTACCGAAATAACGGGAGATTTTTTAGCTGGTTTGGTTTTGGCAACACTGGTTTTGACAGCTGACGTGTGTTTAGTACCTTGTGTCACTGTCAAACAGCTTCAGTTTGGTTTGCAATTTAACCATGGATCGTCTTACAAATGAACAACGCTTGCAAATTATTGAATTTTACTATCAAAATTCGTGCTCGGTTCGAAATGTTCATCGCGCGCTGCTTGTGTTCAGCGATGGGGCTCATTTTTGGTTGAATGGGTACGTAAATAAGCAAAATTGCCGCATTTGGAGTGAAGATCAGCCAGAAGCATTGCAACAGCTACCAATGCATCCCGAAAAAGCCACTGTTTGGTGCGGTTTATGGGCCGGCGGCATTATTGGGCCATATTTCTTCAAAGATGATGCGAATCGCTACCGAGCGATGATAACAAACTTTTTTTTGCCCGAAATGGAAGTTCTTGACTTGCATGATATGTGGTTTCAACAAGACGGTGCCACATGCCACACAGCACGCGAAACAATGGCGCAATTGCGAGGCGAGTTTGGTGAACAGTTAATTTCACGTTTCGGGCCGGTCAATTGGCCGCCTAGATCGTGCGATTTGACACCATTAGATTATTTTTTGTGGGGGTATGTCAAAGCTAATGTCTATAGGGACAAGCCCGCTTCGATTGACGCACTGGAAGCCAACATCCATGCATTCATTCGTGAGATACCGGCCGATATGTATGAAAGAGTATGCCAAAATTGGACTCAGCGGATGGGCTACCTGAGACGCAGCCGCGGTCAACATTTGCATGAAATTATCTTTAAACATTAAATTGCAAGGTTCAAACTATCGATTCAAATAAATATTTCATTCATTTTTTCGAATTTTTTGTGTTTTTTTTTTAAAAAAAGTTCTAAACCTCTTAAAAAATCACCCATTACATATTTGAATTTGTCGTGATTAATACACACATATAATTTTTGTTTTAGCTAAACTAAAAGCCCATTTTCACAGTTGAAATAAACACTAGCTCTTTTTTTTGTTTTAGCTAAACTAAAAGCTCATTTTCACTATTGAAATAAACCATAATCCTTTGTTTTGTTTTAGCTAAACCAAAAGCCTATTTATTAAGGATGTTGCAATTTTTCAACCTAACATAGGTGAAATATTAAATTTCAAGTAAACTTCTTAAATAAAGTCCTTACTTTCTTTTTTTTTTAATTAAAAACTGGATAAAAAGAGCAAAGATATATATTTCCTTTAAATCTAGTTTCTTTTTAATATAAATTAAAAAAAAACAATTTTTATGACATATGTTGATATAATTTTGTTACTTTATTTTATTGATTTTTTTTAAAATAACTAAAATACTTTTAATAAATTTTGTAATCTCTTAAAGTAAATTTAAGAAAGCGGCAGACGACTTATAGCCATGCTTTAATATCTTATTGAAAATTGTATATAATGGGTGATTTTTTAAGAGGTTTAGAACTTTAAAAAAAAAAAAACACAAAAAATTCGAAAAAATGAATGAAATATTTATTTGAATCGATAGTTTGAACCTTGCAATTTAATGTTTAAAGATAATTTCATGCAAATGTTGACCGCGGCTGCGTCTCAGGTAGCCCATCCGCTGAGTCCAATTTTGGCATACTCTTTCACACATATCGGCCGGTATCTCACGAATGAATGCATGGATGTTGGCTTCCAGTGCGTCAATCGAAGCGGGCTTGTCCCTATAGACATTAGCCTTGACATACCCCCACAAAAAATAATCTAATGGTGTCAAATCGCACGATCTAGGCGGCCAATTGACCGGCCCGAAACGTGAAATTAACTGTTCACCAAACTCGCCTCGCAATTGCGCCATTGTTTCGCGTGCTGTGTGGCATGTGGCACCGTCTTGTTGAAACCACATATCATGCAAGTCAAGAACTTCCATTTCGGGCAAAAAAAAGTTTGTTATCATCGCTCGGTAGCGTTCACCATTGACAGTAACGCTGCGATTCGCATCATCTTTGAAGAAATAGGCCCAATAATGCCGCCGGCCCATAAACCGCACCAAACAGTGGCTTTTTCGGGATGCATTGGTAGCTGTTGCAATGCTTCTGGCTGATCTTCACTCCAAATGCGGCAATTTTGCTTATTTACGTACCCATTCAACCAAAAATGAGCCTCATCGCTGAACACAAGCAGCGCGCGATGAACATTTCGAACCGAGCACGAATTTTGATAGTAAAATTCAATAATTTGCAAGCGTTGTTCATTTGTAAGACGATCCATGGTTAAATTGCAAACCAAACTGAAGCTGTTTGACAGTGACACAAGGTACTAAACACACGTCAGCTGTCAAAACCAGTGTTGCCAAAACCAAACCAGCTAAAAAATCACCCGTTATATTATGTATTTTTCCTTGTTAATAAAGATTCATCTAATCTAATCTAATCTAATATTGCCAACTGGAAATTTTAGATCTGACGATTCAAAATTAATTGATGACTTATTTTCCTTCGGACTTCATAAATTTTATGACGTTTTAAACACCAATGGAAAAATGCTGGATCTAGTAGAAAAATCAACTGAGCCGTTAGTGTCTGAAGACAATCATCATCCAGCGCTGACTTTTTCTCTTTTTCTGGGTTCAGACAACTTTAATAATATATACTTTCTCTGAAAATGATTATACTTTCAATTTTAAAAAGACCGACTTTATAAAACTAAATACTTTGTTATCACAAGTAGATTGGTCTTGTCTAAATAATTGTCCTAATGTTAACTTGATGGTTTTAGAATTTAATAATACTTTGTTTGATTGCTTTCTCAAATCTGTACCTCTTGCCACTTTTAAATCGAGAACCTCTGTTTCAGATTTGTACGATAGAGAATTAATTTATGATAATTAATAGAGACAAAATTAAAAGCCTAAAAAATCGTAGAAATAAACTATTGGACACATTCAAGCTTTCTTCAAGTGAAATCAATTTCAATATTTATTGTGAAGCAAGAGACAGTTTTAATAGAATTTCAAGCTTAAAATATTTGAACTACATTCAGTACTTGCAAAGAGATCTTAAAATGGATCCGAAATATTTTTGGAAATTCATAAATAATAAAAGAAAGTCCAGTCCATACCCGTCTGTTCCCAAGTCAAATGGCATTTCAAGTCACGACCCTCGGGTTATAACACAATTATTTTCGGACTTCTTTCAAAGTGCCGTCAAATGTGATTCCTACAACAACTGTGATACTTCAAACTGTGATATTTCCAACTGTGATAAATTTGACGAAAAAGCTCAAAACTTAGGCTTTTTTAAATCTTTTACCCACTTGACTGATATAAACTTCAACATTAATACTGACAACATTGTAAAGTTTATGTCTAATCTTGACGAAAGTTATATACCAGGTCCTGATGGTATACCTTCTTCTATTTTGAAAAATGTGTGAGTTACTTGTCGTTGCCTTTATCTATTCTTTTTAACTGTTCACTTTCTTCTTGCGCGTTTCCATCTATTTGGAAAAGGTCTTTTATAATCCCTCTTCATAAGAAAGGAAAAAAGATGAAATCAAAAACTATAGACCTATTGCTAGACTGTCGGTTATCCCAAAACTTTTTCAGGCTATTATTTGTGAATCTCTATGTTTTTATGTTAAATCAATTATTGCCCTCAATCAACATGGTTTTACCAAAGGCCGGTCTACTGTCACTTTTTTAATGGAATTGGCAGAAAATTGTATTCACTCATTTAAAAATAAGAAACAAGAAGATTGTGTCTTTACAGATTTCAGTAAGGCATTTGAAAAACTCTCACACCGAGTTCTGCTTTTCAAATTAAGGAAACTGGGATTTAGTGAACAATTTGTTATGTGGCTTCAATCTTATCTATTCAATAGATCTTATTCAGTGTTATTCAACAGCTGTGAATCAAAAAATTTTAAAGTTTGGGTCCGATCGTTTTCATTTTATTTATTAATGACTTACCGTCTGTGTTGAAGTATTCTAACTGCCTCATTTATGCAGACGATGTAACAATCTTCAAAAGCATTTCAAATACTCGCGATTCTGATGAGTTGCAGTGTGACTTAAATTCGTTTTTTGACTGGTGTGTTCGTAATTATTTGTACCTTAACATCGATAAATATAAGACTGAGTTTTACGAGAAAGTTGTCAATAACTTCATTTAATTATTCTCTGAACAGCATACTATTATCACGAGTAAGTGAGATTTCTGTCCTTGGAGTTTTATTTTATCAGAAACTTGAGTTCATCTCACACATCAACTCAATACCTAATAAAGCCAATTCAATTCTTGGTTGGATAAAGAGAGAGTCAAGGCAATTTTCCGATCCCTTCGTTACCAAACAGCTTTTTATGACGTTTGTTAGGCCTATTCTTGAGTATACTTGTCAGGTTTGGTCACCCCATTACAATTGTCATAGAACAAGACTGGAACAGGTGCAAAAAAGATTCCTGAGGTTTGCACTCAGAGGGTTAGGCTATGTAAATCCTTATGATCTCCCACCTTACCATAATAGACTGAAAGTTATTGCCATGCCTAGTCTTGAGAACAGACGATCGTATTTATGTTTTGTCTTCATTGTAAAACTATTCAACGGAAAAATAGACTCTTTGCACCTTCTGTCTCGTATTCACTTGAATATTCCACAAAGAAACTTAAGGAACTTGTCCCAATGTCTGCATATTTCAAACTATCGGACCAATTATGAACGTTTTTCTCCCTTAATATTTTCAATAATAATGGGTGATTTTTTAGCTGGTTTGGTTTTGGCAACACTGGTTTTGACAGCTGACGTGTGTTTAGTACCTTGTGTCACTGTCAAACAGCTTCAGTTTGGTTTGCAATTTAACCATGGATCGTCTTACAAATGAACAACGCTTGCAAATTATTGAATTTTACTATCAAAATTCGTGCTCGGTTCGAAATGTTCATCGCGCGCTGCTTGTGTTCAGCGATGAGGCTCATTTTTGGTTGAATGGGTACGTAAATAAGCAAAATTGCCGCATTTGGAGTGAAGATCAGCCAGAAGCATTGCAACAGCTACCAATGCATCCCGAAAAAGCCACTGTTTGGTGCGGTTTATGGGCCGGCGGCATTATTGGGCCTATTTCTTCAAAGATGATGCGAATCGCAGCGTTACTGTCAATGGTGAACGCTACCGAGCGATGATAACAAACTTTTTTTTGCCCGAAATGGAAGTTCTTGACTTGCATGATATGTGGTTTCAACAAGACGGTGCCACATGCCACACAGCACGCGAAACAATGGCGCAATTGCGAGGCGAGTTTGGTGAACAGTTAATTTCACGTTTCGGGCCGGTCAATTGGCCGCCTAGATCGTGCGATTTGACACCATTAGATTATTTTTTGTGGGGGTATGTCAAGGCTAATGTCTATAGGGACAAGCCCGCTTCGATTGACGCACTGGAAGCCAACATCCATGCATTCATTCGTGAGATACCGGCCGATATGTGTGAAAGAGTATGCCAAAATTGGACTCAGCGGATGGGCTACCTGAGACGCAGCCGCGGTCAACATTTAAATGAAATTATCTTTAAACATTAAATTGCAAGGTTCAAACTATCGATTCAAATAAATATTTCATTCATTTTTTCGAATTTTTTGTGTTTTTTTTTTTTAAAAAGTTCTAAACCTCTTAAAAAATCACCAATTACTTGGCTGATGTATTTCAGTAGTATATAGAATTTGTATTATAAAAACCTTCATATGTGAAGCAATACAGCTAGCGAAAGAGGTTCGGGACATCCATTCCAAGTGTGGATTTGAAATCCGTAATTGGATCTCGAACTCTCTTAAAGTAATTGAAGAACTTGGTGGCAAGCAGCAAAACTCAAAAATAATTAATGCCAACACCAACGCCGAATCAACCGAAAGGGTCTTAGACATGTATTGGTGCACAGCATCCGACACCTTTTCATTCATTTTATCGCCAAAGTCATCTTTACACAATATTATAAATCTGGAAACTCGTCCCACCAAAAGACAAGTTCTCCGTGTTATGATGACCATCTTCGATCTGCTGAGGATTGCCTATTTCAAAATTTTATTGCAAGAGATATGGCGAGCTTCATTGGACTGGGACGATCCTATTTTGGCTGATCAATACAAAAAATTATGTAACTGTGTGAGTGTTTTGAAAAATATTCACAATCAGAAACATTTCCATCCCAAGGTGCTATCTAAGAAATATAAAATTTGGCGACGAAGATGACTAAAAACTTCACCTTTTTGTGGATGCAAGCGAAAATGCGTTCGCAGCTGTTGCATAACTCAGGGTATCCAAAGGTACTGAAATAGAGTGAAGCTTAATAACATCCAAAACTCGTGTGACACCTATTAAGATGGCATCCATTCCACGCCTAGAATTGGAGGCAGCTAGGCTTAGAGCTCCACTCCATAGCCGTATTAAAACAATTTTTCTGGTCAGATTCCAGAACGGTTCTCTCATGGATACAATCGGATCATAGGAAATATCTGGATATCACGGATATGAACCAATGGAGGTACGTACCTGCAAAGAAAAACGTAGCAGACGACGCTACTAAATGGAGTGGCACTCCCGATTTCAGATCATCCAACCGTTGGTTCAACGGTCCATCGTTCCTGAAACAAAAACGAGCGGCCAAAAATTACATGCAACGAAACTACAACTGAGGACCTTAGAGCACATGTTATCCAACACGCTAAGCTGCAACAGAATGTTTTCCAAGTTGAAAATTTCTCTAGTTGATGGAAATTGCTGCGAGTTGTAGCGATGATCTACAGATTTCTTTGGAACGCCTATTGGGAAAAAAAAAGTTTACTGCGAAGAGAACAGGATTCGTTGAAAAATGTGAATACTTAAAAGCTGAAAATTGTTTATTTCGACAGGCACAATCAAGCTACTACTGCGATGAAATTTCAATAATTCAAAAGAACCAGTTCTTGCCTATCGACAGTAAAATCAGCTTCAATAAATCAAGTCCTCTCTAAAAGATCTCACCGTATCTGGATGAGCAAGGAGTTCTACGGACCCGTGGTCGTATAGATGCCGCAATTGGAATCAACAGTAGTGTAAAACGTCTTATTGTTCGTTCGCATCATCTTCGTTTCCATCATTAAAATATTGAAACCGGCGTCAATGAGCTCCGGCAATGATTTGTAATTCCTAGATTGCGAGTTGTTGTGAAAATCATCAGACGTGGTTGCCAAGCATGCAAGAATCAAAGAGCTAAGCCAAGACCACCAGAGATGGTGCAACTTCCACAAGCCAGACTTGCATTATTTACGTGGCCATTCACATACGTTGGACAGGGCCGATAACAGTTACCATGGGTTGGCGAACGGAGAAACGTTGGGGTGTCTTGTTGACTTGCCTAACAACCAGAGCAATTCATATAGAGGTGGCAGTTTCCCTGTCATCGGATTCCCGCATTCTTGCAATAAAGAGATTTATCGCCAGGCGGGGAGTTCCAAACGAAATTCGCTGCTACAATGGTTCTAATTTCCACGGAGCGGAACGTGAGTTGCGCGAAGCTACACAAAAGCAAAATGAATAATTAGCTGACGAATTTTCCAGCTCAGTTACTAAATGGATATTTAACCCGCCAGCAGCATCCCACAAAGGTGGGAATTGGGAGCGATTAGGGCAGTCCGTAAGAAAGACAATGAACCAGATAATGCCTACGAAGAATCCTAATAATGAGCTTCTCTATGGTATGTTAGTATAGACCGAAAGAACTATTAACTCTAAACCATTAACTTACTTGCCACTTGACAGTGAAGGCGATGAAGCATTAACACCCAACCATTTCCTCCTGGGCTCCTCAAATGGTGAGAAACCAGATGGAATCATGTGCGATGGAAACATCCTGATGAAACGCAATTTGAAAAATGCCAAGAAGTTTGCAAATAGTTTCTGCAAGATGTGGGTAAGAGAGTAGTCCCAGATTTGAATCATCGAACGAAGTGCTACGAACAAGTCAAACCAATTGAGAAAGGAGATGTTGTCATCATAGTGGATGACAACAACCCATGAAACACTTGGCCTAAAGGGCGGATCCTTGACACCACAATAGGAAAGGATGAACAAGTGCGGAAGGCAGTTGTGCAAACCTCTACCGAGATATACATCCGACCTGTCGTTAACCTTGCTGTGCTCGATGTCTTCAAAAATGGTGAGTCTGATGATATCACTGACATACCAGAGGGGAGTGTTGGAAACGATGCCACTACTGACATCGAGATTTGAGAAGCTGAACGCACCCATAATTCAGCCTGGGCTGAAGTGCTTATAAAGCCACGGATTTAAATAAAATAGTTTTTGTTCGAAAACATTCTATTTTTGACGAGAGAAGACTTAAGATCATTTCTATAAGAAAGAAAAACTTAAAAGAATTTTTTAGAAAAATATATAAAAAAAAAAATTAAATTAAAGTAAAAATTAGATTAAAATCTTATGTTCATTAAAATATAGCTATAAAACTGTACTTAAAATATTTGTTCTCTAATAAATATAAAAGACATTTTTTACTACACAATCTGAATATTTTCATTTGATATTGCACGAAGCAATAGAACTCCTCAGCAAATTACTTCCGATCAATGGGTGAATTGCCACCTCATCGATCTTCGCGGAACTATGTAAGTGCATAGGAACCAATCACTCAATGACTACCTTGTTCATCCGCAGGCTAATGGAATAGTTAAGCGATTCTATCGGACGTTGAAAGCGGCAATAAATTGTAACAATTCCTCTCGATGGGTACAACGAATTCCGCTGATACTACTTGGGCTCCGTGTGGCCCTAAAAGAAGATTTAAAAGCAACCCCAGCAGAGCTAGTCTATGGAACGTCACTCGGATTACCAGCAGATTTACTGGCCCCAACGATCGAAATTCACCCACAATTGCGAATTCGTTAAAGACCTTCGGCAGATAATGCCCCAAACCAGACCTCAGCAGACTGCTTGGCACATCGAGCAGCGACCATTCGTTCACCAAGATCTAAAGTCGTCATGCCATGTGTTTGCTCGCAATGAGTCCGTCAAAGCATCGAAGGTGGGACTTACGAAGGACGCTTTGAGGTACTTGAGTGCTACGACAAATTCTTCACCCTCAACATTCGAGGTAAGCGAGGTACGCACCTTGTCCCAATGATCCATCGCAGCCCCATTTTTCCGTAACGTCAGACGGCTTTGGAGTGCATTTATTTCTTCCTCCCTTTTGCTTTCTAAAAGCAGCCTTGCAGTATGGTCCATCGTGTCTTGAAGTTTCACTCTAGCTGATATTTCCGTGATTTCGTTCTTTTCTGGATCTCCTTCTTTTTTGGTAACTGTAATTGTTTGCCGGTTCATCGGGCTAAATCTTGTGTGTTCACCTTAAGTGTTCACTTTTGCGCTGAACAAATGAAAAACCCTGTCAAATTGTAATTCATATTTATAAATAGTATCGTCTTTTTCTACTTTTTCTATTTCCTGTCCTTACAGTTATTTTTTGTTAATTAAAAGAAGAAGGTTACAATAGTTACAGAGAAGAACACGCGCTTTTCATTTCGCTCGGAAATTTATATTTTTAAACCTATTTATAGCCTGGAAATTCAACGACACAAATAATCTCGAAGTGAATACGACGCGAACGCAATAAACAGTAATGGTGTTGTAGGATGGCAGAACATCTAAATTGTGTTTCCTAAACGAAGTTCTCAGGATTTTATACTTTTCTTTTGATAGACCCAAATCCATAAACAAAGCCAATGCATTCTCATAAGTATATTTTATGTTATCCTTTTGTGGAGTAGGAGTGCTTTCCCTGACTCGAAGTGGACTTGCTGTAGAAATTGCCTTGATCACATCACTGTTTGCCTTTTCGTGGTCTTTATGATATCTTATCACGAATGCATCATAGAAATTTTCAGAACTTATCTCTTCTGTAGCATTGATTAGTTTTTGTTTTTTTTCTAATGTTGCGCACTCATTAACTGGCTTACTTGGTTAATAAAGTAAAGTCTTACGACTTTAGATCTTGACGACATTGATCTAGTTGGAAGATCACACGTTACTTCTGTTTGTCTGGTATTGATATGGAGATATAAGGAATGCCATTCCTCATTTTTTTTTTTAATTTAACTGCGATCCCTTTTTTCGAGGTTGTGATCAAATCTTTTTAATGTTGCTTCAATTTCCAGTAAACTTTCATCGGATAGTTGCTATTCACTTATTACGGCAAAAATGAACTCTTTACTGCTCTCAACTTTGACAAAAAGTTCGAACAAAATAGTGTATGGTATATCCATTTTAAATTAGTTTTCCTTATACAACTGCTCGATCGCTCGTTCAAGTTTTAAATGATAATTTCGTCCTAACTAAATCAGGTATTAACAAATATTTTAATCCTTTTAATATTTATAATTTTATGAGATCCCCATAAGATAATCTGTCTACCTATAAGCTACATATAAGTATTTAAAAAAATCTAATCCGGTCAACAACACATATCCAATAAACTAACTGAGAATAATTAATCATACCCGAAAAAATCATACAAAAGTTTTATTAGCGGTTATAAGAAATGAGATATAAAAATGTTTTAAAAAATTAAGGTAGTGAGTATAAAATATGTTTTTCTTTTTAAATTACAAAATCATTTTATTTGAAACCAACACTTTTACCTGCGAAATAAAGAAATAAAAAAAAGTTTTTTTTTTATCGGCTTGTCCTAGTTTGTACACTCAAAGTTAAAATAAAATTTGTCAACTTTGACTCGCTCTACAAGCCAAACCATTCATCCAAATGAAATATTTTTTTCGATTACTAGAGCTCCAAACATTTAATAAATCAGGGAATGTAAAAGTTTTGCAATAAAACCCACTCGAAAAATGAATTTCGCAAGCGCTTTTACCTAAACGGGCCACTGTGCGCCGCGCCGCGCCGGTGTAAAATCGAAAGCGTTAAATGCAACGATGGAACTTTATAGGGAAACAACAATTTGAATGATTAGAATGATTTAAAAACTAAACAGTATATAGTAATAAGTAATTACTTTATTAAATAATCTTATCATCCAGCTCTACTCATTTAGGGCTAGATGAGCACTTGCCAATTGGTTTGCTCCGATTCTATACTTTTTGAACATACCCACCGAGCTCATGCGATTTTCAAAATATCCGCCAATTTAATTCATCATCCGTTCGACCAGTGGTGTCAGACAGTGATACCGCAAGCGAAATTATTTATGTGTCCCTCTGAATGAAAAAATGTATCCTTTTTAAAATAAATTCATAACATTTAAAAAAATACGAATTTAAGTAGGTTATACCTATCCAAAGTTTCTTTTTATTGTTTTATAAAAGAAAAACTTAACAGAAAATTAAGAATAAAGTTAAAAAAATTGAATGCATAAAATTACTCAATGTAAGTATTAGTCAGTCTTACATTTCATAAAAAAAAAAAACAAGTTTATAAATATACTTATTTCATCTTCGTTCTTTTTATTTTGAATAAAATAAAATTTTCTTGAGGTTGAATTATGTTGAAAAAAGAGTCCCCGGGGTCACTAAAGTGTCCCAGTGGTAACTCTGGTGTCAGATCCCCACTGTCTATGTGTGAGGTTTTTACAAACCATTTGCATTTCTTATCTGCAATCTGACAGTTGAAGCTTCTTGGCAAATTGAAATGGCTGCCGGGGATTCTTGTCTTCATGTGGATAATCTTTGACTAAAATTCTAGACAAGGAGGAGAATAAAAAGTACATTGAAAAGCCTAATAATCCAACAAAAACTGACAAGAGTGGTGAATACGACAGAAGACAAGGGCCTTACAAATAATCAATCACTAAACACGCTTTTAGATAAATGCCACGTTAATCTTTAAAGACGAGTTAATTTGTGCCTTCACCAATAATTAAATTAAACACGAGTTTTACTAATTAGTACTCAATTACTTAATCTACTAAATTTGTTGTCATATAGAAAGCTGCTGTGGAAATGACATTTGTGTTAATTTGAAAAGTTGACAAATAAACTTTGATCTTTTTTAGAATATGAACTTCTCAAAAAACAAAAATATCCATTTCAATTTGCTCAGTTCTCTTTTTGTTAGGTTTGTTTGGTAACGTGAAATTTCTTTGCACAAATTTTCAAAAACTCACAAATTCCTGTTTGTTAACTCAAAAAAGTTGCTACGAGAGAGCACATCGAGAGAACAAATAATTTTCCTCCTCAACCAGCAACTACTTCATTGCTTGTGTTCAGTTCGAATGACAGCACAAATGTGGCGTTTACACTTAATAAGGAAGTTAAACATGCATTCCTTTACTTTAAAATTCAAGGTAACGTTTAGCGTTAAGCTGACTATTAAATTGATTATTAGTATGGTTCTTTATTTAGAGTTCGCTTAAATATTTTAGATATCTCTAAACTTGATTATTGGTAAGGCCCAAAGACAATAGCCGACAATTGCTGATGATCCATGTAGATCATCTCATGAAAGTATAACAGTACGGATCTTATTGAAAACTTTGTTGTATACGGTATACCTATCTCTTTTTTCCTTACGTTTTCTTATTTTGCATTTATTAGTTGTCTTTTTTCTTTACACTACAATTCACACTACCTTACCGTGAGAAGCCATCTACCCGCAAGAGGGATAACTAAATTTTTGGTTCATGAATAGTGATTCCAAAAGAGAGCAGGATCTCGTATTGTTGTTGTAATGCGTGTAATTTGAGGATCCATATGGATCATCTCTGATATTAAAAAAACGCCTAATATTAACAACCAAAGACACTCCATATAAAGATGACAATCTTTCGTACGTTTCACCCTCCAAAACCCATTTGTTTACATTTTCGTTTCTGTAATTTCGTTTGTGTCCATGAATTTATGTTAATTGCACCAACAATTTAATGGGGTGAGTTTGTTCTGTTTTACCAGATCTAGCATTTTTTATGTGCAAATAACGCAGCCATCTCAAACAAAATTTCAACTCACCAGCTTTTCACCATGGAAATGGCGGATGTTAGGTGGGATATCGGGATGTGACGAAAAAAAGACAAATTTAATGGTGCTAAGTCTGCTATTACACGACGACTTTTCTTTGAAAATGCATCCTATGAGTTGTGCGCTGTAACACAATGATTTTTAAATCTTTACTCAAATTTGGCATTTCCCTTTAGTTTGATTGGTTATTGAAATGTTCAGTGCTCTCTATTTATATATTAACAATCATACATCAGGTATGCATGTGCGTTCTACAAACAACAAACAACGAATGAAGCGATTTGTTAAATAAAAAAGGAATACAACAGGTAATGTCAAAAAAGAGTCGCCAAAATTTGGCCTACGACTCACATGCAGCTTGTTTTCCGTTTCATATTTCTGCTCTTAAGCACTCATTATGTTCAAAAAAAAGTAATGACTCTAAAGTAGTCATGTATAACAGCAGTATTTCGTATTGCCGTGAATGACGCCATGCTTGGTCTTCATTCTTTTACTCTCACAATGAAATTTTGCTGAACTGTGATTTTGTATCCAAAGAAATTTCTTGGACAGAGAATCACAGAAAAGCCAGTAATAAAATATATAACGTAAATAGTTAGGATTTGTACATTGAAATTTCGGTCTTCGATAGTTTTCTTTTGGTCGCGGATAAAGCAAAATGGACAAAAAAACGTGTTTTTGCAAGCCAGGAGGGATTTGGTTGGAAAAAAACGACATTCGTAATTAGCGACGCCATCACAGGAAAAAAATTGAGTTTCGATAAAAACTATTGATAACAAGTATATAATTCACGCCGGTAACACAGTTTTTCTCCATGCTTAAGTTAAGCCCCGAGAATTCTGGGCCATTAGCTAAGCCCGCAGGCGATTACTTGTTGTTCCATTTAACATGTAAATTACTTAGCCCCGACGTTATTTTTTTCGAGGAATTTTCTTCAGGCTTGCAAAAAAAACACGCCATAAGTTGTCTTACGACAATTGCTTTGATTATCCGATTTCTCATTCTAGTCCAGTTAACGAAGACCCAAAATCATAAAATAAATGCAAAAAGGGTGCGCCATCTAACGTTTTTTTTTAAAAATAGTGCTTATTTCGTAAATGGTAACACTTAGCTCATGTCTGATTTGACAGATAATTAGTTTTATCCTTCCGCTGAACGAACATGGTTGTGTATACGCTTCGCTAAGTGGGCCTGCGATCGACTTAGAGAAGATGCCGATTTTGCCAAAAAAATCATCCTTTCAGATGAAGCTCATTTTGATCTTGGCGGGTAGTAAACAAGCAAAATTGTCGCATTTGGGGCACAGAAAACCCGTAAGCATACATTGAAAAGCCGATACACCCAAAACGAGTCTTTGTTTGGTGAGGATTTTGGCCCAGAGGCATAATTGGACCATTTTTTGAAAATAAGCAAGGAGTGGCCGTTACAGTCAATGTTGAACGAATTTTTGTTTACAAAAATTGAAGAGGAGGACATTGACAACATTTGGTTTCAACAGGACGGCGCTACGTGCCACACAGCCGAAGCTACATTCGATGTTTTGCGCCATTAAAAAAGTTATATGGGGGACCCTTTAGTATGGGTTATTATTTTAAAGGGTAGGGGTGACCCCCAGGTACAACATACCAAAAGTCCCCAGCCCAGGCCCGTGAGCTTTAGCCAGGAGGGGGGATAAAGGTCCCCTTTTCTAGTATTTCGCGAATATTTTTAAAACCAAGGGTATTAGCGGAAAACTGTACAATACAAAATGAAAGTATATTTTCATCAATATGCTACAAAAAAATGTTATTCATATTTTCGCTAGGAGGAATACTAAGGGAGATGCGGGGAGTAGAAATGTCAATAAATGCATGTTCATTCATGATAGTTCCATTAACGTTATGAGAGAGATGGTATGTAGTAAAGAAAGGTGGTGGGGGCTAAAATATCCTTATTTAATTTATTTTGGAAATTTATAATGGAAAACACTGTATTTTCAAAGGTAAGAACCTTACAGGTTATTTCCAAGTTATTATTGCTATGTGGAATGATTTTGTTGGTTGTTCTAAGAAAAAAATTACTTATAAGAGGGGGGCCTATTTACTTACTATAAGGGAGAGATAATTTTCTTAAACATTGGTTTAAATTTAAAAATAACGGAAACAATTACAATACTATACTATAGCTTTTTGAAAATCCAAAAACCTATTCTATTATTTAATTGTTTAAACTTATTTATTTTAGTCAACAGTTTGAAAAAAAATGATTTTGAATTAAACATTTTGAAAAAAAAAAATTGGTATATGTATAGTATATATTTTTTTATTTAATATTCAATGCTGCCATTAATCTTAAGTCGAACGCTAAAAACCAGAGGGTTATAGGTCTTTTAGTTTTCGAGAACAATTAAGATTATGAAAACTACTACTTTCTTTAAAAAATTCTTCCTTTCCAGTAAATTCTATAGCAAATTCAAACCGTCAATTTTCTAACGAAAGAAAAATAAAAGCAAAAAATCATGCTGTGGTGAGTTAGGTGCCAGTTATAGCTTTCATTGAAAACCATCATTGAAAACTTTAATGACTAATTTTGGTACCTTTAGAAAGTGAAATCAGTAATTATTTTGATGCAAAAATAAAGCTGATGGCTTAAATTATAATTTTTGTGAAAAAAAAATTGAATGGGGTCCACACTTCGCCATAAAATGATGTTTAATTTTTCGATGATCATTGATAAGGTAGTTCATTCATTGAAATAAAAAAAATCATTTTATGTGGACGGCTGGTCCAAAATGAAATTTTTTTTGGTAAATATTAATAATTAAGTCACTACCTACATATTGGCATCAAAATAATTTCTAATTTTGCCTTTTAAGTGCCTCAAAACCAATCATTAAAATGTTCAATGATGGCTATAACAGGAGCCTTAAGTTGTGAGGTTTCTTGTGATGATTGCGGGAGATTTTCCAAAAAGTTCATCGAGTCACAACAATCCTCACAAGGAATAGTCACAAGAGCTTGTGATTTGTGACTCCTCACTACCACTAGTGGAGAATAGGGCTGTATCATTGTGCATTGTGAATCAGGCATGATGATGAGGAAACGGGACGTGAACGTGACGAGAACGGCTGTCATCTTTTTCTGGTCACAAAATCGTCGTCCAACTCACAAAGCAGCGAGCGTTTTTAAGACAAAAACTCATGTTTGTAAAAAAAAAAAAATCAATAAAATATATCAAAATAACATACAAAACAATAGATTTATCAATAACTTTATTTGTTAAAAACATTTGATCATTTCTTTTTTGAAAAATCTGTAAATTACTCAGCAAAAATGGAAATCTTCGTCGCGACGCGTCTTTTTTTCAATTATTCCAATACTTGGCGTGAAGTGAGGACGAGAAACGCCGCATTGTGTATATCCAGGTATGCTTTCATTATATGAAATTGGTTTGACAACTACAACGAGTTCTCGTCACGCTCATGTCCCGTTTCCTCGCCGCATTGTGAATCAGGCTTGAAACTGGTAGAATGAAGTAGTTTTAGGTACCTTCGGACTAGTACGCGAACAGACTTAAAGTTTTCTGAGCAGATTTAACCCAGAGTTACATCAGTGTGGGTTCCTTTTTCCATTTATGCAATTGAATAGGAGGACGGGGAGATAGCCAAACATTAGTCAAGGGCTGATGTCAAATCATTGACTTTGTTGTCGAGGTCGTTAATGTTACATGGAACACTTAAAAGTTCAGGTTTGACTAATCCTTTTAGTGTTTTTCAGAATTTTAGCCAGTCAGTTTTCCGAAGATTTCTACTTTGTATCTAATTGAATGTATCTGTGATCAGAGAACGAGTCAACTTTGATACGTTCCAGTTCATTATCATTTGGCAGATGATGTCGGAGACAATAGTTATGTCTAATGTTGAATTCCGTCAACCATTTCAAATCGATTATATATTTTGGTCGTAAGGAATTTGTGAACAAATCGATTTTTTTTATGTGATGGTGTGTGTGCTATGGGAATTTTAACACAAAAGTTGGGCACCTACAAGTTCACAACACATATTTCAAAGTGCAATTAATTTATCGCGTCCCTTTGATTAGATTTAAAACAAATTTATTTTAGTGAATAGTAGCAAAACAAGAAACAATTGTTTCTTTTATCCATATTAAAAAATTTAACAATTCAATAAGGAAAAGAAGAAGAAATTTGGAATTCTTAAAAACCGCCAAGGAACACATTGGCAACGATGTTCGCCTGATACAATTAATCGTATTTAAAGATGTGGAATCGAAGCTCTGCTATTTCTAATTAATTATAACGCACATTTTTATTTATTTATTTGCATTATTATTCACTGGAATTTTAGCATTAAACACTCTTGCATATTTGTTTTGTTTTTACGCTACCAAAAAAACTTTCAACTTAATGAGAAATGTCAAATCTTCTTAGTGTGTGTGCAAATACGTGTAAATCTTGCTAAAATTTAAAGATTTCATTTGTCTAGAAAAATCGATTTTGTTTTCTGAACAAATCGATTTTTTTCTAAACAGAATCGATTTTTTGGTTGTAAGGAATTCGACATAAAACTTGATTTTTTTAATGAATTTTTTTTGTTTTTTTTAGGAGAATCAAAAAAGAACCTACCTGTCGTTTTGCTGGAGCAAATAGAAGACAATGAACCACTTTTCTATTCTCCAGGAAAAAGGGGATTTTATAGTCCAAGACAAGGATATGCATCTTTTGAACGAATTAATGCTTTTCGTAATGTTGGCAGGTAATATTATTTTTTATAAATTAGTATTCGAATTTAATTTGCTTTTTTTTCAAAGGTTAATTGGATTATGTTTATTGCAAAATGAGTTGTTCCCACTATATTTGCAACGACACGTTCTGAAATATATACTAGGGAAACAAACCCGGTTTCATGACTTAGCATTTTTTGACCCCATTGTTTATGAGTCTTTTCGCCAACTAATACATGGATCTCACACAGATGGATCTGATGTTTTGAATAAATTAGATTTATGTTTTGTGTAATTTATAGAATTAGAATTTTGATAATTTACAAGAAAAGAAATGTAATTTGAAAACTATTTTTAGAATCGATTTAATTAAGGAAGAAGGTGGTGGAAACGTTGAGCTAGTTCCAAATGGAAAGGCTATTCAAGTTACTACTACAAATATATATAGCTACGTTCGTCTTTATGCTGAATATAGAATGATTAAGTCGCAAGAGAAAGCGCTTGAAGTAAATTCTCAAAAAAATAATATCTTTGAAACAATAATTTCCTATAATACTCATTTTTAATTTTAGGCTTTAAAGTCCGGTGTATTTGATGTTATACCAGAGAGTGCATTAGATTCTTTAACTTCTGAAGACTTGAGGCTGCTTCTAAACGGTGTTGGTGACATAAACGTCAACACGCTCATCTCATATACAACATTTAATGACGAATCCAGTGAAAATTCAGAAAAACTTTTAAGATTCAAAAAATGGTTTTGGTGTATTTTTGAAAAAATGAACACAGCTGAGCGGCAAGATCTTGTAATTTCGTAAAACATAAAAGCTTTTCTTACTTTAATGTTTTGTTTTTTTTTTTTTTAGCTTTACTTTTGGACCGGCTCCCCAGCTTTGCCCGCATCAGAAGAAGGTTTTCAGCCGTTGCCCTCCATTACTATAAGACCAGTAGATGACTACCATTTGCCCACAGCTAACACTTGTATTTCTCGGCTGTACATCCCATTGTATTCTAATAAGACAATATTACGTACAAAACTACTGTTGGCGATAAAATCAAAAAATTTTGGATTTGTCTAATTTATTGCAATTTAATAAATGTCACATCCTTATTATTTGTATAATGCTTTGAAAGTTGGAAGACTAAAAAGTTACTCGTTGCTATTGAACCTAAACTATGTATAGTAAGTGTTGCTTTTTCTGTTGAACCTTGATTTCCAGGTTGGATACAAAATAAACAAAAACAAATTTAAATTTTTAACGTATTTATGTATGTACCTATTTGTGAAATTCTAGAATTTACGGGTAAAACTTAGAACTCTCAGCCACATTGGTAAGAGTCCTAAATGTTTTGTTTTCATTTGTTATTCCCGACGTTACCATGCTTTTGGTAAGCGGGTCACCGAGGAAACTGTTGTCCAAGGAAACTGTTGTCAATGGCGCCTTCCTGGTAGTGATGGGTACCTCATACATGAGGCAATACAAATGTCGCATACACCACTCTGAAATGTCCCATCACCTCAAAGCAAAAAAATGTATTACCTCACACCTCACATAAAAGCAACAACAAATATTTCTCTACTCCATCGTTTCCATTTCCATTTCCAGGAAAAAAAACTATTCTTACTTCTCACTTGTCGTTGTCGATGAACGATAAAGAGGACTGACTTTATACTATAACAACTTAAGCTCACTACATTTACATTAGTACATTCTCTCTCCCACCAAACCACACTAACATTCGCACTCACTTCACTACATTAGTACATTCTCTCTCCCACCAAACCAACAGCAACAGAATGAGGAAGAGGACGATTGTCTTAAAATGAAAAACGAATGAATGTGTGAAGTTTTATGTAATGAGTACTATTTCCTCAAAACTCAAATGTCCCAATCGAAAAAAATTCGTGACATTGTCGCAGGTTGTGACATTTGAAGAACGTTTGTTTGAGGAGGGAAAATGAGGAGGAGAGGAGGACATACGAATGTTGCCCTACAATGTAACAAAGAATGAAGATAGGTATGCAGAATTGCAGATAGTAATCATCCAAAGCAAAAACACTCTATATGAAGATACCAATCTCGGCTGTCATCCGAGTTTGCCTACAAGCTCATATAGGAGAAATTCAGGAGAAACACGCACACATATGCAGTAAGCGTACATCCACCATGCTTTATTTGCACACACATGCAGTAAGCGTACATTCACCACCAAAATGTCGGTTATTTACGAGTTTCAATGGGTATGTTCAAAAAGTATAATAAAAGGAGCAACGAGTTATCAAGTGCTAACCCAACCTTATAAGGATAAGTTTGTGGAAACAAATTGAACGTAAAAATTTATAATCAATTTAAGTATATTCGATTGTCTTTTGTCATTATTTGTTTTCTTTCTACGATTGTTTGGTATTGTATTTCGCTCTCGAATTATTGAAACAGACTGTGAACATGACAAAAAAAAAAAACGAATGAGAAATCAGCGAATCAACGCAACTGTTGTAAGACTTTAGGCGTGTTTTTTTGCAGGAAGTGACTAGACATGCCAATTATAACAGATTTTGTTTATAAAATTACTGTTTATGCGGCCCCGCAGAGCCAGGGTCCTCTTCCGGTGGGCATAATTCAAGCACCTAAAGTTTTTTTTAAGTAGTGCGAAGCGCGTAAACGTACGCCCGCTTTTAATGGCCAAAAATTGTTATAACTGTTATAAATTGGCATGTCTCTAGTCTCGTCCTTTTTGCAAACCTAGAGGAAATTGATCGCAAAAAAAACTATGTCGCGTCGGGGCTAAGGAATTTACATGTTAAACGCAACAACAACTAATCCCCTCCAGGCATAGCTAAGAGCACATAATTTTCGAGGGTAAACTGTTCTAACGGCGTGAATTGCATATGTACTTCTAATCAATAGTTTTTATGGAAACTCCATTTTTTTTTTTCTGTGATGGCGTCGATAGATAATTCCCAATATCATTTCTTTTTAACCAAATCCCTCCGGGCTTGCAAAAAAAAACACGGCTTTTAAGAGCATTTAGACTCCAAAACCAAAGCGAATACTTCAGAACGACGACGAAACTTTCGCCTGTCTTAATTTATTTACATGGAGATTAATGGGAGTACCCACACTGGCGCGATGCGAATCTTCGAACATTATTCAGTCGTCGCATATTCGCGCGAATGTTTCGCGTTGGTTTGGGACAGCCTTTATGCTATGTATATGCGAAACCAATAGAAAACTATCGATGACCGAAATTTCAATGTATAAATTCTAACTTATCACGTTATTTATTTTATGATAGACTTTTCTGTTAAATGCCAAAGATTTAAAAATCATTGTGTAACAGCGAACTACTTACAGGATGAATTTTCAAAGAAAAATTAAAAGAAGTTTCATCACGTGAAATTCGTAGTTTAATAGCAGACTTAGCACCATTAAATTTTTGTTTTTTTCAACACATCCCGATATCCCACCTAACATCCGCCATTTTCATGTTGAAAAGCTGGTGAGTTGAAATTTTTTTAAAGATGGCTGCGTTATTTGCACATACAAAATGGTTGTTCTGGGAAAACAGAACAATCCCACCCCGTTAAATTGTTGTTGCAATTCACATCTATTCATGGACACAAAACGAAATTACAAAAACAACAATGTAAACAAATGGGTTTTGGAGGGTGATACGTACGAAAGATTGGTATCTTCATATAGAGTGTTTCTGATCCAAAGGGTTGAAAATTGAAGGAGGTTTGTGTTATTGTTTGTTTGAATGAGGAGGAGATTTTATATTGTTTGAAGGAGTTTGTTTTAAGTTTATTTTAATAATGGTTTTTTTTTAAGTGAATTTGAAACCTTGTTTTTGTTCAAATGAATACTATAAACAAAAATATACTGATAAGTTTTATTCAAATTTCATGATCATCAAAATTGAAGAGACGTCTATGAAAAAAATTATTTTTTTTTATTGAAAATGTCCTATGGGACATTTGAGGCGGGACAAAATACCACCTCATTTCGAAAAATGAGTACCTCATACAAACTCATTTTAAATTCGTGTCCTACCCAACACTACTTCCTGGCGACTGAATATACCAAAAGCGTAGCAACGGAGTCCAAGTCAAAAGTTATAGCCATAGATACACCATATAAAGATGACAATCTCGGCTGTCATCCGAGTTTGCCTACAAGCTAAATCAGGGGAAATTCAGGAGAAACACGCACACATATGCACTTGGCGTCCATTCACCACGATTATTTAAGTAAATAAAAGTATAATAAATGGAGCAACGAGGTATCAAGTGCTAACCCGACCTTATATGGATAAGTTAGTGGGAACAAATTTTGAAAGTGAAAATTTATAATCGATTTAAGTATATTCGATTGTCTTTTGTTACAAATTTATTTGCATAAACTGATACAAACTTCATTCTTTCTTTCTGTTTATCTATTGTTAAAAGTTAATTAGAAGGATTTTACTTTTGTAACAGAAAATGCACAAACCATCATTTTTTCTGAATAGTTCTAAAATGAGTAAATCATTAAAGGCAATTTATTCATATAATTGCACTACATTCTGTTTAGCTTATTTTTGCGTGTTTTATTTAACTTTTTTTAAATTTTTCAGGAAATAATTTTTTTGCACAAGTAAATTTTTGACAAATAAATTTTGACTATCGAAGACCGAAATTTCAATGTATAAATAATCCTAACTAATCACGTTAATTATTTTATTACTGACTTTTCCATGATTATCTGTTCAAGAAATTTCTTTGGATAGCTAATCACAGTTCAGCAAAATGTCATTATGAGAGTAAAAGAATGAATATTCCTTGTTTATTTAACAAGTCGCTTCATTTATTTCCGTTGTTTGTAGATCGCACATGTTAATATACATACATACATATATATATAGAGAGCATTGAAAATTTCAATAACCAATCAAACTAAAAGGAATTTCTAAATTTGTGTCAAGATTTAAAAATCAATGTGTAACAGCGCACGACTCACAAGATGATTTTTCAAAAAAAAAATTAATGAAGTTTCATCACGCTAAAGTCGTAGTTTAATAGCGGACTTAGCGTTATTAAATTTGTGTTTCTTTCAACACAACCCGATATCCCACCTTACATCCCCCATTTTCATGGTGAAAAGCTGGTGAGTTGCAATTTTTTTAAAGATGGCTGCGTTATTTGCACATACAAAGTGGTCGATCTAGCAAAACAGAACAAACCCACCCCATTAAATTGTTGTTGCAATTCACATCTATTCATCGACACGGGATGAAATTACAAATACAACAATTTAAACAAATGGGTTTTGGAGGGTGAAACGTACGAAAGATTGTCATCTTTATATGGTGTATCTATGGTTATAGTTTTATATTGGGGGGGGGGGGGGCTTATGGGATTTGATGAGCTGTAATGAGGTGACGATGATAGTGGAGCTATATTATCTTACTCGGCCCACAAAAAAAATATGAAAAACTAAGGGCTCCCCTGCAGTTCAGAATTGAATCTGGGCGGGGACATTTAAGTAGTTTAAACGTCCTCGCTGACGAAACAATAGATGTCTCTGGCGCTGAACAACTTTCCATATGCCTTCGATATGTCGACTGACCTAAAAAGTTGTATGCTTCGGGAAGTTTTGTAGGTTTTGTTCTCGTTGATGACCAAATTTCTGGAAACCTGACCAAAACCATACTGCAGCGATGTGAAGAACTACATCTTGATATATAAGCAATTATTGTATTGGTCAAAGCTATGACGAAGCCGCAAATACGGCAGGTCACTTAAGTGGAGTGTGTTGTGATCTTATTGACACAACACAATAATGATTAAGGAAAACAAAACAAAAAATATAATCTTTAATTAGCATTAATAAAATAGAACAAACTTTTTTAATTATGATGTCTTCGGAATGGTGGATTCTAGACGAGTGAACGAATGTTCTGGAGTTTCAGGGTTGTTGTAATCCAAGGTTGTAGTTAAACTAAGTCTGCATTTACATTGACCGATTCTTCCACTAAGATTTTTCCAGAAATCGTGTGAATTGTTTACATTGAACGATTTTTCCATTAAGATTTTTTGTTGTCCTCTTCACTTTTCATTGCTATCCCCTTTATTTTACATTAAGATTTACCCACACCGTCAAATAAACGGCAAATTAACACTAAATACAAAGAAAAAACTGGAAAGAAAGTAAAAGAGAACGAGAACAGACTGGAAAAATCTTGTGAGTTTTGAGGAACAAACGATTCTTTTCTTCCCCCTAACTTTTTACTCCCTTTACCATGTAATAAAAGATCGGCATTGGAAAAATCGTTCAATGTAAACGCAGACTTAGTCTGCATTGGCAGTCTGCATTGGCAGACTTAGTCTGCGTTTACATTGAACGATTTTTCCAATGCAGACTAAGTCTGCGTTTACATTGAACGATTTTTCCAATGCCAATGCAGACTAAATCTGCGTTTACATTGAACGATTTTTCCAATGCCGATCTTTTATTCCAGGGTAAAGGGAGTAAAAAGTGAGGGGGAAGAAAAGAATCGTTTGTTCCTCAAAACTCACGATTTTTCCAGTCTGTTTTCGATCTCTTTTACTTTCTTTCCAGTTTCTTCTTTGTATTTAGTATTAATGTGCCGTTTATTCGATGAGCTTAGTAAATCTTCAAGTAAAATGAAGGGGATAGCAATCAAAAGTGAAGAGGACAACAAAAAAATCTCAGTGGAAAAATCGTTCAATGTAAACATTTCACCCGATTTCTGGAAAAATCTTCGTGGAAAAATCGGTCAATGTAAATGCTGACTAACTGAACGATGCTAGGAGATTCCAGGGTTGTCAACACCTCCCTTACTTAGGAAAGATCATAGTCCTTCATCCATCCAGGAGCTCAAACATTTCTGGCTGATGATCTTGTTGTTACTGGTTCTGGGGTTGTGCTTACTAATGGGAACCCGCAGAAATCTGATCCTTCACTTGTCATCTCATCTTCATCAACTGTACTCGGAGTTTCTTGAGTAGCCTCAACTTCCGATTGATTATGTGAAAATAAATCAAGTAGCTCTTCAAACGAATTTGAACTCTTTTGCTTTTGTGAAATGTCAGAGTATCTCGTTTTAATTTGATTCGAATGCGAACGAATGAGTCTTGTTTTATTTCCATCGGTGATCGAGATGTTGTAATTTACAGAACCTTTGCGTTCGATAATTGTTCCTGGTACCCACTGTTCCGTATTGTTCCGGTAAATCTTAGCGTAAACCATATCACCTGAGTGAACTGCCTGTTCCTAGCGCCACGGTGCTTATCAAATTGGCGGTTCTGTTTCTCATTAGGTGTTGTTGAAACCGGTTTCCTAGGTTTCAATAAGTCCAAAGATGTTTTAATTTTATGAATGCTTCGGCTGGAGATATGAAATTAGTTACATTTCGATTTGATGTGGAGCGGTTAGTTTGTAAAAATGTTTCCAGGTTCTCAAGACCTGTTCCTTCGTTTTTGAGTTGCTTTAGCGTTCGCTTAAGAGTATCCACAAACCTCTCTGCTTGTCCATTGGACTGTGGATGGAACGGTGCTGTACGAAGATGCTGCATACCACGCGAATGCATGAAGTTTTGAAAATGAGAATTCGTTAATTGAGTTCCGTTGTCTGAAACCAATTGCTCACAATCACCGAAACGAGAGAAAAACTCGTTCAGCTTACTAATGATTACTGATGAAGTTATGCTGGAAATCTGGAAAACGTCAAGCCATTTAGAAAACGAGTCCACAATAGTGAAATAGTAGAAACCATCGGTTGGACCTGCGATATCGATATGAATGCGTTCCATCGGTGATGTTGTCACTGGTCATGATTGAAGCGTTGTTTTAATCGGAGATTTCCCTGCGCTGGCGCATGAGTGACACTGACGTACATAGGACACTACATCCTCGTCTATCTTAGGCCAATAGACATGACTTCTAGCTATTGTCTTCATTCGCTCAATACCAGGGTGTCCTCGATGCAGTTGTCTAAGGATCCGCTTTTGTAGGCAAAACGGAATAACGATTCGGTCGTTTAACATGAGACATCCTTTGATTACTGCTGAGGCGTCTCTTCTGGAATAGAATGGAACTATATCTGGCGAGTTTTTAGTTTTCCATCCTCCTTGCATGTCTCTGATGACAGACTGTAGCAATTCGCTTCGGTTTGTTGCGCTTTGGATCATTTTAAAATTTATAGGAAGGGCTTCGATTACGTTCAGCAAATGGGCTGTAAAATCTTCCTCGAATTTCATGTTTGCGATGACAGCTTCTTCATCCAATTCTGCTTTACTTTCCAGTAACCGAGAGAGTACATCGACAAATCCGAACTCTTGGGTTGAAATGTATTGGATGTCAAAATCATACATCCTGAGTATGAGGGCCCACCTCTGAAGTCTATTTGCAGTTTGCGTTGGAATGCCTTTTTTATTTCCAAATATAGCTTTGAGTAGGGTGAATCTACGCCCAAAAATCATTCGGTGGAATTTTTTTACCGCAAATATGAGTGCCGCTGCCTCCTTCTCAATTTGACTGTACCTTGTCTCGGCTGGAGCGAGAGACCTAGCCCGTGCATGATGACTTTTTCAGAGCCATCTGGAAATTCGTGAGCGATGAATGCGCCCAATCCGACATTTGAGGCATCTGCTGCAACTTTTATTGGCAATTCTGGATTGTAATGTGTGAACAAAAGTTCTGAGGAGAGAATGGATTTGAACTTGTCGAATGATTGTGAATGATGTTCGATGGTGCTGGCATGCTCTTTATACGCTCTATCGTGTCCGGATCTGGTCTGAACCCACTTTTATCTAAGATATGACAAGGTATTTGAGTTGAGGAACGAAAAATGAGCACTTTTCGATTTTCACTCTGAAATTGAACTCTAAGAGGCGTTGAAGTACTTGGTTCAAAAGCCTCAAATGATTCTCGAAATTTTTCCCTCCGATAATGAAATCGTCAATATAAGCTGCAGCACCCTCAATACCTGCGAGAACAGCATCTGCAATCTGCTGAAAAGCTCCGGGAGCTGGTTTTGTACCAGGTGCTAGTCTATTTGGTCTAAATAAGCCCTTGTGGGTATTGATGGTTAACAGCTTAGCAGATTCGGGGGTGACTTGTACTTGGAGAAATGCGTCCGCTAAATCTATATGAGTGAAGATTTCGCTGTCACCAATTTTCGTGAAAATGGCCTCCGGAGTTGGAATGGGGTATTCATGTGACTCTAGCTGACATTAAGGCCGGTATTCACCGAGCGCTCATAACTTAAGAAGCTCATAAACCTATTCACCAAGCAATATTAGTGGAGATCTATGAGCGCTCATAAGACTTATGAGTGGTCCCGACCACTCATAAGTTATGAGCGCTCTCATCGAAAATTTGTTCGAAAACATTCGAAACAAAATGTCACTTCTCTCAAACTGTCACTCACAATTGTTTTTGTTTGTTTTTTTTTTTTAATTTCTCCGAATAAAAAAGATTTTTCCGTAACGAATATGTAAACAAAAAAATTAATTACTTTAGGGGGTTTTTAATTTCAATTTTGTGTATAATTTGCACCTGAAACAGACCACCCTTAAACGGGATCAGTCTCCCACCCCAGTGAAGTCCGGCCTAGTCATGAAGTGCCCTGCAACTTATCACATGGACTAAACCTGCATCCCAGCCAGTTCACAATTATTCCTGTCGCCTGTTAGCAAAAGTTATGTTTATTTATTAATAAAGTTAAATATATTAAGTTACAAAAGTGTAGAAAGATAAAATGGTATAGCAGACGTTGTTGGCGGCTTGGTTTACGAAAGAAAAAGATAAAACTTGAGTTGAGGCGGGAGGTACATCGATAGTAGTTAAGTTGGCATCCCTTCAGGATACGTTCATCGCTCTGCACTCTCGATCTGTTTGCTTACTTTCAACACTCCTCCTCGATGAACTATTATTCAAAAAAGGTTAAGTAGTTTACAGAAACCCAACTGCTTTTCAGGTCCAAGCGGCTTTGTGAATATGTCAGCAAGCATTGCATCCGTTGGACAGTATTGCAGGTAGACCTCATTGTTCTTACATAGATCCCGTACGAAGCGTTCTCTTGTTTCAATGTGTTTTGATCGTCGACTTAGTCGTTCTGTGTTCACGAAGGATATACAGCTCTGGTTGTCCGCATTCATTAGTGTAGCTTCACTTTGTGTTTCACCAAAGTCTTTAAGAAGACGTCGCAGCCATACTACCTCTTGACAAGCTTCACTGAGTGCCACATACTGTGCCTCCATGGATGATAGAGACACGCAATCTTGGCGACGACTCGTCCAAGAAATAGGTCCTCCAAACATGAAACCACTGCCGGATGTTGATTTTCTGCTTTCTTGGTCTCCTGCCCAGTCTGCATCTGAGAAGCCAATCAACTTCCATTCATTGGTTTCACTAAGACAAGGTTTGTAATCAATGGTCCCTTTGATGTATCTTAGTATTCTCTTTGCTGCCGTCCAATCTGCTTCTGAAGGATTTTTAAACTTTCTGCCTAAAATTGCAGTACTGATTGCAATGTCAGGTCTGGCGTTAACTGCCAAATACAGCAAGGCTCCAACAAGACTTTGATATAAAGCCGCATCGGGAAATGGTGCACTGATGTCATCTATTTTCAAATATCCAGAGTCCATCGGCGTCTTCGCCGGCTTAGCATCACTCATTCCAAATTTTGAAATTACTCCGTTGCTATAGTTCTTTAGTGTAACATAGAACGCAGCAGCTGATCGTTGAATCTCCATCCCAAGGAAATGGCGAACATCTCCGAAGCAGGTTATTTGGAACTTTTCTTTTATATCTGAATAGAACTGGTCAATTTTTTCTTCATCCACACATCCAGCCAGTATGTCATCTACATACACGAGAATATATAATGTTTGGTTCCCAAATTTCTTCATGTATAAACATGAATCTGCTGCCGACATTTCAAAACTTAAATTTCGCAAGGACTTATCCAATGTCTGGTTCCAGCAACGTGCAGACTGCTTTAATCCATAAATGCTTTTATTCAGATGGCAGACCAAATGTTCCTTTCCAGTAACTTCATAACCAGGTAGTTGCTTCATGAAGATTTCTTCTTCGACAATTCCATTCAAATAAGCTGTCTTCACATCGAAATGCTTTACAAACATTTGTTGCTTTGCAGCCACAGCCAAAAATGTTCTCAAAGTAGTTATTCTTGTGACAGGAGCAAACACCTCGTCGTAATCCACACCAAATTTCTGTGTGTATCCTTGCGCCACGATACGGGCTTTGTGTCTTGATATCTCGTTCTTTTCATTCAGTTTAGTTTTGAACACCCATTTAGAACCAATTGCTTTCCTTCCTTTTGGCAAAGTTGTTAGCGTCCAAGTTTCATTGTATTGATGGGATGACATCTCCTCGTCCATCGCTTTCTTCCATTCCGGAATGTGTACAGCTTCATTGTAGTCTTTAGGCTCAGCCAAAACAATCGATGCCTTATCTACAACATAATCGTTAAGATGGAATGGCAGCTTACCTTGTGTCCTTCGTTCAGAATGTCTCGTTGCAATCAGCTCCTCCTGATTTCCAGAAGTTGGCTCGTCAAACCCAAAAAATTCATCGTCACTGGAACTATCGTCAGCTAGGATTTCAACTGGTTGGTTTCCATCGGAATTCGAAAGATCAGAAATAGGAGTAAGGTTAATTTGTATTTCATCAAATAATTTTCCAATTTCAGCACTAGGAACCTTGGCAACAATTCCCTCCCTTAGTTCCAGAAAACATGCATCACGGCTAATTGTTATCTTTTCGGTTTCACAATCAACGAAACGATATCCTTTATGTTGTTCAGAATATCCGACGAACGTTAGCTTCTTGGATTTACTATCCAACTTTTGACGTTTAGCTGAAGGAACATAAACATATGCTTGACATCCGAAGACTCGCATATTTTGCAATGATGGTTTGGTCTTATTCCATAACTCAAATGGAGTCTTCGAAATTGATTTTGATGGCATTCGATTCTTCACATAAGCCGCTGTCAGCACAGCTTCACCCCAATAGCGTTTAGGCAAACCAGCATCTAGTAGCATACATGTTACCATTTCGATGAGGGATCTATTTTTACGTTCAGCAACACCATTTTGCTGAGGCGAGTATGGTGTTGTAAACTGCGCTTTAATGCCTTCTAAACGGTAAAAATCTCGTAACATCTTGTTGTCATACTCTCCTCCTCCATCAGATCGAATGACGATAGGCTTCCTACCAAAACTATTTTCTGCTTGACGTACATACTCTTTGATTCGTTCTGCTGCCTCTGACTTATGTTTTAAAAGATAAACTATAGTATACCTGCTGTAGTCATTTATCATCGTCATGATGTATCTATTACCAGATGGGGTTGGTATATTTATTGGCCCACACAAATCAGTATGGACGATATCAAGAATTTTCTTTGACTTTCGGTCTAAAACTTCAGGAAATGGTTTTCTACTTAGTTTTCCTTCCATGCAGGACTCGCAAGCATTTTGGAAACCACATACTTGTATCTTTAAGCCTTTTACAAGATTTTCGTTTTTCATTCGTTTCAATACTGCTGGATCACGATGTCCAAAACGTCTATGCCACTGATGTTCACAGTTTTCTTGGTGTTTCTGCGATGCTATCGAACTTTGTTCTTGGATGTGAAGTTGGTATAAATTGCCACTTCGAATCCCCATTACTATGGCCTTTCCATCGGAATTCAAAATCCGACATCCAGTCTGGTCAAACTTAACATTTAGGCCTTTATCAACCATCTACTGACAGAAACAAGACTCCCTTCCAATTCCGGTACAAGCAGCACATCGTGAAGTGTAATCTTCACTGGATTATTTCTTTCATCAAAACCCCACAGGACACCTTCCCCACGGCCTGCAGTTGCGGTTTGTTTCCCATCAGCTAAAGTGACGTGCGAACCATCAAATTCTGT
The DNA here is from genome assembly GCA_932273885.2 of Leucozona laternaria. Lineage (NCBI taxonomy): Eukaryota > Metazoa > Arthropoda > Insecta > Diptera > Syrphidae > Leucozona > Leucozona laternaria. Next base: position 70,170,813 of record OW026366.1, on the reverse strand, counting down.
GAGAGAAGTAAAAAAACCTCTATTACATGTCATATGAGAACTGGCACCACTGTCGATTAACCACGATATAGGTTTCTCACTCCCAGCTACAAACGCCACGTTAGTTTCACCTACATGTTTAACATGATCCTTCTTTTTCGAAGCTAAATATTTGCGACAATTCGATCGAATGTGTCCAACCTTCTTACAATAAAAACAAGTCCTGGTGTCCACTGCATGTTTGGAATCAGTTTTCATAGCTTTTTCTTGTTTCGATGAGTCAGTCCTATCAATTCGACGGTGATATTCGTCAATTAACTTTTGTTTGATGAATTCAATTGTCACATCATTATCCGACCGACTATCTAAAGCTGAAACCAATGTCTCGAAAGAGTCTGGAAGACTTTGAAGCATCATACATATTTGTATGTCTTTGTCCAACACATGTCCAGCAGCAGCTAAGCGATCGAAAATTTCCTCGACATCGAAGAGATGTTTTTCAATATTCCCATTTTCTTGCAGTCTTATAGAGCATAATCTTTTAAGGAGAGCCACACGGGTTGATCGAGAAATCTTTTCGTAGTGATTACAAAGGGTATCCCACACATTCTTCGCATGTGCGCATTTTTTAACCAAGGACAGCTGGTTGTCACCTAGAAAAAGAATAATTGTGCCTTTGGTTTTCTGATCACCTGTCTTCCAAGGAATTGTGAGATCCTTTTCATCTGGGATATCTTCTACGATGAATTTTGACAAATCGTCTCGTGCAAGAAAACTTTCAACACGAATTTTCCATGTTTGCCAATTCGTACTATTTAGTTTGGGTATACAAACTCTGTCGTCCACCATTTTGCAAATCACGTTCTGTCAAGTAAAAAAACTTCTTCGCCTTTAATTAATCAGTATAAGCGGAAAAAACAAACGATACTCTTCTACAACTTTAATAAACTAATTGCCTGGGCCCATAACCTGTTAGCAAAAGTTATGTTTATTTATTAATAAAGTTAAATATATTAAGTTACAAAAGTGTAGAAAGATAAAATGGTATAGCAGACGTTGTTGGCGGCTTGGTTTACGAAAGAAAAAGATAAAACTTGAGTTGAGGCCAGTGTTACTTCTGAGAATTTTCATAAAGTGTCAAAAAAGGTGTCCGAGAGGAAAAAAGGTGTCCATTAGAAATTTCAATTAAAACACAAGATTAAATTCAAATTTTAATGAACAAACAAGTATTTCAGAAATTGCGTAAAAAGTTTTAAAAAGTCTTAAATTTCATCATATTATTTCTTTAATGCAGTTTCTTAAGTTAACTATTTTGAACCAAAACTGTTCCATATTTTTAATTTTAAAACAATTTTCAAAATCAATATCATTTTATTGGCTTTTAACTTCCAAGCTTTGGTACTCTTTCTCGAGATTATAATTTTTTTTTTTAAATTCAGAAACCAAATCAAAATAGTTTAATTCTTTTCCCAATTTTATAATTTCTGGGTCCAAGAAACGTTACCCAGATAATTTCTTATCATTAATATTAATTTTAGCTGTGACTTTTTCACATACACACATACATACATATTTTTTGATAATATTTCAAAACATTGGTTTTTATTAAAAGTACTTTATGATCTTTAATTTGGGATGCAGAGTATCAAAGATGGAACCAGAAATACATAGATATATTTGTGTGGTGTAGGTATTTTTATTTTTTTGATTGGTTGACAACGTTTTCCGTTCAATTTTTCGAACAAATTGTTTGTTTGTTTTTTTAAATAGTGTCCAAAGGGTTGCTAGATTTCAAAAAAGTGTCCAAAATCGATATATTTTTAAAAAGAGGTGTCCTGGTGTCCGGGTGCTGAAAAGGTGTCAAAATGACACTAAAGTGTCCCCAAAGGTAACCCTGGTTGAGGCGGGAGGCACATCGATAGTAGTTAAGTTGGCATCCCTGCACTCTCGATCTGTTTGCTTACTTTCAACATCGCCTTCATCAATAACCTGCCGTTTCAAGAAACAACAAGACCAGTTGTTGAAAGTGAACTGGTGTTTCATATGCGTCCCCGGTGGTAAGATGATTTGCTGTCCCTCAGTAGTGCATAGCCAATGCTTGAAGATTCCAGTAGCTGACAATGGATACATGTGTGTGAAGAATGTGAAACTGAACGTACGCCACTTTATGGTGAAATGGTGTGGGCCAAGTTACGAACCATAAGCTGATGGTGGCCATCGTAAATCCCTCCGACAACCGAAGTGTCATTGAATTTAGCAAACAAAGCCCACAATCCATCCGAGTTTTTCATCAGATGCCTTGGCCGCAATGGTAATGCGAGCATAAAGTCAGAGGAGGTTGTATTTGTATCAAGAAGGCGATTGCTGCGAACCACCAAAGAGCCAAAAAGGAGGGGGTATGTTGTTTTATTAATTTTGGATTCTCATTTAATTGAATCGTTCACGATTTGTGATTCTTTTAGGACTAGACGTGGCGGAAGCTGAAACTATCCAGGAAAAAAATGCTGTTAAAAATAAACGACAAAAAGCATGCCTGTACAGTCCTCTTCCACTTATGTAAAAATCAAAGTGAATTGCGCTGTATGTACTTGAGGTAATTGACGATGCCAAGTTCCGATGGCGGCGGCAGATTTCTTAAAAAGAACATGATATTTTATTTTCTATCACTTGAAAAAGATTAGATTATCCATAACTTATGAATTATGATGCTTCAAAATGAGCTGCCGTCAGATAAACTCTTTTAAGCAATGTGCTTGGTCGATCGAATCTTGGATCGGAAATATAAACCGAAAAAGAATACACTCAGCACATTATGTAAATATTCAAATACCGACTATTATTTTCAATTCAACCAAAAAAACTACTCTAGCTCTACCAAGACAAGCGTAGTCCCATTCTCAACACCTTGGGCAGAAGAATGAAAGCAAGTTTAAGATGTTTTCACCGAAATTTATAAGCTGAGCTATACGATTTTGCAATTCGCTAACTTGGCTGCCGAATCTTTTCCGGAAATATTAATGAAGCATCAGGTTAAACAGTTTTTTCTTTTATTTCCAGGCGAACAAATTCAAGATTATTTTTGTTTCAATTTATTTACTTTAGATTGAGGCTGTTCCAACTCTTATATTCTTCTCCAACGGGCATGCAACTATTAGAGTGGATGGTGTCGGTGTGAGTATTGTTTATTCTATGCAATATTTGATCAAATTAATATTTAAATGTAAATAACATATGGATATTTTTTTATAAACCATTATTGTATAGGATTATAGTAGGTACTTTAATATTTTAAGAGAAAAAAAAGTTTTTTTTCAAATTGGTAGTGTGGTAGCAAAAGAACAATAATTATTAACTAAGGAGTAAAAACGATTTATTTGATCAATTGTTTGATTGATGCATGTTTTTATGTTATAAGGGGCTATTTTTAGTCACTTTCTTCGTTATGCAAAAAAAAAATTATTTCGTAATTTTTCCCTACATTTATACGGTTTTACCAACTTTTTTAAGTGTAGGTTTTTATTAAATCTATTGTTTAAAGTTTTTCATGTAAGTTAATTTTAATAGAAATCGTATGAATATTGCATTGTATAGTAATCTAAGCTTTAAAAATATATAATTGCAATATTTTTGGTTTTCAATTCCCTTCACCGATTTTAATGAACGCGAGGTCCTTTGTAATTAAAATGATACTGCATTTAAAAGTTAATAAATGTACTTTCAAATATCTTGACAAAAAAATGTTCATTCAAATTTACTTACCTTCCAAACTTCTGGTGTAGGATGAATTAAATAGAACAACTTTTTCATAGATTTTTCAATTTTTTTTAATGAAAACTAATAATAAGAACACAAGGAATAAAAAAATACAACTATAATAATAAGGTATATTATGAATATCATGTCAGTGTTATCAAAAAAAACTGTCAATAATGAACTGTCTTGCAGAAAAGTCTGATTCTTCTCCAAAAATTGTCTCCACTGAATCGGCTACCAAAACAACTTCAACCTCTGACGGTGGAACTAGTCTGTCCTTCAATAAGTTGTGTAATACAGCTGTTGCTACAATAACTATTACACTCGTTCCAATATGAGTTCTTAGTTCTAAAGAAAATAAATTTTCAAATCGTATTTAGTTATTATGATTCGTATATAAAGGGTTTTCCAATAAGAGGTGTTATTTTGATATTCAAAGAAAAATGGCATTTTTTGAGATAAATGATCGGATGTTTATTTCATTATAAAGAGGAAGGTATGCCGTTAATAATGGAACACAACATCAGCCAAATGGCCGCCACGACCACGCTTACAGGACCATATCCTTTTCATGAAATTTTCCATAACCAAATCGCAAAGTGGCTGCCCTATGTCCTCGATAGCCTCACGAATTCCATCTTTGAGGTCTTGAATCGACACTGGGCTGTTGGCGTAGACCTTATCTTTCACGTGGCCCCAAAGGAAGAAGTCGCAAGGTGTTAAATCACAAGATCTCGGTGGCCAATTGTGATCACCTCTTCGAGAGATAACACGGTCCGGAAACTTTTCCCGTAAAAGATCGATGGTTTCATTGCTTGTGTGGCACGTAGCGCCGTCTTGTTGAAAGTAAACGTTGTCCAGATCAATACCATCCAATTCCGGCCATAAAAAATCATTAATCATCTCTCGATAGCGCAATCCATTGACCGTAACTGTTGCTCCAGCCTCATTTTCGAAAAAGTAAGGTCCAATGACCCCGCCGGACCATAAACCGCACCAAACAGTCACGCGTTGAGGATGGAGAGGCTTTTCAACAATAACTCTTGGGTTTTCCGAGCCCCAGATGCGACAGTTTTGCTTGTTGACGTAGCCTCCGAGGTGGAAATGGGCCTCATCAGTCATGATGATTTTTCGATGAAATTCCGGATCATTTTCATGCATTTCAAGGACCCAATCAGCAAAGACACGACGTTGTTGATGATCAGCCGGCTTGAGTTCTTGTGTTAACTGAACTTTATAAGCCTTAAGACCCAAGTCTTTATGCAAAATACGGTGTAATGACGTTTGTGGAATGCCTAATTCCAAAGAACGACGAGGAATGGACAAACCTGGGTTTTCTTCAACACTTTGGGCTACAACAGCAATATTCTCAGTTGTTCTTGAGCGACGTGCACGGGTTTTATTCTTCACATCACTAACTTGTCCCAACAGCTCGAATTTGTCCACCAATTTATGTATTGCGGTCCGACAAGGTGCTTCACGACGACCCAAAAATGTTTTAGTTTTACGAACCGTCTCTGCCAAATTTTCACCATTTTTATAGTGAATTTTAATAATTTCAATGCGTTGTTGAAGCGTGTATCGTTCCATTTTTATTAATGGCGTAGTTTCTACTTGTCAAATGTCAAAAAATGACAGCTTCAAAAGTGACAGCTACCGAAATAGCGGGCTATTCAAAATAACACCTCTTATTGGAAAACGCTTTATATTACTTGTTCCAATTACTGGAAATCTTCTTTTCCACACACCGATCGCTTGCTCTACAATCCTTCGAGTACGAATAAAAGCATTGTTAAAGTTTCTTTCATGGGTTGTTGATGGGGTTAGTAAAGGTGTAATGAGATATTTTGTACATGCATAGCCTCCATCACCAATGAGAATACCAGCCAGAAACTCTCCTGCTTCCATCTGAGCCTTGATTTTAGAAAAGTTGAAAACCATTTGGTCATGGGTTGATCCAGGCCAACTTATTTAAACGAAAAGTGTTAGATTTGACTCTTATTTTGATTGTTAAATCTTACCGTGCAGCAATATCCAAAATACGCATATTTGTATCGACAACAATTTGAGTGTTGATAGAAAAAAATCTTTTTCGACATCGAAACTGTTCCGCCAATGGTCCACCAGTAGATTCAAATGCTATATGAGTACCTAACATTTCAAGTGAAATTAATTATTTTATAATAGATTAATATAGAATATTAGTTTTTGAATTCATGTTCCTTTTTGCTTTCTTCATACAAATTTTGATTTGGTTTCAATATATTTTAGTTTACATTATACATTTTTATTTACCATCTATAGCGCCAATTATATTTGGAATTCCTCCCATTCGGTAAAATCCCTCCTTTGTTGTATGGATATTTTCGACAGAAGGAAATTTGATTTCTTCTCGCGCCACTTCAGCGATCGCTTTAGATACTCGAAGAATAATTCTCGAGGCTGTTGGTTGGGATATCCCAAAAAGGTCAGCTACTACAATTTGGAAGCTGGCTGTAGCATAAAACCTTAGAGCAATTAGGATCTGGTCACGGGGAGGCATTGGATTGTTTTTTTTGTCACTATATCCAAGTTTGTGCCCAATTCCCTGCGTTAGGTTTTCAACCATACTTTTGGGCAGTCGAAATCTTTTTTTAAATTCTTGGTCGTCATACAGCTCCAACATATCCGTCTTCTTTAAATTTCTTTTAGGCTTTCTCTCTGACATGTCCGCAATAAACTGTAAAAAAAGTTATTTTCATCAGACCTAGTGTCTGAAGAAGTTGAGGACGAAGTTGAAGAAGTGTCAATATCCATAGTTTATTCAAAATCGTGAGAAAACAACAAGTGGAGTCAGATTCACAAGAACAAATTTAATAAAATAGCTAGAATTTTAAAGTGCTGAAATGGTTTTAAACATTCGTAGTAGAATTTTGGTAATTTTATTGTTATAAGCGAGAATTTAAACAGAAAACTTTTTTTTTACAATAATATCTTGAGGCAGTTGAGGAGTAAAAGTGTGGAAGCGACTCAAATGATTTTTCCAGTCTGTTTCGTTCTCTTTCTTCTTTCCTAAAAACCTAGTTATTACGCCCATTTCGCATAGTGCTATTAATTTGGAAGAATCTTCATTACCTACAACTTCGCAGCAGTCTTCTGCCAATGCTTCATCGCGGCCAACAAAACAAAAAAGAACAAACAGAGAATTCATACAAACATTGTTAACTGAGTTCGGTGATCTTAAACGAACTAAATTAAAGTCAGATGCCGAAAAAAATTTTGCAAAACGTGACTATTATAAAATTAAAACCGACAATTTGAAGAAGAACCTGTCTCAAGACGGAAATACAAATGATGATATGTATATTTTAAAAATGTATGCTATTTAATTTTTACTAGTTTCTATTTTACAGAAAATTAATGCATTCGATTTAACAGAAAAATATTGGATTTTATCGAACAGCTTTAAAATGGTTTCATACCTACACATATTTATTTGATTTATTTTGTATTTATTTAATAAAGTGAAGTCAATTTCGAAATTGGACTGTCTATTTCAAATCTTCTCGAACAAAATCAAACTTGACTAGTTGAAGCTGAAATTTCATATTTAGTTTTCTGTATTCAAAACAATTAAAATACATTTTTTTAAGTTTTCAATTTCTTTTAATTTATTTATTAACTATTGAATTAGAAGAACATTTAAGTTACATTATTTAGTTATTTTATTATTTCACTTCAGTTTCCAAATAAAAATAAACACATATGTAATGTGCATAACTAAAAAAATTGTTTTTATTTTATCTAACTTGTTTTACTCGATCTTCAAAAGTTGAATCTATTCTGTATTTATATTGCAAAATAGTCTACCTGTTCAGAAGTGTTTTTGTTTGTTATAATTGATATTCAAATTTAAATTCAATATTATATTCAATTATGTTTAATCTGTGAGTAATTATAATTTTTGTCAATAATGTTAAATTTTCAATTGTCAAACATATCGTATAATACCCTATGTATTTTTCTTATTTCTTAATCTCTTAATCCCTTGTTGTTTGTTTAAGCTAATCTGTTACTCCATTTGCACTGCTATGCTTACATGTAATTTTTTATGCATAGACTTTGCATATGCTTATGCTTTCATCTATTGTATCATGTCATTTTTTTTGTATGCATAGTTTGTATTATTGCCGAAAATTCTTTGCGGCATTGAGGGCATTTGGTTAACCTAAGATCGTTCTATTTGCCAGCAACCACCAACGCGATCACTTGGATAGTAAAAAATTGTAATTTGTTTATGAATCATAAATACATTTGTCTTGATCTTTAATAGAAGTTAAAGTATAAGTTTTTGACAAAAAATAAAATCGATATTTGTAACGTTTTGAAAATTGGCTTAAGTTTATTTCTATTATTATTGATCAAAGTTGGTCCTTCGAGTTACCGGATATTTATACAATTTTGGATGGAATTTGGAGCTACTTGGTGGTTGCTTGAAACTTGAATTGGACACGAGGAAAACACATTGGTATATAGGTTAACTGTATCGTATAGATATTTTTTGCTGGTGATTCTGCTGCTATTTGTGATTTTGGGTTTTAGTGAGGTCCTGTTGTTGAGTGAAATCCTGTCGTTTTTGAAATCAATTACTGAAAATTCGGTTTGCTCGGGTAATACTCTCACGTTTTTGAGCTTTGAAAATTTCTATACGAAACAATGAATGTGTTAAGGCAAGTTCGTGGACATTTGAAGGGCGCTATAACACGTGCGCATACATATGTGCTAGACATAGAAGTTGAGGATATAGACATTTTAGAAACGCGGTTAGAACGTTTAGAGGAAGCGTGGAAATCCTTTTGCTTAAATAAAAATGAACTTTTCCAATTTTCCGACGAAGAAGGGTACGTTGACCCCGAAATGGACTTTGAAGCCACGGAAACTAAATATTTAGACGCGAAAAGTGCATTTTTGAAGGCCATCCGTAAAAATACGCCTTCAATTCCACCTCCTCCTCCACCGCGTAGCGGGAATAATAACGGTGAATCTACGGTTGAACAAGCCGCCTTGTTGGAGTCTATCTTAAACGGTTCGTCGTTCGCTTCCACCTCCAAGATATGTTCGGAAATTGAACTTCCTAAATTTAAAATACCACCTTTTGGTGGCGATTATCGGCAATGGCCAGAATTTCGGGATATGTTCCTCGGGAGTATTGACTGCAAGAAAAAACTTTCCGATGCTCAGAAAATGCGTTACTTGAAATCGTTTTTAGAAAATGATGCCGCGAAACTTTTAAACGGTATTGAAATTGCTGATTCCAATTACGAACAAGCATGGGAAAAACTTTCAACACCGTTATAATAAACCACTTAACATAGTCAACGCTCATATCGAAAGTTTTTTGAAAATTCCAAATGTGTCTGTCGCGGATAGTGGACATTTGCGTCGGTTGGTAGACAAATCGGATGAAGTAATTCGTGGTATGAAGGCTCTAAAAAATGAGGGCAGAGATCCTTGGCTAATTTATCTTTTGCTCGAAAATATAGACCTTGAATCGCGAAAGGCTTGGTCGCTTCACATCAATAATTCCGAAACCGCAACTAGAATAGATGTTGCAATATTATTTCGCGAATGTTAAAAGACGATTGGGATGACGAAGAAAACTAAAAGACCGCGACTCAGGATTATATACGAATCCAATTATAATTAAAAAACACAAACGAATTTATTTTATTATTAAAATTGTGCAACCGGCACGCACGAAAGAAAAGATCGAATTGACGAACTGTCAAACGATCAACCAAAGATGAGAGATAAGAGAGAGACCTAATATTGCAACAACACTGCAACAACGATGCAGCCAACCGGCTAGTCAGCTGGGGGTGGGTTCGTCGAATTAAGAAGATGTTATGTATGTATACAAGAGAGGTGGAAAAATGTAATCGAATTAATTTTGTTAATATCCAATTGTTGATGATTTAAAAAAAGGAATCGAATTAAATGTAGGTAGGTAAATACAGGGGCGTACTTACGCTACAGGGTGGGCGCCAGGAAACTGTTGAGGGTCGTTTGCCTTAACCGGGAGTCTGAAATTCGTCTTCAAAAATATGAAGGAAACGCAAATATTTTTATTCCCAATGGGAAGTTCAAAGAATTTATTTTAAAATATCTGGGAAACCTTGGCTTGCGCCGGGATTAAAACCCAGAATTTTTTCGATAAAAAGGTAAATATAAAAATGAATTATTGTTCGAAGAACAATCAAAAAGAAAGAAATGAAACAAAGAAAAATTACAAAGCAAAGACCGTAAGAATGGACCGCTATCACTCGGTCCCGGAATAAAACGGATAAAGAAAACTACTTTAAAACTGGGTCACGAGTCCCACAAAATTACAGGGATTAAACCGAATAACAAGGGCCAACCGAATCTTATATTTTCACAACTTATGCCACGAATTAACCACTAAATAAACACTCTACTTATCTTTTCTTATCCAACTTATTCTTTTTCCTTTCTCCTTCTTTCCTCACTTCTATTCGCCCAGTTCTGGCGACTTCAAATTATAATCCCTCTTTCTCCAAATTATTTCCTCCACCGAAACACTTTCAAAATAAATTATAAAACCTAAACTCTTTCCAAAATTTAACAAATTCAAATTTATAATTTATTTTCAACTTTTTTTTCTTTTCTTTTAAATTTCTCAAATTTATAAAAAAAACCTCTATCGGCTTAACTGGTCAACCAAGAAGTGGTTGGTCATGCGTAGCCTATTCGTCTTCCTTGGCCCCTCTCTCACTCACACTCTCAAACAAAAGCTTTCGTGGAACTCGGTTGCGGTACCACTCCGACGTTGAGTTCCATCGAAACTCTCTATCACTCACACATTCAATGGATTCCCCAAGTTGTTGGCGTTCTTCCAAAACTTGACGAATCCTCGGCCGAATTCAGACTTATTCACAATAACTATTTTCGAGAAAAGCAAAAGAATACAAAAAGTTGAAAATATTATTCTGAGCATTTTCTCAGCTACTCTACTCAATATAATTTTTTGAGAATGTTTCGAAGAAGGAGCCTACAATTTAATATCGATTTTCTTAACATCCGCTGGCTCAACACGGTCGAGTCAAGTGTTACCTACTTTGTCATCCTCTCCGAGTCACCCTTAAACTCCAAGAGGACGACGGACTCAAAATGGGGGTCGAAAAATAGGAATGGTTGGGATGGAGGGGAAAACAGATATCAAGGGTTAGACCATGACCAAACAACATGGTCAGAAGAAGGTTTTAAGAACCAATTAAAGAATGGTTTTGTTGCGGTAAATCTTACCGTAACAAATTCCACCCTTACCTACCGAGGAGTGAAAACTGGCTTTCAGAAATGAAAGCGAAGTAAAAAGGAATAGAATAAAGGTTTTACAACACGAAAATGGAATACATACACTACTATACAACACAACTAAAAAAAACTCGATCACTCCAGGTGAGAGTTAAGCACATCACAGAGCTTCGCCAACTGCGAATCCCATGCCCTATGATTTTCTGAAACATAAGCCCTAAGTGTCGTCTTAATAATCTGATTTATCCGCTCCGCCGGGTTGGCCTGTGGGTGGTAATGCGCCGTAAACTTTATCGACGAACCGTAACTATCGCATAAAGATTTTAATTCTCTACTTTTGAACTGTGGGCCGTTATCACAAATAACGAATTTAGCAACGCCAAATAACAAAAAGACTTTGTCCTCCAATTCTTTGCAAACAGACTTTGCAGTTGCAGACCTCAAAGGAAATAATAGAGGGAACTTCGTGAAATAATCCACGACAGTTAAAATATAAATGAAACCCCTACTCGATTTTGGAAGTGGACTAACCAAGTCCACGCAAATCATTTCCCACGGATTGGTAACCCCTTTCCTCTCCGTCATCAACCCAGCCGGTTTTTCATTAATAGGTTTCACGCTTTGACAGACCTTACAATTTTTAACATACCTAGTGATATCTGACCTCATTTTTGGCCAGTAATATCTTTCTCCTATCCTAGCAAAAGTTTTCTTTACCCTCATATGCCCTGCTAACGGATGGTCATGATTTTCTTCTAAAATCTTTTTCCTATCATTCTTGGGTACTACTATTTTCCACTCACTATTAGTGTTATGCACAACTATATGGTCGGATAACGGCTTCACCAAACTCGCAAAGTTTGGGATAAATCTCCTATACCAGGATACCGTTCCGATAAAACTCCTAACCTGCTTAACATTCTTTGGCGAAGGAATTCCTAACATACTCTCTATCTTTTCTGGGTCCATGTGTAAACCGTTTCTGTCCACAACATAGCCCAAAAATTTTAAAGATGGCCTAACAAAATTGCATTTTTCCCTACCTACTTTTAATCCTGCTTTAATTAATCTCCTAAAAACTTCGTTCAAAATTTCCATATGCTTCTCAAAAGTGTCTGTCACGATGATGATATCATCGAGATAGACAAAGACATATGGTTCTAACTCAGGACCTAAAACAGTGTCTGTAAATCTTTGCCAAGTTTCAGGTGCATTATGCAACCCGAACGGCATCCTCAAAAATTGAAACAAACCCCTACCTGGAACTGTGAAAGCAGTATACTTTCTTGAATCTTTTTCAACTGGAATCTGCCAATATGCAGACTTGATATCAAGTGAACTCAAAAACCTGGCATTATTTAGCTTATCTAAGATGGCCGTAATATACGGAAGAGGGTATGCATCCCTATCCGTAACCTCATTCAATTTCCTATAATCTACACAAAACCTATACGTGCCATCTTTCTTTTTAATCATGACAATGGGAGAAGCCCATGGACTCTCAGATTTTTCTATAAACCCCTCTTTAAGCATCTCTTCTAACTCTTTATCTATGAAAGACTGAACCACAGGAGACACCGGATAATACCGTTGTTTTATTGGTTCAGCTTTCGTCCTTATTTTGTGCTCCACCATCTGTGTGCACCCTAAGCCTTCTGGCATCTCCCTAAAAACTTTTTCTAAACACCTATCTAACTCTTTCTTCTGTGTCTCATTTAATTCCGTTAAATGATCCGCCGCGGACATCGAAGCCAACGAACTTTGGTTCGAAAATGTCCATTCCCCTGATTTCAAATCCGGGACCACACCCGATAGAGCCCAAAAATCTGCTCCTAAAATCAGTTTGTGGGGAAGGCGTGGAATAACGAGACATTCTATAAGAACTACTTTTTCCCTAACCCTGATTGGAAGTGAAGCTACTCCTTCTACTCCAATACCTGCAACATCCGCTAAAATAACTCTACCTAAGTTTGTTTTCCCTAAATTTATTCCTAAATCCTTTAAAATTTCCCATCCGTCCCTACCTATTATTGTGCGTGAAGCACCTGAATCTTAAAGTCCTAACATATTTATACCATAAATTTCAACGCCAAGGTATGGCCGTTGATCCCTAGCATTTTGTTCAAGCGTAAAATCTAAGTTAATGTATGCCGACTGGTTACCAGTAGGCAGCCTATCAGATCTTAACGGAACTCTCGTCCTACTGACCCGAAAGTTCGTCGTCCGTTTCCCGAACATTGTTGGCAGTTATTTTTATTAACTCCAACCCTACCACAACCATAACAACGCCTAACAGCGGAACACCTATTTGCAAAATGGCCTTCTCCATTGCAATTATAACACCTAACAACGGGCCCTGCACTATTAGTTGAAAATGGGTTCGAAGTTTGTCCTTGTCGCACAATTTGGTTGTTTTCAGTAACAACCGAAACTGTTGGAGTCTGTCTGCGTCGACCAATTTGGTTGTTTTCTGTTACAACCAAAACTGGTGAAAAATCTACACCTACGTATGCCAGATCCGGTTCTAGCAAAGTCCTACTTCTACTATTTGGTGGGGGAACGTATGATTCCACGTTTCCTCTCACCGCCTCTAAATCTCGACCTAACGCTACTAAATCTGAAATGCAATTTGGTCTAGCCAAACCAAGTTGCGTCTGGTAGAAAGGTGTCAAATTCTGTTGGATCATTGACAGCTTCCTCCGCTCTGATATTTGTTCGGAAAGCCTGCCGAACAAATTCTGCATCGTAGCCACATAGACGCCGATTGACTCATCTCGTCCTTGTGTTCGATGCCTAGTCTCCTCCAATAACGAATCATCGTAATTCGGTGGCAAGAACTCCAGTTTTAATTCCCTGACGAGTTCTGGCCACGAATTAATAGAAAGCCTAACTGCCCTAAACCATATCAACGCTTTTCCTACAAATAACTCTACGGCGGACCTAAAAAGTTGCGCTTCCGTCACACCACGGGACTGGCGCATTTCCTCAACCCTCTCTACGAATGCGTTCACGGAGGCACCACAGCGCTCACCAGTGAATTTCACATTCCATTTATAAACCTGTTCGAATTTTTGCGAATTTACAACTACCTGCTCTAAAATTGGGTTTTCTAACCTACCACTATCCCTAATGCCACCAGTTCTACTATCTGCCACTACTAAGCCCGTCGATGTACCGGCAGAAGTACTCATCGACCTGTTTTGAGGTTCAGCTGAACGCTGATTTTCAACCTCCGAATTCTTTTTGTGTTCATTTTTTTGTTTCTCCTCATTTTCACTGTCATCATTTTCATCTTTATCGTCTTTATCATCTTCTAATGCAGCCATTGCCATAATTAATTTATTCTTTAGAGCCTGCTTGCTCTTTTCCTGAATCTCATTCTCTGGTATAGATCTATCTAGCCTACGTAATCCCCACTCTACTTTCGTCAAAATCTTCAAATACTCCTTTGAAGTTTCCGACTTCGGAGGATTTTCTAAAAGTTTCCCTAACTCTCCTAACTTTTTCTCAACCGCCATTTGATGCTGTTCAAAATTGAACGGGTAAGCGGGAGCTACAAAAGAATTCCTACGTTCTAACTTGGTGGCAACCCTAAGCGATTTTCGCATTCCCTCCACTGTCCACACCGGTAAACCTCCCACTCCATCTCATAAGCTATTTCGTCTTGTGACAACCTGTTTACCTCCATTGTAAACTTAAATAAATAGACTAATAATTTAAAAAAAAAGATAATATTTTAAAATTGTAAGAGCAAGTTCTTAAAAGTATTTAAGAACGAAGAAAAAAATGAAAACGAATTAAAAAAAGATTTCAGATAAATTAAAACTAACTTTATTTAAAACAAAAATATTGTACCTTGGCAACCCTATACAAATTCCACTTTTCACTTTAAGAACAAAAAAATTAATCTCCTCAAATTTAAATAAACAGACAGACTTCCGTCTGTACAAAATTTCAATTTGAAAAAAAAACACTCAAAATACCTTCTAAATCTTGTAAAAAAACTTTTAACTCGATGTCCAAAATCTTATTTATCAATATTACCTATTCTTTTAGCACGACAATAGAAAAAGAATTACCAATTTAATATAAATTAACAAAAAAAAATAATTAAAAAGAATATAAAATGGATTCTCAGAAAAAGTGCCCTTTTTACAGTGGGAACACTGATTTCCTGTTGTTTACAACTTGAATCCAAATTAAATTCCACGAAGAAAAAAAATACCCACGAAAAAGAAAGAGACCGCACTATCAATTTCAATTAAAAAAACTATGCAAATTTATAAGAGTTTGATTAAATGGGAGACTAAATAGGCACTATATAAGTATAGGTATATAAAAACACTAACCAAAATAAATTAAAATGATAAAAAAAATCAATAAAAATCAATAAAAACACCTTACTCCTTTGTACTTCTTGTACTCCCCGCACACCTTCACTTCACAATAATAATGTTCAGGAACGCTGCTGACACTTGTTGACCAAACAAATAAACCTAGGGATAAAAAGACTTTAGTAAAAAAACATTAAATTTTATAAAAAAGGAACAATTAATTCCACCGAAAAATAACACAAAACAAACACTTCCATAGATTATATAGGTAGCCAGGGATTTCCAGGGATTTTGCACTCAATTGCAGAACAAGAAAAAAAAAACACGTATGGGCGCCAATTTGTTGCAATATTATTTCGCGAATGTTAAAAGACGATTGGGATGACGAAGAAAACTAAAAGACCGCGACTCAGGATTATATACGAATCCAATTATAATTAAAAAACACAAACGAATTTATTTTATTATTAAAATTGTGCAACCGCCACGCACGAAAGAAAAGATCGAATTGACGAACTGTCAAACGATCAACCAAAGATGAGAGATAAGAGAGAGACCTAATATTGCAACAACACTGCAACAACGATGCAGCCAACCGGCTAGTCAGCTGGGGGTGGGTTCGTCGAATTAAGAAGATGTTATGTATGTATACACGAGAGGTGGAAAAATGTAATCGAATTAATTTTGTTAATATCCAATTGTTGATGATATTTTACTCGGATCTGATAAGGCTTGGAGTATTTTGCGTGATGGTCGACGGACTGATGAAGCCGGTAATTTGGTTGCTCACAATACTATTTTCGGCTGGGTGGTAACTGGCAGTATTCCTGACAAAGAAATTGTTTCGTTGCGAGTGGAAGTTGATCAGGATGTAGACGTTCTTTTGAAATCTTTTTGGGAAGTTGAAGAATTGCATCCTAAATTGAGTTCGATTGATTCAGGAGATTTTGCAGACACTCATTTTAGTAAAACCTTTTCGCGTGCGCCTGATAACAAATACATTGTTGAACTTCCTTTTCGTCACAAGGACATAGTCTTCAGCAATACTCTTTCCGGAGCTCTGTCGAGGATGTTTTCAATGGAACGTCGTTTCTCTCGTCAACCAAATCTTCAGTTGGAATATGGTCGCTTTATGAGGACCTGTCTGGAGTTAGGCCATATGGAATGGATTCCCGAAAATGAGATCGAACCTTCATCGGGGAAGGTATATTATTTGCCTCATCATGCAGTGGTTACGAACAAATTGCGAGTTGTTTTTGATGGTTCCCATAAAGATGGAAAGGGTGTTAGCCTGAATGAAATGCTACATGTAAGACCTCCACTCCAGCGTAACCTCATCAATGTTTGTCTGCGGTTTAGGGTTCACAAATATGTTTTTTGTGCCGATATCATTAAGATGTTCAGGCAAATTTGGATTGACACAAATCATCGGGATTTTCAGCGTATTGTGTGGCGAGAAAATCCCACTGAACCGATTGGACACTTCCGGCTGCGTACCGTTACTTATGGAACTTCGCCTGCTCCTTTTTTGTCCATTCGGGTTTTAAGACAACTAGCTTTGGACTACAAGGATCAGTTCCCTATTGCTTCTCATTCTGTTTTGCATGATTTTTATGTGGATGACATCTTGACAGGGTCGGATTCGGTTACCAAAATTTTAGAGTTGAAAAATGAGCTAGTAAATTTATTGTCGTGTGGAGGTTTAGAGCTGAGTAAATGGAGTTCTAACTGTTGGCCAGTTTTGCAGGGAACAAGTTCTGAACCTACAATCTCTCTCGATCTTGATTCTTCAACTAATTGGACAAAGGTGCTTGGATTAATTTGGAATCCTCATCGTGACATCTTCACCTACAAAATCTCTATAAAGGATCCATCGTCGATGCCCACTAAGAGAATGCTGTTATCAGAGATTTCAAAAATCTTTGATCCTTTAGGCTTTCTGGCTCCTTCCACCATTTTGTTTAAAAGTCTGTTTCAGGAGTTATGGGCACATACAACGAAAATCGGATGGGATGATCCACTGCCTACTGAAGTAGCCAATAAATGGATTTCTTACCGAGAGGAATTATACTTATTTGAAAGGGTCGAGATTTTGCGAAGGTGTATCTCAAATTCGAAACGTTTTGAGTTGATAGGGTTTTCTGATGCGTCCGAGAAGGCATATTCAGCGGTGGTCTACGCTAGAAGTTTTGCTGAAAGCGAGCAAATCGAGGTTCAACTTGTTGCTGCGAAGACTCGTGTCGCTCCCATAAAACAACTCACCATTCCTCGCCTTGAACTATGTGGAGCTCTGCTGCTAGGTCGTTTGATCCAACTTGTTCAAAATGCATTAGACTTTAAACCTTTTCAAACCCTTGCCTTTTGTGACTCCCAAATTGTGCTAGCCTGGCTGTCCTCCCCACCTCGACGATGGAACACATTCTTCGCCAATCGAACTTCAGAGATTTTTGATGTTCTACCTCGTTCAAATTGGAACTATATTCGCTCTGAAGAGAATCCAGCGGACTGCGCATCAAGAGGTGTGGAGCCTAGGAAATTACTGGAGTTGGAAATTTGGTGGAAGGGCCCAAAATGGCTCTCGAGGAGCTTCGAGTCTTGGCCGATCTCTGCAGAGCGCTTGGAACTGAAGGAGGTACCTGAAGGAAAAAGGGAAGTTGTAGTTGCCAATGTATCGTACACCCAAGAAGATCTAATAGATAGGCTCGGTAAACGCGTTTCTTCGTGGGACTGTGTGATACGAATTGTAGCGGTTTTTGTTCGGCGAGCTAAAAATGGTTAACTGCCTTCAGAAGAACGCGTCAAAGGATATCTTCGTTCCTCCTAATTGCTTTATGCGAAGCAGAAATGTCTAATATGGGCTCAGAGAGAATTTTAAGAAGAAATAACAGCCTTGAGGTTAGATAAGTGTGTCTCCAATTCTTCAAAACTCTCCTCTTTGGCTCCCTTTCTTGACGATGTTGGTTTGCTTCGGGTTGGGGTGGGGGAAGAATTTCAAAGGCAATCGATGCTACTTTCAACTTAAAACACCCTATTATATTGCCAAAGAATCATCCAATCTCTAAACTTATTCTTAATAGCACTCATCTAAGATATCTTCATGCTGGTGTATCAGAACTTTTTTCAGTACTGCGTCAGGAGTTTTGGATTCTAGGAAGCAGAAACCTAATAAGGAAGGTCGTTCACGATTGTATGGGTTGTTTCCGTCAACGTCAAGCCACATCACATCAACTAATGGGAAATTTACCTTCTGCGAGGATTTCACCATCCTTCGCCTTCGATCAAACTGGCTGCGACTATGCTGGTCCAATCACCCTTCGTTTAACTAGAGGAAGGAATCCTAAATTTGTGAAAGGATACTTCGCGCTTTTTTTGTGTATGGCGACAAAGGCGTTGCACTTAGAAGTTGTAAGCGATTTGTCTACGGATGCATGTCTGGCGGCGTTAAGGCGATTTATCGCTAGAAGGGGGAAGTGTAGCATCATCTACTCAGACAACGGCACTAACTTTCGTGGAGTTGCTAACAACCTATCGGAGTGGTACAAAATGGTTCGGTCTGAAAGTCATAATGCAAAAATTTCAAAAACATTGGCGGCTGACGGCATCAGATGGGAGTTTATTCCCCCTCACAGCCCGCACTTTGGTGGACTATGGGAGGCGGGTGTAAAGAGTGTGAAACAGCATCTTCGGCGAGTTATAGGCAAAAATATTTTAACCTTTGAAGAAATGACTACCTTGCTTTCTCAAATTGAAGCTTTATTGAACTCTAGGCCACTTTGTGCTATTTCTGATTCTGATTTGAACCCGCTAACTCCTTCTCATTTTCTTATAGTCAGACCATAGACCGCAATTCCAGAACCTAGCTGTCTAGAAGTCCCAGTAAACTGGCTTGGAAGATGGCAATTGGTCCAAAATATGCTACAAGGTTTTTGGCGGCGTTGGCACTGCGACTATCTCACATCACTGCAACAACGTCCCAAGTGGCAGAAGAAAACTAGAAATTTCAAGGTTGGTGAGTTAGTTGTCGTTAAGGAACAAAATATGCCTCCATCAAAATGGGCTCTGGGGCGAATTGAAGTTCTTCATCCCGGAGAGGACGACCTTGTACGAGTTTGTCTGTTCGAACAAAAAATGGGATTTTTAAACGCCCCATAACCAAGCTGGCGATTTTACCATGTTCCTGAAATCCTTCAGGGGGGGGCGGCGTGTTCAGAAATGTTTTTGTTTGTTATAATTGTTATTCAAATTTAAATTCAATATTATATTCAATTATGTTTAATTTATGAGTAATTATAATTTTTGTCAATAATGTTAAATTTTCAATTGCCAAACATATCGTATAATACCCTATGTATTTTTCTTATTTCTTAATCTCTTAATCCCTTGTTGTTTGTTTAAGCTAATCTGTTACTCCATTTGCACTGCTATGCTTACATGTAATTTTTTATGCATAGACTTTGCATAGGCTTATGCTTTCATCTATTGTATCATGTCATTTTTTTTTATGCATAGTTTGTATTATTGCCGAAAATTCTTTGAGGCATTGAGGGCATTTGGTTAACCTAAGATCGTTCTATTTACCAGCAACTACCAACGCGATCACTTGGATAGTTAAAAATTGTAATTTGTTTATGAATCATAAATACATTTGTCTTGGTCTTTAATAGAAGTTAAAGTATAAGTTTTTGAGAAAAAATAAAATCGACATTTGTTACGTTTTGAAAATTGGCTTAAGTTTATTTCTATTATTATTGATCAAAGTTGGTCCTTCGAGTTACCGGATATTTATACAATTTTGGATGGAATTTGGAGCTACTTGGTGGTTGCTTGAAACTTGAATTGGACACGAGGAAAACACATTGGTATATAGGTAAACTGTATCGTATAGATATTTTTTGCTGGTGATTCTGCTGCTATTTGTGATTTTGGGTTTTAGTGAGGTCCTGTTGTTGAGTGAAATCCTGTCGTTTTTGAAATCAATTACTGAAAATTCGGTTTGCTCGGGTAATACTCTCACGTTTTTGAGCTTTGAAAATTTCTATACGAAACAATGAATGTGTTAAGGCAAGTTCGTGGATATGTGCTAGACATAGAAGTTGAGGATATAGACATTTTAGAAACGCGGTTAGAACGTTTAGAGGAAGCGTGGAAATCCTTTTGCTTAAATCAAAATGAACTTTTCCAATTTTCCGAGGAAGAAGGGTACGTTGACCCCGAAATTGACTTTGAAGCCACGGAAACTAAATATTTAGACGCGAAAAGTGCATTTTTGAAGGCCATCCGTAAAAATACGCCTTCAATTCCACCTCCTCCTCCACCGCGTAGCGGGAATAATAACGGTGACTCTACGGTTGAACAAGCCGCCTTGTTGGAGTCTATCTTAAACGGTTCGTCGTTCGCTTCCACCTCCAAGATATGTTCGGAAATTGAACTTCCTAAATTTAAAATACCACCTTTTGGTGGCGATTATCGGCAATGGCCAGAATTTCGGGATATGTTCCTCGGGAGTATTGACTGCAAGAAAAACATTCCGGTACTCAGAAAATGCGTTACTTGAAATCGTTTTTAGAAAATGATGCCGCGAAACTTTTAAACGGTATTGAAATTGCTGATTCCAATTACGAACAAGCATGGGAAAAACTTGAACACCGTTATAATAAACCACTATACATTGTTGACGCTCATATCGAAAGTTTTTTGAAAATTCCAAATGTGTCTGTCGCGGATAGTGGACATTTGCGTCGGTTGGTAGACAAATCGGATGAAGTAATTCGTGGTATGAAGGCTCTAAAAAATGAGGGCAGAGATCCTTGGCTAATTTATCTTTTGCTCGAAAAATTGACCTTGAATCGCGAAAGGCTTGGTCGCTTCACATCAATAATTCTAAAACCGCAACTAATGGGTGATTTTGTAAGAGGTTTAGAACTTTTTAAAAAAAAAAACACAAAAAATTCGAAAAAATGAATGAAATATTTATTTGAATCGATAGTTTGAACCTTGCAATTTAATGTTTAAAGATAATTTCATGCAAATGTTGACCGCGGCTGCGTCTCAGGTAGCCCATCCGCTGAGTCCAATTTTGGCATACTCTTTCACACATATCGGCCGGTATCTCACGAATGAATGCATGGATGTTGGCTTCCAGTGCGTCAATCGAAGCGGGCTTGTCCCTATAGACATTAGCCTTGACATACCCGCACAAAAAATAATCTAATGGTGTCAAATCGCACGATCTAGGCGGCCAATTGACCGGCCCGAAACGTGAAATTAACTGTTCACCAAACTCGCCTCGCAATTGCGCCATTGTTTCGCGTGCTGTGTGGCATGTGGCACCGTCTTGTTGAAACCACATATCATGCAAGTCAAGAACTTCCATTTCGGGCAAAAAAAAGTTTGTTATCATCGCTCGGTAGCGTTCACCATTGACAGTAACGCTGCGATTCGCATCATCTTTGAAGAAATATGGCCCAATAATGCCGCCAGCCCATAAACCGCACCAAACAGTGGCTTTTTCGGGATGCATTGGTAGCTGTTGCAATGCTTCTGGCTGATCTTCACTCCAAATGCGGCAATTTTGCTTATTTACGTACCCATTCAACCAAAAATGAGCCTCATCGCTGAACACAATTTTTCGATAAAAAAGCGGATCCTCGGCCAGCTTTCCAAGAGCCCATTCACCAAAAATTCGGCGTTGTGGTAGGTCGGCTGGCTTTAGTTCTTGCACCAGCTGTATCTTAAAAGGCTTTACGCCCAAATCCTTCCGCAAAATTTTCCACGTAGTGCTGTAACAAAGGCCTAACTGCTGGGAACAGCGCCGAATCGACATTTCGCGGTCTTCTGTCACACTAGCTGATACGGCCGCAATATTTTCTTCACTACGCACAGTACGTAAACGTGTTGGTGGTTTAATGTCCAACAAAGTAAATTTGGTGCGAAATTTGGTCACAATCTTCCGAATAGACTGCTCAGAAGGTCGAGAATGCCGATCATAAAATGGAAGCAGCGCGCGATGAACATTTCGAACCGAGCACGAATTTTGATAGTAAAATTCAATAATTTGCAAGAGTTGTTCATTTGTAAGACGATCCACGGTTAAATTGCAAACTAAACTGAAGCTCTTTGACAGTGACACAAGGTACTAAACACACGTCAGCTGTCAAAACCAATGTTGCCAAAACCAAACCAGCTAAAAAATCACCAATTATAACAGATCTTCTTGAATTTTTGGAAAAAAAGATGCAACGCTTTAGAAGCATGTGCCACAAAAACAAGTGATACGAAAAATTCCGGGAATAAACCTAAAACGCGTTCGTATAGTGCGTCGAATAACATTAAAAGTCTTGCGGTCGCTAAGGATTTTTGTCCTATGTGCAAGGAACATCATATTCTCTCGCAGTGCCCTAAATTTATTGAATTGAATATTCCGTCCCGTCGTTCTTATGTTAGAGACCAAAAATTGTGCTACATGTGTTTAAGAAGCAATCATTCCGCTTCGCGATGCCGTTCGAAGAATCGTTGTCCTCACTGTCGTGTCCGCCATCATGTCCTTGTTCACTTGGATTCGCCATCTCCAGCTGTTGAATCTAATCATCCGAATTTGAACATTGATCAAACTAATGCTGCTTCGATTGCTAGTAATCATTCGCAAAATGATATTCGTCCCTCGGGGATTTTGCCCACGGTTGTTGTGAAGGTCATGAACACATTAGGCCAAACTTGTATTTGTCGCATGTTGCTAGACACCGGTTCTCAAGCCTCTTTTATTACAGAGAACTTAGTCAAAAAATTAGGTCTTCGTCGTCGCCACGCTCGTCTTCCTATCTCTGGTATATCTTCTTTAGAGGCTGGTGTTACTCAAGGTGCCGTTACTCTTAATCTAAAATCTTGTTTTGATTCAAATGATATGGAAGTGGAAGCCTTCATTTTGAATCGAATAACTACGAACACTCCTTTGCAAGCGTTTGGTTTTGATAAATTTCCGCTGTTGGGTGATTTGAAGTTGGCTGATCCAGGTTTTAACACACCAGGTCCTATCGATATTTTACTCGGATCTGATAAGGCTTGGAGTATTTTGCGTGATGGTCGACGGACTGATGAAGCCGGTAATTTGGTTGCTCACAATACTATTTTCGGCTGGGTGGTAACTGGCAGTATTCCTGACAAAGAAATTGTTTCGTTGCGAGTGGAAGTTGATCAGGATGTAGACGTTCTTTTGAAATCTTTTTGGGAAGTTGAAGAATTGCATCCTAAATTGAGTTCGATTGATTCAGGAGATTTTGCAGACACTCATTTTAGTAAAACCTTTTCGCGTGCGCCTGATAACAAATACATTGTTGAACTTCCTTTTCGTCACAAGGACATAGTCTTCAGCAATACTCTTTCCGGAGCTCTGTCGAGGATGTTTTCAATGGAACGTCGTTTCTCTCGTCAACCAAATCTTCAGTTGGAATATTGTCGCTTTATGAGGACCTGTCTGGAGTTAGGCCATATGGAAAGGATTCCCGAAAATGAGATCGAACCTTCATCGGGGAAGGTATATTATTTGCCTCATCATGCAGTGGTTACGAACAAATTGCGAGTTGTTTTTGATGGTTCCCATAAAGATGGAAAGGGTGTTAGCCTGAATGAAATGCTACATGTAGGACCTCCACTCCAGCGTAACCTCATCAATGTTTGTCTGCGGTTTAGGGTTCACAAATATGTTTTTTGTGTTGATATCATTAAGATGTTCAGGCAAATTTGGATTGACACAAATCATCGGGATTTTCAGCGTATTGTGTGGCGAGAAAATCCCACTGAACCGATTGGACACTTCCGGCTGCGTACCGTTACTTATGGAACTTCGCCTGCTCCTTTTTTGTCCATTCGGGTTTTAAGACAACTAGCTTTGGACTACAAGGATCAGTTCCCTATTGCTTCTCATTCTGTTTTGCATGATTTTTATGTGGATGACATCATGACAGGGTCGGATTCGGTTACCAAAATTTTAGAGTTGAAAAATGAGCTAGTAAATTTATTGTCGTGTGGAGGTTTAGAGCTGAGTAAATGGAGTTCTAACTGTTGGCCAGTTTTGCAGGGAACAAGTTCTGAACCTACAATCTCTCTCGATCTTGATTCTTCAACTAATTGGACAAAGGTGCTTGGATTAATTTGGAATCCTCATCGTGACATCTTCACCTACAAAATCTCTATAAAGGATCCATCGTCGATGCCCACTAAGAGAATGCTGTTATCAGAGATTTCAAAAATCTTTGATCCTTTAGGCTTTCTGGCTCCTTCCACCATTTTGTTTAAAAGTCTGTTTCAGGAGTTATGGGCACATACAACGAAAATCGGATGGGATGATCCACTGCCTACTGAAGTAGCCAATAAATGGATTTCTTACCGAGAGGAATTATACTTATTTGAAAGGGTCGAGATTTTGCGAAGGTGTATCTCAAATTCGAAACGTTTTGAGTTGATAGGGTTTTCTGATGCGTCCGAGAAGGCATATTCAGCGGTGGTCTACGCTAGAACTTTTGCTGAAAGCGAGCAAATCGAGGTTCAACTTGTTGCTGCGAAGACTCGTGTCGCTCCCATAAAACAACTCACCATTCCTCGCCTTGAACTATGTGGAGCTCTGCTGCTAGGTCGTTTGATCCAACTTGTTCAAAATGCATTAGACTTTAAACCTTTTCAAACCCTTGCCTTTTGTGACTCCCAAATTGTGCTAGCCTGGCTGTCCTCCCCACCTCGACGATGGAACACATTCTTCGCCAATCGAACTTCAGAGATTTTTGATGTTCTACCTCGTTCAAATTGGAACTATATTCGCTCTGAGGAGAATCCAGCGGACTGCGCATCAAGAGGTGTGGAGCCTAGGAAATTACTGGAGTTGGAAATTTGGTGGAAGGGCCCAAAATGGCTCTCGAGGAGCTTCGAGTCTTGGCCGATCTCTGCAGAGCGCTTGGAACTGAAGGAGGTACCTGAAGGAAAAAGGGAAGTTGTAGTTGCCAATGTATCGTACACCCAAGAAGATCTAATAGATAGGCTCGGTAAACGCGTTTCTTCGTGGGACTGTGTGATACGAATTGTAGCGGTTTTTGTTCGGCGAGCTAAAAATGGTAAACTTCCTTCTGAAGAACGCGTCAAAGGATATCTTCGTTCCCCCGAATTGCTTTATGCGAAGCAGAAATGTCTAATATGGGCTCAGAGAGAATTTGAAGAAGAAATAACAAAACTCTCCTCTTTGGCTCCCTTTCTTGACGATGTTGGTTTGCTTCGGGTTGGGGGAAGAATTTCAAAGGCAATCGATGCTACTTTCAACTTAAAACACCCTATTATATTGCCAAAGAATCATCCAATCTCTAAACTTATTCTTAATAGCGCTCATCTAAGATATCTTCATGCTGGTGTATCAGAACTTTTTTCAGTAGTGCGTCAGGAGTTTTGGATTCTAGGAAGCAGAAACCTAATAAGGAAGGTCGTTCACGATTGTATGGGTTGTTTCCGTCAACGTCAAGCCACATCACATCAACTAATGGGAAATTTACCTTCTGCGAGGATTTCACCATCCTTCGCCTTCGATCAAACTGGCTGCGACTATGCTGTTCCAATCACCCTTCGTTTAACTAGAGGAAGGAATCCTAAATTTGTGAAAGGATACTTCGCGCTTTTTGTGTGTATGGCGACAAAGGCGTTGCACTTAGAAGTTGTAAGCGATTTGTCTACGGATGCATGTCTGGCGGCGTTAAGGCGATTTATCGCTAGAAGGGGGAAGTGTAGCATCATCTACTCAGACAACGGCACTAACTTTCGTGGAGTTGCTAACAACCTATCGGAGTGGTACAAATTGGTTCGGTCTGAAAGTCATAATGCAAAAATTTCAAAAACATTGGCGGCTGACGGCATCAGATGGGAGTTTATTCCCCCTCACAGCCCGCACTTTGTTGGACTATGGGAGGCGGGTGTAAAGAGTGTGAAACAGCATCTTCGGCGAGTTATAGGGAAAAATATTTTAACCTTTGAAGAAATGACTACCTTGCTTTCTCAAATTGAAGCTTTATTGAACTCTAGGCCACTTTGTGCTATTTCTGATTCTGATTTGAACCCGCTAACTCCTTCTCATTTTCTTATAGGCAGACCATACACCGCAATTCCGGAACCTAGCTGTTTAGAAGTCCCAGTAAACCGGCTTGGAAGATGGCAACTGGTCCAAAATATGCTACAAGGTTTTTGGCGGCGCTGGCACTGCGACTATCTCACATCACTGCAACAACGTCCCAAGTGGCAGAAGAAAACTAGAAATTTCAAGGTTGGTGATTTAGTTGTCGTTAAGGAACAAAATATGCCTCCATCAAAATGGGCTCTGGGGCGAATTGAAGTTCTTCATCCCGGAGAGGACGACCTTGTACGAGTTGTGTCTATTCGAACAAAAAATGGGATTTTTAAACGCCCCATAACCAAGCTGGCGATTTTACCATGTTCCTGAAATCCTTCAGGGGGGGGCGGCGTGTTCAGAAATGTTTTTGTTTGTTATAATTGTTATTCAAATTTAAATTCAATATTATATTCAATTATTTTTAATTTGTGAGTAATTATAATTTTTGTCAATAATGTTAAATTTTTAATTGCCAAACATATCGTATAATACCGTATGTATTTTTCTTATTTCTTAATCTCTTAATCCCTTGTTGTTTGTTTAAGCTAATCTGTTACTCCATTTGCACTGCTATGCTTACATGTAATTTTTTATGCATAGACTTTGCATATGCTTATGCTTTCATCTATTGTATCATGTCATTTTTTTTTATGCATAGTTTGTATTATTGCCGAAAATTCTTTGCGGCATTGAGGGCATTTGGTTAACCTAAGATCGTTCTATTTGCCAGCAACCACCAACGCGATCACTTGGATAGTTAAAAATTGTAATTTGTTTATGAATCATAAATACATTTGTCTTGATCTTTAATAGAAGTTAAAGTATAAGTTTTTGACAAAAAATAAAATCGATATTTGTAACGTTTTGAAAATTGGCTTAAGTTTATTTCTATTATTATTGATCAAAGTTGGTCCTTCGAGTTACCGGATATTTATACAATTTTGGATGGAATTTGGAGCTACTTGGTGGTTGCTTGAAACTTGAATTGGACACGAGGAAAACACATTGGTATATAGGTAAACTGTATCGTATAGATATTTTTTGCTGGTGATTCTGCTGCTATTTGTGATTTTGGGTTTTAGTGAGGTCCTGTTGTTGAGTGAAATCCTGTCGTTTTTGAAATCAATTACTGAAAATTCGGTTTGCTCGGGTAATACTCTAAAGTTTTTGAGCTTTGAAAATTTCTATACGAAACAATGAATGTGTTAAGGCAAGTTCGTGGACATTTGAAGGGCGCTATTACACGTGCGCATACATATGTGCTAGACATAGAAGTTGAGGATATAGACATTTTAGAAACGCGGTTAGAACGTTTAGAGGAAGCGTGGAAATCCTTTTGCTTAAATCAAAATGAACTTTTCCAATTTTCCGAGGAAGAAGGGTACGTTGACCCCGAAATTGACTTTGAAGCCACGGAAACTAAATATTTAGACGCGAAAAGTGCATTTTTGAAGGCCATCCGTAAAAATACGCCTTCAATTCCACCTCCTCCTCCACCGCGTAGCGGGAATAATAACGGTGACTCTACGGTTGAACAAGCCGCCTTGTTGGAGTCTATCTTAAACGGTTCGTCGTTCGCTTCCACCTCCAAGATATTTTCGGAAATTGAACTTCCTAAATTTAAAATACCACCTTTTGGTGGCGATTATCGGCAATGGCCAGAATTTCGGGATATGTTCCTCGGGAGTATTGGCAGCAAGAAAAAACTTTCCGGTGCTCAGAAAATGCGTAACTTGAAATCGTTTTTTAGAAAATGATGCCGCGAAACTTTTAAACGCTATTGAAATTGCTGATTCCAATTACGAACAAGCATGGGAAAAACTTGAACACCGTTATAATAAACCACTATACATTGTCAACGCTCATATCGAAAGTTTTTTGAAAATTCCAAATGTGTCTGTCGCGGATAGTGGACATTTGCGTCGGTTGGTAGACAAATAGGATGAAGTAATTCGTGGTATGAAGGCTCTAAAAAATGAGGGCAGAGATCCTTGGCTAATTTATCTTTTGCTCGAAAAAATAGACCTTGAATCGCGAAAGGCTTGGTCGGTTCACATCAATAATTCTAAAACCGCAACTATAACAGATCTTCTTGAATTTTTGGAAAAAAAGATGCGACGCTTTAGAAGCATGTGCCACAAAGACAAGTGATACGAAAAATTCCGGGAATAAACCTAAAACGCGTTCGTATAGTGCGTCGAATAACATTAAAAGTCTTGTGGTCGCTAAGGATTTATGTCCTATGTGCAAGGAACATCACATCTCGCAGTGCCCTAAATTTATTGAATTGAATATTCCGTCCCGTCGTTCTTATGTTAGAGACCAAAAATTGTGCTACATGTGTTTAAGAAGCAATCATTCCGCTTCGCGATGCCGTTCGAGGAATCGTTGTCCTCATTGTCGTGTCCGCCATCATGTCCTTGTTCACTTGGATTCGCCATCTCCAGCTGTTGAATCTAACCATCCGAATTTGAACATTGATCGAACTAATGCTGCCTCGATTGTAAGTAATCATTCGCAAAATGATATTCGTTCCTCGGGGATTTTGCCTACGGTTGTTGTGAAGGTCATGAACACATTAGGCCAAACTTGTATTTGTCGCATGTTGCTAGACACCGGTTCTCAAGCCTCTTTTATTACAGAGAACTTAGTCAAAAAATTAGGTCTTCGTCGTCGCCACGCTCGTCTTCCTATCTCTGGTATATCTTCTTTAGAGGCTGGTGTTACTCAAGGTGCCGTTACTCTTAATCTAAAATCTTGTTTTGATTCAAATGATATGGAAGTGGAAGCCTTCATTTTGAATCGAATAACTGCGAACACTCCTTTGCAAGCGTTTGGTTTTGATAAATTTCCGCTGTTGGGTGATTTGAAGTTGGCTGATCCAGGTTTTAACACACCAGGTCCTATCGATAATTTACTCGGATCTGATAAGGCTTGGAGTATTTTGCGTGATGGACGACGGACTGATGAAGCCGGTAATTTGGTTGCTCACAATACTATTTTCGGCTGGGTGGTAACTAGCAGTATTCCTGACAAAGAAATTGTTTCGTTGCGAGTGGAAGTTGATCAGGATGTAGACGTTCTTTTGAAATCTTTTTGGGAAGTTGAAGAATTGCATCCTAAATTGAGTTCGATTGATTCAGGAGATTTTGCAGACACTCATTTTAGTAAAACCTTTTCGCGTGCGCCTGATAACAAATAAATTGTTGAACTTCCTTTTCGTCACAAGGACATAGTCTTCAGCAATACTCTTTCCGGAGCTCTGTCGAGGATGTTTTCAATGGAACGTCGTTTCTCTCGTCAACCAAATCTTCAGTTGGAATATTGTCGCTTTATGAGGACCTGTCTGGAGTTAGGCCATATGGAAAGGATTTCCGAAAATGATATCGAACCTTCATCGGGGAAGGTATATTATTTGCCTCATCATGCAGTGGTTACGAACAAATTGCGAGTTGTTTTTGATGGTTCCCATAAAGATGGAAAGAGTGTTAGCCTGAATGAAATGCTACATGTAGAACCTCCACTCCAGCGTAACCTCATCAATGTTTGTCTGCGGTTTAGGGTTCACAAATATGTTTTTTGTGTCGATATCATTAAGATGTTCAGGCAAATTTGGATTGACACAAATCATCGGGATTTTCAGCGTATTGTGTGGAGAGAAAATCCCACTGAACCGATTGGACACTTCCGGCTTATTTGAAAGGGTCGAGGTTTTGCGAAGGTGTATCTCAAATTCGAAACGTTTTGAGTTGATAGGGTTTTCTGATGCGTCCGAGAAGGCATATTCAGCGGCGGTCTACGCTAGAAGTTTTGCTGAAAGCGGGCAAATCGAGGTTCAACTTGTTGCTGCGAAGACTCGTGTCGCTCCCATAAAACAACTCACCATTCCTCGTCTTGAACTAT
The DNA here is from genome assembly GCA_932273885.2 of Leucozona laternaria. Lineage (NCBI taxonomy): Eukaryota > Metazoa > Arthropoda > Insecta > Diptera > Syrphidae > Leucozona > Leucozona laternaria. The sequence continues at coordinate 70,140,396 of OW026366.1, read as the reverse complement.
GTGGAGCTCTGCTGCTAGGTCGTTTGATCCAACTTGTTCAAAATGCATTAGACTTTAAACCTGTTCAAACCCTTGCCTTTTGTGACTCCCAAATTGTGCTAGCCTGGCTGTCCTCCCCACCTCGACGATGGAACACATTCGTCGCCAATCGAACTTCAGAGATTTTTGATGTTCTACCTCGTTCAAATTGGAACTATATTCGCTGTGAAGAGAATCCAGGGGACTGCGCATCAAGAGGTGTGGAGCCTAGGAAATTACTGGAGTTGGAAATTTGGTGGAAGATCACAAAATGGCTCTCGAGGAGCTTCGAGTCTTGGGCGATCTCTGTAGAGCGCTTGGAACTGAAGGAGGTACCTGAAGGAAAAAGGGAAGTTGTAGTTGCTAATGTATCGTACACCCAAGAAGATCTAATAGATAGGCTCGGTAAACGCGTTTCTTCGTGGGACTGTGTGATACGAATTGTAGCGGTTTTTGTTCGGCGAGCTTAAAATGGTAAACTTCCTTCAGAAGAACGCGTCAAAGGATATCTTCGTTCCTCCGAATTGCTTTATGCGAAGCAGAAATGTCTAATATGGGCTCAGAGAGAATTTGAAGAAGAAATAACAGCCTTGAGGTTAGATAAGTGTGTCTCCAATTCTTCAAAACTCTCCTCTTTGGCTCCCTTTCTTGACGATGTTGGTTTGCTTCGGGTTGGGGTGGGGGAAGAATTTCAAAGGCAATCGATGCTACTTTCAACTTAAAACACCCTATTATATTGCCAAAGAATCATCCAATCTCTAAACTTATTCTTAATAGCGCTCATCTAAGATATCTTCATGCTGGTGTATCAGAACTTTTTTCAGTAGTGCGTCAGGAGTTTTGGATTCTAGGAAGCAGAAACCTAATAAGGAAGGTCGTTCACGATTGTATGGGTTGTTTCCGTTAACGTCAAGCCACATCACATCAACTAATGGGAAATTTACCTTCTGCGAGGATTTCACCATCCTTCGCCTTCGATCAAACTGGCTGCGACTATGCTGGTCCAATCACCCTTCGTTTAACTAGAGGAAGGAATCCTAAATTTGTGAAAGGATACTTCGCGCTTTTTGTGTGTATGGCGACAAAGGCGTTGCACTTAGAAGTTGTAAGCGATTTGTCTACGGATGCATGTCTGGCGGCGTTAAGGCGATTTATCGCTAGAAGGGGGAAGTGTAGCATCATCTACTCAGACAACGGCACTAACTTTCGTGGAGTTGCTAACAACCTATCGGAGTGGTACAAATTGGTTCGGTCTGAAAGTCATAATGCAAAAATTTCAAAAACATTGGCGGCTGACGGCATCAGATGGGAGTTTATTCCCCCTCACAGCCCGCACTTTGGTGGACTATGGGAGGCGGGTGTAAAGAGTGTGAAACAGCATCTTCGGCGAGTTATAGGGAAAAATATTTTAACCTTTGAAGAAATGACTACCTTCCTTTCTCAAATTGAAGCTTTATTGAACTCTAGGCCACTTTGTGCTATTTCTGATTCTGATTTGAACCCGCTAACTCCTTCTCATTTTCTTATAGGCAGACCATACACCGCAATTCCGGAACCTAGCTGTTTAGAAGTCCCAGTAAACCGGCTTGGAAGATGGCAACTGGTCCAAAATATGCTACAAGGTTTTTGGCGGCGCTGGCACTGCGACTATCTCACATCACTGCAACAACGTCCCAAGTGGCAGAAGAAAACTAGAAATTTCAAGGTTGGTGATTTAGTTGTCGTTAAGGAACAAAATATGCCTCCATCAAAATGGGCTCTGGGGCGAATTGAAGTTCTTCATCCCGGAGAGGACGACCTTGTACGAGTTGTGTCTATTCGAACAAAAAATGGGATTTTTAAACGCCCCATAACCAAGCTGGCGATTTTACCATGTTCCTGAAATCCTTCAGGGGGGGGCGGCGTGTTCAGAAATGTTTTTGTTTGTTATAAATGTTATTCAAATTTAAATTCAATATTATATTCAATTATGTTTAATTTGTGAGTAATTATAATTTTTGTCAATAATGTTTAATTTTCAATTGCCAAACATATCGTATAATACCCTATGTATTTTTCTTATTTCTTAATCTCTTAATCCCTTGTTGTTTGTTTAAGCTAATCTGTTACTCCATTTGCACTGCTATGCTTACATGTAATTTTTTATGCATAGACTTTGCATAGGCTTATGCTTTCATCTATTGTATCATGTGATTTTTTTTTGTATGCATAGTTTGTATTATTGCCGAAAATTCTTTGCGGCATTGAGGGCATTTGGTTAACCTAAGATCGTTCTATTTGCCAGCAACCACCAACGCGATCACTTGGATAGTTAAAAATTGTAATTTGTTTATGAATCATAAATACATTTGTCTTGATCTTTAATAGAAGTTGAAGTATAAGTTTTTGACAAAAAATAAAATCGATATTTGTAACGTTTTGAAAATTGGCTTAAGTTTATTTCTATTATTATTGATCAAAGTTGGTCCTTCGAGTTACCGGATATTTATACATTTTTGGATGGAATTTGGAGCTACTTGCTGGTTGCTTGAAACTTGAATTGGACACGAGGAAAACACATTGGTATATAGGTAAACTGTATCGTATAGATATTTTTTGCTGGTGATTCTGCTGCTATTTGTGATTTTGGGTTTTAGTGAGGTCCTGTTGTTGAGTGAAATCCTGTCGTTTTTGAAATCAATTACTGAAAATTCGGTTTGCTCGGGTAATACTCTCACGTTTTTGAGCTTTGAAAATTTCTATACGAAACAATGAATGTGTTAAGGCAAGTTCGTGGACATTTGAAGGGCGCTATTACACGTGCGCATACATATGTGCTAGACATAGAAGTTGAGGATATAGACATTTTAGAAACGCGGTTAGAACGTTTAGAGGAAGCGTGGAAATCCTTTTGCTTAAATCAAAATGAACTTTTCCAATTTTCCGAGGAAGAAGGGTACGTTGACCCCGAAATTGACTTTGAAGCCACGGAAACTAAATATTTAGACGCGAAAAGTGCATTTTTGAAGGCCATCCGTAAAAATACGCCTTCAATTCCACCTCCTCCTCCACCGCGTAGCGGGAATAATAACGGTGACTCTACGGTTGAACAAGCCGCCTTGTTGGAGTCTATCTTAAACGGTTCGTCGTTCGCTTCCACCTCCAAGATATGTTCGGAAATTGAACTTCCTAAATTTAAAATACCACCTTTTGGTGGCGATTATCGGCAATGGCCAGAATTTCGGGATATGTTCCTCGGGAGTATTGACTGCAAGAAAAAACTTTCCGGTGCTCAGAAAATGCGTAACTTGAAATCGTTTTTTAGAAAATGATGCCGCGAAACTTTTAAACGCTATTGAAATTGCTGATTCCAATTACGAACAAGCATGGGAAAAACTTGAACACCGTTATAATAAACCACTATACATTGTCAACGCTCATATCGAAAGTTTTTTGAAAATTCCAAATGTGTCTGTCGCGGATAGTGGACATTTGCGTCGGTTGGTAGACAAATCGGATGAAGTAATTCGTGGTATGAAGGCTCTAAAAAATGAGGGCAGAGATCCTTGGCTTATTTATCTTTTGTTCGAAAAATTAGACCTTGAATCGCGAAAGGCTTGGTCGCTTCACATCAATAATTCTAAAACCGCAACTATAACAGATCTTCTTGAATTTTTGGAAAAAAAGATTTAGAAGCATGTGCCACAAAAACAAGTGATACAAAAAATTCCGGGAATAAACCTAAAACGCGTTCGTATAGTGCGTCGAATAACATTAAAAGTCTTGCGGTCGCTAAGGATTTATATCCTATTTGCAAGGAACATCATATTCTCTCGCAGTGCCCTAAATTTATTGAATTGAATATTCCGTCCCGTCGTTCTTATGTTAGAGACCAAAAATTGTGCTACATGTGTTTAAGAAGCAATCATTCCGCTTCGCGATGCCGTTCGAGGAATCGTTGTCCTCACTGTAGTGTCCGCCATCATGTCCTTGTTTACTTGGATTCGCCATCTCCAGCTGTTGAATCTAACCATCCGAATTTGAACATTGATCAAACTAATGCTGCTTCGATTGTTAGCAAAATGATATTCGTCTCTCGGGGATTTTGCCCACGGTTGTTGTGAAGGTCATGAACACATTAGGCCAAACTTGTATTTGTCGCATGTTGCTAGACACCGGTTCTCAAGCCTCTTTTATTACAGAGAACTTAGTCAAAAAATTAGGTCTTCGTCGTCGCCACGCTCGTCTTCCTATCTCTGGTATATCTTCTTTAGAGGCTGGTGTTACTCAAGGTGCCGTTACTCTTAATCTAAAATCTTGTTTTGATTCAAATGATATGGAAGTGGAAGCCTTCATTTTGAATCGAATAACTACGAACACTCCTTTGCAAGCGTTTGGTTTTGATAAATTTCCGCTGTTGGGTGATTTGAAGTTGGCTGATCCAGGTTTTAACACACCAGGTCCTATCGATATTTTACTCGGATCTGATAAGGCTTGGAGTATTTTGCGTGATGGACGACGGACTGATGAAGCCGGTAATTTGGTTGCTCACAATACTATTTTCGGCTGGGTGGTAACTGGCAGTATTCCTGACAAAGAAATTGTTTCGTTGCGAGTGGAAGTTGATCAGGATGTAGACGTTCTTTTGAAATCTTTTTGGGAAGTTGAAGAATTGCATCCTAAATTGAGTTCGATTGATTCAGGAGATTTTGCAGACACTCATTTTAGTAAAACCTTTTCGCGTGCGCCTGATAACAAATACATTGTTGAACTTCCTTTTCGTCACAAGGACATAGTCTTCAGCAATACTCTTTCCGGAGCTCTGTCGAGGATGTTTTCAATGGAACGTCGTTTCTCTCGTCAACCAAATCTTCAGTTGGAATATTGTCGCTTTATGAAGACCTGTCTGGAGTTAGGCCATATGGAAAGGATTCCCGAAAATGAGATCGAACCTTCATCGGGGAAGGTATATTATTTGCCTCATCATGCAGTGGTTACGAACAAATTGCGAGTTGTTTTTGATGGTTCCCATAAAGATGGAAAGGATGTTAGCCTGAATGAAATGCTACATGTAGAACCTCCACTCCAGCGTAACCTCATCAATGTTTGTCTGCGGTTTAGGGTTCACAAATATGTTTTTTGTGTCGATATCATTAAGATGTTCAGGCAAATTTGGATTGACACGAATCATCGGGATTTTCAGCGTATTGTGTGGAGAGAAAATCCCACTGAACCGATTGGACACTTCCGGCTTATTTGAAAGGGTCGAGATTTTGCGAAGGTGTATCTCAAATTCGAAACGTTTTGAGTTGATAGGGTTTTCTGATGCGTCCAAGAAGGCATATTCAGCGGCGGTCTACGCTAGAAGTTTTGCTGAAAGCGGGCAAATCGAGGTTCAACTTGTTGCTGCGAAGACTCGTGTCGCTCCCATAAAACAACTCACCATTCCTCGTCTTGAACTATGTGGAGCTCTGCTGCTAGGTCGTTTGATCCAACTTGTTCAAAATGCATTAGACTTTAAACCTGTTCAAACCCTTGCCTTTTGTGACTCCCAAATTGTGCTAGCCTGGCTGGCCTCCCCACCTCGACGATGGAACACATTCTTCGCCAATCGAACTTCAGAGATTTTTGATGTTCTACCTCGTTCAAATTGGAACTATATTCGCTGTGAAGAGAATCCAGCGGACTGCGCATCAAGAGGTGTGGAGCCTAGGAAATTACTGGAGCTGGAAATTTGGTGGAAGGGCCCAAAATGGCTCTCGAGGAGCTTCGAGTCTTGGCCGATCTCTGCAGAGCGCTTGGAACTGAAGGAGGTACCTGAAGGAAAAAGGGAAGTTGTAGTTGCCAATGTATCGTACACCCAAGAAGATCTAATAGATAGGCTCGGTAAACGCGTTTCTTCGTGGGACTGTGTGAAACGAATTGTAGCGGTTTTTGTTCGGCAAGCTAAAAATGGTAAACTTCCTTCAGACGAACGCGTCAAAGGATATCTTCGTTCCTCCGAATTGCTTTATGCGAAGCAGAAATGTCTAATATGGGCTCAGAGAGAATTTGAAGAAGAAATAACAGCCTTGAGGTTAGATAAGTGTGTCTCCAATTCTTCAAAACTCTCCTCTTTGGCTCCCTTTCTTGACGATGTTGGTTTGCTTCGGGTTGGGGTGGGGGAAGAATTTCAAAGGCAATCGATGCTACTTTCAACTTAAAACACCCTATTATATTGCCAAAGAATCATCCAATCTCTAAACTTATTCTTAATAGTTCTCATCTAAGATATCTTCATGCTGGTGTATCAGAACTTTTTTCAGTAGTGCGTCAGGAGTTTTGGATTCTAGGAAGCAGAAACCTAATAAGGAAGGTCGTTCACGATTGTATGGGTTGTTTCCGTCAACGTCAAGCCACATCACATCAACTAATGGGAAATTTACCTTCTGCGAGGATTTCACCATCCTTCGCCTTCGATCAAACTGGCTGCGACTATGCTGGTCCAATCACCCTTCGTTTAACTAGAGGAAGGAATCCTAAATTTGTGAAAGGATACTTCGCGCTTTTTGTGTGTATGGCGACAAAGGCGTTGCACTTAGAAGTTGTAAGCGATTTGTCTACGGATGCATGTCTGGCGGCGTTAAGGCGATTTATCGCTAGAAGGGGGAAGTGTAGCATCATCTACTCAGACAACGGCACTAACTTTCGTGGAGTTGCTAACAACCTATCGGAGTGGTACAAATTGGTTCGGTCTGAAAGTCATAATGCAAAAATTTCAAAAACATTGGCGGCTGACGGCATCAGATGGGAGTTTATTCCCCCTCACAGCCCGCACTTTGGTGGACTATGGGAGGCGGGTGTAAAGAGTGTGAAACAGCATCTTCGGCGAGTTATAGGGAAAAATATTTTAACCTTTGAAGAAATGACTACCTTGCTTTCTCAAATTGAAGCTTTATTGAACTCTAGGCCACTTTGTGCTATTTCTGATTCTGATTTGAACCCGCTAACTCCTTCTCATTTTCTTATAGGCAGACCATACACCGCAATTCCGGAACCTAGCTGTCTAGAAGTCCCAGTAAACCGGCTTGGAAGATGGCAACTGGTCCAAAATATGCTACAAGGTTTTTGGCGGCGCTGGCACTGCGACTATCTCACATCACTGCAACAACGTCCCAAGTGGCAGAAGAAAACTAGAAATTTCAAGGTTGGTGATTTAGTTGTCGTTAAGGAACAAAATATGCCTCCATCAAAATGGGCTCTGGGGCGAATTGAAGTTCTTCATCCCGGAGAGGACGACCTTGTACGAGTTGTGTCTATTCGAACAAAAAATGGGATTTTTAAACGCCCCATAACCAAGCTGGCGATTTTACCATGTTCCTGAAATCCTTCAGGGGGGGGGGGCGGCGTGTTCAGAAATGTTTTTGTTTGTTATAAATGTTATTCAAATTTAAATTCAATATTATATTCAATTATGTTTAATTTGTGAGTAATTATAATTTTTGTAAATAATGTTTAATTTTCAATTGCCAAACATATCGTATAATACCCTATGTATTTTTCTTATTTCTTAATCTCTTAATCCCTTGTTGTTTGTTTAAGCTAATCTGTTACTCCATTTGCACTGCTATGCTTACATGTAATTTTTTATGCATAGATGCTTTGCATAGGCTTATGCTTTCATCTATTGTATCATGTCATTTTTTTTTGTATGCATAGTTTGTATTATTGCCGAAAATTCTTTGCGGCATTGAGGGCATTTGGTTAACCTAAGATCGTTCTATTTGCCAGCAACCACCAACGCGATCACTTGGATAGTTAAAAATTGTAATTTGTTTATGAATCATAAATACATTTGTCTTGATCTTTAATATAAGTTAAAGTATAAGTTTTTGACAAAAAATAAAATCGATATTTGTAACGTTTTGAAAATTGGCTTAAGTTTATTTCTATTATTATTGATCAAAGTTGGTCCTTCTAGTTACCGGATATTTATACAATTTTGGATGGAATTTGGAGCTACTTGGTGGTTGCTTGAAACTTGAATTGGACACGAGGAAAACACATTGGTATATAGGTAAACTGTATCGTATAGATATTTTTTGCTGGTGATTCTGCTGCTATTTGTGATTTTGGGTTTTAGTGAGGTCCTGTTGTTGAGTGAAATCCTGTCGTTTTTGAAATCAATTACTGAAAATTCGGTTTGCTCGGGTAATACTCTCACGTTTTTGAGCTTTGAAAATTTCTATACGAAACAATGAATGTGTTAAGGCAAGTTCGTGGACATTTGAAGGGCGCTATTACACGTGCGCATACATATGTGCTAGACATAGAAGTTGAGGATATAGACATTTTAGAAACGCGGTTAGAACGTTTAGAGGAAGCGTGGAAATCCTTTTGCTTAAATCAAAATGAACTTTTCCAATTTTCCGAGGAAGAAGGGTACGTTGACCCCGAAATTGACTTTGAAGCCACGGAAACTAAATATTTAGACGCGAAAAGTGCATTTTTGAAGGCCATCCGTAAAAATACGCCTTCAATTCCACCTCCTCCTCCACCGCGTAGCGGGAATAATAACGGTGACTCTACGGTTGAACAAGCCGCCTTGTTGGAGTCTATCTTAAACGGTTCGTCGTTCGCTTCCACCTCCAAGATATTTTCGGAAATTGAACTTCCTAAATTTAAAATACCACCTTTTGGTGGCGATTATCGGCAATGGCCAGAATTTCGGGATATGTTCCTCGGGAGTATTGGCAGCAAGAAAAAACTTTCCGGTGCTCAGAAAATGCGTAACTTGAAATCGTTTTTTAGAAAATGATGCCGCGAAACTTTTAAACGCTATTGAAATTGCTGATTCCAATTACGAACAAGCATGGGAAAAACTTGAACACCGTTATAATAAACCACTATACATTGTCAACGCTCATATCGAAAGTTTTTTGAAAATTCCAAATGTGTCTGTCGCGGATAGTGGACATTTGCGTCGGTTGGTAGACAAATCGGATGAAGTAATTCGTGGTATGAAGGCTCTAAAAAATGAGGGCAGAGATCCTTGGCTAATTTATCTTTTGCTCGAAAAAATAGACCTTGAATCGCGAAAGGCTTGGTCGCTTCACATCAATAATTCTAAAACCGCAACTATAACAGATCTTCTTGAATTTTTGGAAAAAAAGATGCTACGCTTTAGAAGCATGTGCCACAAAAACAAGTGATACGAAAAATTCCGGGAATAAACCTAAAACGCGTTCGTATAGTGCGTCGAATAACATTTAAAGTCTTGCGGTCGCTAAGGATTTATATCCTATTTGCAAGGAACATCATATTCTCTCGCAGTGCCCTAAATTTATTGAATTGAATATTCCGTCCCGTCGTTCTTATGTTAGAGACCAAAAATTGTGCTACATGTGTTTAAGAAGCAATCATTCCGCTTCGCGATGCCGTTCGAGGAATCGTTGTCCTCATTGTAGTGTCCGCCATCATGTCCTTGTTTACTTGGATTCGCCATCTCCAGCTGTTGAATCTAACCATCCGAATTTGAACATTGATCAAACTAATGCTGCTTCGATTGTTAGTAATCATTCGCAAAATGATATTCGTCCCTCGGGGATTTTGCCCACGGTTGTTGTGAAGGTCATGAACACATTAGGCCAAACTTGTATTTGTCGCATGTTGCTAGACACCGGTTCTCAAGCCTCTTTTATTACAGAGAACTTAGTCAAAAAATTAGGTCTTCGTCGTCGCCACGCTCGTCTTCCTATCTCTGGTATATCTTCTTTAGAGGCTGGTGTTACTCAAGGTGCCGTTACTCTTAATCTAAAATCTTGTTTTGATTCAAATGATATGGAAGTGGAAGCCTTCATTTTGAATCGAATAACTACGAACACTCCTTTGCAAGCGTTTGGTTTTGATAAATTTCCGCTGTTGGGTGATTTGAAGTTGGCTGATCCAGGTTTTAACACACCAGGTCCTATCGATATTTTACTCGGATCTGATAAGGCTTGGAGTATTTTGCGTGATGGACGACGGACTGATGAAGCCGGTAATTTGGTTGCTCACAATACTATTTTCGGCTGGGTGGTAACTGGCAGTATTCCTGACAAAGAAATTGTTTCGTTGCGAGTGGAAGTTGATCAGGATGTAGACGTTCTTTTGAAATCTTTTTGGGAAGTTGAAGAATTGCATCCTAAATTGAGTTCGATTGATTCAGGAGATTTTGCAGACACTCATTTTAGTAAAACCTTTTCGCGTGCGCCTGATAACAAATACATTGTTGAACTTCCTTTTCGTCACAAGGACATAGTCTTCAGCAATACTCTTTCCGGAGCTCTGTCGAGGATGTTTTCAATGGAACGTCGTTTCTCTCGTCAACCAAATCTTCAGTTGGAATATTGTCGCTTTATGAAGACCTGTCTGGAGTTAGGCCATATGGAAAGGATTCCCGAAAATGAGATCGAACCTTCATCGGGGAAGGTATATTATTTGCCTCATCATGCAGTGGTTACGAACAAATTGCGAGTTGTTTTTGATGGTTCCCATAAAGATGGAAAGGATGTTAGCCTGAATGAAATGCTACATGTAGGACCTCCACTCCAGCGTAACCTCATCAATGTTTGTCTGCGGTTTAGGGTTCACAAATATGTTTTTTGTGTCGATATCATTAAGATGTTCAGGCAAATTTGGATTGACACAAATCATCGGGATTTTCAGCGTATTGTGTGGAGAGAAAATCCCACTGAACCGATTGGACACTTCCGGCTTATTTGAAAGGGTCGAGATTTTGCGAAGGTGTATCTCAAATTCGAAACGTTTTGAGTTGATAGGGTTTTCTGATGCGTCCGAGAAGGCATATTCAGCGGCGGTCTACGCTAGAAGTTTTGCTGAAAGCGGGCAAATCGAGGTTCAACTTGTTGCTGCGAAGACTCGTGTCGCTCCCATAAAACAACTCACCATTCCTCGTCTTGAACTATGTGGAGCTCTGCTGCTAGGTTGTTTGATCCAACTTGTTCAAAATGCATTAGACTTTAAACCTGTTCAAACCCTTGCCTTTTGTGACTCCCAAATTGTGCTAGCCTGGCTGTCCTCCCCACCTCGACGATGGAACACATTCTTCGCCAATCAAACTTCAGAGATTTTTGATGTTCTACCTCGTTCAAATTGGAACTATATTCGCTGTGAAGAGAATCCAGCGGACTGCGCATCAAGAGGTGTGGAGCCTAGGAAATTATTGGAGCTGGAAATTTGGTGGAAGGGCCCAAAATGGCTCTCGAGGAGCTTCGAGTCTTGGCCGATCTCTGCAGAGCGCTTGGAACTGAAGGAGGTACCTGAAGGAAAAAGGGAAGTTGTAGTTGCCAATGTATCGTACACCCAAGAAGATCTAATAGATAGGCTCGGTAAACGCGTTTCTTCGTGGGACTGTGTGAAACGAATTGTAGCGGTTTTTGTTCGGCAAGCTAAAAATGGTAAACTTCCTTCAGACGAACGCGTCAAAGGATATCTTCGTTCCTCCGAATTGCTTTACGCGAAGCAGAAATGTCTAATATGGGCTCAGAGAGAATTTGAAGAAGAAATAACAGCCTTGAGGTTAGATAAGTGTGTCTCCAATTCTTCAAAACTCTCCTCTTTGGCTCCCTTTCTTGACGATGTTGGTTTGCTTCGGGTTGGGGTGGGGGAAGAATTTCAAAGGCAATCGATGCTACTTTCAACTTAAAACACCCTATTATATTGCCAAAGAATCATCCAATCTCTAAACTTATTCTTAATAGCGCTCATCTAAGATATCTTCATGCTGGTGTATCAGAACTTTTTTCAGTACTGCGTCAGGAGTTTTGGATTCTAGGAAGCAGAAACCTAATAAGGAAGGTCGTTCACGATTGTATGGGTTGTTTCCGTCAACGTCAAGCCACATCACATCAACTAATGGGAAATTTACCTTCTGCGAGGATTTCACCATCCTTCGCCTTCGATCAAACTGGCTGCGACTATGCTGGTCCAATCACCCTTCGTTTAACTAGAGGAAGGAATCCTAAATTTGTGAAAGGATACTTCGCGCTTTTTGTGTGTAATGGCGACAAAGGCGTTGCACTTAGAAGTTGTAAGCGATTTGTCTACGGATGCATGTCTGGCGGCGTTAAGGCGATTTATCGCTAGAAGGGGGAAGTGTAGCATCATCTACTCAGACAACGGCACTAACTTTCGTGGAGCTGCTAACAACCTATCGGAGTGGTACAAATTGGTTCGGTCTGAAAGTCATAATGCAAAAATTTCAAAAACATTGGCGGCTGACGGCATCAGATGGGAGTTTATTCCCCCTCACAGCCCGCACTTTGGTGGACTATGGGAGGCGGGTGTAAAGAGTGTGAAACAGCATCTTCGGCGAGTTATAGGGAAAAATATTTTAACCTTTGAAGAAATGACTACCTTGCTTTCTCAAATTGAAGCTTTATTGAACTCTAGGCCACTTTGTGCTTTTTCTGATTCTGATTTGAACCCGCTAACTCCTTCTCATTTTCTAATAGGCAGACCATACACCGCAATTCCGGAACCTAGCTGTCTAGAAGTCCCAGTAAACCGGCTTGGAAGATGGCAACTGGTCCAAAATATGCTACAAGGTTTTTGGCGGCGCTGGCACTGCGACTATCTCACATCACTGCAACAACGTCCCAAGTGGCAGAAGAAAACTAGAAATTTCAAGGTTGGTGATTTAGTTGTCGTTAAGGAACAAAATATGCCTCCATCAAAATGGGCTCTGGGGCGAATTGAAGTTCTTCATCCCGGAGAGGACGACCTTGTACGAGTTGTGTCTATTCGAACAAAAAATGGGATTTTTAAACGCCCCATAACCAAGCTGGCGATTTTACCATGTTCCTGAAATCCTTCAGGGGGGGGGGCGGCGTGTTCAGAAATGTTTTTGTTTGTTATAAATGTTATTCAAATTTAAATTCAATATTATATTCAATTATGTTTAATTTGTGAGTAATTATAATTTTTGTCAATAATGTTTAATTTTCAATTGCCAAACATATCGTATAATACCCTATGTATTTTTCTTATTTCTTAATCTCTTAATCCCTTGTTGTTTGTTTAAGCTAATCTGTTACTCCATTTGCACTGCTATGCTTACATGTAATTTTTTATGCATAGACTTTGCATAGGCTTATGCTTTCATCTATTGTATCATGTCATTTTTTTTTGTATGCATAGTTTGTATTATTGCCGAAAATTCTTTGCGGCATTGAGGGCATTTGGTTAACCTAAGATCGTTCTATTTGCCAGCAACCACCAACGCGATCACTTGGATAGTTAAAAATTGTAATTTGTTTATGAATCATAAATACATTTGTCTTGATCTTTAATAGAAGTTAAAGTATAAGTTTTTGACAAAAAATAAAATCGATATTTGTAACGTTTTGAAAATTGGCTTAAGTTTATTTCTATTATTATTGATCAAAGTTGGTCCTTCGAGTTACCGGATATTTATACAATTTTGGATGGAATTTGGAGCTACTTGGTGGTTGCTTGAAACTTGAATTGGACACGAGGAAAACACATTGGTATATAGGTAAACTGTATCGTATAGATATTTTTTGCTGGTGATTCTGCTGCTATTTGTGATTTTGGGTTTTAGTGAGTTCCTGTTGTTGAGTGAAATCCTGTCGTTTTTGAAATCAATTACTGAAAATTCGGTTTGCTCGGGTAATACTTTCACGTTTTTGAGCTTTGAAAATTTCTATACGAAACGATGAATGTGTTAAGGCAAGTTCGTGGACATTTGAAGGGCGCTATTACACGTGCGCATACATATGTGCTAGACATAGAAGTTGAGGATATAGACATTTTAGAAACGCGGTTAGAACGTTTAGAGGAAGCGTGGAAATCCTTTTGCTTAAATCAAAATGAACTTTTCCAATTTTCCGAGGAAGAAGGGCACGTTGACCCCAAAATTGACTTTGAAGCCACGGAAACTAAATATTTAGACGCGAAAAGTGCATTTTTGAAGGCCATCGGTAAAAATACGCCTTCAATTCCACCTCCTCCTCCACCGCGTAGCGGGAATAATAACGGTGACTCTACGGTTGAACAAGCCGCCTTGTTGGAGTCTATCTTAAACGGTTCGTCGTTCGCTTCCACCTCCAAGAAATGTTCGGAAATTGAACTTCCTAAATTTAAAATACCACCTTTTGGTGGCGATTATCGGCAATGGCCAGAATTTCGGGATATGTTCCTCGGGAGTATTGACTGCAAGAAAAAACTTTCCGGTGCTCAGAAAATGCGTTACTTGAAATCGTTTTTTAGAAAATGATGCCGCGAAACTTTTAAACGCTATTGAAATTGCTGATTCCAATTACGAACAAGCATGGGAAAAACTTGAACACCGTTATAATAAACCACTATACATTGTCAACGCTCATATCGAAAGTTTTTTGAAAATTCCAAATGTGTCTGTCGCGGATAGTGGACATTTGCGTCGGTTGGTAGACAAATCGGATGAAGTAATTCGTGGTATGAAGGCTCTAAAAAGTGAGGGCAGAGATCCTTGGCTAATTTATCTTTTGCTCGAAAAAATAGACCTTGAATCGCGAAAGGCTTGGTCGCTTCACATAAATAATTCCAAAACCGCAACTATAACAGATCTTCTTGAATTTTTGGAAAAAAAGATGCGACGCTTTAGAAGCATGTGCCACAAAAACAAGTGATACGAAAAATTCCGGGAATAAACCTAAAACGCGTTCGTATAGTGCGTCGAATAACATTAAAAGTCTTGCGGTCGCTAAGGATTTATATCCTATTTGCAAGGAACATCATATTCTCTCGCAGTGCCCTAAATTTATTGAATTGAATATTCCGTCCCGTCGTTCTTATGTTAGAGACCAAAAATTGTGCTACATGTGTTTAAGAAGCAATCATTCCGCTTCGCGATGCCGTTCGAGGAATCGTTGTCCTCATTGTAGTGTCCGCCATCATGTCCTTGTTTACTTGGATTCGCCATCTCCAGCTGTTGAATCTAACCATCCGAATTTGAACATTGATCAAACTAATGCTGCTTCGATTGTTAGTAATCATTCGCAAAATGATATTCGTCCCTCGGGGATTTTGCCCACGGTTGTTGTGAAGGTCATGAACACATTAGGCCAAACTTGTATTTGTCGCATGTTGCTAGACACCGGTTCTCAAGCCTCTTTTATTACAGAGAACTTAGTCAAAAAATTAGGTCTTCGTCGTCGCCACGCTCGTCTTCCTATCTCTGGTATATCTTCTTTAGAGGCTGGTGTTACTCAAGGTGCCGTTACTCTTAATCTAAAATCTTGTTTTGATTCAAATGATATGGAAGTGGAAGCCTTCATTTTGAATCGAATAACTACGAACACTCCTTTGCAAGCGTTTGGTTTTGATAAATTTCCGCTGTTGGGTGATTTGAAGTTGGCTGATCCAGGTTTTAACACACCAGGTCCTATCGATATTTTACTCGGATCTGATAAGGCTTGGAGTATTTTGCGTGATGGACGACGGACTGATGAAGCCGGTAATTTGGTTGCTCACAATACTATTTTCGGCTGGGTGGTAACTGGCAGTATTCCTGACAAAGAAATTGTTTCGTTGCGAGTGGAAGTTGATCAGGATGTAGACGTTCTTTTGAAATCTTTTTGGGAAGTTGAAGAATTGCATCCTAAATTGAGTTCGATTGATTCAGGAGATTTTGCAGACACTCATTTTAGTAAAACCTTTTCGCGTGCGCCTGATAACAAATAAATTGTTGAACTTCCTTTTCGTCACAAGGACATAGTCTTCAGCAATACTCTTTCCGGAGCTCTGTCGAGGATGTTTTCAATGGAACGTCGTTTCTCTCGTCAACCAAATCTTCAGTTGGAATATTGTCGCTTTATGAGGACCTGTCTGGAGTTAGGCCATATGGAAAGGATTCCCGAAAATGAGATCGAACCTTCATCGGGGAAGGTATATTATTTGCCTCATCATGCAGTGGTTACGAACAAATTGCGAGTTGTTTTTGATGGTTCCCATAAAGATGGAAAGGGTGTTAGCCTGAATGAAATGCTACATGTAGGACCTCCACTCCAGCGTAACCTCATCAATGTTTGTCTGCGGTTTAGGGTTCACAAATATGTTTTTTGTGTCGATATCATTAAGATGTTCAGGCAAATTTGGATTGACACAAATCATCGGGATTTTCAGCGTATTGTGTGGAGAGAAAATCCCACTGAACCGATTGGACACTTCCGGCTTATTTGAAAGGGTCGAGATTTTGCGAAGGTGTATCTCAAATTCGAAACGTTTTGAGTTGATAGGGTTTTCTGATGCGTCCGAGAAAGCATATTCAGCGGCGGTCTACGCTAGAAGTTTTGCTGAAAGCGGGCAAATCGAGGTTCAACTTGTTGCTGCGAAGACTCGTGTCGCTCCCATAAAACAACTCACCATTCCTCGTCTTGAACTATGTGGAGCTCTGCTGCTAGGTCGTTTGATCCAACTTGTTCAAAATGCATTAGACTTTAAACCTGTTCAAACCCTTGCCTTTTGTGACTCCCAAATTGTGCTAGCCTGGCTGTCCTCCCCACCTCGACGATGGAACACATTCTTCGCCAATCGAACTTCAGAGATTTTTGATGTTCTACCTCGTTCAAATTGGAACTATATTCGCTGTGAAGAGAATCCAGCGGACTGCGCATCAAGAGGTGTGGAGCCTAGGAAATTACTGGAGTTGGAAATTTGGTGGAAGGGCCCAAAATGGCTCTCGAGGAGCTTCGAGTCTTGGCCGATCTCTGCAGAGCGCTTGGAACTGAAGGAGGTACCTGAAGGAAAAAGGGAAGTTGTAGTTGCCAATGTATCGTACACCCAAGAAGATCTAATAGATAGGCTCGGTAAACGCGTTTCTTCGTGGGACTGTGTGAAACGAATTGTAGCGGTTTTTGTTCGGCAAGCCAAAAATGGTAAACTTCCTTCAGACGAACGCGTCAAAGGATATCTTCGTTCCTCCGAATTGCTTTATGCGAAGCAGAAATGTCTAATATGGGCTCAGAGAGAATTTGAAGAAGAAATAACAGCCTTGAGGTTAGATAAGTGTGTCTCCAATTCTTCAAAACTCTCCTCTTTGGCTCCCTTTCTTGACGATGTTCGTTTGCTTCGGGTTGGGGTGGGGGAAGAATTTCAAAGGCAATCGATGCTACTTTCAACTTAAAACACCCTATTATATTGCCAAAGAATCATCCAATCTCTAAACTTATTCTTAATAGCGCTCATCTAAGATATCTTCATGCTGGTGTATCAGAACTTTTTTCAGTAGTGCGTCAGGAGTTTTGGATTCTAGGAAGCAGAAACCTAATAAGGAAGGTCGTTCACGATTGTATGGGTTGTTTCCGTCAACGTCAAGCCACATCACATCAACTAATGGGAAATTTACCTTCTGCGAGGATTTCACCATCCTTCGCCTTCGATCAAACTGGCTGCGACTATGCTGGTCCAATCACCTTTCGTTTAACTAGAGGAAGGAATCCTAAATTTGTGAAAGGATACTTCGCGCTTTTTGTGTGTATGGCGACAAAGGCGTTGCACTTACAAGTTGTAAGCGATTTGTCTACGGATGCATGTCTGGCGGCGTTAAGGCGATTTATCGCTAGAAGGGGGAAGTATAGCATCATCTACTCAGACAACGGCACTAACTTTCGTGGAGCTGCTAACAACCTATCGGAGTGGTACAAATTGGTTCGGTCTGAAAGTCATAATGCAAAAATTTCAAAAACATTTGCGGCTGACGGCATCAGATGGGAGTTTATTCCCCCTCACAGCCCGCACTTTGGTGGACTATGGGAGGCGGGTGTAAAGAGTGTGAAACAGCATCTTCGGCGAGTTATAGGGAAAAATATTTTAACCTTTGAAGAAATGACTACCTTGCTTTCTCAAATTGAAGCTTTATTGAACTCTAGGCCACTTTGTGCTATTTCTGATTCTGATTTGAACCCGCTAACTCCTTCTCATTTTCTTATAGGCAGACCATACACCGCAATTGCGGAACCTAGCTGTCTAGAAGTCCCAGTAAACCGGCTTGGAAGATGGCAACTGGTCCAAAATATGCTACAAGGTTTTTGGCGGCGCTGGCACTGCGACTATCTCACATCACTGCAACAACGTCCCAAGTGGCAGAAGAAAACTAGAAATTTCAAGGTTGGTGATTTAGTTGTCGTTAAGGAACAAAATATGCCTCCATCAAAATGGGCTCTGGGGCGAATTGAAGTTCTTCATCCCGGAGAGGACGACCTTGTACGAGTTGTGTCTATTCGAACAAAAAATGGGATTTTTAAACGCCCCATAACCAAGCTGGCGATTTTACCATGTTCCTGAAATCCTTCAGGGGGGGGGCGGCGTGTTCAGAAATGTTTTTGTTTGTTATAAATGTTATTCAAATTTAAATTCAATATTATATTCAATTATGTTTAATTTGTGAGTAATTATAATTTTTGTCAATAATGTTTAATTTTCAATTGCCAAACATATCGTATAATACCCTATGTATTTTTCTTATTTCTTAATCTCTTAATCCCTTGTTGTTTGTTTAAGCTAATATGTTACTCCATTTGCACTGCTATGCTTACATGTAATTTTTTATGCATAGACTTTGCATAGGCTTATGCTTTCATCTATTGTATCATGTCATTTTTTTTTTTATGCATAGTTTGTATTATTGCCGAAAATTCTTTGCGGCATTGAGGGCATTTGGTTAACCTAAGATCGTTCTATTTGCCAGCAACCACCAACGCGATCACTTGGATAGTTAAAAATTGTAATTTGTTTATGAATCATAAATACATTTGTCTTGATCTTTAATAGAAGTTAAAGTATAAGTTTTTGACAAAAAATAAAATCGATATTTGTAACGTTTTGAAAATTGGCTTAAGTTTATTTCTATTATTATTGATCAAAGTTGGTCCTTCGAGTTACCGGATATTTATACAATTTTGGATGGAATTTGGAGCTACTTGGTGGTTGCTTGAAACTTGAATTGGACACGAGGAAAACACATTGGTATATAGGTAAACTGTATCGTATAGATATTTTTTGCTGGTGATTCTGCTGCTATTTGTGATTTTGGGTTTTAGTGAGGTCCTGTTGTTGAGTGAAATCCTGTCGTTTTTGAAATCAATTACTGAAAATTCGGTTTGCTCGGGTAATACTCTCACGTTTTTGAGCTTTGAAAATTTCTATACGAAACAATGAATGTGTTAAGGCAAGTTCGTGGACATTTGAAGGGCGCTATTACACGTGCGCATACATATGTGCTAGACATAGAAGTTGAGGATATAGACATTTTAGAAACGCGGTTAGAACGTTTAGAGGAAGCGTGGAAATCCTTTTGCTTAAATCAAAATGAACTTTTCCAATTTTCCGAGGAAGAAGGGTACGTTGACCCCGAAATTGACTTTGAAGCCACGGAAACAAAATATTTAGACGCGAAAAGTGCATTTTTGAAGGCCATCCGTAAAAATACGCCTTCAATTCCACCTCCTCCTCCACCGCGTAGCGGGAATAATAACGGTGACTCTACGGTTGAACAAGCCGCCTTGTTGGAGTCTATCTTAAACGGTTCGTCGTTCGCTTCCACCTCCAAGAAATGTTCGGAAATTGAACTTCCTAAATTTAAAATACCACCTTTTGGTGGCGATTATCGGCAATGGCCAGAATTTCGGGATATGTTCCTCGGGAGTATTGACTGCAAGAAAAAACTTTCCGGTGCTCAGAAAATGCGTTACTTGAAATCGTTTTTTAGAAAATGATGCCGCGAAACTTTTAAACGCTATTGAAATTGCTGATTCCAATTACGAACAAGCATGGGAACAACTTGAACACCGTTATAATAAACCACTATACATTGTCAACGCTCATATCGAAAGTTTTTTGAAAATTCCAAATGTGTCTGTCGCGGATAGTGGACATTTGCGTCGGTTGGTAGACAAATCGGATGAAGTAATTCGTGGTATGAAGGCTCTAAAAAATGAGGGCAGAGATCCTTGGCTAATTTATCTTTTGCTCGAAAAAATAGACCTTGAATCGCGAAAGGCTTGGTCGCTTCACATCAATAATTCTAAAACCGCAACTATAACAGATCTTCTTGAATTTTTGGAAAAAAAGATGCTACGCTTTAGAAGCATGTGCCACAAAAACAAGTGATACGAAAAATTCCGGGAATAAACCTAAAACGCGTTCGTATAGTGCGTCGAATAACATTAAAAGTCTTGCGGTCGCTAAGGATTTATATCCTATTTGCAAGGAACATCATATTCTCTCGCAGTGCCCTAAATTTATTGAATTGAATATTCCGTCCCGTCGTTCTTATGTTAGAGACCAAAAATTGTGCTACATGTGTTTAAGAAGCAATCATTCCGCTTCGCGATGCCGTTCGAGGAATCGTTGTCCTCATTGTAGTGTCCGCCATCATGTCCTTGTTTACTTGGATTCGCCATCTCCAGCTGTTGAATCTAACCATCCGAATTTGAACATTGATCAAACTAATGCTGCTTCGATTGTTAGTAATCATTCGCAAAATGATATTCGTCCCTCGGGGATTTTGCCCACGGTTGTTGTGAAGGTCATGAACACATTAGGCCAAACTTGTATTTGTCGCATGTTGCTAGACACCGGTTCTCAAGCCTCTTTTATTACAGAGAACTTAGTCAAAAAATTAGGTCTTCGTCGTCGCCACGCTCGTCTTCCTATCTCTGGTATATCTTCTTTAGAGGCTGGTGTTACTCAAGGTGCCGTTACTCTTAATCTAAAATCTTGTTTTGATTCAAATGATATGGAAGTGGAAGCCTTCATTTTGAATCGAATAACTACGAACACTCCTTTGCAAGCGTTTGGTTTTGATAAATTTCCGCTGTTGGGTGATTTGAAGTTGGCTGATCCAGGTTTTAACACACCAGGTCCTATCGATATTTTACTCGGATCTGATAAGGCTTGGAGTATTTTGCGTGATGGACGACGGACTGATGAAGCCGGTAATTTGGTTGCTCACAATACTATTTTCGGCTGGGTGGTAACTGGCAGTATTCCTGACAAAGAAATTGTTTCGTTGCGAGTGGAAGTTGATCAGGATGTAGACGTTCTTTTGAAATCTTTTTGGGAAGTTGAAGAATTGCATCCTAAATTGAGTTCGATTGATTCAGGAGATTTTGCAGACACTCATTTTAGTAAAACCTTTTCGCGTGCGCCTGATAACAAATAAATTGTTGAACTTCCTTTTCGTCACAAGGACATAGTCTTCAGCAATACTCTTTCCGGAGCTCTGTCGAGGATGTTTTCAATGGAACGTCGTTTCTCTCGTCAACCAAATCTTCAGTTGGAATATTGTCGCTTTATGAGGACCTGTCTGGAGTTAGGCCATATGGAAAGGATTCCCGAAAATGAGATCGAACCTTCATCGGGGAAGGTATATTATTTGCCTCATCATGCAGTGGTTACGAACAAATTGCGAGTTGTTTTTGATGGTTCCCATAAAGATGGAAAGGGTGTTAGCCTGAATGAAATGCTACATGTAGGACCTCCACTCCAGCGTAACCTCATCAATGTTTGTCTGCGGTTTAGGGTTCACAAATATGTTTTTTGTGTCGATATCATTAAGATGTTCAGGCAAATTTGGATTGACACAAATCATCGGGATTTTCAGCGTATTGTGTGGAGAGAAAATCCCACTGAACCGATTGGACACTTCCGGCTTATTTGAAAGGGTCGAGATTTTGCGAAGGTGTATCTCAAATTCGAAACGTTTTGAGTTGATAGGGTTTTCTGATGCGTCCGAGAAAGCATATTCAGCGGCGGTCTACGCTAGAAGTTTTGCTGAAAGCGGGCAAATCGAGGTTCAACTTGTTGCTGCGAAGACTCGTGTCGCTCCCATAAAACAACTCACCATTCCTCGTCTTGAACTATGTGGAGCTCTGCTGCTAGGTCGTTTGATCCAACTTGTTCAAAATGCATTAGACTTTAAACCTGTTCAAACCCTTGCCTTTTGTGACTCCCAAATTGTGCTAGCCTGGCTGTCCTCCCCACCTCGACGATGGAACACATTCTTCGCCAATCGAACTTCAGAGATTTTTGATGTTCTACCTCGTTCAAATTGGAACTATATTCGCTGTGAAGAGAATCCAGCGGACTGCGCATCAAGAGGTGTGGAGCCTAGGAAATTACTGGAGTTGGAAATTTGGTGGAAGGGCCCAAAATGGCTCTCGAGGAGCTTCGAGTCTTGGCCGATCTCTGCAGAGCGCTTGGAACTGAAGGAGGTACCTGAAGGAAAAAGGGAAGTTGTAGTTGCCAATGTATCGTACACCCAAGAAGATCTAATAGATAGGCTCGGTAAACGCGTTTCTTCGTGGGACTGTGTAAAACGAATTGTAGCGGTTTTTGTTCGGCAAGCCAAAAATGGTAAACTTCCTTCAGACGAACGCGTCAAAGGATATCTTCGTTCCTCCGAATTGCTTTATGCGAAGCAGAAATGTCTAATATGGGCTCAGAGAGAATTTGAAGAAGAAATAACAGCCTTGAGGTTAGATGTACACAATTCTTCTTGGCTTCGCTTTTCGGGCCAGACAACACCCGAAGGAAGGTATGTTGAGATCTTTGCTGAGTTAAACCACTTAACTCAACTCGTTAACGAGCCGACTCGAATTTCGGACGTCGCTGGTCGGGCTGAAAATACTCTAGACTTGTTTCTTACCTCTGACCCTAATAAATACACTGTAAGTGTATTATCGCCTCTAGGCACATCAGATCATTGTGTCATATCTGCAAATTTCTCGTGCCTCAAAAATCCAGTTAAAGAAAAAACTCCTAAGAGAACTGTTTGGCAATATGAGAAAGCCAACTGGGAGGGACTCAACGTTTTTTTCAAAAACTTTAACTGGTCGCTATGTTTCCTCGATAGTGACGTTGATTCCAGCACAGATATGATCACAAACTTAATTCTCTCCGGAATGAGAAATTTTATCCCGAATAGGGCTAAAACAATCAAACCGAAAGAGAATTCGTGGTTTGACTCGAGCTGTAAAGAGGTTATTAGGGAAAAAGAGGTAAGGTTCCGTTATTATAAAGCCAACCCAACAGAGGAAAATCGGATAAAGCTTAAGCAAGCTAGGAAGGCCAGCAACGCCCATATTCGACGAATCAAATTTTTGCATGAGCAAAAATTAAGACAAAAAATACTACAATGTCCCACAGGTAGTAAAAATTTTTGGTCATTTTTGGTCATTTGTAAAAAATATTCGGAACTCTACAACATCTTCGATTCCAACGCTCGTCTATAACGACACTCCTTTTGTTAGCTCTCTTGATAAAGCTAACCTTCTTGTCAAGCAGTTTGCTGCCAATTCAACGCTACCAGAAAGTGTCATGACTCCCCCTTCACTTGAGCGAGTAAATAGTTTTATGGGACCCATCTTTTTTCGTACTCGTGCAGTGGCAAGAGTTCTTAAAGACCTTGACATACACAAATCCGCTGGCCCGGATAGTATCCCTCCCATTGTTCTGAAGAGGTGTTCTTCTACGCTGGCAAAACCACTGCGTAAGCTTTTTCATCTGTCCTACTCTACAGGTCTCTTTCCGAGTGGATGGAGAACAGCATTTGTCCAGCCTGTCCCTAAAAAAGGCGAATCTTCCTCACCCTCTAATTATCGTCCGATTGCACTTACGTCCCTTCTTTCCAAGGTCATGGAAACGCTGATAAATTTCCAGCTTAAGAAATATCTTGAAGAACGAAAGCTTCTTAATGACCGGCAGTATGGCTTTCGTAGCAATAGATCCACTGGTGATTTGATGGTTTATCTCACCGATCAGTGGAACAAATCTTTACATCGTTTTGGAGAAAGTAAGATTGTTGCGCTAGATATTTCAAAGGCATTTGATAGAGTTTGGCATCAAGCTCTCTTATCGAAAATGCTTGCATTCGGTATTGATGAATCTCTTCTTCGTTGGATTAGAAATTACCTTTCGAACCGTTCAATTCAAGTTGTTTTGGATGGATTCAAGTCTGAAACCCATAATATAAACGCTGGTGTGCCCCAGGGCTCCGTTTTGTCTCCGACTCTCTTTCTCATTTTCATTAATGATCTGCTCTCTGTAACTTCTAATCCATTAAATTGTTTCGCTGATGATAGTACCCTCAGCTTTTCATATTCGTTTGAAGATTCACACCCATGTCCTTCGGATGTGGAACTCCAACGGCAAAATATGATAAGCTTATTAAATTCTGATCTCGAATGCATTGTACAATGGGGAATAAGAAACCGCGTAGAATTTAATGCTTCTAAAACACAATGCTGCTTACTATCATTAAAACGAAACCTTCCCCCTTTACCACTATCCATGAGTGGGACTTACATCGAGGAAACCGATCAGCTTTCGATTCTAGGTATGTCCATTACAAACCACCTTTTGTGGAATGAGCACATATTCGACGTAGCCAAAAACTCTGCGAAATGCTTAGGTTTCCTCCGAAGATGTAAGAAATATTTCACCCCTTCTGATCTGGCTATAATTTATAAAGCATATATTCGCCCAAAGCTCGAATATAATTCCCATATCTGGGCAGGTGCTCCTAAGACCCACTTGAGTTATTTGGATAGAATTCAAAATAGAGCTTTTAAAATGATAGGCGATAGGTTCATTACTGATACAATCCCACCTCTTGAGCACCGTCGGAATGTATCATGCCTGTCCTTGTTTTATAGGTACTTTTTTAAAAAATGTTCTAATGAAATAGCTAGCTGCATTCCTCCCCTTAAACAATTCAACCGTAATACTCGTACTTCAAGGAATGCCCATCAGTTTACACTTGAGCCCAATTTCGGACGTACCGTCAAATACAGAGATTCTTTCTTTAGTCGCACTACTAGAATGTGGAATGCATTACCCGCCTCAGTTTTTCCCTTCCATTTTAATGTTCAGAACTTTAAAACCAATGTGCATCGGTATCTCCTTTTACATCCCTTCCTCTTTTCCTAAAGCTCGCACTGTGTATACATACATATTAAGGGTACCCAAAACCCCTTTAGTGCGCGCTCATTATAAAAAAAAAAAAAAAAAAAAAAAGATAAGTGTGTCTCCAATTCTTCAAAACTCTCCTCTTTGGCTCCCTTTCTTGACGATGTTGGTTTGCTTCGGGTTGGGGTGGGGGAAGAATTTCAAAGGCAATCGATGCTACTTTCAACTTAAAACACCCTATTATATTGCCAAAGAATCATCCAATCTCTAAACTTATTCTTAATAGCGCTCATCTAAGATATCTTCATGCTGGTGTATCAGAACTTTTTTCAGTAGTGCGTCAGGAGTTTTGGATTCTAGGAAGCAGAAACCTAATAAGGAAGGTCGTTCACGATTGTATGGGTTGTTTCCGTCAACGTCAAGCCACATCACATCAACTAATGGGAAATTTACCTTCTGCGAGGATTTCACCATCCTTCGCCTTCGATCAAACTGGCTGCGACTATGCTGGTCCAATCACCTTTCGTTTAACTAGAGGAAGGAATCCTAAATTTGTGAAAGGATACTTCGCGCTTTTTGTGTGTATGGCGACAAAGGCGTTGCACTTAGAAGTTGTAAGCGATTTGTCTACGGATGCATGTCTGGCGGCGTTAAGGCGATTTATCGCTAGAAGGGGGAAGTGTAGCATCATCTACTCAGACAACGGCACTAACTTTCGTGGAGCTGCTAACAACCTATCGGAGTGGGACAAATTGGTTCGGTCTGAAAGTCATAATGCAAAAATTTCAAAAACATTTGCGGCTGACGGCATCAGATGGGAGTTTATTCCCCCTCACAGCCCGCACTTTGGTGGACTATGGGAGGCGGGTGTAAAGAGTGTGAAACAGCATCTTCGGCGAGTTATAGGGAAAAATATTTTAACCTTTGAAGAAATGACTACCTTGCTTTCTCAAATTGAAGCTTTATTGAACTCTAGGCCACTTTGTGCTATTTCTGATTCTGATTTGAACCCGCTAACTCCTTCTCATTTTCTTATAGGCAGACCATACACCGCAATTGCGGAACCTAGCTGTCTAGAAGTCCCAGTAAACCGGCTTGGAAGATGGCAACTGGTCCAAAATATGCTACAAGGTTTTTGGCGGCGCTGGCACTGCGACTATCTCACATCACTGCAACAACGTCCCAAGTGGCAGAAGAAAACTAGAAATTTCAAGGTTGGTGATTTAGTTGTCGTTAAGGAACAAAATATGCCTCCATCAAAATGGGCTCTGGGGCGAATTGAAGTTCTTCATCCCGGAGAGGACGACCTTGTACGAGTTGTGTCTATTCGAACAAAAAATGGGATTTTTAAACGCCCCATAACCAAGCTGGCGATTTTACCATGTTCCTGAAATCCTTCAGGGGGGGGGGGCGGCGTGTTCAGAAATGTTTTTGTTTGTTATAAATGTTATTCAAATTTAAATTCAATATTATATTCAATTATGTTTAATTTGTGAGTAATTATAATTTTTGTCAATAATGTTTAATTTTCAATTGCCAAACATATCGTATAATACCCTATGTATTTTTCTTATTTCTTAATCTCTTAATCCCTTGTTGTTTGTTTAAGCTAATATGTTACTCCATTTGCACTGCTATGCTTACATGTAATTTTTTATGCATAGACTTTGCATAGGCTTATGCTTTCATCTATTGTATCATGTAATTTTTTTTTTATGCATAGTTTGTATTATTGCCGAAAATTCTTTGCGGCATTGAGGGCATTTGGTTAACCTAAGATCGTTCTATTTGCCAGCAACCACCAACGCGATCACTTGGATAGTTAAAAATTGTAATTTGTTTATGAATCATAAATACATTTGTCTTGATCTTTAATAGAAGTTAAAGTATAAGTTTTTGACAAAAAATAAAATCGATATTTGTAACGTTTTGAAAATTGGCTTAAGTTTATTTCTATTATTATTGATCAAAGTTGGTCCTTCGAGTTACCGGGTATTTATACAATTTTGGATGGAATTTGGAGCTACTTGGTGGTTGCTTGAAACTTGAATTGGACACGAGGAAAACACATTGGTATATAGGTAAACTGTATCGTATAGATATTTTTTGCTGGTGATTCTGCTGCTATTTGTGATTTTGGGTTTTAGTGAGGTCCTGTTGTTGAGTGAAATCCTGTCGTTTTTGAAATCAATTACTGAAAATTCGGTTTGCTCGGGTAATACTCTCACGTTTTTGAGCTTTGAAAATTTCTATACGAAACAATGAATGTGTTAAGGCAAGTTCGTGGATATTTGAAGGGCGCTATTACACGTGCGCATACATATGTGCTAGACATAGAAGTTGAGGATATAGACATTTTAGAAACGCGGTTAGAACGTTTAGAGGAAGCGTGGAAATCCTTTTGCTTAAATCAAAATGAACTTTTCCAATTTTCCGAGGAAGAAGGGTACGTTGACCCCGAAATTGACTTTGAAGCCACGGAAACTAAATATTTAGACGCGAAAAGTGCATTTTTGAAGGCCATCCGTAAAAATACGCCTTCAATTCCACCTCCTCCTCCACCGCGTAGCGGGAATAATAACGGTGACTCTACGGTTGAACAAGCCGCCTTGTTGGAGTCTATCTTAAACGGTTCGTCGTTCGCTTCCACCTCCAAGATATGTTCGGAAATTGAACTTCCTACATTTAAAATACCACCTTTTGGTGGCGATTATCGGCAATGGCCAGAATTTCGGGATATGTTCCTCGGGAGTATTGATTGCAAGAAAAAACTTTCCGGTGCTCAGAAAATGCGTTACATGAAATCGTTTTTTAGAAAATGATGCCGCGAAACTTTTAAACGCTATTGAAATTGCTGATTCCAATTACGAACAAGCATGGGAAAAACTTGAACACCGTTATAATAAACCACTATACATTGTCAACGCTCATATCGAAAGTTTTTTGAAAATTCCAAATGTGTCTGTCGCGGATAGTGGACATTTGCGTCGGTTGGTAGACAAATCGGATGAAGTAATTCGTGGTATGAAGGCTCTAAAAAGTGAGGGCAGAGATCCTTGGCTAATTTATCTTTTGCTCGAAAAAATAGACCTTGAATCGCGAAAGGCTTGGTCGCTTCACATAAATAATTCCAAAACCGCAACTATAACAGATCTTCTTGAATTTTTGGAAAAAAAGATGCGACGCTTTAGAAGCATGTGCCACAAAAACAAGTGATACGAAAAATTCCGGGAATAAACCTAAAACGCGTTCGTATAGTGCGTTGAATAACATTAAAAGTCTTGCGGTCGCTAAGGATTTATATCCTATTTGCAAGGAACATCATATTCTCTCGCAGTGCCCTAAATTTATTGAATTGAATATTCCGTCCCGTCGTTCTTATGTTAGAGACCAAAAATTGTGCTACATGTGTTTAAGAAGCAATCATTCCGCTTCGCGATGCCGTTCGAGGAATCGTTGTCCTCATTGTAGTGTCCGCCATCATGTCCTTGTTTACTTGGATTCGCCATCTCCAGCTGTTGAATCTAACCATCCGAATTTGAACATTGATCAAACTAATGCTGCTTCGATTGTTAGTAATCATTCGCAAAATGATATTCGTCCCTCGGGGATTTTGCCCACGGTTGTTGTGAAGGTCATGAACACATTAGGCCAAACTTGTATTTGTCGCATGTTGCTAGACACCGGTTCTCAAGCCTCTTTTATTACAGAGAACTTAGTCAAAAAATTAGGTCTTCGTCGTCGCCACGCTCGTCTTCCTATCTCTGGTATATCTTCTTTAGAGGCTGGTGTTACTCAAGGTGCCGTTACTCTTAATCTAAAATCTTGTTTTGATTCAAATGATATGGAAGTGGAAGCCTTCATTTTGAATCGAATAACTACGAACACTCCTTTGCAAGCGTTTGGTTTTGATATATTTCCGCTGTTGGGTGATTTGAAGTTGGCTGATCCAGGTTTTAACACACCAGGTCCTATCGATATTTTACTCGTATCTGATAAGGCTTGGAGTATTTTGCGTGATGGACGACGGACTGATGAAGCCGGTAATTTGGTTGCTCACAATACTATTTTCGGCTGGGTGGTAACTGGCAGTATTCCTGACAAAGAAATTGTTTCGTTGCGAGTGGAAGTTGATCAGGATGTAGACGTTCTTTTGAAATCTTTTTGGGAAGTTGAAGAATTGCATCCTAAATTGAGTTCGATTGATTCAGGAGATTTTGCAGACACTCATTTTAGTAAAACCTTTTCGCGTGCGCCTGATAACAAATACATTGTTGAACTTCCTTTTCGTCACAAGGACATAGTCTTCAGCAATACTCTTTCCGGAGCTCTGTCGAGGATGTTTTCAATGGAACGTCGTTTCTCTCGTCAACCAAATCTTCAGTTGGAATATTGTCGCTTTATGAGGACCTGTTTGAGTTAGGCCATATGGAAAGGATTCCCGAAAATGAGATCGAACCTTCATCGGGGAAGGTATATTATTTGCCTCATCATGCAGTGGTTACGAACAAATTGCGAGTTGTTTTTGATGGTTCCCATAAAGATGGAAAGGGTGTTAGCCTGAATGAAATGCTACATGTAGGACCTCCACTCCAGCGTAACCTCATCAATGTTTGTCTGCGGTTTAGGGTTCACAAATATGTTTTTTGTGTTGATATCATTAAGATGTTCAGGCAAATTTGGATTGACACAAATCATCGGGATTTTCAGCGTATTGTGTGGAGAGAAAATCCCACTGAACCGATTGGACACTTCCGGCTTATTTGAAAGGGTCGAGATTTTGCGAAGGTGTATCTCAAATTCGAAACGTTTTGAGTTGATAGGGTTTTCTGATGCGTCCGAGAAGGCATATTCAGCGGCGGTCTACGCTAGAAGTTTTGCT
This sequence comes from Leucozona laternaria, assembly GCA_932273885.2. Taxonomy (NCBI): domain Eukaryota; kingdom Metazoa; phylum Arthropoda; class Insecta; order Diptera; family Syrphidae; genus Leucozona; species Leucozona laternaria. Next base: position 70,110,566 of record OW026366.1, on the reverse strand, counting down.
GAAAGCGGGCAAATCGAGGTTCAACTTGTTGCTGCGAAGACTCGTGTCGCTCCCATAAAACAACTCACCATTCCTCGTCTTGAACTATGTGGAGCTCTGCTGCTAGGTCGTTTGATCCAACTTGTTCAAAATGCATTAGACTTAAAACCTGTTCAAACCCTTGCCTTTTGTGACTCCCAAATTGTGCTAGCCTGGCTGTCCTCCCCACCTCGACGATGGAACACATTCTTCGCCAATCGAACTTCAGAGATTTTTGATGTTCTACCTCGTTCAAATTGGAACTATATTCGCTGTGAATAGAATCCAGCGGACTGCGCATCAAGAGGTGTGGAGCCTAGGAAATTACTGGAGTTGGAAATTTGGTGGAAGGGCCCAAAATGGCTCTCGAGGAGCTTCGAGTCTTGGCCGATCTCTGCAGAGCGCTTGGAACTGAAGGAGGTACCTGAAGGAAAAAGGGAAGTTGTAGTTGCCAATGTATCGTACACCCAAGAAGATCTAATAGATAGGCTCGGTAAACGCGTTTCTTCGTGGGACTGTGTGAAACGAATTGTAGCGGTTTTTGTTCGGCAAGCTAAAAATGGTAAACTTCCTTCAGACGAACGCGTCAAAGGATATCTTCGTTCCTCCGAATTGCTTTATGCGAAGCAGAAATGTCAAATATGGGCTCAGAGAGAATTTGAAGAAGAAATAACAGCCTTGAGGTTAGATAAGTGTGTCTCCAATTCTTCAAAACTCTCCTCTTTGGCTCCCTTTCTTGACGATGTTCGTTTGCTTCGGGTTGGGAGAAGAATTTCAAAGGCAATCGATGCTACTTCCAACTTAAAACACCCTATTATATTGCCAAAGAATCATCCAATCTCTAAACTTATTCTTAATAGCGCTCATCTAAGATATCTTCATGCTGGTGTATCAGAACTTTTTTCAGTAGTGCGTCAGGAGTTTTGGATTCTAGGAAGCAGAAACCTAATAAGGAAGGTCGTCCACGATTGTATGGGTTGTTTCCGTCAACGTCAAGCTACATCACATCAACTAATGGGACATTTACCTTCTGCGAGGATTTCACCATCCTTCGCCTTCGATCAAACTGGCTGCGACTATGCTGGTCCAATCACCCTTCGTTTAACTAGAGGAAGGAATCCTAAATTTGTGAAAGGATACTTCGCGCTTTTTGTGTGTATGGCGACAAAGGCGTTGCACTTAGAAGTTGTAAGCGATTTGTCTACGGATGCATGTCTGGCGGCGTTAAGGCGATTTATCGCTAGAAGGGGGAAGTGTAGCATCATCTACTCAGACAACGGCACTAACTTTCGTGGACCTGCTAACAACCTATCGGAGTGGTACAAATTGGTTCGGTCTGAAAGTCATAATGCAAAAATTTCAAAAACATTGGCGGCTGACGGCATCAGATGGGAGTTTATTCCCCCTCACAGCCCGCACTTTGGTGGACTATGGGAGGCGGGTGTAAAGAGTGTGAAACAGCATCTTCGGCGAGTTATAGGGAAAAATATTTTAACCTTTGAAGAAATGACTACCTTGCTTTCTCAAATTGAAGCTTTATTGAACTCTAGGCCACTTTGTGCTAATTCTGATTCTGATTTGAACCCGCTAACTCCTTCTCATTTTCTTATAGGCAGACCATAGACCGCAATTCCGGAACCTAGCTGTCTAGAAGTCCCAGTAAACTGGCTTGGAAGATGGCAACTGGTCCAAAATATGCTACAAGGTTTTTGGCGGCGCTGGCACTGCGACTATCTCACATCACTGCAACAACGTCCCAAGTGGCAGAAGAAAACTAGAAATTTCAAGGTTGGTGATTTAGTTGTCGTTAAGGAACAAAATATGCCTCCATCAAAATGGGCTCTGGGGCGAATTGAAATTCTTCATCCCGGAGAGGATGACCTTGTACGAGTTGTGTCTGTTCGAACAAAAAATGGGATTTTTAAACGCCCCATAACCAAGCTGGCGATTTTACCATGTTCCTGAAATCCTTCAGGGGGGGCGGCGTGTTCAGAAATGTTTTTGTTTGTTATAATTGTTATTCAAATTTAAATTCAATATTATATTCAATTATGTTTAATTTGTGAGTAATTATAATTTTTGTCAATAATGTTAAATTTTCAATTGCCAAACATATCGTATAATACCCTATGTATTTTTCTTATTTCTTAATCTCTTAATCCCTTGTTGTTTGTTTAAGCTAATCTGTTACTCCATTTGCACTGCTATGCTTACATGTAATTTTTTATGCATAGACTTTGCATAGGCTTATGCTTTCATCTATTGTATCATGTCATTTTTTTTATGCATAGTTTGTATTATTGCCGAAAATTCTTTGCGGTATTGAGGGCATTTGGTTAACCTAAGATCGTTCTATTTGCCAGCAACCACCAACGCGATCACTTGGATAGTCAAAAATTGTAATTTGTTTATGAATCATAAATACATTTGTCTTGATATTTAATAGAAGTTAAAGTATAAGTTTTTGAGAAAAAATAAAATCGATATTTGTAACGTTTTGAAAATTGGCTTAAGTTTATTTCTATTATTATTGATCAAAGTTGGTCCTTCGAGTTACCGGATATTTATACAATTTTGGATGGAATTTGGAGCTACTTGGTGGTTGCTTGAAACTTGAATTGGACACGAGGAAAACACATTGGTATATAGGTAAACTGTATCGTATAGATATTTTTTGCTGGTTATTCTGCTGCTATTTGTGATTTTGGGTTTTAGTGAGGTCCTGTTGTTGAGTGAAATCCTGTCATTTTTGAAATCAATTACTGAAAATTCGGTTTGCTCGGGTAATACTCTCACGTTTTTGAGCTTTGAAAATTTCTATACGAAACAATGAATGTGATAAGGCAAGTTCGTGGACATTTGAAGGGCGCTATTACACGTGCGCATACATATGTGCTAGACATAGAAGTTGAGGATATAGACATTTTAGAAACGCGGTTAGAACGTTTAGAGGAAGCGTGGAAATCCTTTTGCTTAAATCAAAATGAACTTTTCAATTTTCCGAGGAAGAAGGGTACGTTGATATTTGTAACGTTTTCCACCTCCTCCTCCACCGCGTAGCGGGAATAATAACGGTGACTCTACGGTTGAACAAGCCGCCTTGTTGGAGTCTATTTTAAACGGTTCGTCGTTCGCTTCCACCTCCAAGATATGTTCGGAAATTGAACTTCCTAAATTTAAAATACCACCTTTTGGTGGCGATTATCGGCAATGGCCAGAATTTCGGGATATGTTCCTCGGGAGTATTGACTGCAAGAAAAAACTTTCGGTGCTCAGAAAATGCGTTACTTGAAATCGTTTTTAGAAAATGATGCTGATTCCAATTACGAACAAGCATGGGAAAAACTTAAACACCGTTATAATAAACCACTATACATTGTCAACGCTCATATCGAAAGTTTTTTGAAAATTCCAAATGTGTCTGTCGCGGATAGTGGACATTTGCGTCGGTTGGTAGACAAATCGGATGAAGTAATTCGTGGTATGAAGGCTCTAAAAAATGAGGGCAGAGATCCTTGGCTAATTTATCTTTTGCTCGAACAAATAGACCTTGAATCGCGAAAGGCTTGGTCGCTTCACATCAATAATTCCGAAACCGCAACTATAACAGATCTTCTTGAATTTTTGGAAAAAAGATGCGACGCTTTAGAAGCATGTGCCACAAAAACAAGTGATACGAAAAATTCCGGGAATAAACCTAAAACGCGTTCGTATAGTGCGTCGAATAACATTAAAAGTCTTGCGTTCGCTAAGGATTTATATCCTATGTGCAAGGAACATCATATTCTCTCGCAGTGCCCTAAATTGATTGAATTGAATATTCCGTCCCGTCGTTCTTATGTTAGAGACCAAAAATTGTGCTACATGTGTTTAAGAAGCAATCATTCCGCTTCGCGATACCGTTCGAGGAATCCTTGTCCTCATTGTCGTGTCCGCCATCATGTCCTTGTTCACTTGGATTCGCCATCTCCAGCTGTTGAATCTAACCATCCGAATTTGAACATTGATCAAACTAATGCTGCTTCGATTGTTAGTAATCATTCGCAAAATGATATTCGTCCCTCGGGGATTTTGCCCACGGTTGTTGTGAAGGTCATGAACACATTAGGCCAAACTTGTATTTGTCGCATGTTGCTAGACACCGGTTCTCAAGCCTCTTTTATTACAGAGAACTTAGTCAAAAAATTAGGTCTTCGTCGTCGCCACGCTCGTCTTCCTATCTCTGGTATATCTTCTTTAGAGGCTGGTGTTACTCAAGGTGCCGTTACTCTTAATCTAAAATCTTGTTTTGATTCAAATGATATGGAAGTGGAAGCCTTCATTTTGAATCGAATAACTACGAACACTCCTTTGCAAGCGTTTGGTTTTGATAAATTTCCACTGTTGGGTGATTTGAAGTTGGCTGATCCAGGTTTTAACACACTAGGTCCTATCTTTATTTTACTCGGATCTGATAAGGCTTGGAGTATTTTGCGTGATGGTCGACGGACTGATGAAGCCGGTAATTTGGTTGCTCGCAATACTATTTTCGGCTGGGTGGTAACTGGCAGTATTCCTGACAAAGAAATTGTTTCGTTGCGAGTGGAAGTTGATCAGGATGTAGACGTTCTTTTGAAATCTTTTTGGGAAGTTGAAGAATTGCATCCTAAATTGAGTTCGATTGATTCAGGAGATTTTGCAGACACTCATTTTAGTAAAACCTTTTCGCGTGCGCCTGATAACAAATACATTGTTGAACTTCCTTTTCGTCACAAGGACATAGTCTTCAGCAATACTCTTTCCGGAGCTCTGTCGAGGATGTTTTCAATGGAACGTCGTTTCTCTCGTCAACCAAATCTTCAGTTGGAATATTGTCGCTTTATGAGGACCTGTCTGGAGTTAGGCCATATGGAAAGGATTCCCGAAAATGAGATCGAACCTTCATCGGGGAAGGTATATTATTTGCCTCATCATGCAGTGGTTACGAACAAATTGCGAGTTGTTTTTGATGGTTCCCATAAAGATGGAAAGGGTGTTAGCCTGAATGAAATGCTACATGTAGGACCTCCACTCCAGCGTAACCTCATCAATGTTTGTCTGCGGTTTAGGGTTCACAAATATGTTTTTTGTGCCGATATCATTAAGATGTTCAGGCAAATTTGGATTGACACAAATCATCGGGATTTTCAGCGTATTGTGTGGCGAGAAAATCCCACTGAACCGATTGGACACTTCCGGCTGCATACCGTTACTTATGGAACTTCGCCTGCTCCTTTTTTGTCCATTCGGGTTTTAAGACAACTAGCTTTGGACTACAAGGATCAGTTCCCTATTGCTTCTCATTCTGTTTTGCATGATTTGTATGTGGAGGACATCATGACAGGGTCGGATTCGGTTACCAAAATTTTAGAGTTGAAAAATGAGCTAGTAAATTTATTGTCGTGTGGAGTTTTAGAGCTGAGTAAATGGAGTTCTAACTGTTGGCCAGTTTTGCAGGGAACAAGTTCTGAACCTACAATCTCTCTCGATCTTGATTCTTCAACTAATTGGACAAAGGTGCTTGGATTAATTTGGAATCCTCATCGTGACATCTTCACCTACAAAATCTCTGTAAAGGATCCATCGTCGATGCCCACTAAGAGAATGCTGTTATCAGAGATTTCAAAAATCTTTGATCCTTTAGGCTTTCTGGCTCCTTCCACCATTTTGTTTAAAATTCTGTTTCAGGAGTTATGGGCACATACAACGAAAATCGGATGGGATGATCCACTGCCTACTGAAGTAGCCAATAAATGGATTTCTTACCGAGAGGAATTATACTTATTTGAAAGGGTCGAGATTTTGCGAAGGTGTATCTCAAATTCGAAACGTTTTGAGTTGATAGGGTTTTCTGATGCGTCCGAGAAGGCATATTCAGCGGTGGTCTACGCTAGAAGTTTTGCTGAAAGCGAGCAAATCGAGGTTCAACTTGTTGCTGCGAAGACTCGTGTCGCTCCCATAAAACAACTCACCATTCCTCGTCTTGAACTATGTGGAGCTCTGCTGCTAGGTCGTTTGATCCAACTTGTTCAAAATGCATTAGACTTTAAACCTGTTCAAACCCTTGCCTTTTGTGACTCCCAAATTGTGCTAGCCTGGCTGTCCTCCCCACCTCGACGATGGAACACATTCTTCGCCAATCGAACTTCAGAGATTTTTGATGTTCTACCTCGTTCAAATTGGAACTATATTCGCTGTGAAGAGAATCCAGCGGACTGCGCATCAAGAGGTGTGGAGCCTAGGAAATTACTGGAGTTGGAAATTTGGTGGAAGGGCCCAAAATGGCTCTCGAGGAGCTTCGAGTCTTGGCCGATCTCTGCAGAGCGCTTGGAACTGAAGGAGGTACCTGAAGGAAAAAGGGAAGTTGTAGTTGCCAATGTATCGTACACCCAAGAAGATCTAATAGATAGGCTCGGTAAACGCGTTTCTTCGTGGGACTGTGTGAAACGAATTGTAGCGGTTTTTGTTCGGCGAGCTAAAAATGGTAAACTTCCTTCAGAAGAACGCGTCAAAGGATATCTTCGTTCCTCCGAATTGCTTTATGCGAAGCAGAAATGTCTAATATGGGCTCAGAGAGAATTTGAAGAAGAAATAACAGCCTTGAGGTTAGATAAGTGTGTCTCCAATTCTTCAAAACTCTCCTCTTTGGCTCCCTTTCTTGACGATGTTCGTTTGCTTCGGGTTGGGGGAAGAATTTCAAAGGCAATCGATGCTCCTTCCAACTTAAAACACCCTATTATATTGCCAAAGAATCATCCAATCTCTAAACTTATTCTTAATAGCGCTCATCTAAGATATCTTAATGCTGGTGTATCAGAACTTTTTTCAGTAGTGCGTCAGGAGTTTTGGATTCTAGGAAGCAGAAACCTAATAAGGAAGGTCGTTCACGATTGTATGGGTTGTTTCCGTCAACGTCAAGCCACATCACATCAACTAATGGGAAATTTACCTTCTGCGAGGATTTCACCATCCTTCGCCTTCGATCAAACTGGCTGCGACTATGCTGGTCCAATCACCCTTCGTTTAACTAGAGGAAGGAATCCTAAATTTGTGAAAGGATACTTCGCGCTTTTTGTGTGTATGGCGAAAAAGGCGTTGCACTTAGAAGTTGTAAGCGATTTGTCTACGGATGCATGTCTGGTGGCGTTAAGGCGATTTATCGCTAGAAGGGGGAAGTGTAGCATCATCTACTCAGACAACGGCACTAACTTTCGTGGAGCTGCTAACAACCTATCGGAGTGGTACAAATTGGTTCGGTCTGAAAGTCATAATGCAAAAATTTCAAAAACATTGGCGGCTGACGGCATCAGATGGGAGTTTATTCCCCCTCACAGCCCGCACTTTGGTGGACTATGGGAGGCGGGTGTAAAGAGTATGAAACAGCATCTTCGGCGAGTTATAGGGAAAAATATTTTAACCTTTGAAGAAATGACTACCTTGCTTTCTCAAATTGAAGCTTTATTGAACTCTAGGCCTCTCTAGGCTTGTGCTATTTCTGATTCTGATTTGAACCCGCTAACTCCTTCTCATTTTCTTATAGGCAGACCATACACCGCAATTCCGGAACCTAGCTGTCTAGAAGTCCCAGTAAACTGGCTTGGAAGATGGCAACTGGTCCAAAATATGCTACAAGGTTTTTGGCGGCGCTGGCACTGCGACAACGTCCCAAGTGGCAGAATAAAACTAGAAATTTCAAGGTTGGTGAGTTAGTTGTCGTTAAGGAACAAAATATGCCTCCATCAAAATGGGCTCTGGGGCGAATTGAAGTTCTTCATCCCGGAGAGGACGACCTTGTACGAGTTGTGTCTGTTCGAACAAAAAATGGGATTTTTAAACGCCCCATAACCAAGCTGGCGATTTTACCATGTTCCTGAAATCCTTCAGGGGGGGGGGGGGGGCGGCGTGTTCAGAAATGTTTTTGTTTGTTATAATTGTTATTCAAATTTAAATTCAATATTATATTCAATTATGTTTAATATGTGAGTAATTATAATTTTTGTCAATAATGTTAAATTTTCAATTGCCAAACATATCGTATAATACCCTATGTATTTTTCTTATTTCTTATGTCGTTTTCGTTTGGATGTTTGGAGTACTCCTTTTCCACTCCTTTTTCACTCCTACTACTCCAAAAGCCTTCGATTGGCTGTTCCGAGTAATGTTTTCGGAGTGTTCTTCTGTTCCCAATTTCATATTGGAGTAGACGAGGAACACACACATACATATAAAGGTTTTCGTTGGATTACTTTTCAAAAGTGATAAATACTTGAAGAAGCCATTTTGTTAAATGGCGGCTTTATGCAGTGTGTGTGTAGATTTAGGAAAGTCAGTGTTTTCATATTCGATTGGAATTGAAAAGGAGTAGAATAGACCGAAAATCCAATCGAAAACGACCTTAATCTCTTAATCCCTTGTTGTTTGTTTAAGCTTATCTGTTACTCCATTTGCACTGCTATGCTTACATGTAATTTTTTATGCATAGACTTTGCATAGGCTTATGCTTTCATCTATTGTATTATGTCATTTTTTTTTTTATGTATAGTTTGTATTATTGCCGAAAATTCTTTGCGGCATTGAGGGCATTTGGTTAACCTAAGATCGTTCTATTTGCCAGCAACTACCAACGCGATCACTTGGATAGTTAAAAATTGTAATTTGTTTATGAATCATAAATACATTTGTCTTGGTCTTTAATAGAAGTTAAAGTATAAGTTTTTGAGAAAAAATAGAATCGATATTTGTAACGTTTTGAAAATTGGCTTAAGTTTATTTCTATTATTATTGATCAAAGTTGGTCCTTCGAGTTACCGGATATTTATACAATTTTGGATGGAATTTGGAGCTACTTGGTGGTTGCTTGAAACTTGAATTGGACACGAGGAAAACACATTGGTATATAGGTAAACTGTATCGTATAGATATTTTTTGCTGGTGATTCTGCTGCTATTTGTGATTTTGGGTTTTAGTGAGGTCCTGTTGTTGAGTGAAATCCTGTCGTTTTTGAAATCAATTACTGAAAATTCGGTTTGCTCGGGTAATACTCTCACGTTTTTGAGCTTTGAAAATTTCTATACGAAACAATGAATGTGTTAAGGCAAGTTCGTGGACATTTGAAGGGCGCTATTACACGTGCGCATACATATGTGCTAGACATAGAAGTTGAGGATATAGACATTTTAGAAACGCGGTTAGAACGTTTAGAGGAAGCGTGGAAATCCTTTTGCTTAAATCAAAATGAACTTTTCCAATTTTCCGAGGAAGAAGGGTACGTTGACCCCGAAATTGACTTTGAAGCCACGGAAACTAAATATTTAGACGCGAAAAGTGCATTTTTGAAGGCCATCCGTAAAAATACGCCTTCAATGCCACCTCCTCCTCCACCGCGTAGCGGGAATAATAACGGTGACTCTACGGTTGAACAAGCCGCCTTGTTGGAGTCTATCTTAAACGGTTCGTCGTTCGCTTCCACCTCCAAGATATGTTCGGAAATTGAACTTCCTACATTTAAAATACCACCTTTTGGTGGCGATTATCGGCAATGGCCAGAATTTCGGGATATGTTCCTCGGGAGTATTGACTGCAAGAAAAAACTTTCCGGTGCTCAGAAAATGCGTTACTTGAAATCGTTTTTAGAAAATGATGCCGCGAAACTTTTAAACGGTATTGAAATTGCTGATTCCAATTACGAACAAGCATGGGAAAAACTTGAACACCGTTATAATAAACCACTATACATTGTCAACGCTCATTAAAAGTCTTGCGGTCGCTAAGGACTTATGTCCTATGTGCAAGGAACATCATATTCTCTCGCAGTGCCCTAAATTTATTGAATTGAATATTCCGTCCCGTCGTTCTTATGTTAGAGACCAAAAATTGTGCTACATGTGTTTAAGAAGCAATCATTCCGCTTCGCGATGCCGTTCGAGGAATCGTTGTCCTCATTGTCGTGTCCGCCATCATGTCCTTGTTCACTTGGATTCGCCATCTCCAGCTGTTGAATCTAACCATCCGACTTTGAACATTGATCAAACTATTGCTGCTTCGATTGTTAGTAATCATTCGCAAAATGATATTCGTCCCTCGGGGATTTTGCCCACGGTTGTTGTGAAGGTCATGAACACATAAGGCCAAACTTGTATTTGTCAATTGTCAATTTGTCTCAAGCCTCTTTTATTACAGAGAACTTAGTCAAAAATTAGGTCTTCGTCGTCGCCACGCTCGTCTTCCTATCTCTGGTATATCTTCTTTAGAGGCTGGTGTTACTCAAGGTGCCGTTACTCTTAATCTAAAATCTTGTTTTGATTCAAATGATATGGAAGTGGAAGCCTTCATTTTGAATCGAACAACTACGAACACTCCTTTGCCATCGTTTGGTTTTGATAAATTTCCGCTGTTCGGTGATTTGAAGTTGGCTGATCCAGGTTTTAACACACCAGGTCCTATCGATATTTTACTCGGATCTGATAAGGCTTGGAGTATTTTGCGTGATGGTCGACGGACTGATGAAGCCGGTAATTTGGTTGCTCGCAATACTATTTTCGGCTGGGTGGTAACTGGCAGTATTCGTGACAAAGAAATTGTTTCGTTGCGAGTGGAAGTTGATCAGGATGTAGACGTTCTTTTGAAATCTTTTTGGGAAGTTGAAGAATTGCATCCTAAATTGAGTTCGATTGATTCAGGAGATTTTGCAGACACTCATTTTAGTAAAACCTTTTCGCGTGCGCCTGATAACAAATACACTGTTGAACTTCCTTTTCGTCACAAGGACATAGTCTTCAGCAATACTCTTTCCGGAGCTCTGTCGAGGATGTTTTCAATGGAACGTCGTTTCTCTCGTCAACCAAATCTTCAGTTGGAATATTGTCGCTTTATGAGGACCTGTCTGGAGTTAGGCCATATGGAAAGGATTCCCGAAAATAAGATCGAACCTTCATCGGGGAAGGTATATTATTTGCCTTATCATGCAGTGGTTACGAACAAATTGCGAGTTGTTTTTGATGGTTCCCATGAAGATGGAAAGGGTGTTAGCCTGAATGAAATGCTACATGTAGGAGCTCCACTCCAGCGTAACCTCATCAATGTTTGTCTGCGGTTTAGGGTTCACAAATATGTGTTTTGTACCGATATCATTAAGATGTTCAGGCAAATTTTTATTGACACAAATCATCGGGATTTTCAGTGTATTGTGTGGCGAGAAAATCCCACTGAACCGATTGGACACTTCCGGCTGCGTACCGTTACTTATGGAACTTCGCCTGCTCCTTTTTTGTCCATTCGGGTTTTAAGACAACTAGCTTTGGACTACAAGGATCAGTTCCCTATTGCTTCTCATTCTGTTTTGCATGATTTGTATGTGGAGGACATCATGACAGGGTCGGATTCGGTTACCAAAATTTTAGAGTTGAAAAATGAGCTAGTAAATTTATTGTCGTGTGGAGTTTTAGAGCTGAGTAAATGGAGTTCTAACTGTTGGCCAGTTTTGCAGGGAACAAGTTCTGAACCTACAATCTCTCTCGATCTTGATTCTTCAACTATTTGGACAAAGGTGCTTGGATTAATTTGGAATCCTCATCGTGACATCTTCACCTACAAAATCTCTGTAAAGGATCCATCGTCGATGCCCACTAAGAGAATGCTGTTATCAGAGATTTCAAAAATCTTTGATCCTTTAGGCTTTCTGGCTCCTTCCACCATTTTGTTTAAAATTCTGTTTCAGGAGTTATGGGCACATACAACGAAAATCGGATGGGATGATCCACTGCCTACTGAAGTAGCCAATAAATGGATTTCTTACCGAGAGGAATTATACTTATTTGAAAGGGTCGAGATTTTGCGAAGGTGTATCTCAAATTCGAAACGTTTTGAGTTGATAGGGTTTTCTGATGCGTCCGAGAAGGCATATTCAGCGGTGGTCTACGCTAGAAGTTTTGCTGAAAGCGAGCAAATCGAGGTTCAACTTGTTGCTGCGAAGACTCGTGTCGCTCCCATAAAACAACTCACCATCCCTCGTCTTGAACTATGTGGAGCTCTGCTGCTAGGTCGTTTGATCCAACTTGTTCAAAATGCATTAGACTTTAAACCTGTTCAAACCCTTGCCTTTTGTGACTCCCAAATTTTGCTAGCCTGGCTGTCCTCCCCACCTCGACGATGGAACACATTCTTCGCCAATCGAACTTCAGAGATTTTTGATGTTCTACCTCGTTCAAATTGGAACTATATTCGCTGTGAAGAGAATCCAGCGGACTGCGCATCAAGAGGTGTGGAGCCTAGGAAATTACTGGAGTTGGAAATTTGGTGGAAGGGCCCAAAATGGCTCTCGAGGAGCTTCGAGTCTTGGCCGATCTCTGCAGAGCGCTTGGAACTGAAGGAGGTACCTGAAGGAAAAAGGGAAGTTGTAGTTGCCAATGTATCGTACACCCAAGAAGATCTAATAGATAGGCTCGGTAAACGCGTTTCTTCGTGGGACTGTGTGAAACGAATTGTAGCGGTTTTTGTTCGGCGAGCTAAAAATGGTAAACTTCCTTCAGAAGAACGCGTCAAAGGATATCTTCGTTCCTCCGAATTGCTTTATGCGAAGCAGAAATGTCTAATATGGGCTCAGAGAGAATTTGAAGAAGAAATAACAGCCTTGAGGTTAGATAAGTGTGTCTCCAATTCTTCAAAACTCTCCTCTTTGGCTCCCTTTCTTGACGATGTTCGTTTGCTTCGGGTTGGGGGAAGAATTTCAAAGGCAATCGATGCTCCTTCCAACTTAAAACACCCTATTATATTGCCAAAGAATCATCCAATCTCTAAACTTATTCTTAATAGCGCTCATCTAAGATATCTTAATGCTGGTGTATCAGAACTTTTTTCAGTAGTGCGTCAGGAGTTTTGGATTCTAGGAAGCAGAAACCTAATAAGGAAGGTCGTTCACGATTGTATGGGTTGTTTCCGTCAACGTCAAGCCACATCACATCAACTAATGGGAAATTTACCTTCTGCGAGGATTTCACCATCCTTCGCCTTCGATCAAACTGGCTGCGACTATGCTGGCCCAATCACCCTTCGTTTAACTAGAGGAAGGAATCCTAAATTTGTGAAAGGATACTTCGCGCTTTTTGTGTGTATGGCGAAAAAGGCGTTGCACTTAGAAGTTGTAAGCGATTTGTCTACGGATGCATGTCTGGTGGCGTTAAGGCGATTTATCGCTAGAAGGGGGAAGTGTAGCATCATCTACTCAGACAACGGCACTAACTTTCGTGGAGCTGCTAACAACCTATCGGAGTGGTACAAATTGGTTCGGTCTGAAAGTCATAATGCAAAAATTTCAAAAACATTGGCGGCTGACGGCATCAGATGGGAGTTTATTCCCCCTCACAGCCCGCACTTTGGTGGACTATGGGAGGCGGGTGTAAAGAGTGTGAAACAGCATTTTCGGCGAGTTATAGGGAAAAATATTTTAACCTTTGAAGAAATGACTACCTTGCTTTCTCAAATTGAAGCTTTATTGAACTCTAGGCCTCTCTAGGCTTGTGCTATTTCTGATTCTGATTTGAACCCGCTAACTCCTTCTCATTTTCTTATAGGCAGACCATACACCGCAATTCCGGAACCTAGCTGTCTAGAAGTCCCAGTAAACTGGCTTGGAAGATGGCAACTGGTCCAAAATATGCTACAAGGTTTTTGGAGGCGCTGGCACTGCGACAACGTCCCAAGTGGCAGAATAAAACTAGAAATTTCAAGGTTGGTGAGTTAGTTGTCGTTAAGGAACAAAATATGCCTCCATCAAAATGGGCTCTGGGGCGAATTGAAGTTCTTCATCCCGGAGAGGACGACCTTGTACGAGTTGTGTCTGTTCGAACAAAAAATGGGATTTTTAAACGCCCCATAACCAAGCTGGCGCTTTTACCATGTTCCTCAAATCCTTCAGGGGGGGGGGGGGCGGCGTGTTCAGAAATGTTTTTGTTTGTTATAATTGTTATTCAAATTTAAATTCAATATTATATTCAATTATGTTTAATTTGTGAGTAATTATAATTTTTGTCAATAATGTTAAATTTTCAATTGTCAAACATATCGTATAATACCCTATGTATTTTTCTTATTTCTTAATCTCTTAATCCCTTGTTGTTTGTTTAAGCTAATCTGTTACTCCATTTGCACTGCTATGCTTACATGTAATTTTTTATGCATAGACTTTGCATAGGCTTATGCTTTCATCTATTGTATCATGTCATTTTTTTTTGTATGCATAGTTTGTATTATTGCCGAAAATTCTTTGAGGCATTGAGGGCATTTGGTTAACCTAAGATCGTTCTATCTACCAGCAACTACCAACGCGATCACTTGGATAGTTAAAAATTGTAATTTGTTTATGAATCATAAATACATTTGTCTTGGTCTTTAATAGAAGTTAAAGTATAAGTTTTTGAGAAAAAATAAAATCGACATTTGTTACGTTTTGAAAATTGGCTTAAGTTTATTTCTATTATTATTGATCAAAGTTGGTCCTTCGAGTTACCGGATATTTATACAATTTTGGATGGAATTTGGAGCTACTTGGTGGTTGCTTGAAACTTGAATTGGACACGAGGAAAACACATTGGTATATAGGTAAACTGTATCGTATAGATATTTTTTGCTGGTGATTCTGCTGCTATTTGTGATTTTGGGTTTTAGTGAGGTCCTGTTGTTGAGTGAAATCCTGTCGTTTTTGAAATCAATTACTGAAAATTCGGTTTGCTCGGGTAATACTCTCACGTTTTTGAGCTTTGAAAATTTCTATACAAAACAATGAATGTGTTAAGGCAAGTTCGTGGACATTTGAAGGGCGCTATTACACGTGCGCATACATATGTGCTAGACATAGAAGTTGAGGATATAGACATTTTAGAAACGCGGTTAGAACGTTTAGAGGAAGCGTGGAAATCCTTTTGCTTAAATCAAAATGAACTTTTCCAATTTTCCGACGAAGAAGGGTACGTTGACCCCGAAATGGACTTTGAAGCCACGGAAACTAAATATTTAGACGCGAAAAGTGCATTTTTGAAGGCCATCCGTAAAAATACGCCTTCAATTCCACCTCCTCCTCCACCGCGTAGCGGGAATAATAACGGTGACTCTACGGTTGAACAAGCCGCCTTGTTGGAGTCTATCTTAAACGGTTCGTCGTTCGCTTCCACCTCCAAGATATGTTCGGAAATTGAACTTCCTACATTTAAAATACCACCTTTTGGTGGCGATTATCGGCAATGGCCAGAATTTCGGGATATGTTCCTCGGGAGTATTGACTACAAGAAAAAACTTTCCGGTGCTCAGAAAATGCGTTACTTGAAATCGTTTTTAGAAAATGATGCCGCGAAACTTTTAAACGGTATTGAAATTGCTGATTCCAATTACGAACAAGCATGGGAAAAACTTGAACACCGTTATAATAAACCACTATACATTGTCAACGCTCATTAAAAGTCTTGCGGTCGCTAAGGACTTATGTCCTATGTGCAAGGAACATCATATTCTCTCGCAGTGCCCTAAATTTATTGAATTGAATATTCCGTCCCGTCGTTCTTATGTTAGAGACCAAAAATTGTGCTACATGTGTTTAAGAAGCAATCATTCCGCTTTGCGATGCCGTTCGAGGAATCGTTGTCCTCATTGTCGTGTCCGCCATCATGTCCTTGTTCACTTGGATTCGCCATCTCCAGCTGTTGAATCTAACCATCCGAATTTGAACATTGATCAAACTAATGCTGCTTCGATTGTTAGTAATCATTCGCAAAATGATATTCGTCCCTCGGGGATTTTGCCCACGGTTGTTGTGAAGGTCATGAACACATAAGGCCAAACTTGTATTTGTCAATTGTCAATTTGTCTCAAGCCTCTTTTATTACAGAGAACTTAGTCAAAAATTAGGTCTTCGTCGTCGCCACGCTCGTCTTCCTATCTCTGGTATATCTTCTTTAGAGGCTGGTGTTACTCAAGGTGCCGTTACTCTAAATCTAAAATCTTGTTTTGATTCAAATGATATGGAAGTGGAAGCCTTCATTTTGAATCGAACAACTACGAACACTCCTTTGCCATCGTTTGGTTTTGATAAATTTCCGCTGTTCGGTGATTTGAAGTTGGCTGATCCAGGTTTTAACACACCAGGTCCTATCGATATTTTACTCGGATCTGATAAGGCTTGGAGTATTTTGCGTGATGGTCGACGGACTGATGAAGCCGGTAATTTGGTTGCTCGCAATACTATTTTCGGCTGGGTGGTAACTGGCAGTATTCGTGACAAAGAAATTGTTTCGTTGCGAGTGGAAGCTGATCAGGATGTAGACGTTCTTTTGAAATCTTTTTGGGAAGTTGAAGAATTGCATCCTAAATTGAGTTCGATTGATTCAGGAGATTTTGCAGACACTCATTTTAGTAAAACCTTTTCGCGTGCGCCTGATAACAAATACATTGTTGAACTTCCTTTTCGTCACAAGGACATAGTCTTCAGCAATACTCTTTCCGGAGCTCTGTCGAGGATGTTTTCAATGGAACGTCGTTTCTCTCGTCAACCAAATCTTCTGTTGGAATATTGTCGCTTTATGAGGACCTGTCTGGAGTTAGGCCATATGGAAAGGATTCCCGAAAATAAGATCGAACCTTCATCGGGGAAGGTATATTATTTGCCTTATCATGCAGTGGTTACGAACAAATTGCGAGTTGTTTTTGATGGTTCCCATGAAGATGGAAAGGGTGTTAGCCTGAATGAAATGCTACATGTAGGAGCTCCACTCCAGCGTAACCTCATCAATGTTTGTCTGCGGTTTAGGGTTCACAAATATGTTTTTTGTACCGATATCATTAAGATGTTCAGGCAAATTTTTATTGACACAAATCATCGGGATTTTCAGCGTATTGTGTGGCGAGAAAATCCCACTGACCCGATTGGACACTTCCGGCTGCGTACCGTTACTTATGGAACTTCGCCTGCTCCTTTTTTGTCCATTCGGGTTTTAAGACAACTAGCTTTGGACTACAAGGATCAGTTCCCTATTGCTTCTCATTCTGTTTTGCATGATTTTTATGTGGAGGACATCATGACAGGGTCGGATTCGGTTACCAAAATTTTAGAGTTGAAAAATGAGCTAGTAAATTTATTGTCGTGTGGAGTTTTAGAGCTGAGTAAATGGAGTTCTAACTGTTGGCCAGTTTTGCAGGGAACAAGTTCTGAACCTACAATCTCTCTCGATCTTGATTCTTCAACTAATTGGACAAAGGTGCTTGGATTAATTTGGAATCCTCATCGTGACATCTTCACCTACAAAATCTCTGTAAAGGATCCATCGTCGATGCCCACTAAGAGAATGCTGTTATCAGAGATTTCAAAAATCTTTGATCCTTTAGGCTTTCTGGCTCCTTCCACCATTTTGTTTAAAATTCTGTTTCAGGAGTTATGGGCACATTCAACGAAAATCGGATGGGATGATCCACTGCCTACTGAAGTAGCCAATAAATGGATTTCTTACCGAGAGGAATTATACTTATTTGAAAGGGTCGAGATTTTGCGAAGGTGTATCTCAAATTCGAAACGTTTTGAGTTGATAGGGTTTTCTGATGCGTCCGAGAAGGCATATTCAGCGGTGGTCTACGCTAGAAGTTTTGCTGAAAGCGAGCAAATCGAGGTTCAACTTGTTGCTGCGAAGACTCGTGTCGCTCCCATAAAACAACTCACCATTCCTCGTCTTGAACTATGTGGAGCTCTGCTGCTAGGTCGTTTGATCCAACTTGTTCAAAATGCATTAGACTTTAAACCTGTTCAAACCCTTGCCTTTTGTGACTCCCAAATTGTGCTAGCCTGGCTGTCCTCCCCACCTCGACGATGGAACACATTCTTCGCCAATCGAACTTCAGAGATTTTTGATGTTCTACCTCGTTCAAATTGGAACTATATTCGCTGTGAAGAGAATCCAGCGGACTGCGCATCAAGAGGTGTGGAGCCTAGGAAATTACTGGAGTTGGAAATTTGGTGGAAGGGCCCAAAATGGCTCTCGAGGAGCTTCGAGTCTTGGCCGATCTCTGCAGAGCGCTTGGAACTGAAGGAGGTACCTGAAGGAAAAAGGGAAGTTGTAGTTGCCAATGTATCGTACACCCAAGAAGATCTAATAGATAGGCTCGGTAAACGCGTTTCTTCGTGGGACTGTGTGATACGAATTGTAGCGGTTTTTGTTCGGCGAGCTAAAAATGGTAAACTTCCTTCTGAAGAACGCGTCAAAGGATATCTTCGTTCCCCCGAATTGCTTTATGCGAAGCAGAAATGTCTAATATGGGCTCAGAGAGAATTTGAAGAAGAAATAACAAAACTCTCCTCTTTGGCTCCCTTTCTTGACGATGTTGGTTTGCTTCGGGTTGGGGGAAGAATTTCAAAGGCAATCGATGCTACTTTCAACTTAAAACACCCTATTATATTGCCAAAGAATCATCCAATCTCTAAACTTATTCTTAATAGCGCTCATCTTAGATATCTTCATGCTGTTGTATCAGAACTTTTTTCAGTAGTGCGTCAGGAGTTTTGGATTCTAGGAAGCAGAAACCTAATAAGGAAGGTCGTTCACGATTGTATGGGTTGTTTCCGTCAACGTCAAGCCACATCACATCAACTAATGGGAAATTTACCTTCTGCGAGGATTTCACCATCCTTCGCCTTCGATCAAACTGGCTGCGACTATGCTGGTCCAATCACCCTTCGTTTAACTAGAGGAAGGAATCCTAAATTTGTGAAAGGATACTTCGCGCTTTTTGTGTGTATGGCGACAAAGGCGTTGCACTTAGAAGTTGTAAGCGATTTGTCTACGGATGCATGTCTGGCGGCGTTAAGGCGATTTATCGCTAGAAGGGGGAAGTGTAGCATCATCTACTCAGACAACGGCACTAACTTTCGTGGAGCTGCTAACAACCTATCGGAGTGGTACAAATTGGTTCGGTCTGAAAGTCATAATGCAAAAATTTCAAAAACATTGGCGGCTGACGGCATCAGATGGGAGTTTATTCCCCCTCACAGCCCGCACTTTGGTGGACTATGGGAGGCGGGTGTAAAGAGTGTGAAACAGCATTTTCGGCGGATTATAGGGAAAAATATTTTAACCTTTGAAAAAATGACTACCTTGCTTTCTCAAATTGAAGCTTTATTGAACTCTAGGCCACTTTGTGCTATTTCTGATTCTGATTTGAACCCGCTAACTCCTTCTCATTTTCTTATAGGCAGACCATACACCGCAATTCCGGAACCTAGCTGTCTAGAAGTCCCAGTAAACCGGCTTGGAAGATGGCAACTGGTCCAAAATATGCTACAAGGTTTTTGGCGGCGCTGGCACTGCGACTATCTCACATCAATGCAACAACGTCCCAAGTGGCAGAAGAAAACTAGAAATTTCAAGGTTGGTGATTTAGTTGTCGTTAAGGAACAAAATATGCCTCCATCAAAATGGGCTCTGGGGCGAATTGAAGTTCTTCATCCCGGAGAGGACGACCTTGTACGAGTTGTGTCTGTTCGAACAAAAAATGGGATTTTTAAACGCCCCATAACCAAGCTGGCGATTTTACCATGTTCCTGAAATCCTTCAGGGGAGGGCGGCGTGTTCAGAAATGTTTTTGTTTGTTATAAATGTTATTCAAATTTAAATTCAATATTATATTCAATTATGTTTAATTTGTGAGTAATTATAATTTTTGTCAATAATGTTAAATTTTCAATTGCCAAACATATCGTATAATACCCTATGTATTTTTCTTATTTCTTATGTCGTTTTCGTTTGGATGTTTGGAGTACTCCTTTTCCACTCCTTTTTCACTCCTACTACTCCAAAAGCCTTCGATTGGCTGTTCCGAGTAATGTTTTCGGAGTGTTCTTCTGTTCCCAATTTCATATTGGAGTAGACGAGGAACACACACATACATATAAAGGTTTTCGTTGGATTACTTTTCAAAAGTGATAAATACTTGAAGAAGCCATTTTGTTAAATGGCGGCTTTATGCAGTGTGTGTGTAGATTTAGGAAAGTCAGTGTTTTCATATTCGATTGGAATTGAAAAGGAGTAGAATAGACCGAAAATCCAATCGAAAACGACCTTAATCTCTTAATCCCTTGTTGTTTGTTTAAGCTTATCTGTTACTCCATTTGCACTGCTATGCTTACATGTAATTTTGTATGCATAGACTTTGCATAGGCTTATGCTTTCATCTATTGTATTATGTCATTTTTTTTTTTATGTATAGTTTGTATTATTGCCGAAAATTCTTTGCGGCATTGAGGGCATTTGGTTAACCTAAGATCGTTCTATTTGCCAGCAACTACCAACGCGATCACTTGGATAGTTAAAAATTGTAATTTGTTTATGAATCATAAATACATTTGTCTTGGTCTTTAATAGAAGTTAAAGTATAAGTTTTTGAGAAAAAATAGAATCGATATTTGTAACGTTTTGAAAATTGGCTTAAGTTTATTTCTATTATTATTGATCAAAGTTGGTCCTTTGAGTTACCGGATATTTATACAATTTTGGATGGAATTTGGAGCTACTTGGTGGTTGCTTGAAACTTGAATTGGACACGAGGAAAACACATTGGTATATAGGTAAACTGTATCGTATAGATATTTTTTGCTGGTGATTCTGCTGCTATTTGTGATTTTGGGTTTTAGTGAGGTCCTGTTGTTGAGTGAAATCCTGTCGTTTTTGAAATCAATTACTGAAAATTCGGTTTGCTCGGGTAATGATCTCACGTTTTTGAGCTTTGAAAATTTCTATACGAAACAATGAATGTGTTAGGGCAAGTTCGTGGACATTTGAAGGGCGCTATTACACGTGCGCATACATATGTGCTAGACATAGAAGTTGAGGGTATAGACATTTTAGAAACGCGGTTAGAACGTTTAGAGGAAGCGTGGAAATCCTTTTGCTTAAATCAAAATGAACTTTTCCAATTTTCCGACGAAGAAGGGTACGTTGACCCCGAAATGGACTTTGAAGCCACGGAAACTAAATATTTAGACGCGAAAAGTGCATTTTTGAAGGCCATCCGTAAAAATACGCCTTCAATTCCACCTCCTCGTAGCGGGAATAATAACGGTGACTCTACGGTTGAACAAGCCGCCTTGTTGGAGTCTATCTTAAACGGTTCGTCGTTCGCTTCCACCTCCAAGATATGTTCGGAAATTGAACTTCCATAATTTAAAATACCACCTTTTGGTGGCGATTATCGGCAATGGCCAGAATTTCGGGATATGTTCCTCGGGAGTATTGACTGCAAGAAAAAACTTTCCGATGCTCAGAAAATGCGTTACTTGAAATCGTTTTTAGAAAATGATGCCGCGAAACTTTTAAACGGTATTGAAATTGCTGATTCCAATTACGAACAAGCATGGGAAAAACTTTCAACACCGTTATAATAAACCACTATACTCATATCGAAAGTTTTTGCAAAATTCCAAATGTGTCTGTCGCGGATAGTGGACATTTGCGTCGGTTGGTAGACAAATCGGATGAAGTAATTCGTGGTATGAAGGCTCTAAAAAATGAGGGCAGAGATCCTTGGCTAATTTATCTTTTGCTCGAAAATATAGACCTTGAATCGCGAAAGGCTTGGTCGCTTCACATCAATAATTCCGAAACCGCAACTAGAATAGATGTTGCAATATTATTTCGCGAATGTTAAAAGACGATTAGGATGACGAAGAAAACTAAAAGACCGCGACTCAGGATTATATACGAATCCAATTATAATTAAAAAACACAAACGAATTTATTTTAGTTTAAAATTGTGCAACCGGCACGCACGAAAGAAAAGATCGAATTGACGAACTGTCAAACGATCAACCAAAGATGAGAGATAAGAGAGAGACCTAATTGCAACAACACTGCAACAAAGATGCAGCCAACCGGCTAGTCAGCTGGGGGTGGGTTCGTCGAATTAAGAAGATGTTATGTATGTATACACGAGAGGTGGAAAAATGTAATCGAATTAATTTTGTTAATATCCAATTGTTGATGATTTAAAAAAAGGAATCGAATTAAATGTAGGTAGGTAAATACAGGGGTGTACTTACGCTACAGGGTGGGCGCCAGGAAACTGTTGAGGGTCGTTTGCCTTAACCGGGAATCTGAAATTTGTCTTCAAAACTATGTAGGAAACGCAAATATTGTTATTCCCAAATTGGAAGTTCAAAGAATTTATTTTAAAATATCTGGGAAACCTTGGCTTGCGCCGGGATTAAAACCCAGAATTTTTTCGATAAAAAGGTAAATATAAAAATGAATTATTGTTCGAAGAACAATCAAAAAGAAAGAAATGAAACAAAGAAAAATTACAAAGCAAAGACCGTAAGAATGGACCGCTATCACTCGGTCCCGGAATAAAACGGATAAAGAAAACTACTTTAAAACTGAGTTACGAGTCCCACAAAATTACAGGGATTAAACCGAATAACAAGGGCCAACCCAATCTTATATTTTCACAACTTATGCCACGAATTAACCACTAAATAAACACTCTACTTATCTTTTCTTATCCAACTTATTCTTTTTCCTTTCTCCTTCTTTCCTTACTTCTATTCGCCCACTTCTGGCGACTTCAAATTATAATCCCTCTTTCTCCAAATTATTTCCTCCACCGAAACACTTTCAAAATAAATTATAAAACCTAAACTCTTTCCAAAATTTAACAAATTCAAATTTATAATTTATTTTCAACTTTTTTTTCTTTTCTTTTAAATTTCTCAAATTTATAAAAAAAACCTCTATCGGCTTAACTGGTCAACCAAGAAGTGGTTGGTCATGCGTAGCCTATTCGTCTTCCTTGGCCCCTCTCTCACTCACACTCTCAAACAAAAGCTTTCGTGGAACTCGGTTGCGGTACCACTCGGACGTTGAGTTCCATCGAAACTCTCTATCACTCACACATTCAATGGATTCCCCAAGTTGTTGGCGTTCTTCCAAAACTTGACGAATCCTCGGCCGAATTCAGACTTATTCACAATAACTATTTTCGAGAAAAGCAAAAGAATACAAAAAGTTGAAAATATTATTCTGAGCATTTTCTCAGCTACTCAACTCAATATAATTTTTTGAGAATGTTTCGAAGAAGGAGCCTACAATTTAATATCGATTTTCTTAACATCCGCTGGCTCAACACGGTCGAGTCAAGTGTTACCTACTTTGTCATCCTCTCCGAGTCACCCTTAAACTCCCAGAGGACGACGGACTCAAAATGGGGGTCGAAAAATAGGAATGGTTGGGATGGAGGGGAAAACAGATATCGAGGGTTAGACCATGACCAAACAACATGGTCAGAAGAAGGTTTTAAGAACCAATTAAAGAATGGTTTTGTTGCGGTAAATCTTACCGTAACAAATTCCACCCTTACCTACCGAGGAGTGAAAACTGGCTTTCAGAAATGAAAGCGAAGTAAAAAGGAATAGAATAAAGGTTTTACAACACGAAAATGGAATACATACACTACTATACAACACAACTAAAAAAAACTCGATCACTCCAGGTGAGAGTTAAGCACATCACAGAGCTTGAAAACTCTCAGTACCTCTTAGCGCAGCTCATCCGCTACGCGACTAATTTTCGGGGTCGTCGCAGTAAGGCTTTAAATCCTTAACATTCCAGGTACCTCGATTTGTACCTTTCTCGTCTACGAGAACGTAAGTCCACGGCGATACGCGTTTCTTAATTAGAAACGGGCCTACAAACTTAGGCGCTAATTTCGCCGTATAATAGTTCGCTGCTTCAAATAGGGTAAAGTTGCGTCGCCAAACCAATTCGTTCGGGAGGAGTTGAACATCTCTCCTACGAAGGTTATATCTTTTCGCTGCCTTCTTGGTTGCCGACTCTAACTTTTTCCCTATCTCTTCCCTAAGCTTCCTAAACTGTTCCCTAGTATCGTCCGCATTATCGCCCCTACTGTTCGGAATGGTGGTTAAGGAATCATCTCCAAAAGTCACCATACCTCGACCAAAATTTGCGTAATACGGCGACACACCTAACCCCTCATGCTGGGACGTGCGTATACTACACGAAACTTTCGCCAACTGCGAATCCCATGCCCTATGATTTTCTGAAACATAAGCCCTAAGTGTCGTCTTAATAATCTGATTTATCCGCTCCGCCGGGTTGGCCTGTGGGTGGTAATGCGCCGTAAAATTTATCGACGAACCGTAACTATCGCATAAAGATTTTAATTCCCTACTTTTGAACTGTGGGCCGTTATCACAAATAACGAATTTAGCAACGCCGAATAACAAAAAGACTTTGTCCTCCAATTCTTTGCAAACAGATTTTGCAGTTGCAGACCTCAAAGGAAATAATAGAGGGAACTTCGTGAAATAATCCACGACAGTTAAAATATAAATGAAACCCCTACTCGATTTTGGAAGTGGACTAACCAAGTCCACGCAAATCATTTCCCACGGATTGGTAACCCCTTTCCTCTCCGTCATCAACCCAGCCGGTTTTTCATTAATAGGTTTCACGCTTTGACAGACCTTACAATTTTTAACATACCTAGTGATATCTGACCTCATTTTTGGCCAGTAATATCTTTCTCCTATCCTAGCAAAAGTTTTCTTTACCCCCATATGCCCTGCTAACGGATGGTCATGATTTTCTTCTAAAATCTTTTTCCTATCATTCTTGGGTACTACTATTTTCCACTCACTATTAGTGTTATGCACAACTATATGGTCGGATAACGGCTTCACCAAACTCGCAAAGTTTGGGATAAATCTCCTATACCAGGATACCGTTCCGATGAAACTCCTAACCTGCTTAACATTCTTTGGCGATGGAATTCCTAACATACTCTCTATCTTTTCTGGGTCCATGTGTAAACCGTTTCTGTCCACAACATAGCCCAAAAATTTTAAAGATGGCCTAGCAAAATTGCATTTTTCCCTACCTACTTTTAATCCTGCTTTAATTAATCTCCTAAAAACTTCGTTCAAAATTTCCATATGCTTCTCAAAAGTGTCTGTCACGATGATGATATCATCGAGATAGACAAAGACATATGGTTCTAACTCAGGACCTAAAACAGTGTCTATAAATCTTTGCCAAGTTTCAGGTGCATTATGCAACCCGAACGGCATCCTCAAAAATTGAAACAAACCCCTACCTGGAACTGTGAAAGCAGTATACTTTCTTGAATCTTTTTCAACTGGAATCTGCCAATATGCAGACTTGATATCAAGTGAACTCAAAAACCTAGCATTATTTAGCTTATCTAAGATGGCCGTAATATACGGAAGAGGGTATGCATCCCTATTCGTAACCTCATTCAATTTCCTATAATCTACACAAAACCTATACGTGCCATCTTTCTTTTTAATCATGACAATGGGAGAAGCCCATGGACTGTCAGATTTTTCTATAACCCCCTCTTTAAGCATCTCTTCTAACTCTTTATCTATGAGAGACTGAACCACAGGAGACACCGGATAATACCGTTGTTTTATTGGTTCAGCTTTCGTCCTAATTTTGTGCTCCACCATCTGTGTGCACCCTAAGCCTTCTGGCATCTCCCTAAAAACTTTTTCTAAACACCTATCTAACTCTTTCTTCTGTGTCTCATTTAATTCCGTTAAATGATCCGCCGCGGACATCGAAGCCAACGAACTTTGGTTCGAAAATGTCCATTCCCCTGATTTCAAATCCGGGACCACACCCGATAGAGCCCAAAAATCTGCTCCTAAAATCAGTTTTTGGGGAAGGCGTGGAATAACGAGACATTCTATAAGAACTACTTTTTCCCTAACCCTGATTGGAAGTGAAGCTACTCCTTCTACTCCAATACCTGCACCATCCGCTAAAATAACTCTACCTAAGTTTGTTTTCCCTAAATTTATTCCTAAATCCTTTAAAATTTCCCATCCGTCCCTACCTATTATTGTGCGTGAAGCACCTGAATCTAAAAGTCCTAACATATTTATACCATAAATTTCAACGCCAAGGTATGGCCGTTGATCCCTACCATTTTGTTCAAGCGTAAAATCTAAATTAATGTATGCCGACTGGTTACCAGTAGGCAGCCTATCAGATCTTAACGGAACTCTCGTCCTACTGACCCGAAAGTTCGTCGTCCGTTTCCCGAACATTGTTGCCAGTTATTTTTATTAACTCCAACCCTACCACAACCATAACAACGCCTAACAGCGGAACACCTATTTGCAAAATGGCCTTCTCCATTGCAATTATAACACCTAACAACGGGCCCTGCACTATTAGTTGAAAATGGGTTCGAAGTTTGTCCTTGTCGCACAATTTGGTTGTTTTCAGTAACAACCGAAACTGTTGGAGTCTGTCTGCGTCGACCAATTTGGTTGTTTTCTGTTACAACCGAAACTGGTGAAAAATCTACACCTACGTATGCCAGATCCGGTTCTAGCAAAGTCCTACTTCTACTATTTGGTGGGGGAACGTATGATTCCACGTTTCCTCTCACCGCCTCTAAATCTCGACCTAACGCTACTAAATCTGAAATGCAATTTGGTCTAGCCAAACCAAGTTGCGTCTGGTAGAAAGGTGTCAAATTCTGTTGGATCATTGACAGCTTCCTCCGCTCTGATATTTGTTCGGAAAGCCTGCCGAACAAATTCTGCATCGTAGCCACATAGACGCCGATTGACTCATCTCGTCCTTGTGTTCGATGCCTAATCTCCTCCAATAACGAATCATCGTAATTCGGTGGCAAGAACTCCAGTTTTAATTCCCTGACGAGTTCTGGCCACGAATTAATAGAAAGCCTAACTGCCCTAAACCATATCAACGCTTTTCCTACAAATAACTCTACGGCGGACCTAAAAAGTTGCGCTTCCGTCACACCACGGGACTGGCGCATTTCCTCAACCCTCTCTACGAATGCGTTCACGGAGGCACCACAGCGCTCACCAGTGAATTTCACATTCCATTTATAAACCTGTTCGAATTTTTGCGAATTTACAACTACCTGCTCTAAAATTGGGTTTTCTAACCTACCACTATCCCTAATGCCACCAGTTCTACTATCTGCCACTACTAAGCCCGTCGATGTACCGGCAGAAGTACTCATCGACCTGTTTTGAGGTTCAGCTGAACGCTGATTTTCAACCTCCGAATTCTTTTTGTGTTCATTTTTTTGTTTCTCCTCATTTTCACTGTCATCATTTTCATCTTTATCGTCTTTATCATCTTCTAATGCAGCCATTGCCATAATTAATTTATTCTTTAGAGCCTGCTTGCTCTTTTCCTGAATCTCATTCTCTGGTATAGATCTATCTAGCCTACGTAATCCCCACTCTACTTTCGTCAAAATCTTCAAATACTCCTTTGAAGTTTCCGACTTCGGAGGATTTTCTAAAAGTTTCCCTAACTCTCCTAACTTTTTCTCAACCGCCATTTGATGCTGTTCAAAATTGAACGGGTAAGCGGGAGCTACAAAAGAATTCCTACGTTCTAACTTGGTGGCAACCCTAAGCGATTTTCGCATTCCCTCCACTGTCCACACCGGTAAACCTCGCCACTCCATCTCATAAGCTATTTCGTCTTGTGACAACCTGTTTACCTCCATTGTAAACTTAAATAAATAGACTAATAATTTAAAAAAAAAGATAATATTTTAAAATTGTAAGAGCAAGTTCTTAAAAGTATTTAAGAACGAAGAAAAAAATGAAAACGAATTAAAAAAAGATTTCAGATAAATTAAAACTAACTTTATTTAAAACAAAAATATTGTACCTTGGCAACCCTATACAAATTCCACTTTTCACTTTAAGAACAAAAAAAAATTAATCTCCTCAAATTTAACTAAACAGACAGACTTCCGTCTGTACAAAATTTCACTTTGAAAAAAAAAAACACTCAAAATACCTTCTAAATCTTGTAAAAAAACTTTTAACTCGATGTCCAAAATCTTATTTATCAATATTACCTATTCTTTTAGCACGAAAATAGAAAAAGAATTACCAATTTAATATAAATTAACAAAAAAAAATAATTAAAAAGAATATAAAATGGATTCTCAGAAAAAGTGCCCTTTTTACAGTGGGAACACTGATTTCCTGTTGTTTACAACTTGAATCCAAATTAAATTCCACGAAGAAAAAAAATACCCACGAAAAAGAAAAAGACCGCACTATCAATTTCAATTAAAAAAACTATGCAAATTTATAAGAGTTTGATTAAATGGGAGACTAAATAGGCACTATATAAGTATAGGTATATAAAAACACTAACCAAAATAAATTAAAATGATAAAAAAAATCAATAAAAATCAATAAAAACACCTTACTCCTTTGTACTTCTTGTACTCCCCGCACACCTTCACTTCACAATAATAATGTTCAGGAACGCTGCTGACACTTGTTGACCAAACAAATAAACCTAGGGATAAAAAGACTTTAGTAAAAAAACACTAAATTTTATAAAAAAGGAACAATTAATTCCACCGAAAAATAACACAAAACAAACACTTCCATAGATTATATAGGTAGCCAGGGATTTCCAGGGATTTTGCACTCAATTGCAGAACAAGAAAAAAAAACACGTATGGGCGCCAATTTGTTGCAATATTATTTCGCGAATGTTAAAAGACGATTGGGATGACGAAGAAAACTAAAAGACCGCGACTCAGGATTATATACGAATCCAATTATAATTAAAAAACACAAACGAATTTATTTTATTATTAAAATTGTGCAACCGGCACGCACGAAAGAAAAGATCGAATTGACGAACTGTCAAACGATCAACCAAAGATGAGAGATAAGAGAGAGACCTAATATTGCAACAACACTGCAACAACGATGCAGCCAACCGGCTAGTCAGCTGGGGGTGGGTTCGTCGAATTAAGAAGATGTTATGTATGTATACACGAGAGGTGGAAAAATGTAATCGAATTAATTTTGTTAATATCCAATTGTTGATGATTTAAAAAAAGGAATCGAATTAAATGTAGGTAGGTAAATACAGGGGCGTACTTACGCTACAGGGTGGGCGCCAGGAAACTGTTGAGGGTCGTTTGCCTTAACCGGGAATCTGAAATTCGTCTTCAAAACTATGAAGGAAACGCAAATATTTTTATTCCCAATGGGAAGTTCAAAGAATTTATTTTAAAATATCTGGGAAACCTTGGCTTGCGCCGGGATTAAAACCCGGAATTTTTTCGATAAAAAGGTAAATATAAAAATGAATTATTGTTCGAAGAACAATCAAAAAGAAAGAAATGAAACAAAGAAAAATTACAAAGCAAAGACCGTAAGAATGGACCGCTATCACTCGGTCCCGGAATAAAACGGATAAAGAAAACTACTTTAAAACTGGGTCACGAGTCCCACAAAATTACAGGGATTTAACCGAATAACAAGGGCCAACCGAATCTTATATTTTCACAACTTATGCCACGAATTAACCAATAAATAAACACTACTTATCTTTTCTTATCCAACTTATTCTTTTTCCTTTCTCCTTCTTTCCTTACTTCTATTCGCCCCGTTCTGGCGACTTCAAATTATAATTCCTCTTTCTCCAAATTATTTCCTCCACCGAAACACTTTCAAAATAAATTATAAAACCTAAACTCTTTCCAAAATTTAACAAATTCAAATTTATAATTTATTTTCAACTTTTTTTTCTTTTCTTTTAAATTTCTCAAATTTATAAAAAAACCTCTATCGGCTTAACTGGTCAACCAAGAAGTGGTTGGTCATGCGTAGCCTATTCGTCTTCCTTGGCCCCTCTCTCACTCACACTCTCAAACAAAAGCTTTCGTGGAACTCGGTTGCGGTACCACTCGGACGCTGAGTTCCATCGAAACTCTCTATCACTCACACATTCAATGGATTCCCCAAGTTGTTGGCGTTCTTCCAAAACTTGACGAATCCTCGGCCGAATTCAGACTTATTCACAATAACTATTTTCGAGAAAAGCAAAAGAATACAAAAAGTTGAAAATATTATTCTGAGCATTTTCTCAGCTACTCAACTCAATATAATTTTTTGAAAATGTTTCGAAGAAGGAGCCTACAATTTAATATCGATTTTCTTAACATATTGAGGAAACGAAGGAGGAAGGCAAATACTCAAATTAACTAATTATCGCGCAATCTACTATTCAGTGGACCCTTGTGCAGATTTGGGGAATTGGGGACTAGCGTTTAGCGTTCCATTCTTTTCTGCGGTCGATGGTAGATTAAGATTAAATTTATATTTTAGGATGGGCTTATAGCCATGATTAAAAAAGAAAGTTAACTTTAGGTTGGTTTAATGATATTGTTGTTGTGTTGTTGTTTAGGTAATATCCACTTTAAGTGTACGTGTATGTTTCGTTCTGGCGTCTTCTCTGAATCTTGTTATTTCTATTATGAGCTTCCTCGCTCTCTATATAGATGGCGTGCGAGTCTCCAGCCCATCCGCTGGCTCAACACGGTCGAGTCAAGTGTTACCTACTTTGTCATCCTCTTCGAGTCACCCTTAAACTCCCAGAGGACGACGGACTCAAAATGGGGGTCGAAAAATAGGAATGGTTGGGATGGAGGGGAAAACAGATATCAAGGGTTAGACCATGACCAAACAACATGGTCAGAAGAAGGTTTTAAGAACAAATTAAAGAATGGTTTTGTTGCGGTAAATCTTACCGTAACACAGATCTTCTTGAATTTTTGGAAAAAAGATGCGACGCTTTAGAAGCATGTGCCACAAAAACAAGTGATACGAAAAATTCCGGGAATAAACCTAAAACGCGTTCGCATAGTGCGTCGAATAACATTAAAAGTCTTGCGGTCGCTAAGGATTTATGTCCTATGTGCAAGGAACATCATATTCTCTCGCAGTGCCCTAAATTTATTGAATTGGATATTCCGTCCCGTCGTTCTTATGTTAGAGACCAAAAATTGTGCTACATGTGTTTAAGAAGCAATCATTCCGCTTCGCGATGCCGTTCGAGGAATCGTTGTCCTCATTGTCGTGTCCGCCATCATGTCCTTGTTCACTTGGATTCGCCATCTCCAGCTGTTGAATCTAACCATCCGAATTTGAACATTGATCAAACTAATGCTGCTTCGATTGTTAGTAACCATTCGCAAAATGATATTCGTTCCTCGGGGATTTTGCCCACGGTTGTTGTGAAGGTCATGAACACATTAGGCCAAACTTGTATTTGTCGCATGTTGCTAGACACCGGTTCTCAAGCCTCTTTTATTACAGAGAACTTAGTCAAAAAATTAGGTCTTCGTCGTCGCCACGCTCGTCTTCCTATCTCTGGTATATCTTCTTTAGAGGCTGGTGTTACTCAAGGTGCCGTTACTCTTAATCTAAAATCTTGTTTTGATTCAAATGATATGGAAGTGGAAGCCTTCATTTTGAATCGAATAACTACGAACACTCCTTTGCAAGCGTTTGGTTTTGATAAATTTCCGCTGTTGGGTGATTTGAAGTTGGCTGATCCAGGTTTTAACACACCAGGTTCTATCGATATTTTACTCGGATCTGATAAGGCTTGGAGTATTTTGCGTGATGGTCGACGGACTGATGAAGCCAGTAATTTGGTTGCTCACAATACTATTTTCGGCTGGGTGGTAACTGGCAGTATTCCTGACAAAGAAATTGTTTCGTTGCGAGTGGAAGTTGATCAGGATGTAGACGTTCTTTTGAAATCTTTTTGGGAAGTTGAAGAATTGCATCCTAAATTGAGTTCGATTGATTCAGGAGATTTTGCAGACACTCATTTTAGTAAAACCTTTTCGCGTGCGCCTGATAACAAATACATTGTTGAACTTCCTTTTCGTCACAAGGACATAGTCTTCAGCAATACTCTTTCCGGAGCTCTGTCGAGGATGTTTTCAATGGAACGTCGTTTCTCTCGTCAACCAAATCTTCAGTTGGAATATTGTCGCTTTTTGAGGACCTGTCTGGAGTTAGGCCATATGGAAAGGATTCCCGAAAATGAGATCGAACCTTCATCGGGGAAGGTATATTATTTGCCTCATCATGCAGTGGTTACGAACAAATTGCGAGTTGTTTTTGATGGTTCCCATAAAGATGGAAAGGGTGTTAGCCTGAATGAAATGCTACATGTAGGACCTCCACTCCAGCGTAACCTCATCAATGTTTGTCTGCGGTTTAGGGTTCACAAATATGTTTTTTGTGCCGATATCATTAATATGTTCAGGCAAATTTGGATTGACACAAATCATCGGGATTTTCAGCGTATTGTCTGGCGAGAAAATCCCACTGAACCGATTGGACACTTCCGGCTGCGTACCGTTACTTATGGAACTTCGCCTGCTCCTTTTTTGTCCATTCGGGTTTTAAGACAACTAGCTTTGGACTACAAAGATCAGTTCCCTATTGCTTCTCATTCTGTTTTGCATGATTTTTATGTGGATGACATCATGACAGGGTCGGATTCGGTTACCAAAATTTTAGAGTTGAAAAATGAGCTAGTAAATTTATTGTCGTGTGGAGGTTTAGAGCTGAGGAAATGGAGTTCTAACTGTTGGCCAGTTTTGCAGGGAACAAGTTCTGAACCTACAATCTCTCTCGATCTTGATTCTTCAACTAATTGGGCAAAGGTGCTTGGATTAATTTGGAATCCTCATCGTGACATCTTCACCTACAAAATCTCTATAAAGGATCCATCTTCGATGCCCACTAAGAGAATGCTGTTATCAGAGATTTCAAAAATCTTTGATCCTTTAGGCTTTCTGGCTCCTTCCACCATTTTGTTTAAAATTCTGTTTCAGGAGTTATGGGCACATACAACGAAAATCGGATGGGATGATCCACTGCCTACTGAAGTAGCCAATAAATGGATTTCTTACCGAGAGGAATTATACTTATTTGAAAGGGTCGAGATTTTGCGAAGGTGTATCTCAAATTCGAAATGTTTCTTTCGACGATGGAACACATTCTTCGCCAATCGAACTTCAGAGATTTTTGATGTTCTACCTCGTTCAAATTGGAACTATATTCGCTGTGAAGAGAATCCAGCGGACTGCGCATCAAGAGGTGTGGAGCCTAGGAAATTACTGGAGTTGGAAATTTGGTGGAAGGGCCCAAAATGGCTCTCGAGGAGCTTCGAGTCTTGGCCGATCTCTGCAGAGCGCTTGGAACTGAAGGAGGTACCTGAAGGAAAAAGGGAAGTTGTAGTTGCCAATGTATCGTACACCCAAGAAGATCTAATAGATAGGCTCGGTAAACGCGTTTCTTCGTGGGACTGTGTGAAACGAATTGTAGCGGTTTTTGTTCGGCGAGCTAAAAATAGTAAACTTCCTTCCGAAGAACGCGTCAAAGGATATCTTCGTTCCTCCGAATTGCTTTATGCGAAGCAGAAATGTCTAATATGGGCTCAGAGAGAATTTGAAGAAGAAATAACAGCCTTGAGGTTAGATAAGTGTGTCTCCAATTCTTCAAAACTCTCCTCTTTGGCTCCCTTTCTTGACGATGTTCGTTTGCTTCGGGTTGGGGGAAGAATTTCAAAGGCAATCGATGCTACTTCCAACTTAAAACACCCTATTATATTGCCAAAGAATCATCCAATCTATAAACTTATTCTTAATAGCGCTCATCTAAGATATCTTAATGCTGGTGTATCAGAACTTTTTTCAGTAGTGCGTCAGGAGTTTTGGATTCTAGGAAGCAGAAACCTAATAAGGAAGGTCGTTCACGATTGTATGGGTTGTTTCCGTCAACGTCAAGCCACATCACATCAACTAATGGGAAATTTACCTTCTGCGAGGATTTCACCATCCTTCGCCTTCGATCAAACTGGCTGCGACTATGCTGGTCCAATCACCCTTCGTTTAACTAGAGGAAGGAATCCTAAATTTGTGAAAGGATACTTCGCGCTTTTTGTGTGTATGGCGAAAAAGGCGTTGCACTTAGAAGTTGTAAGCGATTTGTCTACGGATGCATGTCTGGTGGCGTTAAGGCGATTTATCGCTAGAAGGGGGAAGTGTAGCATCATCTACTCAGACAACGGCACTAACTTTCGTGGAGCTGCTAACAACCTATCGGAGTGGTACAAATTGGTTCGGTCTGAAAGTCATAATGCAAAAATTTCAAAAACATTGGCGGCTGACGGCATCAGATGGGAGTTTATTCCCCCTCACAGCCCGCACTTTGGTGGACTATGGGAGGCGGGTGTAAAGAGTGTGAAACAGCATCTTCGGCGAGTTATAGGGAAAAATATTTTAACCTTTGAAGAAATGACTACCTTGCTTTCTCAAATTGAAGCTTTATTGAACTCTAGGCCACTTTGTGCTATTTCTGATTCTGATTTGAACCCGCTAACTCCTTCTCATTTTCTTATAGGCAGACCATACACCGCAATTCCGGAACCTAGCTGTCTAGAAGTCCCAGTAAACCGGCTTGGAAGATGGCAACTGGTCCAAAATATGCTACAAGGTTTTTGGCGGCGCTGGCACTGCGACTATCTCACATCAATGCAACAACGTCCCAAGTGGCAGAAGAAAACTAGAAATTTCAAGGTTGGTGATTTAGTTGTCGTTAAGGAACAAAATATGCCTCCATCAAAATGGGCTCTGGGGCGAATTGAAGTTCTTCATCCCGGAGAGGACGACCTTGTACGAGTTGTGTCTGTTCGAACAAAAAATGGGATTTTTAAACGCCCCATAACCAAGCTGGCGATTTTACCATGTTCCTGAAATCCTTCAGGGGAGGGCGGCGTGTTCAGAAATGTTTTTGTTTGTTATAAATGTTATTCAAATTTAAATTCAATATTATATTCAATTATGTTTAATTTGTGAGTAATTATAATTTTTGTCAATAATGTTAAATTTTCAATTGCCAAACATATCGTATAATACCCTATGTATTTTTCTTATTTCTTATGTCGTTTTCGTTTGGATGTTTGGAGTACTCCTTTTCCACTCCTTTTTCACTCCTACTACTCCAAAAGCCTTCGATTGGCTGTTCCGAGTAATGTTTTCGGAGTGTTCTTCTGTTCCCAATTTCATATTGGAGTAGACGAGGAACACACACATACATATAAAGGTTTTCGTTGGATTACTTTTCAAAAGTGATAAATACTTGAAGAAGCCATTTTGTTAAATGGCGGCTTTATGCAGTGTGTGTGTAGATTTAGGAAAGTCAGTGTTTTCATATTCGATTGGAATTGAAAAGGAGTAGAATAGACCGAAAATCCAATCGAAAACGACCTTAATCTCTTAATCCCTTGTTGTTTGTTTAAGCTAATCTGTTACTCCATTTGCACTGCTATGCTTACATGTAATATTTTATGCATAGACTTTGCATAGGCTTATGCTTTCATCTATTGTATTATGTCATTTTTTTTTTTATGTATAGTTTGTATTATTGCCGAAAATTCTTTTCGGCATTGAGGGCATTTGGTTAACCTAAGATCGTTCTATTTGCCAGCAACTACCAACGCGATCACTTGGATAGTTAAAAATTGTAATTTGTTTATGAATCATAAATACATTTGTCTTGGTCTTTAATAGAAGTTAAAGTATAAGTTTTTGACAAAAAATAAAATCGATATTTGTAACGTTTTGAAAAATTGGCTTAAGTTTATTTCTATTATTATTGATCAAAGTTGGTCCTTCGAGTTACCGGATATTTATACAATTTTGGATGGAATTTGGAGCTACTTGGTGGTTGCTTGAAACTTGAATTGGACACGAGGAAAACACATTGGTATATAGGTAAACTGTATCGTATAGATATTTTTTGCTGGTGATTCTGCTGCTATTTGTGATTTTGGGTTTTAGTGAGGTCCTGTTGTTGAGTGAAATCCTGTCGTTTTTGAAATCAATTACTGAAAATTCGGTTTGCTCGGGTAATACTCTCACGTTTTTGAGCTTTGAAAATTTCTATACGAAACAATGAATGTGTTAAGGCAAGTTCGTGGACATTTGAAGGGCGCTATTACACGTGCGCATACATATGTGCTAGACATAGAAGTTGAGGATATAGACATTTTAGAAACGCGGTTAGAACGTTTAGAGGAAGCGTGGAAATCCTTTTGCTTAAATCAAAATGAACTTTTCCAATTTTCCGAAACTAAATATTTAGACGCGAAAAGTGCATTTTTGAAGGCCATCCGTAAAAATACGCCTTCAATTCCACCTCCTCCTCCACCGCGTAGCGGGAATAATAACGGTGACTCTACGGTTGAACAAGCCGCCTTGTTGGAGTCTATCTTAAACGGTTCGTCGTTCGCTTCCACTTCCAAGATATGTTCGGAAATTGAACTTCCTAAATTTAAAATACCACCTTTTGGTGGCGATTATCGGCAATGGCCAGAATTTCGGGATATGTTCCTCGGGAGTATTGACTGCAAGAAAAAACTTTCCGGTGCTCAGAAAATGCGTTACTTGAAATCGTTTTTTAGAAAATGATGCCGCGAAACTTTTAAACGCTATTGAAATTGCTGATTCCAATTACGAACAAGCATGGGAAAAACTTGAACACCGTTATAATAAACCACTATACATTGTCAACGCTCATATCGAAAGTTTTTTGAAAATTCCAAATGTGTCTGTCGCGGATAGTGGACATTTGCGTCGGTTGGTAGACAAATCGGATGAAGTAATTCGTGGTATGAAGGCTCTAAAAAATGAGGGCAGAGATCCTTGGCTAATTTATCTTTTGCTCGAAAAAATAGACCTTGAATCGCGAAAGGCTTGGTCGCTTCACATCAATAATTCTAAAACCGCAACTATAACAGATCTTGAATTTTTGGAAAAAAAGATGCTACGCTTTAGAAGCATGTGCCACAAAATCAAGTGATACGAAAAATTCCGGGAATAAACCTAAAACGCGTTCGTATAGTGCGTCGAATAACATTAAAAGTCTTGCGGTCGCTAAGGATTTATATCCTATTTGCAAGGAACATCATATTCTCTCGCAGTGCCCTAAATTTATTGAATTGAATATTCCGTCCCGTCGTTCTTATGTTAGAGACCAAAAATTGTGCTACATGTGTTTAAGAAGCAATCATTCCGCTTCGCGATGCCGTTCGAGGAATCGTTGTCCTCATTGTAGTGTCCGCCATCATGTCCTTGTTTACTTGGATTCGCCATCTCCAGCTGTTGAATCTAACCATCCGAATTTGAACATTGATCAAACTAATGCTGCTTCGATTGTTAGTAATCATTCGCAAAATGATATTCGTCCCTCGGGGATTTTGCCCACGGTTGTTGTGAAGGTCATGAACACATTAGGCCAAACTTGTATTTGTCGCATGTTGCTAGACACCGGTTCTCAAGCCTCTTTTATTACAGAGAACTTAGTCAAAAAATTAGGTCTTCGTCGTCGCCACGCTCGTCTTCCTATCTCTGGTATATCTTCTTTAGAGGCTGGTGTTACTCAAGGTGCCGTTACTCTTAATCTAAAATCTTGTTTTGATTCAAATGATATGGAAGTGGAAGCCTTCATTTTGAATCGAATAACTACG
Source organism: Leucozona laternaria (assembly GCA_932273885.2). Lineage (NCBI taxonomy): Eukaryota > Metazoa > Arthropoda > Insecta > Diptera > Syrphidae > Leucozona > Leucozona laternaria. The sequence goes on along the minus strand of OW026366.1, from coordinate 70,073,100 downwards.
AACACTCCTTTGCAAGCGTTTGGTTTTGATAAATTTCCGCTGTTGGGTGATTTGAAGTTGGCTGATCCAGGTTTTAACACACCAGGTCCTATCGATATTTTACTCGGATCTGATAAGGCTTGGAGTATTTTGCGTGATGGACGACGGACTGATGAAGCCGGTAATTTGGTTGCTCACAATACTATTTTCGGCTGGGTGGTAACTGGCAGTATTCCTGACAAAGAAATTGTTTCGTTGCGAGTGGAAGTTGATCAGGATGTAGACGTTCTTTTGAAATCTTTTTGGGAAGTTGAAGAATTGCATCCTAAATTGAGTTCGATTGATTCAGGAGATTTTGCAGACACTCATTTTAGTAAAACCTTTTCGCGTGCGCCTGATAACAAATAAATTGTTGAACTTCCTTTTCGTCACAAGGACATAGTCTTCAGCAATACTCTTTCCGGAGCTCTGTCGAGGATGTTTTCAATGGAACGTCGTTTCTCTCGTCAACCAAATCTTCAGTTGGAATATTGTCGCTTTATGAGGACCTGTCTGGAGTTAGGCCATATGGAAAGGATTCCCGAAAATGAGATCGAACCTTCATCGGGGAAGGTATATTATTTGCCTCATCATGCAGTGGTTACGAACAAATTGCGAGTTGTTTTTGATGGTTCCCATAAAGATGGAAAGGGTGTTAGCCTGAATGAAATGCTACATGTAGGACCTCCACTCCAGCGTAACCTCATCAATGTTTGTCTGCGGTTTAGGGTTCACAAATATGTTTTTTGTGCCGATATCATTAAGATGTTCCGGCAAATTTGGATTGACAAAAATCATCGGGATTTTCAGCGTATTGTGTGGCGAAAAAATCCCACTGAACCGATTGGACACTTCCGGCTGCGTACCCTTACTTATGGAACTTCGCCTGCTCCTTTTTTGTCCATTCGGGTTTTAAGACAACTAGCTTTGGACTACAAGGATCAGTTCCCTATTGCTTCTCATTCTGTTTTGCATGATTTTTATGTGGAGGACATCATGACAGGGTCGGATTCGGTTACCAAAATTTTAGAGTTGAAAAATGAGCTAGTAAATTTATTGTCGTGTGGAGGTTTTGAGCTGAGTAAATGGAGTTCTAACTGTTGGCCAGTTTTGCAGGGAACAAGTTCTGAACCTACAATCTCTCTCGATCTTGATTCTTCAACTAATTGGACAAAGGTGCTTGGATTAATTTGGAATCCTCATCGTGACATCTTCACCTACAAAATCTCTGTAAAGGATCCATCGTCGATGCCCACTAAGAGAATGCTGTTATCAGAGATTTCAAAAATCTTTAGGCTTTCTGGCTCCTTCCACCATTTTGTTTAAAATTCTATTTCAGGAGTTATGGGCACATTCAACGAAAATCGGATGGGATGATCCACTGCCTACTGAAGTAGCCAATAAATGGATTTCTTACCGAGAGGAATTATACTTATTTGAAAGGGTCGAGATTTTGCGAAGGTGTATCTCAAATTCGAAACGTTTTGAGTTGATAGGGTTTTCTGATGCGTCCGAGAAGGCATATTCAGCGGTGGTCTACGCTAGAAGTTTTGCTGAAAGCGAGCAAATCGAGGTTCAACTTGTTGCTGCGAAGACTCGTGTCGCTCCCATAAAACAACTCACCATTCCTCGTCTTGAACTATGTGGAGCTCTGCTGCTAGGTCGTTTGATCCAACTTGTTCAAAATGCATTAGACTTTAAACCTGTTCAAACCCTTGCCTTTTGTGACTCCCAAATTGTGCTAGCCTGGCTGTCCTCCCCACCTCGACGATGGAACACATTCTTCGCCAATCGAACTTCAGAGATTTTTGATGTTCTACCTCGTTCAAATTGGAACTATATTCGCTCTGAAGAGAATCCAGCGGACTGCGCATCAAGAGGTGTGGAGCCTAGGAAATTACTGGAGTTGGAAATTTGGTGGAAGGGCCCAAAATGGCTCTCGAGAAGCTTCGAGTCTTGGCCGATCTCTGCAGAGCGCTTGGAACTGAAGGAGGTACCTGAAGGAAAAAGGGAAGTTGTAGTTGCCAATGTATCGTACACCCAAGAAGATCTAATAGATAGGCTCGGTAAACGCGTTTCTTCGTGGGACTGAGTGATACGAATTGTAGCGGTTTTTGTTCGGCGAGCTAAAAATGGTAAACTTCTATCTTCGTTCCTCCGAATTGCTTTATGCGAAGCAGAAATGTCTAATATGGGCTCAGAGAGAATTTGAAGAAGAAATAACAGCCTTGAGGTTAGATAAGTGTGTCTCCAATTCTTCAAAACTCTCCTCTTTGGCTCCCTTTCTTGACGATGTTGGTTTTCTTCGGGTTGGGGTGGGGGAAGAATTTCAAAGGCAATCGATGCTACTTTCAACTTAAAACACCCTATTATATTGCCAAAGAATCATCCAATCTCTAAACTTATTCTTAATAGCGCTCATCTAAGATATCTTCATGCTGGTGTATCAGAACTTTTTTCAGTAGTGCGTCAGGAGTTTTGGATTCTAGGAAGCAGAAACCTAATAAGGAAGGTCGTTCACGATTGTATGGGTTGTTTCCGTCAACGTCAAGCCACATCACATCAACTAATGGGAAATTTACCTTCTGCGAGGATTTCACCATCCTTCGCCTTCGATCAAACTGGCTGCGACTATGCTGGTCCAATCACCCTTCGTTTAACTAGAGGAAGGAATCCTAAATTTGTGAAAGGATACTTCGCGCTTTTTGTGTGTATGGCGACAAAGGCGTTGCACTTAGAAGTTGTAAGCGATTTGTCTACGGATGCATGTCTGGCGGCGTTAAGGCGATTTATCGCTAGAAGGGGGAAGTGTAGCATCATCTACTCAGACAACGGCACTAACTTTCGTGGAGCTGCTAACAACCTATCGGAGTGGTACAAATTGGTTCGGTCTGAAAGTCATAATGCAAAAATTTCAAAAACATTGGCGGCTGACGGCATCAGATGGGAGTTTATTCCCCCTCACAGCCCGCACTTTGTGGACTATGGGAGGCGGGTGTAAAGAGTGTGAAACAGCATCTTCGGCGAGTTATAGGAACAAATATTTTAACCTTTGAAGAAATGACTACCTTGCTTTCTCAAATTGAAGCTTTATTGAACTCTAGGCCACTTTGTGCTATTTCTGATTCTGGTTTGAACCCGCTAACTCCTTCTCATTTTCTTATAGGCAGACCATAGACCGCAATTCCGGAACCTAGCTGTCTAGAAGTCCCAGTAAACCGGCTTGGAAGATGGCAACTAGTCCAAAATATGCTACAAGGTTTTTGGCGGCGCTGGCACTGCGACTATCTCACATCACTGCAACAACGTCCCAAGTGGCAGAAGAAAACTAGAAATTTCAAGGTTGGTGATTTAGTTGTCGTTAAGGAACAAAATATGCCTCCATCAAAATGGGCTCTGGGGCGAATTGAAGTTCTTCATCCCGGAGAGGACGACCTTGTACGAGTTGTGTCTGTTCGAACAAAAAATTACTCCATTTGCACTGCTATGCTTACATGTAATTTTTTATGCATAGACTTTGCATAGGCTTATGCTTTCATCTATTGTATTATGTCATTTTTTTTTTTATGCATAGTTTGTATTATTGCCGAAAATTCTTTGCGGCATTGAGGGCATTTGGTTAACCTAAGATCGTTCTATTTGCCAGCAACTACCAACGCGATCACTTGGATAGTTAAAAATTGTAATTTGTTTATGAATCATAAATACATTTGTCTTGGTCTTTAATAGAAGTTAAAGTATAAGTTTTTGAGAAAAAATAAAATCGATATTTGTAACGTTTTGAAAATTGGCTTAAGTTTATTTCTATTATTATTGATCAAAGTTGGTCCTTCGAGTTACCGGATATGTATACAATTTTGGATGGAATTTGGAGCTACTTGGTGGTTGCTTGAAACTTGAATTGGACACGAGGAAAACACATTGGTATATAGGTAAACTGTATCGTATAGATATTTTTTGCTGGTGATTCTGCTGCTATTTGTGATTTTGGGTTTTAGTGAGGTCCTGTTGTTGAGTGAAATCCTGTCGTTTTTGAAATCAATTACTGAAAATTCGGTTTGCTCGGGTAATACTCTCACGTTTTTGAGCTTTGAAAATTTCTATACGAAACAATGAATGTGTTGAGGCAAGTTCGTGGACATTTGAAGGGCGCTATTACACGTGCGCATACATATGTGTTAGACATAGAAGTTGAGGATATAGACATTTTAGAAACGCGGTTAGAACGTTTAGAGGAAGCGTGGAAATCCTTTTGCTTAAATCAAAATGAACTTTTCCAATTTTCCGAGGAAGAAGGGTACGTTGACCCCGAAATTGACTTTGAAGCCACGGAAACTAAATATTTAGACGCGAAAAGTGCATTTTTGAAGGCCATCCGTAAAAATACGCCTTCAATTCCACCTCCTCCTCCACCGCGTAGCGGGAATAATAAAGGTGACTCTACGGTTGGAGTCTATCTTAAACGGTTCGTCGTTCGCTTCCACCTCCAAGATATGTTCGGAAATTGAACTTCCTAAATTTAAAATACCACCTTTTGGTGGCGATTATCGGCAATGGCCAGAATTTCGGGATATGTTCCTCGGAAGTATTGACTGCAAGAAAAAACTTTCCGGTGCTCAGAAAATGCGTTACTTGAAATCGTTTTTAGAAAATGATGCCGCGAAACTTTTAAACGCTATTGAAATTGCTGATTCCAATTACGAACAAGCATGGGAAAAACTTGAACACCGTTATAATAAACCACTATACATTGTCAACGCTCATATCGAAAGTTTTTTGAAAATTCCAAATGTGTCTGTCGCGGATAGTGGACATTTGCGTCGGTTGTTAGACAAATCGGATGAAGTAATTCGTGGTATGAAGGCTCTAAAAAGTGAGGGCAGAGATCCTTGGCTAATTTATCTTTTGCTCGAAAAAAATAGACCTTGAATCGCGAAAGGCTTGGTCGCTTCACATCAATAATTCCGAAACCGCAACTATAACAGATCTTCTTGAATTTTTGGAAAAAAGATGCGACGCTTTAGAAGCATGTGCCACAAAAACAAGTGATACGAAAAATTCCGGGAATAAACCTAAAACGCGTTCGTATAGTGCGTCGAATAACATTAAAAGTCTTGCGGTCGCTAAGGACTTATGTCCTATGTGCAAGGAACATCATATTCTCTCGCAGTGCCCTAAATTTATTGAATTGAATATTCCGTCCCGTCGTTCTTATGTTAGAGACCAAAAATTGTGCTACATGTGTTTAAGAAGCAATCATTCCGCTTCGCGATGCCGTTCGAGGAATCGTTGTCCTCATTGTCGTGTCCGCCATCATGTCCTTGTTCACTTGGATTCGCCATCTCCAGCTGTTGAATCTAACCATCCGAATTTGAACATTGATCAAACTAATGCTGCTTCGATTGTTAGTAATCATTCGCAAAATGATATTCGTCCTTCGGGGATTTTGCCCACGGTTGTTGTGAAGGTCATGAACACATAAGGCCAAACTTGTATTTGTCAATTGTCAATTTGTCTCAAGCCTCTTTTATTACAGAGAACTTAGTCAAAAATTAGGTCTTCGTCGTCGCCACGCTCGTCTTCCTATCTCTGGTATATCTTCTTTAGAGGCTGGTGTTACTCAAGGTGCCGTTACTCTTAATCTAAAATCTTGTTTTGATTCAAATGATATGGAAGTGGAAGCCTTCATTTTGAATCGAACAACTACGAACACTCCTTTGCCATCGTTTGGTTTTGATAAATTTCCGCTGTTGGGTGATTTGAAGTTGGCTGATCCAGGTTTTAACACACCAGGTCCTATCGATATTTTACTCGGATCTGATAAGGCTTGGAGTATTTTGCGTGATGGTCGACGGACTGATGAAGCCGGTAATTTGGTTGCTCACAATACTATTTTCGGCTGGGTGGTAACTGGCAGTATTCCTGACAAAGAAATTGTTTCGTTGCGAGTGGAAGTTGATCAGGATGTAGACGTTCTTTTGAAATCTTTTTGGGAAGTTGAAGAATTGCATCCTAAATTGAGTTCGATTGATTCAGGAGATTTTGCAGACACTCATTTTAGTAAAACCTTTTCGCGTGCGCCTGATAACAAATACATTGTTGAACTTCCTTTTCGTCACAAGGACATAGTCTTCAGCAATACTCTTTCCGGAGCTCTGTCGAGGATGTTTTCAATGGAACGTCGTTTCTCTCGTCAACCAAATCTTCAGTTGGAATATTGTCGCTTTATGAGGACCTGTCTGGAGTTAGGCCATATGGAAAGGATTCCCGAAAATGAGATCGAACCTTCATCGGGGAAGGTATATTATTTGCCTCATCATGCAGTGGTTACGAACAAATTGCGAGTTGTTTTTGATGGTTCCCATAAAGATGGAAAGGGTGTTAGCCTGAATGAAATGCTACATGTAGGACCTCCACTCCAGCGTAACCTCATCAATGTTTGTCTGCGGTTTAGGGTTCACAAATATGTTTTTTGTGCCGATATCATTAAGATGTTCCGGCAAATTTGGATTGACACAAATCATCGGGATTTTCAGCGTATGGTGTGGCGAAAAAATCCCACTGAACCGATTGGACACTTCCGGCTGCGTACCGTTACTTATGGAACTTCGCCTGCTCCTTTTTTGTCCATTCGGGTTTTAAGACAACTAGCTTTGGACTACAAGGATCAGTTCCCTATTGCTTCTCATTCTGTTTTGCATGATTTTTATGTGGAGGACATCATGACAGGGTCGGATTCGGTTACCAAAATTTTAGAGTTGAAAAATGAGCTAGTAAATTTATTGTCGTGTGGAGGTTTAGAGCTGAGTAAATGGAGTTCTAACTGTTGGCCAGTTTTGCAGGGAACAAGTTCTGAACCTACAATCTCTCTCGATCTTGATTCTTCAACTAATTGGACAAAGGTGCTTGGATTAATTTGGAATCCTCATCGTGACATCTTCACCTACAAAATCTCTATAAAGGATCCATCGTCGATGCCCACTAAGAGAATGCTGTTATCAGAGATTTCAAAAATCTTTGATCCTTAGGCTTTCTGGTTCCTTCCACCATTTTGTTTAAAATTCTGTTTCAGGAGTTATGGGCACATTCAACGAAAATCGGATGGGATGATCCACTGCCTACTGAAGTAGCCAATAAATGGATTTCTTACCGAGAGGAATTATACTTATTTGAAAGGGTCGAGATTTTGCGAAGGTGTATCTCAAATTCGAAACGTTTTGAGTTGATAGGGTTTTCTGATGCGTCCGAGAAGGCATATTCAGCGGTGGTCTACGCTAGAAGTTTTGCTGAAAGCGAGCAAATCGAGGTTCAACTTGTTGCTGCGAAGACTCGTGTCGCTCCCATAGAACAACTCACCATTCCTCGTCTTGAACTATGTGGTGCTCTGCTGCTAGGTCGTTTGATCCAACTTGTTCAAAATGCATTAGACTTTAAACCTGTTCAAACCCTTGCCTTTTGTGACTCCCAAATTGTGCTAGCCTGGCTGTCCTCCCCACCTCGACGATGGAACACATTCTTCGCCAATCGAACTTCAGAGATTTTTGATGTTCTACCTCGTTCAAATTGGAACTATATTCGCTGTGAAGAGAATCCAGCGGACTGCGCATCAAGAGGTGTGGAGCCTAGGAAATTACTGGAGTTGGAAATTTGGTGGTAGGGCCCAAAATGGCTCTCGAGGAGCTTCGAGTCTTGGCCGATCTCTGCAGAGCGCTTGGAACTGAAGGAGGTACCTGAAGGAAAAAGGGATGTTGTAGTTGCCAATGTATCGTACACTCAAGAAGATCTAATAGATAGGCTCGGTAAACGCGTTTCTTCGTGGGACTGTGTGATACGAATTGTAGCGGTTTTTGTTTGGCGAGCTAAAAATGGTAAACTTCCTTCAGAAGAACGCGTCAAAGGATATCTTCGTTCCTCCGAATTGCTTTATGCGAAGCAGAAATGTCTAATATGGGCTCAGAGAGAATTTGAATTTGGTTAGATAAGTGTGTCTCCAATTCTTCAAAACTCTCCTCTTTGGCTCCCTTTCTTGACGATGTTCGTTTGCTTCGGGTTGGGGGAAGAATTTCAAAGGCAATCGATGCTACTTCCAACTTAAAACACCCTATTATATTGCCAAAGAATCATCCAATCTCTAAACTTATTCTTAATAGCGCTCATCTAAGATATCTTCATGCTGGTGTATCAGAACTTTTTTCAGTACTGCGTCAGGAGTTTTGGATTCTAGCAAGCAGAAACCTAATAAGGAAGGTCGTTCACGATTGTATGGGTTGTTTCCGTCAACGTCAAGCCACATCACATCAACTAATGGGAAATTTACTTTCTGCGAGGATTTCGCCATCCTTCGCCTTCGATCAAACTGGCTGCGACTATGCTGGTCCAATCACCCTTCGTTTAACTAGAGGAAGGAATCCTAAATTTGTGAAAGGATACTTCGCGCTTTTTGTGTGTATGGCGACAAAGGCGTTGCACTTAGAAGTTGTAAGCGATTTGTCTACGGATGCATGTCTGGCGGCGTTAAGGCGATTTATCGCTAGAAGGGGGAAGTGTAGCATCATCTACTCAGACAACGGCACTAACTTTCGTGGAGCTGCTAACAACCTATCGGAGTGGTACAAATTGGTTCGGTCTGAAAGTCATAATGCAAAAATTTCAAAAACATTGGCGGCTGACGGCATCAGATGGGAGTTTATTCCCCCTCACAGCCCGCACTTTGGTGGACTATGGGAGGCGGGTGTAAAGAGTGTGAAACAGCATCTTTGGCGAGTTATAGGGAAAAATATTTTAACCTTTGAAGAAATGACTACCTTGCTTTCCCAAATTCAAGCTTTATTGAACTCTAGGCCACTTTGTGCTAATTCTGATTCTGATTTGAACCCGCTAACTCCTTCTCATTTTCTTATAGGCAGACCATAGACCGCAATTCCGGAACCTAGCTGTCTAGAAGTCCCAGTAAACCGGCTTGGAAGATGGCAACTGGTCGAAAATATGCTACAAGGTTTTTGGCGGCGCTGGCACTGCGACTATCTCACATCACTGGAACAACGTCCCAAGTGGCAGAAGAAAACTAGAAATTTCAAGGTTGGTGATTTAGTTGTCGTTAAGGAAGAAAATATGCCTCCATCAAAATGGGCTCTGGGGCGAATTGAATCCCGGAGAGGACGACCTTGTACGAGTTGCGTCTGTTCGAACAAAAAATGGGATTTTTCAACGCCCCATAACCAAGCTGGCGATTTTACCATGTTCCTGAAATCCTTCAGGGGGGGGCGGCGTGTTCAGAAATGTTTTTGTTTGTTATAATTGTTATTAAAATTTAAATTCAATATTATATTCAATTATGTTTAATTTGTGAGTAATTATAATTTTTGTCAATAATGTTAAATTTTCAATTGCCAAACATATCGTATAATACCCTATGTATTTTTCTTATTTCTTAATCTCTTATGTCGTTTTCGTTTGGATGTACGGAGTACTCCTTTTACACTCCTTTTTCACTCCTACTACTCCAAAAGCCTTCGATTGGCTGTTCCGAGTAATGTTTTCGGAGTGTTCTTCTGTCCCCAATTTCATTTTGGAGTAGATGAGGAACACACACATACATATAACATTTTTCGTTGGATTACTTGCCAAAAGTGATAAATACTTGAAGAAGCCATTTTGTTAAATGGCAGCTTTGGTAGTGTGTGTGTAAATTTAGGAAAGTCAGTGTTTTCATATTCGATTGGAATTGAAAAGGAGTACAATTTACCGAAAATCCAATCGAAAACGACATTAATCCCTTGTTGTTTGTTTAAGCTAATCTGTTACCGGTTAACCTAAGATCGTTCTATTTGCCAGCAACCAACAACGCGATCACTTGGATAGTTAAAAATTGTAATTTGTTTATGAATCATAAATACATTTGTCTTGATCTTTAATAGAAGTTAAAGTATAAGTTTTTGACAAAAAATAAAATCGATATTTGTAACGTTTTGAAAATTGGCTTAAGTTTATTTCTATTATTATTGGTCAAAGTTGGTCCTTCGAGTTTCCGGATATTTATACAATTTTGGATGGAATTTGGAGTTACTTGGTTGTTGCTTGAAACTTGAATTGGACACGAGGAAAACACATTGGTATATAGGTAAACTGTATCGTATAGATATTTTTTGCTGGTGATTCTGCTGCTATTTGTGATTTTGGGTTTTAGTGAGGTCCTGTTGTTGAGTGAAATCCTGTCGTTTTTGAAATCAATTACTGAAAATTCGGTTTGCTCGGGTAATACTCTCACGTTTTTGAGCTTTGAAAATTTCTATACGAAAAAATGAATGTGTTAAGGTAAGTTCGTGGACATTTGAAGGGCGCTATTACACGTGCGCATACATATGTGCTAGGCATAGAAGTTGAGGATATAGACATTTTAGAAACGCGGTTAGAACGTTTAGAGGAAGCGTGGAAATCCTTTTGCTTAAATCAAAATGAACTTTTCCAATTTTCCGAGGAAGAAGGGTACGTTGACCCCGAAATTGACTTTGAAGCCACGGAAACTAAATATTTAGACGCGAAAAGTGCATTTTTGAAGGCCATCCGTAAAAATACGCCTTCAATTCCACCTCCTCCTCTACCGCGTAGCGGTAATAATAACGGTGACTCTACGGTTGAACAAGCCGCCTTGTTGGAGTCTATCTTAAACGGTTCGTCGTTCGCTTCCACCTCCAAGATATGTTCGGAAATTGAACTTCCTAAATTTAAAATACCACCTTTTGGTGGCGATTATCGGCAATGGCCAGAATTTCGGGATATGTTCCTCGGGAGTATTGACTGCAAGAAAAAACTTTCCGGTGCTCAGAAAATGCGTTACTTGAAATCGTTTTTAGAAAATGATGCCGCGAAACTTTTAAACGCTATTGAAATTGCTGATTCCAATTACGAACAAGCATGGGAAAAACTTGAACACCGTTATAATAAACCACTATACATTGTCAACGCTCATATCGAAAGTTTTTTGAAAATTCCAAATGTGTCTGTCGCGGATAGTGGACATTTGCGTCGGTTGGTAGACAAATCGGATGAAGTAATTCGTGGTATGAAGGCTCTAAAAAGTGAGGGCAGAGATCCTTGGCTAATTTATCTTTTGCTCGAAAAAATAGACCTTGAATCACGAAAGGCTTGGTCGCTTCACATAAATAATTCCAAAACCGCAACTATAACAGATCTTCTTGAATTTTTGGAAAAAAAGATGCGACGCTTTAGAAGCATGTGCCACAAAAACAAGTGATACGAAAAATTCCGGGAATAAATCTAAAACGCGTTCGTATAGTGCGTCGAATAACATTAAAAGTCTTGCGGTCGCTAAGGACTTATGTCCTATGTGCAAGGAACATCATATTCTCTCGCAGTGCCCTAAATTTATTGAATTGAATATTCCGTTCCGTCGTTCTTATGTTAGAGACCAAAAATTGTGCTACATGTGTTTAAGAAGCAATCATTCCGCTTCACGATGCCGTTCGAGGAATCGTTGTCCTCATTGTCGTGTCCGCCATCATGTCCTTGTTCACTTGGATTCGCCATCTCCAGCTGTTGAATCTAACCATCCGAATTTGAACAATGATCAAACTAATGCTGCTTCGATTGTTAGTAATCATTCGCAAAATGATATTCGTCCCTCGGGGATTTTGCCCACGGTTGTTGTGAAGGTCATGAACACATTAGGCCAAACTTGTATTTGTCAATTGTCAATTTGTCTCAAGCCTCTTTTATTACAGAGAACTTAGTCAAAAAATTAGGTCTTCGTCGTCGCCACGCTCGTCTTCCTATCTCTGGTATATCTTCTTTAGAGGCTGGTGTTACTCAAGGTGCCGTTACTCTTAATCTAAAATCTTGTTTTGATTCAAATGATATGGAAGTGGAAGCCTTCATTTTGAATCGAACAACTACGAACACTCCTTTGCCATCGTTTGGTTTTGATAAATTTCCGCTGTTGGGTGATTTGAAGTTGGCTGATCCAGGTTTTAACACACTATATTCGCTGTGAAGAGAATCCAGCGGACTGCGCATCAAGAGGTGTGGAGCCTAGGAAATTACTGGAGTTGGAAATTTGGTGGAAGGGCCCAAAATGGCTCTCGAGGAGCTTCGAGTCTTGGCCGATCTCTGCAGAGCGCTTGGAACTGAAGGAGGTACCTGAAGGAAAAAGGGAAGTTGTAGTTGCCAATGTATCGTACACCCAAGAAGATCTAATAGATAACTTCGGTAAACGCGTTTCTTCGTGGGACTGTGTGATACGAATTGTAGCGGTTTTTGTTCGGCGAGCTAAAAATTTATGCGAAGCAGAAATGTCTAATATGGGCTCAGAGAGAATTTGAAGAAGAAATAACAGCCTTGAGGTTAGATAAGTGTGTCTCCAATTCTAGAAAACTCTCCTCTTTGGCTCCCTTTCTTGACGATGTTGGTTTGCTTCGGGTTGGGGTGAGAATTTCAAAGGCAATCGATGCTACTTTCAACTTACAACACCCTATTATATTGCCAAAGAATCATCCAATCTCTAAACTTATTCTTAATAGCGCTCATCTAAGATATCTTCATGCTGGTGTATCAGAACTTTTTTCAGTAGTGCGTGAGGAGTTTTGGATTCTAGGAAGCAGAAACCTAATAAGGAAGGTCGTTCACGATTGTATGGGTTGTTTCCGTCAACGTCAAGCCACATCACATCAACTAATGGGAAATTTACCTTCTGCGAGGATTTCACCATCCTTCGCCTTCGATCAAACTGGCTGCGACTGTGCTGGTCCAATCACCCTTCGTTTAACTAGAGGAAGGAATCCTAAATTTGTGAAAGGATACTTCGCGCTTTTTGTGTGTATGGCGACAAAGGCGTTGCACTTAGAAGTTGTAAGCGATTTGTCTACGGATGCATGTCTGGCGGCGTTAAGGCGATTTATCGCTAGAAGGGGGAAGTGTAGCATCATCTACTCAGACAACGGCACTAACTTTCGTGGAGCTGCTAACAACCTATCGGAGTGGTACAAATTGGTTCGGTCTGAAAGTCATAATGCAAAAATTTCAAAAACATTGGCGGCTGACGGCATCAGATGGGAGTTTATTCCCCCTCACAGCCCGCACTTTGGTGGACTATGGGAGGCGGGTGTAAAGAGTGTGAAACAGCATTTTCGGCGAGTTATAGGGAAAAATATTTTAACCTTTGAAGAAATGACTAACTTGCTTTCTCAAATTGAAGCCTTATTGAACTCTAGGCCACTTTGTGCTAATTCTGATTCTGATTTGAACCCGCTAACTCCTTCTCATTTTCTTATAGGCAGACCATAGACCGCAATTCCGGAACCTAGCTGTCTAGAAGTCCCAGTAAACCGGTTTGGAAGATGGCAACTGGTCCAAAATATGCTAGAAGGTTTTTGGCGGCGCTGACACTGCGACTATCACACATCACTGCAACAACGTCCCAAGTGGCAGAAGAAAACTAGAAATTTCAAGGTTGGTGATTTAGTTGTCGTTAAGGAACAAAATATGCTTCCATCAAAATGGGCTCTGGGGCGAATTGAAGTTCTTCATCCCTGAGAGGACGACCTTGTACGAGTTGCGTCTGTTCGAACAAAAAATGGGATTTTTCAACGCCCCATAACCAAGCTGGCGATTTTACCATGTTCCTGAAATTCTTCAAGGGGGGCGGCGTGTTCAGAAATGTTTTTGTTTGTTATAATTGTTATTCAAATTTAAATTCAATATTATATTCAATTATGTTTAATTTGTGAGTAATTATAATTTTTGTCAATAATGTTAAATTTTCAATTGCCAAACATATCGTATAATACCCTATGTATTTTTCTTATTTCTTAATCTCTTAATCCCTTGTTGTTTGTTTAAGCTAATCTGTTACTCCATTTGCACTGCTATGCTTACATGTAATTTTTTATGCATAGACTTTGCATAGGCTTATGCTTTCATCTATTGTATCATGTCATTTTTTTTTTATGCATAGTTTGTATTATTGCCGAAAATTCTTTGCGGCATTGAGGGCATTTGGTTAACCTAAGATCGTTCTATTTGCCAGCAACCAACAACGCGATCACTTGGATAGTTAAAAATTGTAATTTGTTTATGAATCATAAATACATTTGTCTTGATCTTTAAAAGAAGTTAAAGTATAAGTTTTTGAAAAAAAATAAAATCGAATTTTGTAACGTTTTGAAAATTGGCTTAAGTTTATTTCTATTATTATTGATCACTACCTATACTTCATATCGATGCTCGTTTCTCAGGAAATTCCATTTCAGTTATTTAAGTCGTTCGCTCAAGAAGTTCATATACCTACGTACATATATGTATGCATGTAGATGAAAATTATTTTCGTTACGATTTCAGAATAAGTAAATATTATTTATCAAAAAAGGGGTTATATTGTTTTTCATAATATGAAAGCTGCATTGCTTAGATACAATTATGGTTTTAGTTCTACTGATCTGATCGTTAAGGTAAAGATCTTAAAATTAAAAATAAATAAATTTCAAGATATTAAATTTTCAAAATATGTTCCATTTTTTTATAAAAATTTATATATGTACATACATACTTCCAACTTTGAAGGACAGACAAATAGATTGAGCGGGACCCACTATAATAGTAATGATAGGTCAGATTAAAATCTCAGTTTTGATCTAGAACTTTTCCTTTAGTACCTACATAATATCACCCGTAAAAATTTAGTTTCTTATAGTTTTTTTTCACTCAAAAGAGCTATCAGTCTAAGTTAAAAATAAACAGGTAAATGTATGTACAATTACATAGTATATTTTAATACTTTTATTTATTATTTATTTATAATTCTGTATATTTTTATCAAATTATTTAAAAAATCTGCAAGTTATAAGCTTTGTCGTTCTGTGAATCTTTTTCTTCATTTTCTTGTATGTATAATGTATAGTTTTTTTTATTGTAGTTCATTTTCTAATGGCCTGACTTTTTTTATGATTATTTATTTAATTTTTGAATCTTCTTAAAAACGGAGCGAATTTAAAATATTAATTTCATTTAGATGAAAATAAATGTTGGTTATTATTATTGGGATTAGGTTGGGACATACCAATAAAATGTTTTACATTTGAAAAATGTAGAGAATAAGAAAAGAATGAATTTACATAGTATTTCAAGCCAATTCCAAGCGTTTCATTTCTTTGAAGAGTTCACTGTCCATTTGAACGGGGCTCCTAGTTACAATGACACCAGCTTTTTCTAGAGATAATGGCACCAGCAAGACCCATTCGTCGTCTTGGTGGAGCTGTTAGACCAGCGATGAATATAACAACTGGTTAAGCTTTGACGCCCTGTGGACAAAAAAAAAACAACAAAATTACAAAACACAAAGTTACAAGGAGCCCAATATAAATCTTACGGGATTGTGTTCGATGAGGTATTCAACTGCCTTCTCCTCAGCAACCACGGACGAGGACGAGGCATACCATTATTTAATCTTTATATTGTACGAATTGCAATTTAAAATGTCTTAAGTGCTATAGTTAATGATACTGTTGAGAAGACTTTGTCCTCTAAAATGATTGGAAAAAAAGTTGCCTTGTTATTGATGCGATGGTATATTTCTTTTTCGTTTTTAGGACATTGTATCGCTCCACTTGATAAGCGGTTCTAATTACAGATTATAATACAACCAACATGCTCTAACTTACCCTCTCTGGAGCGATGATTCCAGGGCAATTTGACCAAACACGAATTTTCTTGAGCCAACAGCGCATGCTTAACACGAACCATGTCATTCTGGGGAACACCGTCAGTGATGTAGACAATTAATGGAATTTCAGCTTCAAGAGCTTCCATGATGGCCTTGGCTGCACCAGATGGAAGCACATAAATAACCGAAGCATGGCAGCAATTGCCTTCTTGCCTTCATCGACCTGCAAAAATAATACAGTTAATATTAATTCGGCAAATTCATTGTTTGGACAAAACCTACGGTCGTGAATATGGGCTGATTCAAATGTTTAGTGCCGCCTTTCTTTGGTGACACTCCACCGACCAGCTTGATGCCATAGTTAAGAGCTTGTTATCTGTGGAAGGTACCTTGTTTGCCAGTGAAACCTTGACAAATCACTGAATTCAACGGTGTATAATCAGCTTTGCCCCGTACACCGGCAATCATCACATTTAAGAAATAATCAATATTATGTAAGAATTTCCTATCATACTCAATTTTAGTAGAATCGAGGGATACCGTTGTCATGAATTTCTCTCACCTATGAAAACAAAATCAAAAATTCTAAAAATTGTTTCAATAGAACACCAGTGCAATTAACTTACGCAAATATTTTCCAATGGTATTATACCCCTTGGTTCTTTGTCGGTTGTATACTCAAAATAGTACAAACAATTATCGTTCAATATGAACCATTGCCTTTTCCAGGATTTATACCTAATAAGCAAAAATGTATGGTTTGTTATTACATATGTATATTTGTTAAATTGGTTTGAAAAATAAAATTTCTTACCTGCCACCTTGTTTCCATAGCCATCCTTTTTTGTCTGGATTAAAGAACGTATGCATAAGGTCATTACCATCGTCCTGGGGTATTTTAAATGGCTCAGTTCGAATAGATTCATATAAAGATTCTAGTAGTCCACTAGGAAGATCACCACCGTTATTTATACCACGATTCATTGAAATGAATTGCTCCACGGTTGGCTTGTCCTTTACCTGGAAAAACATCACCATCAAAATTACTATTGCAAGCTAAATGTTATAATATCCATCAAGATGCATAAAATTTGCATTTCAAAACTAACAGAACGAAAGCAAAAATCTTTTTATCGTGCCGCTGCGCTGAACTATAATACTCTTAACCTATTTTTAGCTTAAAAAAATAAAAAAAATATAATTTACGCGCCTCGCAAAGCCAGTGTATTATTTCACTTGTACAACAAAGTCTTTTTGCTTTGATTTGGGTTCGCATTCAAAATAGCTTGTGGCTGCTCTATGCGTTTGTTTATGTTTTTCAATCGGTTTAGTTTATAGTTTTTTTATTTTTAATGCATCCAGTGCAACAATTATTGCTGGAGCATCTTTAAATATTTGATGACTTATTTAAAATTTACATACCGATGGATTATGTAGGGATGTATTGAGCATTATAATTGCAAAGCTGAGTACATAACAGGTATCTGTGTTAATAAAGATGTCAGGATTTAGCTGGTAATATCGCTGGGCAAAGCACTCCATCATTCTGTCGATTTTTTGGGCTTCACCAGGGCTCTCATCACGTAAATTTTGTGACGACTATCGTCTAGGCGATAGCTATGAACGATATTGTCAACAGTTTGCTTCACGTAGTACTACTACTCTCGTGTCGTCTATCGCTCTCGCTGTCTTTAGTTTGAGAGCCACCAAATATTACATGCCTGTTTGGTAACTAAAAAATGTTTACCAAGTTTCGCAGAACTGTTTTTTGTTTTTATGAACTTTGACAGCAAATTGTGAAAATATGTAAGAAATACCACGTTACCAAACAGACCTTAAATCTTTCTTCTTCTTAAAGCTTTCAGTTGTGAAAAGTTTGTTTTTGGTGATGTTAGTTGTTGTTTTGATTTCGTGAAATAAGAAATATTATTTTTTAAAATGTAAGTAAAATCTAAATAAATGAAAACAAATGTGATACTAAACCAATACTTTAGGGCTGCAACACCATCGCAAATGCAGATTTTGGTTGAATTTATGGACGATCACCCGGATGTGGCAAGGGGTTACGTTCCAAGTAGTTCACACGGAAAACAAGAACTAAATAAACTTTGGATGGATTTGGCTGCGAAACTAAACGCTGATGGACTGCCCACAAAGACTGTAACGGCTTGGACAAAAGTAAGTGGTATTATTAAGAGTATATTATTTACCGATTTCCAAAATAACAATTATATTATTCCAAGGTGTGGACTGACGGCAAATATAGGGCGGTCCATATCACCACTATCAACAACACCACACACAGGTCCTCCCATATTAAAAAAACAAAAAGAAAATGCTCGAGATGGAAACACAAACCCGGCTACAATAATAATTAAAGAACAAATTGCAAACGATAAGCTCTTTCAAGACAATGTGATAAAAGTTTTAGCTGAGCGAAACCAGCAAGAATTAATATTTCATGAGAAAGTTATAAGCCTTTTTGAAAGGGCAGTGCAACATCTCGAGAAAAAGTAACTTTTCGTTTTTTGTTTTTTAAGATTAATATCGTGAAGAAGTAACTTATTTTATTGTTTAAGTTTAATGTTCTTTAGTTTCAATCTAGTGTTAAGTGAATTGTTTTTGTGTTTTAGTTTTATTTTAAATGAAATGTATTTATTTTTATGTATTTATTAAAAAAGTATTAATTAAACAGTAAGTCTTTTAAGTCATCCTGTTTTCTCTGCGCCAGTTGCTTTAATCTGTTGTTAGTGATGCTTGAATTTTCTATAATTCTATTCGTGTCTAAATCAGCAACATCACTTGATTCATTAGCATGAAAACTATGTTCCTCATTTCGATGAATGCAAATGTTGTGCAAAGCTGCACAAACATTTGCAAAAAAAGCAATCGCCTCTGGGTCGAAGCGGCTTTTCCGTTCTTCTAATAAGATTCTCCATCGTCCTGAGGATAAATATGCATGCAATGTACAATTTATATACATATAGAAATACATATATTAGATATTATGATGCAAAACCTATTTTCAAATAAACTAGTAATGGAGATAAATACCTTTATACACACCAATACATCTTTCAACAACGTTTCTTGCCTTAGCGTGGACTTCATTGAAATTTGTCTTGTCTGCTGACCCAGCAGAAGTCCGGTATGGTGAAAGCAACCAAGGTTCGAGTGGATACCCACTATCGCCTACAATTGTATGCATTTTAATTTTCTATTAAGAATCAAGTACATATAAGATATTAAAGGTAGGTATAAAATTACCTAGAAGCCAGCAGTTATGTTCCTGTTCATTGAAATTATTTTCGAAAAATGCCCTTTCGTTGTAGTTTCCAGACTAAGGAGTCATGGGCAGAGCCGGCATATTTCGGATTGATGCCCATTATCCTCATTTTATGGTCACAAATCTTTAGTGAAATAGATTTAGTTTCAAAATTGAGTAATCATTACAGATATACTTACAATCATCGCATTGAAACTGTGTTTGCCTTTCCGATTGAAGTACATTTCCTCGTTTTGACGTGGCCTTTGGAAAAACAAATGCGTGCCGTCTACACATCCCACAACTATAAATTGAATACATGTAGGTAAATACACAAATTGTAGTTAATAAATTTATATGGAATGTGTATCTCGGACTAACCTCCTGGTATTGAAAATTTCCTGTGGAACCATTGTTTTATTTCTGCTCTTTGACTTGAGTTATTGATACCCCATTTAATCCATTATGGACATAATTTTTCTTCAAGTTTCTTAGTGGTCTTGTGGAATATTGTTGAGACTGTGCATTGAGCCACAGTAATCCCAAAATCGTTTCCAGTTAGCCACTGGTATCCACCTCCACCAAGAATCTCCAAAGTTGCTCCAAGTCTCAGTAATGGGGGGATGTACGTTGATCGACAGCCGTCCGACAAATTAATCTTCTCCAAAATGTCCAAAAAAGTCTCCTTAGAAACTCAAAAGCGTTGAATAAAGCTGAAATAAATTAAAATGTTTTGATAAAAAAGGCAAAGGATTTAAAGAACTCATAGATGCTTACATCTTTGCTGGAAGAGATAGGGGATCTGAGGCATCTCTAAGTTCTCTTCTTCTTCTTATCAATCGACGTTTTTCTATTTCGTCGTAGTTCTGCAGGATTAAAATGTTTCGGCGAAACATTTTTATTCAGATATTTATTTTTGTAGACACTAAAAACTAAACCAAATTCAACATTGACGATAGCTAGATGGGTATCGTGCGGACGCTATCGTCAAGACGATAGTAAATGACAGCTTTTTTAATTAAGTGAAGTAAGAACAGTATCGTCAACTCGATATCGTGTGGACGATAGAGGTTTTTTATGCTTACGTGAATGATAGCTATCGATGTCGATATCGAAATCGATATCGACAGGCTTACGTGATGAGAGCCCAGGCAATCGAAAGGACCATAGAAATTGTCTGTGAATTTAAAGAAAATAAAAATTTAGTTTGTGATTTATATTATTTATAATTAGAACTAAATGGGAATGGAGATCGATGTTTGATTGATTTTTTTACCTTAACGCTTGAACTAGGATGAGATTTGTAAAGTCATGAAGTGCAACGAATGCTTTGAGCACATCTTCATTGATATCGTTCTTTTCGCCAAGATAGTCACTGGAAAAAAAGAAGAATAAAAATGGGAATATAATATGTATGTAGTTTGGATTGACGAAGATCATTTCTGACAGATGGATACAATTATTTATTTTCTTCTTCACTCCCCGTTCGTTGAAAAATTCTCGTTTCAATTAAAAAATGTCATATATATTTTTTGATTTTTACTTTGAATGGACACATTGAATTCTCTGTTATTTGAAAATATTGGTTATTTACTTTAGATAAAAACTCTGAAAACATTTCATGTTTTTGATTATTATGCTAAACTTGGAGATACATGCAATTATTATATTTAAAACATTTTGCACAATCTTCAAAATCATGAAATACACTTTTTTTTGTTTTGTTTACTTTTATGACATATGACTGACATTAGACTTGGTGGCTGTCAGGTATGTTCGAAAACAGTTTGATTTTAAAGTTTGGGCATGTCTGGTTGTGAGAGAGCGGCTCTCATTTTCGAACTTCGAAAAATACTTATGAGTGGTTGGTGAATAGGACAAATAATTTTCAAGTTATGAGCCTCATAAACTTAAGAGCCATTTATGAGCGTTCGGTGAATACCGGCCTAAGACCCGATGAGTAATTTCCGCAACGGACCTACGTTGAACTTTTCTGCTTTTGTTGGATTTTGTTTATCGCTCTTTGAGGAAAAACAGTTACAATAACCCTCTTTGTGGCCAACACGATTGCATTTAGTGCATTTATGATTCTTAAAACCACAATCTCGTGAAAAATGGATTTTGGCAAAATGTTTTGTTGCTTATGCTGCTGTGTGGGCTGTTGCTGATGGTATTTGGCTTTATGTGCTGCATCCTTTTTAAAGCTGAACCATTTCTGGACACCCGACAACAGCTTGCTCAGATCCGAATTTGCATCTTCATCCAATTTAGACAGAAGTTTTGTTCGAATGCCTGCGTCAGATGATGATTGCAGTCCTGTCACAAACACTAGGCATTTGAACTGGTCTGATGTGAGAACGCTTAGCTTGAAATCCTCACAGCTCTTGTTGACGCGCGCTGCGTAGGTTGTAAAGTCCTCCATTGGATTCTTTACCGTTTGCAAACACCTGTACCGTGAATTGTAAAGACTCTCAGCAGCTGCAAACATTGCCTTGAGGTTTTCGACCGTGTCTTTGAAATTCACATCTCGCGTGTTCTTTGGCAAAATGTATGCGTACTTTTCATGTGCTGTTGGATTTAGCTTTCGCATTAATAATCGCACTTTGGTTGAATCGTCTAGATCTGTTCCATCGACATTGAACACATCTTCGTGGCGAGAAAACCATACTTCAAACGTGATGGAATGCTCTGGATCGTAGCTGATCTCAGAAATACTGTTTCCTTACGATTCCATCAGGAATTCTGGTCTGGCAGAATGAGAATTAGTACCTAAATTACTCATGATTGCTTGTAGTAATTTGGATTGTACATCTAAAAGTTCCAGAATCTTAGCGTTTGACGTCGCCATTTTTGTTTTTTTTTTTTGTCACGCAATAAAAAAAAATTTATCTCACGTTTTTTTACATAAACCAAGATCCCCGTCGCCAAAATTGTTGTGATCTTATTGACACAACACAATAGTGATTAAGGAAAACAAAACTAGTTTCTTAAATATAATCTTTAATTAGCATTAATAAAATAGAACAAACTTTTTTAATTATGATGTCATCGGAATGGTGGATGCTAGACGAATGAACGAATGTTCTGGAGTTTCAGCTTTCAGGGTTGTTGTAATCCAGGGTTGTAGTTAAACTAACTGAACGATGCTCAAATATTCCAGGGCTGTCAACACATCCCTTACTCAGGAAATATCATAGTCCTTCATCCATCCATCAGCTCAAATATTTCTGCCTGATGATCTTGTTGTTACTGGTTCTGGGGTTGTGCTTACTGATGGGAACCCGCAGAAAGCTGATCCTTCACTTGTAATCTCATCTTCATCAACTGGACTCAGAGTTTCTTGAGTAGCCTCAACTTCCGATTGATTATGTGAAAATAAATCAAGCAGCTCTCCAAAAGAATTTGAACTCTTTTGTTTTTGTGAAATGTCAGAGTATCTCGTTTTAATTTGATTCGAATGCGAACGAACGAGTCTTGTTTTATTTCCATCGGTGATCAAGATGTTGTAATTTACAGAACCTTTGCGTTCGATAATTGTTCCTGGTACCCACTGTTCCGTATTGTTCCGGTAAATCTTAGCGTAAACCATATCACCTGAAATGAACTGCCTGTTTCTAGCGCCATGGTGCTTATCAAATTGGGGGTTCTGTTTCTCATTAGGTGTTGTTGAAATCGGTTTTCTAGGTTTCAATAAGTCCAAAGATGTTTTAATTTACCTTACGATGAATGCTTCGGCTGGAGATATGAAATTAGTTACATTTCGATTTGGTGTGGAGCGGTTAGTTTTAAAAATGTTTCCAGGTTCTCAAGACCTGTTCCTTCGTTTTTGAGTTGCTTTAGCGTTCGCTTAAGAGTATCCACAAACCTCTCTGCTTGTCTATTGGACTGTCGATGGAACGGTGCTGTACGAAGATGCTGGATACCATGCGAATGCATGAAATTTTGAAAATGAGCACTCATAAATTGAGTTCCGTTGTCTGAAACCAATTGCTCACAATCACCGAAACGAGAGAAAAACTCGTTCAGTTTACTGATGATTACTGATGAAGTTATGCTGGAAAGCGAGTCCACAATAATGAAAAAGTAGAAACCATCGGTTGGACCTGCGATATCGAAATGAATGCGTTCCATCGGTGATGTTGTCACTGGTCATGATTGAAGCGTTGTTTTAATCGGAGATTTCCCTGCGCTGGCGCATGAGTGACACTGACGTACATAGGACACTATATCCTCGTCTATCTGGCGCGTTTTTAGTTTTCCATCCTCCTTGCATGTCTCTGATGACAGACTGTAGCAATTTGCTTCGGTTTGTTGCGCTTTGGATCATTTTAAAATTTATAGGAAGGGCTTCGATTACGTTCAGCAAATGGGCTGTAAAATCGTCCTCGAATTTCATGTTTGCGATGACAGCTTCTTCATCCAATTCTGCTTTACTTTCCAGTAACCGAGAGAGTACATCGACAAATCCGAACTCTTGGGTTGAAATGTATTGGATGTCAAAATCATACATCATGAGTATGAGGGCCCACCTCTGAAGTCTATTTGCAGTGTGCGTTGG
Organism: Leucozona laternaria; assembly: GCA_932273885.2. Classification (NCBI taxonomy): domain Eukaryota; kingdom Metazoa; phylum Arthropoda; class Insecta; order Diptera; family Syrphidae; genus Leucozona; species Leucozona laternaria. Next base: position 70,049,586 of record OW026366.1, on the reverse strand, counting down.
AGTGCCTTTTTTATTTCCAAATATAGCTTTGAGTACCAAAGGGTTGAAAATTGAAGGAGGCTTGTGTAATTGTTTGTTTGAATGAGAAGGAGATTTTTTATTGTTTGAAGGAGTTTGTTTTTAGTTTATTTTAATAATGGTTTTTTACTAAGTGAATTTGAAACCTTGTTTTTGTTCAAATGAATACTATAAACAAAAATGTACTGATAAGTTTTATTCAAATTTCATGATCATCAGAATTGAAGAGACGTCTATGAAAAAAATTATTTTTTTTATTGAAAATGTCCTATGGGACATTTGAGGCGGGACAAAATACCACCTCATTTCGAAAAATGAGTACCTCCTACAAACTCATTTTAAATTCGTGTCCTACCCATCACTACTGTGCTGTGTGCGATCGGTGACGCTACGTCTGTATATATGTATATTGTATATGCGTTTCGTTTTCCTAGTTTTTGTATTCTTTTTCTTTTGTCTGTGCTGTTTGCTGTTTGCTGCAACATGCAACAATTAAAATTTTTTTTATTCTTCGAAATAAAATGTATGAAGCAGAAAATACTTCAAACTAACAGTATGTATGGTTGTTGCACTTTTTCCGACCGAAACCGAACAAAACAAATAAATATTATTAAAACTAATTAATTTAATGCGAACGAGCCAAAAAAAATAACACGACCGGCGGCGACGAGTATACCACGACTTTTGGTTAGACGAATGTCAACCAAAGGAGAAATGGGAAACGAAAACAAGTTCGGTTTCCAAAAAGTGCAACAGGTAGCACTTCCAATGCTACCACCACGGCTAGGTCACAATTAGAGGTGGGTTTTCACGAATTGAATTTTTATTGTGTCAAATAAAATTGATTCCACTAATTAATTAAAAGATGATGTTTTTTTGTATGCCACAGGGGCGAAGTACCTGAAAATAAAAGAAAAAGGGCGCCAGCAATTTTTTTTGAAAAATAAGGAAATTGCAAACCTTTGGAGCGAAACCGACGGTGAAAGCAATTATTAAGTAATAAGAACCAATTTTAAGTTTGAAACTAAAGATTTTAATCGAATTTACTTTGCTTGGGAAACCTTGCAAATGGAGGGCTAAAACCCAAGATCTTTTGCACAAAAGAGACAAAGAATGTCTTAAAACAAAGATGGACCGTTAACACTTCGTCCCGAAAGGAATAAACGGATAAATTAAACGGGTCACGAGTTCCGCAATTTCGGAAATTCACGAAAGCAAAAGTCAAACCGATATAAAGACTTCTTTTTTTTAAGTCGTTCACAAATAAAACTAACAAAAAAACTATTTTGCGTCCAAAGGGACTACCACTATACTTATCTGTTTAAAACAAACGGAACTGCCAATTCCTCCTGCCCCAAACCTTTTCATCCTCTTTCACAAAATTCAATTCCAAAAAAAACGCACACTTGAGTTTCTTTTCTCTTTTTTCCAAAATTTTCCTTCGATTTTTTGATGAACTTGTCGCTCACTATCAATCTGGGTAAAAAGTAATCTCCCAGGCTTTCACCATGCCTGGACGACCTCTTCTTTTTTCCAATGCCCTAGTGCTTTCGGCCAATCAGTGACGTGGGTTTCGGTCACGTCATTACTCAGCAACACTCAGCATATTGGCGTGAGTGAGCCAACGTAGTTGAGACCCAGCAGCCTTTCCTACTCGCACTTTACACCCCAGCTTCGTGCACCGTCACCATTGAATTCGCCGACCACTTGTATGACTTCCAGCGGGCGGCAATCCAATGGGTGCATTCAGCCACCTATTCTCACCCACTAAACCTTTTTTTAAAAGAAAGTTTCGGAAAACTGAAAAGAAACTCAATATTTTTTTTCGCGTTCATTTTTCCCCGACTATTAAAAAAACAAAATTGGTGAAAAGCTTGATTCAAAACACAATTTTTCAGAGGGAGAGATTGGCAGTATAAAATATCCTATAACGCGAATTTAATCTAAACCGTTGGACTTTTGCGCAGATTTTGGGAATACTTGGGCCTAGCCGTTAACGTTCCATCTTTTAAAAATAACTTTAATATATATGTATGCTTGAACGATAGGTTGGGCAGCAAGCCATTCTCACAAAGAGTAACTTCCGCAACCGAGGACCAACTGTCGCTCGGGCTATTTCCTGGATTTGGATTGACCAGACCATCCGTCTGTCAATAAATTTGTTTGTACTGGGGACCATCTGTCACCCACACGAGATCGGAGCAGTAGAGTGGATCACCCATCCACTTCAAATGTCAAAATTGACAACTTCAATTTTGTTATTTCAAAATACTGAGAGAATGAACCGATGGCTGATGGACCATGGCTGCCCTTCTCTTTCTCTCAGTATATTGAAATCAACACCTGTAGGGAAAAGAAGAAATGGAGAAGGAAGGAACAAGGATTTGGACGATTGAAAGAGTGACTTTTGTTGCGGTAAATTTTACCGTGACATGGTGGAGGCAATCTCTATGGAGGCAATTTGAAATTGGTGCCTTTTTCTTTTTACGAAGTGTCCTGTCTTTATTATTATTTAGTCTATGCAATTACAAAAAGCTTTTGATGGTTGAAACGAAGAGCTCTGGGAAAATCTGAACCACAAAGATTTTTAGATGATTGCTGCAGACAGAAAGAAATAGAAATAAATACATTCAGTTAGGTAAAGTGCAAGAATAAAATTGTACATATACATATGGTTAGGTAAAGTGGATAAATGTATGTCCAAGAAAAAAAATTTACATAGTGAATGTGCGAACTTTAAAAGATTATTTTGTTGTTGAAAATTCAATATTATAAAAACAACTAGTTTTGCCCTAGTTCTTTCGGCCAATCAGTGACGTGGGTTTCGGTCACGTCATTACTCAGCAACACTCAGCATATTGGCGTGAGTGAGCCAACGTAGTTGAGACCCAGCAGCCTTTCCTACTCGCACTTTACACCCCAGCTTCGTGCACCGTCACCACTGAATTCGCCGACCACTTGTATGACTTCCAGCGGGCGGCAATCCAATGGGTGCATTCAGCCACCTATTCTCACCCACTAAACCTTTTTTTAAAAGAAAGTTTCGGAAAACTGAAAAGAAACTCAATATTTTTTTTCGCGTTCATTTTTCCCCGACTATTAAAAAAACAAAATTGGTGAAAAGCTTGATTCAAAACACAATCTTTCAGAAGGAGAGATTGGCAGTATAAAATATCCTATAACGCGAATTTAATCTAAACCGTTGGACTTTTGCGCAGATTTTGGGAATACTTGGGCCTAGCCGTTAACGTTCCATCTTTTACAAATAACTTAAATATATATGTATGCTTGAACGATAGGTTGGGCAGCAAGCCATTCTCACAAAGAGTAACTTCCGCAACCGAGGACCAAGTGTCGCTCGGGCTATTTCCTGGATTTGGATTGACCAGACCATCCGTCTGTCAATAAATTTGTTTGTACTGGGGACCATCTGTCACCCACACGAGATCGGAGCAGTAGAGTGGATCACCCATCCACTTCAAATGTCAAAATTGACAACTTCAGTTTTGTTATTTCAAAATACTGAGAGAATGAACCGATGGCTGATGGACCATGGCTGCCCTTCTCTTTCTCTCAGTATATTGAAATCAACACCTGTAGGGAAAAGAAGAAATGGAGAAGGAAGTAACAAGGATTTGGACGATTGAAAGAGTGACTTTTGTTGCGGTAAATTTTACCGTGACATGGTGGAGGCAATCTCTATGGAGGCAATTTGAAATTGGTGCCTTTTTCTTTTTACGAAGTGTCCTGTCTTTATTATTATTTAGTCTATGCAATTACAAAAAGCTTTTGATGGTTGAAACGAAGAGCTCTGGGAAAATCTGAACCACAAAGATTTTTAGATGATTGCTGCAGACAGAAAGAAATAGAAATAAATACATTCAGTTAGGTAAAGTGCAAGTATAAAATTGTACATATACATATGGTTAGGTAAAGTGGATAAATGTATGTCCAAGAAAAAAAATTTACATAGTGAATGTGCGAACTTTAAAAGATTATTTTGTTGTTGAAAATTCAATATTATAAAAACAACTAGTTTTGCCCTAGTTCTTTCGGCCAATCAGTGACGTGGGTTTCGGTCACGTCATTACTCAGCAACACTCAGCATATTGGCGTGAGTGAGCCAACGTAGTTGAGACCCAGCAGCCTTTCCTACTCGCACTTTACACCCCAGCTTCGTGCACCGTCACCACTGAATTCGCCGACCACTTGTATGACTTCCAGCGGGCGGCAATCCAATGGGTGCATTCAGCCACCTATTCTCACCCACTAAACCTTTTTTTAAAAGAAAGTTTCGGAAAACTGAAAAGAAACTCAATATTTTTTTTCGCGTTCATTTTTTCCCGACTATTAAAAAAACAAAATTGGTGAAAAGCTTGATTCAAAACACAATTTTTCAGAAGGAGAGATGGCAGTATAAAATATCCTATAACGCGAATTTAATCTAAACCGTTGGACTTTTGCGCAGATTTTGGGAATACTTGGGCCTAGCCGTTAACGTTCCATCTTTTACAAATAACTTTAATATAACGGGTGATTTTTTGGCTGGTTTGGTTTTGGCAACACTGGTTTTGACAGCTGACGTGTGTTTAGTACCTTGTGTCACTGTCAAACAGCTTCAGTTTGGTTTGCAATTTAACCATGGATCGTCTTACAAATGAACAACGCTTGCAAATTATTGAATTTTACTATCAAAATTCGTGCTCGGTTCGAAATGTTCATCGCGCGCTGCTTGTGTTCAGCGATGAGGCTCATTTTTGGTTGAATGGGTACGTAAATAAGCAAAATTGCCGCATTTGGAGTGAAGATCAGCCAGAAGCATTGCAACAGCTACCAATGCATCCCGAAAAAGCCACTGTTTGGTGCGGTTTATGGGCCGGCGGCATTATTGGGCCATATTTCTTCAAAGATGATGCGAATCGCTACCGAGCGATGATAACAAACTTTTTTTTGCCCGAAATGGAAGTTCTTGACTTGCATGATATGTGGTTTCAACAAGACGGTGCCACATGCCACACAGCACGCGAAACAATGGCGCAATTGCGAGGCGAGTTTGGTGAACAGTTAATTTCACGTTTCGGGCCGGTCAATTGGCCGCCTAGATCGTGCGATTTGACACCATTAGATTATTTTTTGTGGGGGTATGTCAAGGCTAATGTCTATAGGGACAAGCCCGCTTCGATTGACGCACTGGAAGCCAACATCCATGCATTCATTCGTGAGATACCGGCCGATATGTGTGAAAGAGTATGCCAAAATTGGACTCAGCGGATGGGCTACCTGAGACGCAGCCGCGGTCAACATTTGCATGAAATTATCTTTAAACATTAAATTGCAAGGTTCAAACTATCGATTCAAATAAATATTTCATTCATTTTTTCGAATTTTTTGTGTTTTTTTTTTTAAAAAAGTTCTAAACCTCTTAAAAAATCACCCATTATATGTATGCTTGAACGATAGGTTGGGCAGCAAGCCATTCTCACAAAGAGTAACTTCCGCAACCGAGGACCAAGTGTCGCTCGGGCTATTTCCTGGATTTGGATTGACCAGACCATCCGTCTGTCAATAAATTTGTTTGTACTGGGGACCATCTGTCACCCACACGAGATCGGAGCAGTAGAGTGGATCACCCATCCACTTCAAATGTCAAAATTGACAACTTCAGTTTTGTTATTTCAAAATACTGAGAGAATGAACCGATGGCTGATGGACCATGGCTGCCCTTCTCTTTCTCTCAGTATATTGAAATCAACACCTGTAGGGAAAAGAAGAAATGGAGAAGGAAGGAACAAGGATTTGGACGATTGAAAGAGTGACTTTTGTTGCGGTAAATTTTACCGTGACATGGTGGAGGCAATCTCTGTGGAGGCAATCTGAAATTGGTGCCTTTTTCTTTCTACGAAGTGTCCTGTCTTTATTATTATTTAGTCTATGCAATTACAAAAAGCTTTTGATGGTTGAAACGAAGAGCTCTGGGAAAATCTGAACCACAAAGATTTTTAGATGATTGCTGCAGACAGAAAGAAATAGAAATAAATACATTCAGTTAGGTAAAGTGCAAGAATAAAATTGTACATATACATATGGTTAGGTAAAGTGGATAAATGTATGTCCAAGAAAAAAAATTTACATAGTGAATGTGCGAACTTTAAAAGATTATTTTGTTGTTGAAAATTCAATATTATAAAAACAACTAGTTTTGCCCTAGTTCTTTCGGCCAATCAGTGACGTGGGTTTCGGTCACGTCATTACTCAGCAACACTCAGCATATTGGCGTGAGTGAGCCAACGTAGTTGAGACCCAGCAGCCTTTCCTACTCGCACTTTACACCCCAGCTTCGTGCACCGTCACCACTGAATTCGCCGACCACTTGTATGACTTCCAGCGGGCGGCAATCCAATGGGTGCATTCAGCCACCTATTCTCACCCACTAAACCTTTTTTTAAAAGAAAGTTTCGGAAAACTGAAAAGAAACTCAATATTTTTTTTCGCGTTCATTTTTCCCCGACTATTAAAAAAACAAAATTGGTGAAAAGCTTGATTCAAAACACAATTTTTCAGAAGGAGAGATTGGCAGTATAAAATATCCTATAACGCGAATTTAATCTAAACCGTTGGACTTTTGCGCAGATTTTGGGAATACTTGGGCCTAGCCGTTAAAGTTCCATCTTTTACAAATAACTTTAATATATATGTATGCTTGAACGATAGGTTGGGCAGCAAGCCATTCTCACAAAGAGTAACTTCCGCAACCGAGGACCAAGTGTCGCTCGGGCTATTTCCTGGATTTGGATTGACCAGACCATCCGTCTGTCAATAAATTTGTTTGTACTGGGGACCATCTGTCACCCACACGAGATCGGAGCAGTAGAGTGGATCACCCATCCACTTCAAATGTCAAAATTGACAACTTCAGTTTTGTTATTTCAAAATACTGAGAGAATGAACCGATGGCTGATGGACCATGGCTGCCCTTCTCTTTCTCTCAGTATATTGAAATCAACACCTGTAGGGAAAAGAAGAAATGGAGAAGGAAAGGAACAAGGATTTGGACGATTGAAAGAGTGACTTTTGTTGCGGTAAATTTTACCGTGACATGGTGGAGGCAATCTCTGTGGAGGCAATCTGAAATTGGTGCCTTTTTCTTTCTACGAAGTGTCCTGTCTTTATTATTATTTAGTCTATGCAATTACAAAAAGCTTTTGATGGTTGAAACGAAGAGCTCTGGGAAAATCTGAACCACAAAGATTGATTGCTGCAGACAGAAAGAAATAGAAATAAATACATTCAGTTAGGTAAAGTGCAAGAATAAAATTGTACATATACATATAGTTAGGTAAAGTGGATAAATGTATGTCCAAGAAAAAAAATTTACATAGTGAATGTGCGAACTTTAAAAGATTATTTTGTTGTTGAAAATTCAATATTATAAAAACAACTAGTTTTCGCCTTTCGTGTGATTGTAATGTAATGTTTGATTACAATTTGGTATTCAGTTCGTATCCTTAAATTGCAATAAAGTACTTTATTCCAATTTTAATGACAAAATAGGTACAAAATAGCAAAAAAATATTGTGATTTATCATTCGTTTAAATCCAGCATTCATTTAAACGAATGATATAATTTTCTGGCATTTTATATACATACATACATAAACACGATCATTGCAGTGAAAAGCTACAAAATGGCAAAAATAATGGCATATTTTCAGTTGTGTAATTCACCACCACGCTGAAATGACAAATAGAAATTTGTCATTAAACATTATTATGGAAACAAATGGCTATCCTATAGTGGAAATACGGGCATTTTTATCAATCGTGTAAAGTAAAAAAACACAACACTAACAAATTCAAATTGTTTTTTTTTTTTACTTGCGATATATAGGTATTATATGGAAAGTTATGTATTCGTACCAAAAATCAAACTAGAGATTTCGATCAAACGTGACATTACGATGATAGGGAAGACGACAAAAGTGGGTCTCCCAAAAACGTCCGTCTGTCTGTCTGTTCGACTATTGCCTAAACGGATGGGTCGATTTTCTTTAAACTTGGTACCTAGCGTTTTTTGGACATTCCACCCACACGTTTTTTTCTTTTTTCTTAGGACCAAAATTAAAGGTACCTGCCATACATAATTGTTTATCCAAAAGATTTTTTCAAAATCGGGTCCACAGAATTATTTTTTTTTTAACTCAATGGGGCATATTCATAGTCACTTTTAAACTCCAGTTTTTATTAAACTTATCAAAAAGGATTTTTTTATATTATTTAGAAGATTTTTGACAAAAATTATTCTTATTGCCAAAAATAACGGTACCTCCCATACGAACATGTTTAAAAACCTTTAAGGAAAATCTTTTTTTGCTCAAAAACGACTAGTTAGGGGTAGCATTTAACATCAATAAATTGTTCATTGAACAAATACTAACAGCACCTCTTATAGAACAGTTTTTTTTATTTTCGACTATCTCATTATCTGATTTACCGATTAAAACTACATTTATCAAACAGAAGCTTGTAATAAGTTAAAATAATATTGCATATCAAAATTTTCAAAAACATATATTTTGGATTTAAGAAAAAAATCTAAATTAGTTTTTGAAAATTCGATATTTGGAAAACGGGTGAAAGACTTTTCGTAAAAATAAGTTTTTAACTCCACAATAATAAATACATAAAATTGGCGTACCAAATTTTTTCTTAAAAATGTTAAAGAAATTGTATATATAATTACAAAATTACTTATTTTTAAAACCGCTCCTCCGATTTTAAATTTTTTTTTTCTAATAAATAAAGATGGAGTATCGTTGGGTTCAAAACAGTTTCAGAAGTATTTTAATATTTCTAATTTTGTTGATTTAAAACAAATTTCCAGTTTAAATAATATAATTAACTTGCACGCATATTGCATTTTTTGTATACTCACATAATACTAACTTCAACTAAACTAAGTTTTGGCAAATGGATAAAATAAAGGCTCCCATAGCTAATTTATTTCATACTATAGAACCACAGTGTGATCGCAAATAAGAGCAAGTTCGTGCGACCCATTTATTTCCATTTCGCCTAACATAATACGGGTTGCTGTTTTTTTATACCAAGTGATTTTTTATAACTTTGCAGGGGGTCATTCCGTAATTTTTAAAACGGTGATCGGTTAAACGATAATCGTGCACGTTATCGTCATCAATTTGCTTCACGTAACACAATAACTATCGTCTCGTCAATCGTTTATTACATGATACCTCCACTGGGCATGAACGATGCTCGGATTATGAACATGTCTAGAAAAAAACCAATGGAGGCACAATAATCCATGTCATGTGGTGACATTATCCATACAAGACAGATTGTGGATTGGATTGTGGTTGTGATGTTGGGCATCGTTGATGGCCAGTGGAGGCGGCATGTTATAAATCACAGCTTGAGAAGGATTGACTTTTCAATCATTATCATAAATGACAATTCAGGAATTTATTTTTGTGTTGTTATATGTTTGGTGCCAATGAAAAAAACAAAAATGTAAGCTATTTATCTTATATTTATTTGCGAAATATTAAAAAAAGCATTACACATTTTTTTTACCTAAAGGTCAAGAAGAAGTGCAGGCAAAGTGCAGCCAAAAATTGATGTCGCCTAACCAAATCGGTTATCCATCTATCCTTAAAGCTACATTATAATTAATTATAACGTTTTCCAATTGCAGCGGGCAGTTTTTGACGGTGACATCTATCAAATCCGTTGTTTATTATTCAGTTACTGATTGCCAAATCACCATGGCAAGTTACACAGTTGAACAACACGTCCAAATGATAAAACTTTAATATACAATTTTTTTTAAGCAACGATGCGTGCGTTGCGCGTATTTTACGGTTTACATAGTTGTCCATGTTGGTGCCCAAATTTGAGTGTACCAATTCAGTGGACAATCAGCCAACGCTTTTGAGTCAACGAAACCCAGGATCAACCGAAAACATTTACCCGCCCTTATTTAAAAACCCTACATTTCGTTGCTTCATATGATAAAATGCATTAATTGCTTACAAAAACAAACAAGACGAAAGCTTAATAGGTATCGTTCAAATGCTAACAATTAAACGATCACGTTTTGGCGATTTTTGAGTTACAGAAAACAAATTTTCGATCGTCAAGACGATATCTTTCAGTCGATAGTGATTATTGCTTTTACGTGATTCAAAGCTGTCGTCAAAACGATATCGTGTGGTGATAATCGAATTACGGAATGACCCCCCAGGTCTCTATCTATCTAATAGCGTTTTCGTCTGGTCGTCCTAAAGCATTCTGAAAGCATTCGTTTGGCAATCGATGACTGTTCTTCTTCTGAAAAGTAGATTCTGGATTTAAATAACTAATTGAAAACCAGAAGCACGTACATGTACACGGGTTGCAGGGGGGGAGCATTTCCATTTTTTGCTTCTGATTGCAAAAAGCCAAAATATTGCACGCAAAAACTCATAACAAATATTCAAAAGTGTATTCAGTTTTTCGTGAAAGAAAATAGTTGTGCATTCATCCAAGTAAGAAAACACAAAATCCGCCAAGAAACACATCAACCAAGGAACACATCGGCGACCGCGATGTCAATTAAAAACCTTTTTAAAGATACATTTGTTTTCAATCTGTTTAATACAACGACGAACAATTTTGATTATTTGTTAAATACCGCGGTTTTATTTACATCCTTAGTAAAATCGAATTTCTGTGGAAAATATTTTACAATTAGGGGTGGGTTTTCACGAATTGAATTTTTATTGTGTCGAATAAAATTGATTCGACTAATTAATTAAAAGATGATGTTTTTTTGTATGCCACAGGGGCGAAGTACCTGAAAATAAAAGAAAAAGGGCGCCAGCAATTTTTTTTGAAAAATAAGGAAATTGCAAACCTTTGGAGCGAAACCGACGGTGAAAGCAATTATTAAGTAATAAGAACCAATTTTAAGTTTGAAACTAAAGATTTTAATCGAATTTACTTTGCTTGGGAAACCTTGCAAATGGAGGGCTAAAACCCAAGATCTTTTGAACAAAAGAGACAAAGAATGTCTTAAAACAAAGATGGACCGTTAACACTTCGTCCCGAAAGGAATAAACGGATAAATTAAACGGGTCACGATTTCCGCAATTTCGGAAATTCACGAAAGCAAAAGTCAAACCGATATAAAGACTTCTTTTTTTTAAGTCGTTCACAAATAAAACTAACAAAAAAAACTATTTTGCGTCCAAAGGGACTACCACTTTACTTATCTGTTTAAAACAAACGGAACTGCCAATTCCTCCTGCCTCTCTGAGATTAATCTCCTGCTATTCCTGGTCACTCTACACCAACTTTCACTATCCTTCTTTCCTTGAGCAAAAGAAGTTCTCCCAAAACCTTTTCTTCCTCTTTCACAAAATTCAATTCCAAAAAAAACGCACGCTTGAGTTTCTTTTCTCTTTTTTCCAAAATTTTCCTTCGATTTTTTGATGAACTTGTCGCTCACTATCAATCTGGGTAAAAAGTGGTCTCCCAGGCTTTCACCATGACTGGACCATGTCGCTCGGGCTATTTCCTGGATTTGGATTGACCAGACCATCCGTCTGTCAATAAATTTGTTTGTACTGGGGACCATCTGTCACCCACACGAGATCGGAGCAGTAGAGTGGATCACCCATCCACTTCAAATGTCAAAATTGACAACTTCAGTTTTGTTATTTCAAAATACTGAGAGAATGAACCGATGGCTGATGAACCATGGCTGCCCTTCTCTTTCTCTCAGTATATTGAAATCAACACCTGTAGGGAAAAGAAGAAATGGAGAAGGAAGGAACAAGGATTTGGACGATTGAAAGAGTGACTTTTGTTGCGGTAAATTTTACCGTGACATAGTGGAGGCAATCTCTATGGAGGCAATTTGAAATTGGTGCCTTTTTCTTTTTACGAAGTGTCCTGTCTTTATTATTATTTAGTCTATGCAATTACAAAAAGCTTTTGATGGTTGAAACGAAGAGCTCTGGGAAAATCTGAACCACAAAGATTTTTAGATGATTGCTGCAGACAGAAAGAAATAGAAATAAATACATTCAGTTAGGTAAAGTGCAAGAATAAAATTGTACATATACATATGGTTAGGTAAAGTGGATAAATGTATGTCCAAGAAAAAAAATTTACATAGTGAATGTGCGAACTTTAAAAAGATCATTTTGTTGTTGAAAATTCAATATTATAAAAACAACTAGTTTTCGCCTTTCGTGTGATTGTAATGTAATGTTTGATTACAATTTGGTATTCAGTTCGTATCCTTAAATTGCAATAAAGTACTTTATTCCAATTTTAATGACAAAATAGGTACAAAATAGCAAAAAAATATTGTGATTTATCATTCGTTTAAATCCAGCATTCATTTAAACGAATGATATAATTTTCTGGCCTTTTATATACATACATACATAAACACGATCATTGCAGTGAAAAGCTACAAAATGGCAAAAATAATGGCATCTTTTCAGTTGTGTAATTCACCACCACGCTGAAATGACAAATAGAAATTTGTCATTAAACATTATTATGGAAACAAATGGCTATCCTATAGTGGAAATACGGGCATTTTTATCAATCGTGTAAAGTAAAAAAACACAACACTAACAAATTCAAATTGTTTTTTTTTTTTTACTTGCGATATATAGGTATTATATGGAAAGTTATGTATTCGTACCAAAAATCAAACTAGAGATTTCGATCAAACGTGACATTACGATGATAGGGAAGACGACAAAAGTGGATCTCCCAAAAACGTCCGTCTGTCTGTCTGTTCGACTATAGCCTAAACGGATGGGTCGATTTTCTTTAAACTTGGTACCTAGCGTTTTTTGGACATTCCACCCACACGTTTTTTTCTTTTTTCTTAGGACCAAAATTAAAGGTACCTGCCATACATAATTGTTTATCCAAAAGATTTTTTCAAAATCGGGTCCACAGAATTATTTTTTTTTTAACTCAATGGGGCATATTCATAGTCACTTTTAAACTCCAGTTTTTATTAAACTTATCAAAAAGGATTTTTTTATATTATTTAGAAGATTTTTGACAAAAATTATTCTTATTGCCAAAAATAACGGTACCTCCCATACGAACATGTTTAAAAACCTTTAAGGAAAATCTTTTTTTGCTCAAAAACGACTAGTTAGGGGTAGCATTTAACATCAATAAATTGTTCATTGAACAAATACTAACAGCACCTCTTATAGAACAGTTTTTTTTATTTTCGACTATCTCATTATCTGATTTACCGATTAAAACTACATTTATCAAACAGAAGCTTGTAATAAGTTAAAATAATATTGCATATCAAAATTTTCAAAAACATATTTTTTGGATTTAAGAAAAAAATCCAAATTAGTTTTTGAAAATTCGATATTTGGAAAACGGGTGAAAGACTTTTCGTAAAAATAAGTTTTTAACTCCACAATAATAAATACTTAAAATTGGCGTACCAAATTTTTTCTTAAAAATGTTAAAGAAATTGTATATATAATTACAAAATTACTTATTTTTAAAACCGCTCCTACGATTTTAAATTTTTTTTTTCTAATAAATAAAGATGGAGTATCGTTGGGTTCAAAACAGTTTCAGAAGTATTTTAATATTTCTAATTTTGTTGATTTAAAACAAATTTCCAGTTTAAATAATATAATTAACTTGCACGCATATTGCATTTTTTGTATACTCACATAATACTAACTTCAACTAAACTAAGTTTTGGCAAATGGATAAAATAAAGGCTCCCATAGCTAATTTATTTCATACTATAGAACCACAGTGTGATCGCAAATAAGAGCAAGTTCGTGCGACCCAGTCGTGTAATTTTTTTTACTGTAACTACATTTCCATTTCGCCTAACATAATACGGGTTGCTGTTTTTTTTATACCAAGTGATTTTTTATAACTTTGCAGGGGGTCATTCCGTAATTTTTAAAACGGTGATCGGTTAAACGATAATCGTGCGCGTTATCGTCATCAATTTGCTTCACGTAACACAATAACTATCGTCTCGTCAATCGTTTATTACATGACACCTCCACTGGGCATGAACGATGCTCGGATTATGAACATGTCTAGAAAAAAACCAATGGAGGCACAATAATCCATGTCATGTGGTGACATTATCCATACAAGACAGATTGTGGATTGGATTGTGGTTGTGATGTTGGGCATCGTTGATGGCCAGTGGAGGCGGCATGTTATAAATCACAGCTTGAGAAGGATTGACTTTTCAATCATTATCATAAATGACAATTCAGGAATTTATTTTTGTGTTGTTATATGTTTGGTGCCAATGAAAAAAACAAAAATGTAAGTTATTTATCTTATATTTATTTGCGAAATATTAAAAAAAGCATTACACATTTTTTTTACCTAAAGGTCAAGAAGAAGTGCAGGCAAAGTGCAGCCAAAAATTGATGTCGCCTAACCAAATCGGTTATCCATCTATCCTTAAAGCTACATTATAATTAATTATAACGTTTTCCAATTGCAGCGGGCAGTTTTTGACGGTGACATCTATCAAATCCGTTGTTTATTATTCAGTTACTGATTGCCAAATCACCATGGCAAGTTACACAGTTGAACAACACGTCCAAATGATAAAACTTTAATATACAATTTTTTTTAAGCAACGATGCGTGCGTTGCGCGTATTTTACGGTTTACATAGTTGTCCATGTTGGTGCCCAAATTTGAGTGTACCAATTCAGTGGACAATCAGCCAACGCTTTTGAGTCAACGAAACCCAGGATCAACCGAAAACATTTACCCGCCCTTATTTAAAAACCCTACATTTCGTTGCTTCATATGATAAAATGCATTAATTGCTTACAAAAACAAACAAGACGAAAGCTTAATAGGTATCGTTCAAATGCTAACAATTAAACGATCACGTTTTGGCGATTTTTGAGTTACAGAAAACAAATTTTCGATCGTCAAGACGATATCTTTCAGTCGATAGTGATTATTGCTTTTACGTGATTCAAAGCTGTCGTCAAAACGATATCGTGTGGTGATAATCGAATTACGGAATGACCCCCCAGGTCTCTATCTATCTAATAGCGTTTTCGTCTGGTCGTCCTAAAGCATTCTGAAAGCATTCGTTTGGCAATCGATGACTGTTCTTCTTCTGAAAAGTAGATTCTGGATTTAAATAACTAATTGAAAACCAGAAGCACGTACATGTACACGGGTTGCAGGGGGGGAGCATTTCCATTTTTTGCTTCTGATTGCAAAAAGCCAAAATATTGCACGCAAAAACTCATAACAAATATTCAAAAGTGTATTCAGTTTTTCGTGAAAGAAAAAAGTTGTGCATTCATCCAAGTAAGAAAACACAAAATCCGCCAAGAAACACATCAACCAAGGAACACATCGGCGACCGCGATGTCAATTAAAAACCTTTTTAAAGATACATTTGTTTTCAATCTGTTTAATACAACGACGAACAATTTTGATTATTTGTTAAATACCGCGGTTTTATTTACATCCTTAGTAAAATCGAATTTCTGTGGAAAATATTTTACAATTAGGGGTGGGTTTTCACGAATTGAATTTTTATTGTGTCGAATAAAATTGATTCGACTAATTAATTAAAAGATGATGTTTTTTTGTATGCCACAGGGGCGAAGTACCTGAAAATAAAAGAAAAAGGGCGCCAGCAATTTTTTTTGAAAAATAAGGAAATTGCAAACCTTTGGAGCGAAACCGACGGTGAAAGCAATTATGAAGTAATAAGAACCAATTTTAAGTTTGAAACTAAAGATTTTAATCGAATTTACTTTGCTTGGGAAACCTTGCAAATGGAGGGCTAAAACCCAAGATCTTTTGAACAAAAGAGACAAAGAATGTCTTAAAACAAAGATGGACCGTTAACACTTCGTCCCGAAAGGAATAAACGGATAAATTAAACGGGTCACGATTTCCGCAATTTCGGAAATTCACGAAAGCAAAAGTCAAACCGATATAAAGACTTCTTTTTTTTAAGTCGTTCACAAATAAAACTAACAAAAAAACTATTTTGCGTCCAAAGGGACTACCACTTTACTTATCTGTTTAAAACAAACGGAACTGCCAATTCCTCCTGCCTCTCTGAGATTAATCTCCTGCTATTCCTGGTCACTCTACACCAACTTTCACTATCCTTCTTTCCTTGAGCAAAAGAAGTTCTCCCACAACCTTTTCTTCCTCTTTCACAAAATTCAATTCCAAAAAAAACGCACGCTTGAGTTTCTTTTCTCTTTTTTCCAAAATTTTCCTTCGATTTTTTGATGAACTTGTCGCTCACTATCAATCTGGGTAAAAAGTGGTCTCCCAGGCTTTCACCATGACTGGACCATGTCGCTCGGGCTATTTCCTGGATTTGGATTGACCAGACCATCCGTCTGTCAATAAATTTGTTTGTACTGGGGACCATCTGTCACCCACACGAGATCGGAGCAGTAGAGTGGATCACCCATCCACTTCAAATGTCAAAATTGACAACTTCAGTTTTGTTATTTCAAAATACTGAGAGAATGAACCGATGGCTGATGAACCATGGCTGCCCTTCTCTTTCTCTCAGTATATTGAAATCAACACCTGTAGGGAAAAGAAGAAATGGAGAAGGAAGGAACAAGGATTTGGACGATTGAAAGAGTGACTTTTGTTGCGGTAAATTTTACCGTGACATAGTGGAGGCAATCTCTATGGAGGCAATTTGAAATTGGTGCCTTTTTCTTTTTACGAAGTGTCCTGTCTTTATTATTATTTAGTCTATGCAATTACAAAAAGCTTTTGATGGTTGAAACGAAGAGCTCTGGGAAAATCTGAACCACAAAGATTTTTAGATGATTGCTGCAGACAGAAAGAAATAGAAATAAATACATTCAGTTAGGTAAAGTGCAAGAATAAAATTGTACATATACATATGGTTAGGTAAAGTGGATAAATGTATGTCCAAGAAAAAAAATTTACATGGTGAATGTGCGAACTTTAAAAAGATCATTTTGTTGTTGAAAATTCAATATTATAAAAACAACTAGTTTTCGCCTTTCGTGTGATTGTAATGTAATGTTTGATTACAATTTGGTATTCAGTTCGTATCCTTAAATTGCAATAAAGTACTTTATTCCAATTTTAATGACAAAATAGGTACAAAATAGCAAAAAAATATTGTGATTTATCATTCGTTTAAATCCAGCATTCATTTAAACGAATGATATAATTTTCTGGCCTTTTATATACATACATACATAAACACGATCATTGCAGTGAAAAGCTACAAAATGGCAAAAATAATGGCATCTTTTCAGTTGTGTAATTCACCACCACGCTGAAATGACAAATAGAAATTTGTCATTAAACATTATTATGGAAACAAATGGCTATCCTATAGTGGAAATACGGGCATTTTTATCAATCGTGTAAAGTAAAAAAACACAACACTAACAAATTCAAATTGTTTTTTTTTTTTTACTTGCGATATATAGGTATTATATGGAAAGTTATGTATTCGTACCAAAAATCAAACTAGAGATTTCGATCAAACGTGACATTACGATGATAGGGAAGACGACAAAAGTGGATCTCCCAAAAACGTCCGTCTGTCTGTCTGTTCGACTATAGCCTAAACGGATGGGTCGATTTTCTTTAAACTTGGTACCTAGCGTTTTTTGGACATTCCACCCACACGTTTTTTTCTTTTTTCTTAGGACCAAAATTAAAGGTACCTGCCATACATAATTGTTTATCCAAAAGATTTTTTCAAAATCGGGTCCACAGAATTATTTTTTTTTTAACTCAATGGGGCATATTCATAGTCACTTTTAAACTCCAGTTTTTATTAAACTTATCAAAAAGGATTTTTTTATATTATTTAGAAGATTTTTGACAAAAATTATTCTTATTGCCAAAAATAACGGTACCTCCCATACGAACATGTTTAAAAACCTTTAAGGAAAATCTTTTTTTGCTCAAAAACGACTAGTTAGGGGTAGCATTTAACATCAATAAATTGTTCATTGAACAAATACTAACAGCACCTCTTATAGAACAGTTTTTTTTATTTTCGACTATCTCATTATCTGATTTACCGATTAAAACTACATTTATCAAACAGAAGCTTGTAATAAGTTAAAATAATATTGCATATCAAAATTTTCAAAAACATATTTTTTGGATTTAAGAAAAAAATCCAAATTAGTTTTTGAAAATTCGATATTTGGAAAACGGGTGAAAGACTTTTCGTAAAAATAAGTTTTTAACTCCACAATAATAAATACTTAAAATTGGCGTACCAAATTTTTTCTTAAAAATGTTAAAGAAATTGTATATATAATTACAAAATTACTTATTTTTAAAACCGCTCCTACGATTTTAAATTTTTTTTTTCTAATAAATAAAGATGGAGTATCGTTGGGTTCAAAACAGTTTCAGAAGTATTTTAATATTTCTAATTTTGTTGATTTAAAACAAATTTCCAGTTTAAATAATATAATTAACTTGCACGCATATTGCATTTTTTGTATACTCACATAATACTAACTTCAACTAAACTAAGTTTTGGCAAATGGATAAAATAAAGGCTCCCATAGCTAATTTATTTCATACTATAGAACCACAGTGTGATCGCAAATAAGAGCAAGTTCGTGCGACCCAGTCGTGTAATTTTTTTTACTGTAACTACATTTCCATTTCGCCTAACATAATACGGGTTTCTGTTTTTTTTATACCAAGTGATTTTTTATAACTTTGCAGGGGGTCATTCCGTAATTTTTAAAACGGTGATCGGTTAAACGATAATCGTGCGCGTTATCGTCATCAATTTGCTTCACGTAACACAATAACTATCGTCTCGTCAATCGTTTATTACATGACACCTCCACTGGGCATGAACGATGCTCGGATTATGAACATGTCTAGAAAAAAACCAATGGAGGCACAATAATCCATGTCATGTGGTGACATTATCCATACAAGACAGATTGTGGATTGGATTGTGGTTGTGATGTTGGGCATCGTTGATGGCCAGTGGAGGCGGCATGTTATAAATCACAGCTTGAGAAGGATTGACTTTTCAATCATTATCATAAATGACAATTCAGGAATTTATTTTTGTGTTGTTATATGTTTGGTGCCAATGAAAAAAACAAAAATGTAAGTTATTTATCTTATATTTATTTGCGAAATATTAAAAAAAGCATTACACATTTTTTTTACCTAAAGGTCAAGAAGAAGTGCAGGCAAAGTGCAGCCAAAAATTGATGTCGCCTAACCAAATCGGTTATCCATCTATCCTTAAAGCTACATTATAATTAATTATAACGTTTTCCAATTGCAGCGGGCAGTTTTTGACGGTGACATCTATCAAATCCGTTGTTTATTATTCAGTTACTGATTGCCAAATCACCATGGCAAGTTACACAGTTGAACAACACGTCCAAATGATAAAACTTTAATATACAATTTTTTTTAAGCAACGATGCGTGCGTTGCGCGTATTTTACGGTTTACATAGTTGTCCATGTTGGTGCCCAAATTTGAGTGTACCAATTCAGTGGACAATCAGCCAACGCTTTTGAGTCAACGAAACCCAGGATCAACCGAAAACATTTACCCGCCCTTATTTAAAAACCCTACATTTCGTTGCTTCATATGATAAAATGCATTAATTGCTTACAAAAACAAACAAGACGAAAGCTTAATAGGTATCGTTCAAATGCTAACAATTAAACGATCACGTTTTGGCGATTTTTGAGTTACAGAAAACAAATTTTCGATCGTCAAGACGATATCTTTCAGTCGATAGTGATTATTGCTTTTACGTGATTCAAAGCTGTCGTCAAAACGATATCGTGTGGTGATAATCGAATTACGGAATGACCCCCCAGGTCTCTATCTATCTAATAGCGTTTTCGTCTGGTCGTCCTAAAGCATTCTGAAAGCATTCGTTTGGCAATCGATGACTGTTCTTCTTCTGAAAAGTAGATTCTGGATTTAAATAACTAATTGAAAACCAGAAGCACGCACATGTACACGGGTTGCAGGGGGGGAGCATTTCCATTTTTTGCTTCTGATTGCAAAAAGCCAAAATATTGCACGCAAAAACTCATAACAAATATTCAAAAGTGTATTCAGTTTTTCGTGAAAGAAAAAAGTTGTGCATTCATCCAAGTAAGAAAACACAAAATCCGCCAAGAAACACATCAACCAAGGAACACATCGGCGACCGCGATGTCAATTAAAAACCTTTTTAAAGATACATTTGTTTTCAATCTGTTTAATACAACGACGAACAATTTTGATTATTTGTTAAATACCGCGGTTTTATTTACATCCTTAGTAAAATCGAATTTCTGTGGAAAATATTTTTAAGTGAACTGAACACTTTTCTTTTCATTTTTGACATTTAAAATTTGACAAGGACAACTGACAGTGATTGGGACATGAGACTGTTTCAAGATCTGCTTGTCTGTAATTTCTTGGTAGCGACTACTTTTTTTAAAATTATCATTAACTTAAATTGTTAATAACTAATTAGCTATGATTTACTAAATTCTAAGATTTATTTTTGAACTGGCATAGAATATATCTGAGTTTGAAAACTAAAATTAAGAATTTGGTGAATCGGACTTACAAGATAACAACATTTTTTTCACGCTAGTACGTACTTACGTTCGGGAGAATGTTTAAAACTAGTTAACTAAGAATCACCAAATTTTGGAATGACTTCTAGAATCTTCCTAGACTATGAAGGTAAATGCGTACTGACATGAAAAAAGTACTTTATCTTAAAATGTACGATTCACCAAATTCTGAAACTTGGTTATCGAACAGAGGTATAGTCTAGGAAAATTCAGAATTTGATGAATCTTAGTTAACTAGTTTTAAGCAATTATTTACTAGTGCGACACACTCCTGAAGGTATATGCGTACTGGCCTGAACCACCACGGCTAGGTTACAATTAGGGGTGGGTTTTCACGAATTGAATTTTTATTGTGTCGAATAAAATTGATTCGACTAATTAATTAAAAGATGATGTTTTTTTGTATGCCACAGGGGCGAAGTACCTGAAAATAAAAGAAAAAGGGCGCCAGCAATTTTTTTTGAAAAATAAGGAAATTGCAAACCTTTGGAGCGAAACCGACGGTGAAAGCAATTATTAAGTAATAAGAACCAATTTTAAGTTTGAAACTAAAGATTTTAATCGAATTTACTTTGCTTGGGAAACCTTGCAAATGGAGGGCTAAAACCCAAGATCTTTTGAACAAAAGAGACAAAGAATGTCTTAAAACAAAGATGGACCGTTAACACTTCGTCCCGAAAGGAATAAACGGATAAATTAAACGGGTCACGATTTCCGCAATTTCGGAAATTCACGAAAGCAAAAGTCAAACCGATATAAAGACTTCTTTTTTTTAAGTCGTTCACAAATAAAACTAACAAAAAAAACTATTTTGCGTCCAAAGGGACTACCACTTTACTTATCTGTTTAAAACAAACGGAACTGCCAATTCCTCCTGCCTCTCTGAGATTAATCTCCTGCTATTCCTGGTCACTCTACACCAACTTTCACTATCCTTCTTTCCTTGAGCAAAAGAAGTTCTCCCAAAACCTTTTCTTCCTCTTTCACAAAATTCAATTCCAAAAAAAACGCACGCTTGAGTTTCTTTTCTCTTTTTTCCAAAATTTTCCTTCGATTTTTTGATGAACTTGTCGCTCACTATCAATCTGGGTAAAAAGTGATCTCCCAGGCTTTCACCATGACTGGACCATGTCGCTCGGGCTATTTCCTGGATTTGGATTGACCAGACCATCCGTCTGTCAATAAATTTGTTTGTACTGGGGACCATCTGTCACCCACACGAGATCGGAGCAGTAGAGTGGATCACCCATCCACTTCAAATGTCAAAATTGACAACTTCAGTTTTGTTATTTCAAAATACTGAGAGAATGAACCGATGGCTGATGAACCATGGCTGCCCTTCTCTTTCTCTCAGTATATTGAAATCAACACCTGTAGGGAAAAGAAGAAATGGAGAAGGAAGGAACAAGGATTTGGACGATTGAAAGAGTGACTTTTGTTGCGGTAAATTTTACCGTGACATAGTGGAGGCAATCTCTATGGAGGCAATTTGAAATTGGTGCCTTTTTCTTTTTACGAAGTGTCCTGTCTTTATTATTATTTAGTCTATGCAATTACAAATAGCTTTTGATGGTTGAAACGAAGAGCTCTGGGAAAATCTGAACCACAAAGATTTTTAGATGATTGCTGCAGACAGAAAGAAATAGAAATAAATACATTCAGTTAGGTAAAGTGCAAGAATAAAATTGTACATATACATATGGTTAGGTAAAGTGGATAAATGTATGTCCAAGAAAAAAAATTTACATAGTGAATGTGAGAACTTTAAAAAGATCATTTTGTTGTTGAAAATTCAATATTATAAAAACAACTAGTTTTCGCCTTTCGTGTGATTGTAATGTAATGTTTGATTACAATTTGGTATTCAGTTCGTATCCTTAAATTGCAATAAAGTACTTTATTCCAATTTTAATGACAAAATAGGTACAAAATAGCAAAAAAATATTGTGATTTATCATTCGTTTAAATCCAGCATTCATTTAAACGAATGATATAATTTTCTGGCCTTTTATATACATACATACATAAACACGATCATTGCAGTGAAAAGCTACAAAATGGCAAAAATAATGGCATCTTTTCAGTTGTGTAATTCACCACCACGCTGAAATGACAAATAGAAATTTGTCATTAAACATTATTATGGAAACAAATGGCTATCCTATAGTGGAAATACGGGCATTTTTATCAATCGTGTAAAGTAAAAAAACACAACACTAACAAATTCAAATTGTTTTTTTTTTTTTACTTGCGATATATAGGTATTATATGGAAAGTTATGTATTCGTACCAAAAATCAAACTAGAGATTTCGATCAAACGTGACATTACGATGATAGGGAAGACGACAAAAGTGGATCTCCCAAAAACGTCCGTCTGTCTGTCTGTTCGACTATAGCCTAAACGGATGGGTCGATTTTCTTTAAACTTGGTACCTAGCGTTTTTTGGACATTCCACCCACACGTTTTTTTCTTTTTTCTTAGGACCAAAATTAAAGGTACCTGCCATACATAATTGTTTATCCAAAAGATTTTTTCAAAATCGGGTCCACAGAATTATTTTTTTTTTAACTCAATGGGGCATATTCATAGTCACTTTTAAACTCCAGTTTTTATTAAACTTATCAAAAAGGATTTTTTTATATTATTTAGAAGATTTTTGACAAAAATTATTCTTATTGCCAAAAATAACGGTACCTCCCATACGAACATGTTTAAAAACCTTTAAGGAAAATCTTTTTTTGCTCAAAAACGACTAGTTAGGGGTAGCATTTAAAATCAATAAATTGTTCATTGAACAAATACTAACAGCACCTCTTATAGAACAGTTTTTTTTATTTTCGACTATCTCATTATCTGATTTACCGATTAAAACTACATTTATCAAACAGAAGCTTGTAATAAGTTAAAATAATATTGCATATCAAAATTTTCAAAAACATATTTTTTGGATTTAAGAAAAAAATCCAAATTAGTTTTTGAAAATTCGATATTTGGAAAACGGGTGAAAGACTTTTCGTAAAAATAAGTTTTTAACTCCACAATAATAAATACTTAAAATTGGCGTACCAAATTTTTTCTTAAAAATGTTAAAGAAATTGTATATATAATTACAAAATTACTTATTTTTAAAACCGCTCCTACGATTTTAAATTTTTTTTTTCTAATAAATAAAGATGGAGTATCGTTGGGTTCAAAACAGTTTCAGAAGTATTTTAATATTTCTAATTTTGTTGATTTAAAACAAATTTCCAGTTTAAATAATATAATTAACTTGCACGCATATTGCATTTTTTGTATACTCACATAATACTAACTTCAACTAAACTAAGTTTTGGCAAATGGATAAAATAAAGGCTCCCATAGCTAATTTATTTCATACTATAGAACCACAGTGTGATCGCAAATAAGAGCAAGTTCGTGCGACCCAGTCGTGTAATTTTTTTTACTGTAACTACATTTCCATTTCGCCTAACATAATACGGGTTGCTGTTTTTTTTATACCAAGTGATTTTTTATAACTTTGCAGGGGGTCATTCCGTAATTTTTAAAACGGTGATCGGTTAAACGATAATCGTGCGCGTTATCGTCATCAATTTGCTTCACGTAACACAATAACTATCGTCTCGTCAATCGTTTATTACATGACACCTCCACTGGGCATGAACGATGCTCGGATTATGAACATGTCTAGAAAAAAACCAATGGAGGCACAATAATCCATGTCATGTGGTGACATTATCCATACAAGACAGATTGTGGATTGGATTGTGGTTGTGATGTTGGGCATCGTTGATGGCCAGTGGAGGCGGCATGTTATAAATCACAGCTTGAGAAGGATTGACTTTTCAATCATTATCATAAATGACAATTCAGGAATTTATTTTTGTGTTGTTATATGTTTGGTGCCAATGAAAAAAACAAAAATGTAAGTTATTTATCTTATATTTATTTGCGAAATATTAAAAAAAGCATTACACATTTTTTTTACCTAAAGGTCAAGAAGAAGTGCAGGCAAAGTGCAGCCAAAAATTGATGTCGCCTAACCAAATCGGTTATCCATCTATCCTTAAAGCTACATTATAATTAATTATAACGTTTTCCAATTGCAGCGGGCAGTTTTTGACGGTGACATCTATCAAATCCGTTGTTTATTATTCAGTTACTGATTGCCAAATCACCATGGCAAGTTACACAGTTGAACAACACGTCCAAATGATAAAACTTTAATATACAATTTTTTTTAAGCAACGATGCGTGCGTTGCGCGTATTTTACGGTTTACATAGTTGTCCATGTTGGTGCCCAAATTTGAGTGTACCAATTCAGTGGACAATCAGCCAACGCTTTTGAGTCAACGAAACCCAGGATCAACCGAAAACATTTACCCGCCCTTATTTAAAAACCCTACATTTCGTTGCTTCATATGATAAAATGCATTAATTGCTTACAAAAACAAACAAGACGAAAGCTTAATAGGTATCGTTCAAATGCTAACAATTAAACGATCACGTTTTGGCGATTTTTGAGTTACAGAAAACAAATTTTCGATCGTCAAGACGATATCTTTCAGTCGATAGTGATTATTGCTTTTACGTGATTCAAAGCTGTCGTCAAAACGATATCGTGTGGTGATAATCGAATTACGGAATGACCCCCCAGGTCTCTATCTATCTAATAGCGTTTTCGTCTGGTCGTCCTAAAGCATTCTGAAAGCATTCGTTTGGCAATCGATGACTGTTCTTCTTCTGAAAAGTAGATTCTGGATTTAAATAACTAATTGAAAACCAGAAGCACGCACATGTACACGGGTTGCAGGGGGGGAGCATTTCCATTTTTTGCTTCTGATTGCAAAAAGCCAAAATATTGCACGCAAAAACTCATAACAAATATTCAAAAGTGTATTCAGTTTTTCGTGAAAGAAAAAAGTTGTGCATTCATCCAAGTAAGAAAACACAAAATCCGCCAAGAAACACATCAACCAAGGAACACATCGGCGACCGCGATGTCAATTAAAAACCTTTTTAAAGATACATTTGTTTTCAATCTGTTTAATACAACGACGAACAATTTTGATTATTTGTTAAATACCGCGGTTTTATTTACATCCTTAGTAAAATCGAATTTCTGTGGAAAATATTTTTAAGTGAACTGAACACTTTTCTTTTCATTTTTGACATTTAAAATTTGACAAGGACAACTGACAGTGATTGGGACATGAGACTGTTTCAAGATCTGCTTGTCTGTAATTTCTTGGTAGCGACTACTTTTTTTAAAATTATCATTAACTTAAATTGTTAATAACTAATTAGCTATGATTTACTAAATTCTAAGATTTATTTTTGAACTGGCATAGAATATATCTGAGTTTGAAAACTAAAATTAAGAATTTGGTGAATCGGACTTACAAGATAACAACATTTTTTTCACGCTAGTACGTACTTACGTTCGGGAGAATGTTTAAAACTAGTTAACTAAGAATCACCAAATTTTGGAATGACTTCTAGAATCTTCCTAGACTATGAAGGTAAATGCGTACTGACATGAAAAAAGTACTTTATCTTAAAATGTACGATTTACCAAATTCTGAAACTTGGTTATCGAACAGAGGTATAGTCTAGGAAAATTCTGGAAGTCATTTCAGAATTTTATGAATCTTAGTTAACTAGTTTTAAGCAATTATTTACTAGTGCGACACACTCCTGAAGGTATATGCGTACTGGCCTGAAAAAAGTATTTAATCTTAAAAAGTACGATTCACCAAATTCTGAAACTTGGTTATCGAACAGAGGTATAGTCTAGGAAAATTCTGGAAGTCATTCTAGAATTTGGTGAATCTTAGTTAACTAGTTTTAAGCAATTATTTACTAGTGCGACACACTCCTGAAGGTAAATGCGTACTGGCCTGAAAAAAGTACTATATCCTAAAAAGTACGATTCACCAAATTCTAAAACTTGGTTATCGAACATAGGTATAGTCTAGGAAGATTCTAGAAGTCATTCCAAAATTTGGTGATTCTAAGTTAACTAGTTTTAAACATTCTCCCGAACGTAAGTACGTTCTAGCGTGAAAAAAATGTTGATAACTTGTAAGTACGATTCACCAAATTCTTAATTTTGGTTTTCAAACTCAGATATATTCTATGCAAGTTCAAAAATAAATCTTAGAATTTAGTAAATCATAGGTAATTAGTTTTTAACAATTTAAGTTAATGAAAATTTAAAAAAAAAGTAGTCGCTACCAAGAAATTACAGACAAACAGATCTTGATGGAACGAAAATACAAACTTCAGTCTCATGTCCCAAACACTGTCAGTTGTCCTTGTCAAATTTTAAATGTCAAAAATGAAAAGAAAAGTGTTCAGTTCACTTAAAAATATTTTCAACAGAAATTCGATTTTACTAAGGATGTAAATAAAACCGCGGTATTTAACAAATATTCAAAATTGTTCGTCGTTGTATTAAACAGATTGAAAACAAATGTATCTTTAAAAAGGTTTTTAATTGACATCGCGGTCGCCGATGTGTTCCTTGGTTGATGTGTTTCTTGGCGGATTTTTTGTTTTCTTACTTGGATGAATGCACAACTTTTTTCTTTCACGAAAAACTGTATACACTTTTGAATATTTGTTATGAGTTTTTGCGTGCAATATTTTGGCTTTTTGCAATCAGAAGCAAAAAATGGAAATGCTGCCCCCCTGCAACCCGTGTACGTGCTTCTGGTTCTCAATTAGTTATTTAAATCCAGAATCGATTTTCTCCTCTTTTCAGAAGAAGAACAGTCATCGATTGCCATACGAATGCTTTCAGAATGCTTTAGGACGACCAAACGAAAACGCTATTAGATAGATAGAGACCTGGGGGGTCATTCCGTAATTCGATTATCACCACGCGATATCGTTTTGACGACAGCTTTGAATCACGTAAAATCAATAATCACTATCGACTGAAAGATATCGTCTTGACGATCGAAAATTTGTTTTCTGTAACTCAAAAATCGCCAAAACGTGATCGTTTAATTGTTAGCTTTTGAACGATACCTATTAAGCTTTCGTCTTGTTTGTTTTTGTAAGCAATTAATGCATTTTATCATATGAAGCAACGAAATGTAGGGTTTTTAAATTGTTGCGGTAAAATTTACCACAACAAGTTTCACCAACCTATTCTTTTCCTTAATCCATTTTTAGCCTTCCTTTTTCGTTGCGGCTCCAAAATACCGGTAGAGTGTAGTTGAAACCTGGTTTCCATCAGCCAGAGTCCTACTCTTAAGGCATCTTGGAAAAGCAACACAAATAGGTTTTCATAGTTTAAGTTGTGTGACGGGCGGTCCACAAAACAATTTGGTGGGTGACAGATTGTCAGAGACAAACTAATCGTGTGACAGATTGTCCACGAAATCATCGAGTGTGCGACAGATGGTCCACAAGAGGATACAACATGATGAATCTAACCCATGTTCAACGACATGTGTGACACCTTGTTCACACCACCCTAAATTTAGTATGGCTTAATGCCCAGCCTAAAGTGTCTTGAACACAAAAGTAAAATCACTTTGCGATGTGTTTCCCTTCCCCTTTTAAAATCTGCGCGAAAGTCTACGGGTTTTGCTTATTTTAACTTTCGCGAAAGGCAGTGAATCCTGTCTCCTCATTTTAGTTTGAAAAGGGTGGTGATCCCATCTGACAAAATGTTTTCTTCCAACTTCGTAGTCTGGGCCGGTTCGCGCTGGGGGCTTTGTTCGTAGTTTTAAATAATTTTTCGCTTATCTTTTAGCTATAGGAATTGACGGGTGGGGACTGAACTTGTCCATTGAGCTACTTTTAGAAAGAGATCGCATGCGTGGCTCGATTCGACAACAGCGCACACTTCAGCTAATTGGCGGAGTGCTGCAGTTGTGTGACTGTGACCGAAAAACACACGGACAAGCGATCTGAGAGAGATAGCAATATATGGAATGGACGGCATGGACGAGCTAAGTCCGCCATTTTTGGACGACTTTGATAAAGGTTACGAAAGCGGCTAGTTTAAAAGATTTTAAGCGAAAAATTATTTTCGATTTTTTTCGAGTTTTTTTTCTTGTTTGTTAACAGAAAATTGTATTACGAAGGATCCCAGTTTGGGGATCTATAAGATTGGAAAAATAGAGGAGCTATTTTTCGGTGGTAAATTTGTTGGAAAGGAAAACTTTTTGCTGGAGGCGGTCAGGACAGAGGTAGTTCCAGATTGGGAAAACAATTGAGGAGATAGGATTCCACCATAAGAAAGAAGCTAAGTATTGCATTGTTTAGTTTTGTCCAGTTTTTTTATTCGTTTGGTTTGTCGGCCAGGAAAAGTGGCAAAAATTTACCCGCGTAGGCTTTCGTTCCGTTTTTCTTTTATTCTCCCGAAATTGCGGGACTCGCGACCGGTCTAGTTGTCCTTGTACAGTTGTGGTTTTCGGGAACTTTCCCTTTGTGATTTTACTTCGTGTTCTTGTGACACAAAGAAATTGTTCTTGCTATTTTTTTGAGTTGTTATTTTCTTTTAATTTCGAGAATTTGCCTTCTGCCAATCTCGAAAAACCTTTGTTTCACTTCTCTTTTGTGTTTGAAAAGATTCTGGGTTTTAATCCAGGCTTCGGCCACGGTTTCCCAGACACACCCAATACAGATCAATAAAACTTTCAATTTCCCATTAGGAAATTAATTTCAGTATTTTATTTTGCAATTTTGGAGTTTATTTTACAGGTACTGGTTAAGGCAAACTACCTTCTAAAAAGTTTCCTGGCGCCCACTTTCGAAAGTAAGTACGCCCCTGTACTTACCTTCTCGTTTACTATTTCATTTTATTTCATTTTATATCATTTTTATATTTGTTTGATATTCCTCTTTAATCGGATCGGATTAAAAAGGAATATCAAATCGAACCCACCCCTAAGACTGAGCTACGGGAGACAGCACTGTATGTGTTGTTGGTTGCTGATTTGTTCATCGAACGAACCTGTTGTCATTTTGACATTTCTAATTCTAATTAAATTCATATCATAAGTCGCGTTGCACGCCGGGATCGTGCTTTCGTTTTGTTTTATTTAATAAATAATTCTTATTAATTAATCGAATTCGTTTTGTTATCGTGATATTGGAATCCGTTTTCCAATATTACGATTATAGTTTAAAGTCGGTTCGCGGAATAAATATTTGCAACAATTGGCGTCCACAACGTGGGGCTCGCCCTTGAGTGTTTTTTTTTTGTATAAACTTTCATCCATTGACTTATTATATATGGACTGCCAGGAGCCAACTTCACGTTGACGCCACTTTAAGCTATGCGTTACAAGCGCCGAGTTCAGTCCTATCGGAAAATACAGATACTACTGTTTGACATTTGTATCGAGGATTTTTTTGAAGGATTTTTTTCCATCTGATTTCATTTTTCATTGGGTACGTTCAGCAGACACAAGGGACTACATTTATGTAGTCAAGTGCTTTCATTCAACGCAAATTTTACACAGGAAACTAGTAAAATTGAAACTTTACTTCCAACCTTTACCTTCCGTCGATAGTGCAGATAGTATTTATAATAATATTTTTATCTGAAAAACACCTCACACAAATGAATCACGAATTGTATATTATAATTTCTTCAATGGATCTCTGCCATCAAATGTCAGAAGTGTCAGTGTGAAATTAAAAAAAAAAAAAAAAACAATCTGACAGCACTCCCTGGTTGGAAAACAAAACCAAATGCAGAAGGCACAAAAGCGAGCCAAAAAAGTCGTTTGTTAAATAATAGTGATTAATATGTAATGAAATTAGTTTTTTTGTATCAAACACTTGCAAAAATGTTCACTAAAATGTTTAAACACTAGTTAATACGTAATTCGATCGCAAATTTAAGTTTTCAGTTCCAAATACAAAAAATAATCAAATGACAGGATTTTTAACACTGCCAAGAGCATGTAAATATTTTCCAACCAGGGACTTTTTTTGTTGTTGTTTTTAGATGTCAAATTAGAAAGAGAAAAGACAAAGACAAATCTTGGAAGACCTCTATACATGCATTCTGTCTTTCCGACATCCTTCACGTTGTGTGACGCTGAACGTGACTGAGATTTTTCAATTCTTGTCTAGGAGCAAATAAAATTTTCTTTCACTTAAATCGATAACCATTACCGCTGTTTGTCGATTTCATTGGTTGCTATTGTTAATTAGTTTCGCAATGATTCAACTTTGTTTTCATACTTTTTTTAATTAATAACAACAAACTAATATACAAACATCATCGCGAAGAATTCTGAAACTGAATTGCAAAATAAAAGCAAAAAATAAATGTCAAACCAGTGCTAAGGGTTATTTGAAAAAAAAATCCCTTAACCGAATCCGAAAATTTCCTTTTTTTTACAAACAGCTTCTCGCTTAATTTTCAAAACTGTCATGTCGAAGTTCATAAAATAAAATAAAATTAGTAGAAACTGGCAGATTTAAAAAGTAAATGAGTAGAGGTAGTATTTTGCTTTACACTTTTTGCTAAGAATATTGAATATATTTAGTAGGCGTGTTTTTTGCAAGTCCATATGGATTTGTCGAAAAAACGACATCGGGACTTCTTACTTACAGTACGTAAGTCCCGATAATTATCTGGACCTAGCTAAGTCCATATAGATTTAAGTTGTTGTTGTATTTACGTGTAAAACAATTAGTTCCGATGTTGTTTTTTCGACAAATCCACATGGACTTGCAAAAAAAAACGCCTAGTAGTTTTAAGTACACAGTTTAAGCGCGTTTTTATAGGGAATTCTAACACTCTACAATTTCGGTTAAGATAAATTTTACTGATAAATTAAAAGTAAGGTTCGTTCCTTTACTCCAAATTTTTGGGCATTTTTGTACAATTTTATTGTTTTTTTTATGAACTTTGACAGAACTTTGGACTGAAATGCACAAAAATCAGAATTTTAAAATAAAGGAATGAACCTATGAATAAGTTATAATTAAAAAAATACGAACGTTTTCAAGAAAAATAAGATATCTAAATAGCTGCTCGGAAGTTGCCTAGTGGGCGAGTCGTATTTATTAGATTTTTGACTAGTTGGACAGTTTATAATTATTTCGAAATAGTTGGAAAATACTTTATTTGATATATACAAAAAATACTGCAATATTGCAGCTTTAGACAATAGATTCCATTGTCTTAAGGTAGGTAAAAAGTTAGAAAACTTCAGACATTAAAAATGTTTTTTATAACTTGGACGGCCGTCTAAAGTAAGATTTTTCCTTGAAATAATGTTTTAAAAATATCTTCCTTCACTACATCTCTTGAAATGGAGAAAATAAATTTCATTGAAAAATCTTTTATTTCGAATATGACTCTAAAATCAAAGGTTTTATAAAATAAATCAAAAAAGGATTTTTTTCAGTGCTCCCCCAACACTACGCCGATTGGTGACTTCCTATGACCATAGATGGCCTTACCTTCTATGAATGAAATTTCATTCTAAGGTGAAGTATGTAACAGATGGCGCTAAAAATAGTATTTATTATTGTCGGTAGGCCCGAACTTGTCGCTGATTTCGCTTTGAGAACTGGAACCATCATCTCCGCAGGTTGTGTATGGAATTGACAACCAACTAGCAGTCCATATATAATAAGTCAATGCTTTCATCCCTTGTGTGTCGTGTGTGTGCCTTCGGCAGTTTTAGGGAAGTTTTTTTTTAATTTATTTAATAAAAATATTTACTTTGTGTTTTTTTTTTTCTTAGGTGCACTTAAAAGTGCAAATTCAAATTGAAGAATTTATCCATTAGTCAAGTGCAGTCGAGTGGCAGTGGCAGTGACGATCAGAGAAGTGCAAGGATAGTTACATGTAAGGGAGGCGGTAAAAATCGAGGCAGAGTTCGTGAGTGTTTTCTTTTTTCATTTTGTTTTCATAATCGAATAATAATTCAATTAATTTGATTTATTCCGACATTTGGGCGAATTTCTTTTTTTGATATACGCCATTTTATCGAGTGGGCATATAGCTGTCTCACTCACTCTTTTCAAATATTGTTTTGTTTCAAGTTTGAGTTAATCGAACTTGTAAACAAGAACTGGGCTACCATTTTTATTTTTCGCCAGTACTTTTGTTGCCACTTTGACAACTTTTTTTTTACTTTCGCGAATTATTTTTCTTGTTCGTGGTGATTAATTTCAAACCTTTTTAATTATATTTTATTCTAAGTTTTTGATTTTGATTTTAAATTATTATTATTATTATTGATTTTAAATTGTTTTAATTTTGAAAACGAGTGCCAGCTAAGTAGTTGGGATATTATACCGGTTGTTTTTAAATACTTTTGAGTTCGTTTTTGTTACTTTTTTTTAGTTTTTTTTTATATTGTTAAAATGGAATTGAGTCAGGTGAATAGATTATCACAGGATGAGATCACATATGAAATCGAATGCAGGGGTTTAACGGTAGGGACGGTTGAGGACATGCGTAAAGCGCTTAGAGTAGCTATTAAATTAGAGCGTAGGAATTCTTTTGTGTCTCCAGGATATCCATTCAGTTTTGAACAGGATACGGTAGCGGTTGAGAGAAAGTTAGAGGAAATAAATAAGTTGTTAGAAAATCCGCCGAAAACAGAAACTTCGACGGAATATTTGAAAATTTTAACGAAAGTTGAGTGGTGTTTACGTAGGATGGAAAGGAGCATTCCAGAAAAGGAAAGTGAGGATAAAGTGAAGCTAGTTTTGAAAAATAAAATAGTGATGGCTATGGCAAATTTAGACGGGGATGAAGATGATGATGTTGAAATTGAAATTGAGGAAGATAAACAAGATCAGAATAAAGGAACAGGAAAGAACATTGTGGTTGAAAAACAGCGTTCAGCTGAACCCCAGATGAATGGATCAGTGAGTACTGCTGCCGGTACACCTATAGGGTTAGGAGAGGCAAACAAGAAAAACGATAATGGTGTTCAGGTGAACCCTATCGTAAATCAGGAAAACGTTAGTACAGGGAAATTTCAAAATATAGCTAAATGGGAGGTGAAGTTCACTGGAGAGCGCTGTGGTGCCTCAGTGAACTCATTTTTAGAAAGGGTTGAAGAGATGAGGCAGGCTAGAGGGGTTTCGGAAACCCAACTGTTTAAAGCAGCTGTGGAGTTATTCGTAGGAAAAGCTTTAATTTGGTTTAGGGCAATTAGGATTTCAGTCAATTCGTGGTCGGAACTCATTAGGGAGTTGAAACTCGAGTTCTTGCCACCGAATTACGACGACCAACTTCTTGAGGAGATAAGGCACCGCACACAAGGGAAGGATGAATCGATAGGAGTTTACGTTGCTACGATGCAAAACTTATTTGGTAGGTTGACCGATCCAATCTCGGAAAATAGGAAATTGTCAATGATTCAAAGGAATTTGACACCTTTTTACCAAACTCAACTTGGGTTGGCGAAGCCAAGTTGCGTTTCGGATTTAGTTGCGTTAGGTAGAAATTTAGAAGCAGTTAGGGCAAATGTGGAGGCTTATGTTCCCCCACCCAATGTTAGGAGTAATAGGACTTTGCTAGAACCGGATCTAGCATACGTAGGTGTTGGAAATCCATTCGTTTCGGTTGTTTCGGAAAACAACGGAACCGCTCGTCAGGCCCAAACATCGAACCAATCTCGATCTCATTCTTCTGTTCGGTGTTTCAATTGCAATGGATCAGGCCATTTTGCAAATAGGTGTTCTGCTCCTAGGCGTTGTTTCGGTTGCGGTGAGTTAGGTGTCAGCAGACAAAACTGTCGTCGTTGTTCGGGAAATGGCCAACGGACTCCTGCGCCAGCAGGGCGGGAGGTCCGAAGACGTTGATAGGGTTGCCTGCTGGTAACCAGTCGGCAGATAGGATTCATTTAGGTTTTACTTTGGAGGCAAACGGTAATGATAGGAGACCTTTTTTAACTGTTAGCATTTATGGTTCAAGATTTTTAGGTTTATTAGATTCAGGAGCTTCTAGGACCATAATAGGTAGGGATGCATGGAAAATCTTTCAAAATTTAGGACTTTCATTAAAGAAAGACACTGTTCACTGCGTGTGTTTGGCAGATGGAACAGGAGTCGAAGTGTTAGGAATTATCTCTCTTCCAATTATAGTTGAGGATAGGGCAATTTTAGTTGACTGTTTAGTCATTCCCTCCTTACCACATACGGTGATTCTCGGCGCAGATTTTTGGGCGCTGTCGGGTATTGTCCTGGATTTGAGGTCTCGTATTTGGAATTTTTCGGAACAGGACAGGCCAGTTTCGATTTGTTCTATAACAGAACGATCTGAATTGAGTGTTAGGGAAATTCAAACCTTAGAAACTTTGATTGAAGAATCTTTTAGGAAGATGCCTGAAGGCTTAGGGTGTACAACATTAGTCGAGCACAAAATTAGGACGTCGGCGGAGCCGATAAAACAAAGGTATTATCCGGTCTCCCCGGCAATGCAGGAACACATCGATAGGGAACTAAATGAAATGTTAGAAGCAGGAGTTATTGAGAGATCGACAAGTGCTTGGTCATCTCCAATACTTTTAGTTAAGAAGAAAGATGGCTCCTATAGGTTCTGCGTGGACTATAGGAAGCTAAATAAGAGTACAGATAGGGACGCGTATCCACTCCCGTATATTAACGCAATTTTAGATAGACTTCGAGGTGCTAGGTTCTTGTCTTCACTGGATATCAAGTCAGCTTACTGGCAGATACCTATGGAGGAAGAATCTAAACCTTTTACAGCTTTTACGGTTCCTGGGAGGGGTCTCTTCCAGTTTAGGAGAATGCCTTTTGGCCTTCACAATTCACCTGCGACTTGGCAGAGATTTATCGACACAGTCTTGGGTGCCGATTTAGAGCCATTCGTTTTCGTCTATTTAGACGACATTATCATTATTTCAGAAACTTTTGAGAAGCATCTTGAAATTCTGAATGAGGTCTTGAAGAGGTTAAGTGAAGCAGGTTTGAAGGTTAGTAGGGAAAAGTGCAACTTTTGCATGTCGTCTCTAAAATTTTTAGGATATGTAGTGGATCGAAATGGTTTACATGTAGATCCAGAGAAAGTTGATAGTATGGTTAGAATTCCGGCACCGAGGAATGTGAAAGAAGTTAGGAGTTTTATAGGGACAGTTTCATGGTACCGACGTTTTGTACCAAACTTTGCAGAGTTACTTAGGCCATTGTCAGATTTGTTAAAAAAAAAATAAGAAGTTCAATTGGACTCAAGAATGTGAGGATAGTTTTAGGAGGGCAAAGGAGTGTTTGGTGACAGCACCTATACTAACATGCCCAGATTTTAAACGACCTTTTGTCGTTCAAACAGACGCTTCAGATTATGGGATCGGTGCAGTTCTTTCACAGAACTTTGAGGAAGGGGAAAAGGTTGTCTGTTACCTTAGTAGGTCCTTAAATAGGAATGAACGAAATTACAGCACCACAGAAAAGGAATGCTTGGCTGTACTATGGGCTATTGAGAAGTTACGACCGTATCTCGAAGGTGTTCGATTTACAGTCGTAACGGATCATTATTCCTTGGTATGGCTGAGTAATTTGAAAGATCCACAGGGTAGGTTGGCTCGTTGGGCCATTAGGTTACAACAGTTCGACTATGAAATTATTCATCGCAAGGGTAAAGAGCATGTAGTCCCAGATATGCTTTCTCGGGGAGTGCCGCAGTTGGGTGGTATCTCAGAAGAGGATGTAGACCCTTGGGTGTCAAAAATGATTTCATCAGTCAGTACAAATCCACTTAGGTATCCGGCTTGGAGGGTTGAACAAGGGAAGTTGTTCAAACTGGTGAAGCCAAACCACATTGTAGTTCATGAAACTAATCAGGAATGGAAGAGAGTGATAGGGAAAAATGAGAGGTTAGGGATTTTACAGGAAAACCATGATGGTCCGTTAGCAGGACACATGGGAGTTAGGAAAACTTTTACCAGAGTTGCGGCGAAGTTTTACTGGCCAAAGATGAGGGCTGATATAACTAAATACGTTAGGAATTGTAAAGTTTGCCAACAGGTAAAGCCGGTGAATGATAAGCCAGCTGGGTTAATGACAGAAAGGGTAGGAATCAAATCACCTTGGGAGATGATTTGTATAGATTTGGTAGGACCACTTCCTAAGTCTAGTAGGGGTTTTATTTATATTTTGACGGTAGTGGATTACTTTACGAAGTTTCCACTACTTTTTGCGTTGAGGTCGGCTACTGCTAAGGCAATTTGTAGGGAACTTGAGGATTATGTATTTCTTCTTTTTGGCATACCAAAGGTGACCGTGTGTGACAACGGTCCCCAGTTTCGATCTAAGGAACTGAAAACGCTTTGCCAGGCGTACGGGTCACAATTGAAATTTACAGCCCATTATCACCCGCAGGCGAATCCTGCGGAGAGAATCAATCAGATTCTTAAGACGACGTTGAGGGCGTACGTCGCTGAAAACCACAGATCGTGGGATTCACAGCTCAGCAAGGTGGCGTGTGCTATTCGCACGTCACAGCATGAGGTTTTGGGAGTTTCGCCGTATTATGCGAACTTCGGTAGGGACATGGTGACTTCGGGTCGAGAAGCCCCATCAATAGGTGATAGTTCAGGAAACGTTCAGGATCTGGATGAGATCGCTGAGCGCTTCAAAGAACTGAGGGTCGATATAGGGAAAAAATTGCAAGCAGCATCTAAGAGATCTGCTCAAGCCTACAATCTTCGACGGCGTGATGTTCAATATCACCCCGGCGAAATTGTATGGCGTAGGAACTTTTCGTTGTCGGATGCCGCGAATTATTATGCTGCCAAATTAGCACCGAAGTTTGTCGGTCCGTTTAAAATTAAGAAGCGTGTGTCACCTTGGACATATGTCTTAGAAGATAGTAATGGTAAAGAGCGCGGAACGTGGCATGTTAAAGATCTAAAACCGTACACCGATGCATCCGAAGATTAATTTTTTTTAAATAACGTAGCTTAATTTTTTTGGTAACGTAGTTTGTTTTTTAGCTTACGGCAATGATTTTTAGTTTCAGTTTTTGTTTTTGATTTTCATTTGGATGGAAAATCCTTTTCATTTTCCATTACCTTGGTAGATCTTAGAAAATGTGTTACCGAAATGTAAGCACATTTTCTGGGAGGTAAGGGTGGGATTTGTTGCGGTAAAATTTACCACAACAAGTTTCACCAACCTATTCTTTTCCTTAATCCATTTTTAGCCTTCCTTTTTCGTTGCGGCTCCAAAATACCGGTAGAGTGTAGTTGAAACCTGGTTTCCATCAGCCAGAGTCCTACTCTTAAGGCATCTTGGAAAAGCAACACAAATAGGTTTTCATAGTTTAAGTTGTGTGACGGGCGGTCCACAAAACAATTTGGTGGGTGACAGATTGTCAGAGACAAACTAATCGTGTGACAGATTGTCCACGAAATCATCGAGTGTGCGACAGATGGTCCACAAGAGGATACAACATGATGAATCTAACCCATGTTCAACGACATGTGTGACACCTTGTTCACACCACCCTAAATTTAGTATGGCTTAATGCCCAGCCTAAAGTGTCTTGAACACAAAAGTAAAATCACTTTGCGATGTGTTTCCCTTCCCCTTTTAAAATCTGCGCGAAAGTCTACGGGTTTTGCTTATTTTAACTTTCGCGAAAGGCAGTGAATCCTGTCTCCTCATTTTAGTTTGAAAAGGGTGGTGATCCCATCTGACAAAATGTTTTCTTCCAACTTCGTAGTCTGGGCCGGTTCGCGCTGGGGGCTTTGTTCGTAGTTTTAAATAATTTTTCGCTTATCTTTTAGCTATAGGAATTGACGGGTGGGGACTGAACTTGTCCATTGAGCTACTTTTAGAAAGAGATCGCATGCGTGGCTCGATTCGACAACAGCGCACACTTCAGCTAATTGGCGGAGTGCTGCAGTTAGACTGTGACCGAAAAACACACGGACAAGCGATCTGAGAGAGATAGCAATATATGGAATGGACGGCATGGACGAGCTAAGTCCGCCATTTTTGGACGACTTTGATAAAGGTTACGAAAGCGGCTAGTTTAAAAGATTTTAAGCGAAAAATTATTTTCGATTTTTTTCGAGTTTTTTTTCTTGTTTGTTAACAGAAAATTGTATTACGAAGAATCCCAGTTTGGGGATCTATAAGATTGGAAAAATAGAGGAGCTATTTTTCGGTGGTAAATTTGTTGGAAAGGAAAACTTTTTGCTGGAGGCGGTCAGGACAGAGGTAGTTCCAGATTGGGAAAACAATTGAGGAGATAGGATTCCACCATAAGAAAGAAGCTAAGTATTGCATTGTTTAGTTTTGTCCAGTTTTTTTATTCGTTTGGTTTGTCGGCCAGGAAAAGTGGCAAAAATTTACCCGCGTAGGCTTTCGTTCCGTTTTTCTTTTATTCTCCCGAAATTGCGGGACTCGCGACCGTTCTAGTTGTCCTTGTACAGTTGTGGTTTTCGGGAACTTTCCCTTTGTGATTTTACTTCGTGTTCTTGTGACACAAAGAAATTGTTCTTGCTATTTTTTTGAGTTGTTATTTTCTTTTAATTTCGAGAATTTGCCTTCTGCCAATCTCGAAAAACCTTTGTTTCACTTCTCTTTTGTGTTTGAAAAGATTCTGGGTTTTAATCCAGGCTTCGGCCACGGTTTCCCAGACACACCCAATACAGATCAATAAAACTTTCAATTTCCCATTAGGAAATTAATTTCAGTATTTTATTTTGCAATTTTGGAGTTTATTTTACAGGTACTGGTTAAGGCAAACTACCTTCTAAAAAGTTTCCTGGCGCCCACTTTCGAAAGTAAGTACGCCCCTGTACTTACCTTCTCGTTTACTATTTCATTTTATTTCATTTTATATCATTTTTATATTTGTTTGATATTCCTCTTTAATCGGATCGGATTAAAAAGGAATATCAAATCGAACCCACCCCTAAGACTGAGCTACGGGAGACAGCACTGTATGTGTTGTTGGTTGCTGATTTGTTCATCGAACGAACCTGTTGTCATTTTGACATTTCTAATTCTAATTAAATTCATATCATAAGTCGCGTTGCACGCCGGGATCGTGCTTTCGTTTTGTTTTATTTAATAAATAATTCTTATTAATTAATCGAATTCGTTTTGTTATCGTGATATTGGAATCCGTTTTCCAATATTACGATTATAGTTTAAAGTCGGTTCGCGGAATAAATATTTGCAACAAAATAAGGGCGGGTAAATGTTTTCGGTTGATCTTGGAATCCACTGAATTGGTACACTCAAATTTGGGCACCAACATGGACAACTATGTTAACCGTAAAATGGGCGCAACGCACGCATCGTTGCTTAAATAAATTGTATATTAAAGTTTTATCATTTGGACGTGTTGTTCAATTGTGTAACTTGCCATGGTGATTTGGCAATCAGTAACTGAATAATAAACAACGGATTTGATAGATGTCACCGTCAAAATCTGCCCGCTGCAATTGGAAAACGTTATAATTAATTATAATGTAGCTTTAAGGATAGGAGGATAACCGATTTGGTTAGGCGACATCAATTTTTGGCTGCACTTTGCCTGCACTTCTTCTTGACCTTTAGGTAAAAAAAATGTGTAATGCTGTTTTTAATATTTCACAAATAAATATAAGATAAATAACTAACATTTTTGTTTTTTTCATTGGCACCAAACATAAAACAACACAAAAATAAATTCCTGAATTGTCATTTATGACAATGATTGAAAAGTCAATCCTTCTCAAGCTATGATTTATAACATGCCGTCTCCACTGGCCATCAACGATGCCCAACATCACAACCACAATCCAATCCACAATCTGTCTTGTATGGATAATGTCACCACATGACATGGATTATTGTGCCTCCATTGGTTTTTTTCTAGACATGTTCATAATCCGAGCATCGTTCATGCCCAGTGGAGGTGTCATGTAATAAACGATTAATGAGACGATAGTTATTGTGTTACGTGAAGCAAATTGATGACGATAACGTGCACGATTATCGTTTAACCGATCATCGTTTTAAAAATTACGGAATGACCCCCCTGCAAAGTTATAAAAAATCACTTAGTATAAAAAAAACAGCAACCCGTATTATGTTAGGCGAATTGGAGATAAACCTTCGGTGGAAACATAGTATAAGATTTTTTTCTTAAATCCAAAAAATATGTTTTTGAAAATTTTGATATGCAATATTATTTTAACTTATTACAAGCTTCTGTTTGAGAAATGTAGTTTTAATCGCTAAATCAGATAATGAGATAGTCGAAAATAAAAAAAAAACTGTTCTATAAGAGGTGCTGTTAGTATTTGTTCAATGAACAATTTATTAATGTTGAATGCTACCCCTAACTATTTTTTTTTTGAGCAACAAAAGATTTTCCTTAAAGGTTTTTAAACATGCTCGTATGGGAGGTACCGTTATTTTTGGCAATAAGAATAATTTTTGTCAAAAATCTTCTAAATAATATAAAAAAATCCTTTTTGATAAGTTTAATAAAAACTGGAGTTTAAAAGTGAATATGAATATGCCCCATTGAGTTAAAAAAAAATAATTCTGTGGACCCGATTTTGAAAAAATCTTTTGGATAAACAATTATTATGGCAGGTACCTTTAATTTTGGTCCTAAAAAAAAAAGAAAAAAACGTGTGGGTGGAATGTCCAAAAAACGCTAGGTACCAAGTTTAAAGAAAATCGACCCATCCGTTTAGGCTATAGTCGAACAGACAGACAGACGGACGTTTTTGGGAGACCCACTTTTGTCGTCTTCCCTATCATCGTAATGTCACGTTTGATCGAAATCTCTAGTTTGATTTTTGGTACGAATACATAACTTGCCATATAATACCTATATATCGCAAGTAAAAAAAAAAACAATTGAATGTAGTCAAAACCACTTTGAATTTGTTAGTGCTGTGTTTTTTTCACTTTACACGATTGATACAAATGCCCGTATTTCCACTATAGGATAGCCATTTGTTTCCATAATAATGTTTAATGACAAATTTCTATTTGTCATTTCAGCGTGGTGGTGAATTACACAACTGAAAAGATGCCATTATTTTTGCCATTTTGTAGCTTTTCACTGCAATGATCGTGTTTATGTATGTATGTATATAAAATGCCAGAAAATTATATCATTCGTTTAAATGAATGCTGGATTTACACGAATGATAAATCACAATATTTTTTTGCTATTTTGTACCTATTTTGTCATTAAAATTGGATTAAAGTACTTTATTGCAATTTAAGGATACGAACTGAATATCAAATTGTAATCAAACATTACATTACAATCACACGAAAGGCGAAAACTAGTTGTTTTTATAATATTGAATTTTCAACAACAAAATGATCTTTTTAAAGTTCGCACATTCACTATGTAAATTTTTTTTCTTGGACATACATTTATCCACTTTACCTAACCATATGTATATGTACAATTTTATTCTTGCACTTTACCTAACTGAATGTATTTATTTCTATTTCTTTCTGTCTGCAGCAATCATCTAAAAATCTTTGTGGTTCAGATTTTCCCAGAGCTCTTCGTTTCAACCATCAAAAGCTTTTTGTAATTGCATAGACTAAATAATAATAAAGACAGGACACTTCATAGAAAGAAAAAGGCACCAATTTCAGATTGCCTCCACCATACATACTGTAAGTTTGAAGTATTTTCTGCTTCATACATTTTATTTCGAAGAATAAAAAAATTTTAATTGTTGCATGTTGCAGCAAACAGCAAACAGCACAGACCAAAGAAAAAGAATACAAAAAATAAGAAAACGAAACGCATATACAATATACATATATACAGAAAAAACGTAGCGTCACCGGTCACACACAGCACAGTAGTGATGGGTAGGACACGAATTTAAAATGAGTTTGTATGAGGTACTCTTTTTTCGGAATGAGGTCCCATAGGACATTTTCAATAAAAAAAAATAATTTTTTTCATAGACGTCTCTTCAATTCTGATGATCATGAAATTTGAATAAAACTTATCAGTACATTTTTGTTTATAGTATTCATTTGAACAAAAACAAGGTTTCAAATTCACTTAATAAATAACCATTATTAAAATAAACTAAAAACAAACTCCTTCAAACAATAAAAATCTCCTTCTCATTCAAACAAACAATAACACAAACCTCCTTCAATTTTCAACCCTTTGGATAATTATTATCTGCAATTCTGCATACCTATCTTCATTCTTTGTTACATTGTAGGGCAGCATTCGTATGTCCTCCTCTCCTCCTCACTATCCCTCCTTATTTTCCCTCATCAAACAAACGTCCTTCAAATGTCACAACCTGCGACAATGTCACGATTTTTTTTCGATTGGGACATTTGAGTTTTGAGGAAATAGTACCTTTGTATGTATAAACCACAGATTAGCCATATGAAGATGAAAATGTTTCGTACGTTTCACCCTCCACACACATTCTCATTTTTTATCTGATAACTGCCAGTTCAAGCTTGTAGGCAAATTAAAATGGCTGCCGGGGATTCTCATCTTCATGTGGCTAATCTGTGGTATAAACTATAGTACTCTCATGGTACAGAAAAATTTAATTCAACATGTGTTCTATACGTGGCGCTGCGGGTACTACAAAACTGACATTATTGATTGTGGAATCTAAGTAGGAAGAGAAAAAAGGCAAGAATAAGAATGAGAGAAGTATATTATTATGCGTGTGACAACAATAAGGAGGCTAAGGGAGATAGTTGGAATAGATTATTTCGTCATGGCAAACAGCAGAATAACAGAGAAAATGAAAATTTTTTTGCTCTATGGACGAATACGATTTTTTGTTGCTTTGCTTCATAAGCTTTAGAATTCGTAAAGATAGGGGAATGTATATGTATTGTATAGGTATACTTTCGTATTATTTTTAGGTAAATGGAAGTTAGATTTTCAATTTGTTGTGAAAATTTGCCTTATAGAAACAACGTTGTTAAATTTCACTATATCTGAGTGGAATACAACGTTGCTATATTTCGCATTAGCTGCATAGAAATTTAAATAGCTAACAGGTAGGTAGGTATTTATAGTAAGATATAGATTTTTTCTTCGTATAATTATTATTATTTTTGTTCTTCAAAATGACATAAAAATAGAACTTTGTAAGAACAAAAATAATAATAATTATAATGAATTTAGAACCTGCCATTATGGCCTTTTTTATAATTTGTAGGTACGTTATGTAGGCAAGTAGGTATAGGTATATGTATAGGTGTATAGGTAGGTATTCAGCTAGGTATTAAATGTTCTAAACATGTAAAAAAAAAAACGATTTCTTTTTTAACTTCCTAAGTATTGAGATTTAGTAAAAAATTAAAAAATAGATTTATGACTTAAAGGTCCAGTTTTTCAGTGCGAAATAAAGGTTAAACCCGAATTAGCTCATCAAATTTGGTGATTTAACTCAAGACAGTGCGTTGCCATATTCTTGTGGGTGGATGCATTATCATACATTTTGCTATTTTATGGTCATACGAGAGGGCAAATTATCATACGGCAAAAATAAAATTCACAAGGAACCGTGCACAAATAATACGAATTCCTTGAGCTCCTTGA
Organism: Leucozona laternaria; assembly: GCA_932273885.2. Lineage (NCBI taxonomy): Eukaryota > Metazoa > Arthropoda > Insecta > Diptera > Syrphidae > Leucozona > Leucozona laternaria. The sequence goes on along the minus strand of OW026366.1, from coordinate 70,005,356 downwards.
GATTTTGGAACTCGAGATTTTGGTCAAACTTGACATAACGATGATAGCGAAGACGAAAAAAGTGGATCTCGCAAAAACCTACGTCTGTCTGTTCAACTACAGCCTAAACGGATGGGTCGATTTTCTTTGAACTTGGTACCGAGCGTTTTTTGGACATTCCCCCCCCCCGTTTTTTTCTCTGTTTTTAGGACCATAACTAACAGTAGCTGTCATACAAAATTTCTTGGGCAAAAAGGAAAAACTTATTTTTCTCAAAATCGGCGCTACAATTTTTTTTTTTAAGAACTCAATAAATTTAAATAGTTATAAGTTGCCGTTTAATAAAAAAATGGTTCCGAAAAATGGTTAATAATGGTTCCTCCCAAGGAACCATTTTTCTGATTTTCGCTTTTCTCAAAAACGGTTCAACTGATTCTGATCAATTTTTGTATGAAGAATAATTGACATATTCTAAATAATATTGTGTACCAAAATTTAAAAATAAATATTTTTTGGATTTTTAAAAAAAGTTTGAAATTTTTTATTGAAAACTCAATATTTCAAAAACGACTATGTAGATTTTTATAAAACTTGGTAAAAACCAGTTTTTTAACTTTATCCAGAAGATTTTTGACAAAAATTATCCTAATACTTAAAAATAACAGTGCCTCCCATACAAATGTTTAAAAACAGCTAAGAAAAATATTTTTTCTCAAAAACGACTCCTACGATTTTAATAAACATTTTGTGTGTGTGTTGAAATTAGTATGATCTACCATTTAAAATTTTTAAATTATTGTTTGTGAGCGACTTTTGATGTTAATATATATATGATAGATACAGGCTCCAGGTCCAAGTTTAAATTAAAGAAAAAACACTAACTTGTATAGGTAGTCGACTACCTATACAAGTCGACTACCGATACAAGCCGACTACTTATACAAGTTAAAGTGTTTTTTCTTTAATTTAAATTTGGATATGGAGCCTGTATCTATCATATAAAATTTTTAAATTTTATATTTTACGTTTATTAACAGTAGCTCTTATGGAACGGTTTCTTTGATTTTCGAGTATCTCAATATCTGATCAACCGAATAAAACTTGACTTTTTATACAGAAGCTTGTAACAAATATAAATAAAAGTGCGTATCAAAATAATTTTTTGAAAATTCGATATTTCAAAAAATGGTAGCAGTTTTTTTCTGTGGAGTTCAATTTTAACTCAACATTAATAAATACTTAAAATTGGTATACCAATTATTTTTCTCAAAAATGTTAACGAAATTTTATTTATAACAAATTAATTATTTTTAAAACCGCTCCTACGATTTTCAAATTTTTTTTCTCATAAATTAAGATTTATATAAGAAATTAGATGGTGTACATCGCGTTGGGTTAAAACAGATTCAAAGTATTTTAATCCATTTCTTTCTAATTTTGTTGATTTAAAACAATTTACCAGTTTAAATAATATAATTTCCATATGAAGGGTTTATTATACAAATTCTATATGCTACTGAAATACATCAGCCAAGTAGAAGACTTAGCACTATTTAATTGGACTTATTGAATTATTTTTATGGACTAAAGGCCGTTAAAAGCTATTTTTAATCAATAATATAGTTTCCTTTCATGCCTATTGCATATTTGCCGTTAAAAGCTATTTTTAATCAATAATATAGTTTCCTTTCATGCCTATTGCATATGTGCAATACTGGGCTATATTGTTAATTTTAGTATACTCACATAATCCGGCAACTAAACTAAGTTTTGGCAAATGGATAAAATAAAGACTACCATAGCTAATTTATTTCCGACTAAAGAACCACAATGTGATCGCACATAAGAGCAAGTTCGTGCGACCCAGTCGTGCATATTTTTTTCTTGTCTCGTCCCAACCTACACGCTCTTTAGTATTTCGAAAAAAGGGTTTATAATTATATGATTTTAATAAATAGGTACCTATTTGAAATTTGCGTCCATTCCTACTTACTTTACAAATTATATTTCTTTAAAAAATTATATGAAAATATTTTTTACAAAATACAGGTACCTCAAAAAAAATACCACATTCATTCATACCTCCATTCATTTTTTTTTTATATCCTTCAAATTTCAACGTTAGCAAAAAAAAAACAATACACACTTCATATACATATTCATACATAAATAATAAAGGACAAAATATCAGTACCTACTAAAGGATTTAATATACAATGATAATTCGATATTTCAAAAACCTCCAAAAAATAACCACATTCATTCTAACATCCATTCATATTTTTTCTATCCCTCAAATTTCAACGTTAGCAAAAAACAATACATACATACATATAAGAAATCAAAAAATATCTAGTATCCCTTGAATTCTCCTTTTACTATTATTCCTATTTCCTTCATGTTATTATTATTCTATACAAAATTCAGTTTTTTTTTCTCCCTCGAACTCTCATAAATTTAGTAAACAGTATTCCCGTTCATCTATTATTTCCTTAATCTTATTTTTTATTTCTATTTCTTTCATTATCTGACAGTTCTCAACCCCCTGTCCCCTTTACCAAACATGTTCCACAGGATTCAACATGTGATCAGCGGGCGGCGCACAGTGGTTCGGTTTGTATGGGAGCGCGGAAATAAATCGATAAAACCTAAGACACACATTTCCTCAAAATTTGGATTAAAAATAACAATTAGAAGATGAGTTATTGTTATTGAGTTATTGAGTATTTTGGATCCGGTCTCAATTGGGTTATAAAGGGATCAGATGATCATGATCATGTGGAAAACATCCTCATTTGTAGATAGCCGAGAACATTTCCTGGAGTGGTGGGTTCTGTAATATTTGTAGTCCTTATTTCTGCTTTCCTGGGCCTCCTCTGAAAGTGAACCCACTGGCAAAGATGCACTTTGTATTACTTCTGTTCCGTGTAATAAGATTGTATGAACTGTTGCAGGCATGTGATACCAAGGGTATAACGAAATCGCCAATTTATCTGTCTCTTCAGAATAAACCTTAAATTTTTCTGTATCAATTGAAAAATTGCAGCAAAATACTTGTAATATCACTGAAAGTCTTTTTGTTTGTTTTTCATTCATATAACAGTTATCAATTCATATACCTAACATCAAGTATTAGAGGAAAAACCCATATACAGGTAAAAGCATAAAAAGCACCTTTTTTTATTTTACCATACAGGTACTTACATATAGTTTAATACGTCATAATTTTTTTTATTTTTATTGTAATTTTTTAAATAAAAGTTAGGAATCAATTGGAAAATAAGTCAGGCAAAAAAAAAGTTTTGCGCTAAAAATTGAATATCTCACAGGTTAGTCAATGGATTAATTTTATTTTATTTTTTAAAGAAAGGTACACATTTTTTCTAAAAATTAAGCTCTTATCTAGTTATCTGTGACAAGTATTTTCAAAGAAATTGTAATTTTTCGGTATCTATTGTCGTCAAAACCGTGTTTTTTAAGACCTGATTCAGGTGAACAAAATTGAACATAAGTCACAGGGTTGGATCCAGACGGATTTCATTCTTTTTGGACTAGTTAGGTGAGTATTGTAGCTTTCAAGTGAATGTAGTTAGAGCGTGTAGGCAAGTGTAGCTAAAATTGTAGCTCTAAGGAAAAAACATTAAAATTTTAATTTTAGACCTCTCTGCTCTGACTTATCTAAAATATACATATATACATATATATATATATGCATATGTTTTTTTTAAGCTTAAAGTACATGTTTTTGAAATAAAAATAAAAATTCTGGCTTAAAGTTTTATAAACGCTATTTTTCGTGCCAAGAAGTTAGTGCAAGAAAATATAGGAATTTCAAAATTGAAAAAAAGGGTAACTTTGGAGCCCTGTATCTTTAATACTTCTGAACAAAAATTGCTCAAATTTTCAAAAATCATAGACCAACTATATAACTATAATAAAATAAAAAAAATATCAAGGTTTTTATAATACAAATTCTATATACTACTGAAATACATCAGCCAAGTAGAAGACTTAGCACTATTTAATTGGACTTGTTGAATTATTGATTCAAAATAGCTTTTATCGGCCTTTAGTCCATAAAAATTGGCGTTTCGTCCCGGCGATCTCACTTGGACTCATCAGTTGACTAGTGAGTGCCTTGTCAATTCGCAATTTTTATTAAGTTCAGTTCAACTTACATGAACTTTTTGACAAAAATCCAATGTGAACTATATCCAACAAGATTAAAATTCTTAATCATTAAGCTGGAAATTTTGCCCAGGGCCAGGCTTTGTTTTTATATGAAGGTTTTTATAATACAAATTCTATATACTACTGAAATACATCAGCCAAGCAGAAGACTTAGCACTATTTAATTGGACTTGTTGAATTATTGATTCAAAATAGCTTTTATCGGCCTTTAGTCCATAAAAATTGGCGTTTCGTCCCGGCGATCTCACTTGGACTCATCAGTTGACTAGTGAGTGCCTTGTCAATACGCAATTTTTATTAAGTTCAGTTCAACTTACATGAACTTTTTGACAAAAATCCAATGTGAACTATATCCAACAAGATTAAAATTCTTAATCATTAAATTCAGCAAGTCCAATTAAATAGTGCTAAGTCTTCTACTTGGCTGATGTATTTCAGTAGTATATAGAATTTGTATTATAAAAACCTTCATATAAAAACAAAGCCTGGCCCTGGGCAAAATTTCCAGCTTAATGATTAAGAATTTTAATCTTGTTGGATATAGTTCACATTGGATTTTTGTCAAAAAGTTCATGTAAGTTGAACTGAACTTAATAAAAATTGCGTATTGACAAGGCACTCACTAGTCAACTGATGAGTCCAAGTGAGATCGCCGGGACGAAACGCCAATTTTTATGGACTAAAGGCCGATAAAAGCTATTTTAAAAAAAATATCTTCATACTAACAATTTCATTTTTTTGATTCATTTCCGCATTTTAACCACTGTGGGCGCTACGTTCGTTCCTCTTCATGGGATTACTATAGTTTATATATACAAAGATAGTACTCATTACATAAAACTTCACACATTCATTCATTTTTCATTTTAAGACAAACGTCCCCTTCTGTCCTCATTCTGTTGCTGTTGGTTTGGTGGGAGAGAGAATGTACTAGTGTAGTGAATTGAGTGCGAGTTGTTAGTTTGGTCTTTGTATATATAAACTATAGTACTCTCATGGAACAGAAAAATTTAATTCAACATGTGTTCTATACGTGGCGCTGCGGGTACTACAAAACTGACGTTATTGATTGTGGAAGCGAAGTAGGAAGAGAAAAAAGGCAAGAATAAGAATGAGAGAAGTATATTATTATGCGTCTGACAACAATAAGGAGACTAAGGGAGATAGTTGGAATAGATTATTTCGTCATGGCAAACAGCAGAATAACAGAGAAAATGAAAATTTTTTTGCTCTATGGACGAATACGATTTTTGGTTGCTTTGCTTATGAAGCTTTAGAACTCGTATAGATAGGGGTATGTATATGTATTGTATAGGTATACTTTCGTATTATTTTTGGGTAAATGGAAGTTAGATTTTCAATTTGTTGTGAAAATTTACATTATAGAAACAACGTTGTTAAATTTCACTATATCTGAGTGGAATACAACGTTGCTATATTTCGCGTTAGCTGCATAGAAATTTAAAAAGCTAACAGGTAGGTAGGTATTTATAGTAAGATATAGATTTTTTTCTTCGTATAGTTATTATTATTTTTGTTCTTCAAAATGTCATAAAAATAGAACTTTGTAAGAACAAACATAATAATAATTATAATGAATTTAGAACCTACCACAATGGCCTTTTTTATAATTTGTAGGTACGTTATGTAGGCAAGTAGGTATAGGTATATGTATAGGTATATAGGTAGGTGTTCAGCTAGGTATTAAATGTTCTAAACATGTAAAAAAAACGATTTCTTTTTTCAAATTATTTTTATGTAGAAAGTTTTGGAAAAATTTAGTTTAGGTATACCCATTTAGTTTTTTTTTTACAAATCAAATAGGGAATTTTTTTCGAAAAAAATAGGTTTTATTTGGAAAGTTTTGTAAAAATTTTAAAAACATTGGTCGAAGGTATGCCAATTGAAAAAAAATGTTATTTCAAAAAAAATGTTTTTTCCTTAAAAGTGAAAAAAACTAGTAGTAAGGTATCCCAATTTTGAAGTCTAATTCGAAAAAAAATGTTTTTATGTAGAAAATTTTGTAAAAAATTATAAAAAAATTAATACGTACCCCAACTTTTGAAAAAAATATTGAATGACTTGGACAAAATTAGTTTTTTTAATTTCCTAAGTATTGAGATTGAGTCAAAAATTAAAAAATAGATTTATGACTTAAAGCTCCAGTTTTTCAGTGCGAGATAAAGGTTAAACCCGAATTAGCTCATCAAATTTGCTGATTTAACTCAAGACAGTGCGTTGCCGTATTCTTGTGGATGCATTATCATACATTTTGCTATTTTATGGTCATACGAGAGGGCAAATTATAATACGGCAAAAATAAAATTCACAAGGAACCGTGCACAAATAATACGATTTCCTTGACCTCCTTGAGATTTTGGAACTCGAGATTTCGGTCAAACTTGACATAACGATGATAGCGAAGACGAAAAAAGTGGGTCTCGCAAAAACGTACGTCTGATTGTTCAACTACAGCCTAAACGGATGGGTCGATTTTCTTTAAACTTGGTACCTAGCATTTTTGGACATTCCCCCACCCGTTTTTTTCTATTTTTTTAGGACCATAACTAACAGTAGCTGTCATAAAAAATTTCTTGGCCAAAAAGGAAAAACTTATTTTTCTCAAAATCGGCGCTATAGATTTTTTTTTTAAGAACTCAATAAATTTAAATAGATATAAGTTGCCGTTTAATAAAAAAATGGTTCCGAAAAATGGTTATTAATGGTACCTCCCAAGGAACCATTTTTTTGATTTTCGCTTTTCTCAAAAACGGTTCAACTGATTCTGATCAATTTTTTTATGAAGAGTAATTGACATATTCTAAATAATATTGTGTACCAAAATTTACAAAAAAATATTTTTTGGATTTTTAAAAAAAGTTTGAATTTTTTTATTGAAAACTCAATATTTCAAAAACGACTATGTAGATTTTTATAAAACTTGGTAAAAACCAGTTTTTTAACTTTATCCAGAAGATTTTTGACAAAAATTATCCTAATACCTAAAAATAACGGTGCCTCCCATACAAATGTTTAAAAACAGCTAAGAAAAATATTTTTTCTCAAAAACGACTCCTACGATTTTCATAAAAAATTTGTGTGTGTGTTGAAATTAGTATGATCTACCATTTAAAATGTTTAAATTATTGTTTGTGAGCGACCTTTGATGTTAATATATTTATGATAGATACAGGCTCCAGGTCCAAATTTAAATTAAAGAAAAAACAGTTTAACTTGTATAGGTAGTCGACTACCTATACAAGTCCACTACCTATACAAGCCGACTACCTATACAAGTTAAAGTGTTTTTTCTTTAATTTAAATTTGGATATGGAGCCTGTATCTATAATATAAATTTTACGTTTATTAACAGTAGCTCTTATGGAACGGTTTCTTTGATTTTCGAGTATCTCAATATCTGATCAACCGAATAAAACTAGACTTTTTATACAGAAGCTTGTAACAAATATATTTAAATAAAAGTGCGTATCAAAATTATTTTTTGAAAATTCGATATTTCAAAAAATGGTAGCAGTTTTTTTCTGTGGAGTTCAATTTTAATTCAACATTAATAAATACTTAAAATTGGCATACCAATTATTTTTTCTCAAAAATGTTAACGAAATTTTATTTATAACAAATTAATTATTTTTAAACCCGCTCCTACGATTTTTTAACTTTTTTTCTCATAAATTAAGATTTATATAAGAAATTAGATGGTGTACAATTTACCAGTTTAAATAATATAATTTCCATATGAAGGATTTATTATACAAATTCTATATACTACTGAAATACATCAGCCATGTAGAAGACTTAGCACTATTTAATTGGACTTATTGAATTATTTTTATGGACTAAAGGCCGTTAAAGGCTATTTTTAATCAATAATACAGTTTCCTTTCATGCCTATTGCATATGTGCAACACTGGGCTATATTGTTAATTTTAGTATACTCACATAATACGACAACTTAACTAAGTTTTGGCAAATGGATAAAATATAGACTACCATAGCTAATTTATTTCAGACTAAAGAACCACAATGTGATTGCACATAAGAGCAAGTTCGTGCGAAACAGTCGTGCATTATTTTTTCTTGTCTCGTCCCAACCTACACGCTCTTCAGTATTTCGAAAAAAGGGTTTATAATTATACGATTTTAATAAATAGGTACCTACTTGAAATTTGCGTACATACCTACCTACTTTCCAAATTAAATTTCTTTAAAAAATTATATGAAAATATTTTTTACAAAATACAGGTACCTCCAAAAAAAATATGCACGACTGGGTCGCACGAACTTGCTCTTATGCGCGATCACATTGTGGTTCAATAGTATGAAATAAATTAGCTATAGGAGTATATATGTTATCCATTTGCCAAATCTTAGTTTAGTTTCAGGTGGTATTATGTGAGTATACAAAAATTAACAATATAGCCTAGTGTTGCACATGTGCAATATGCATAAAAGGAAATTATACTATTTAAACTGGTAAATTGTTTTAAATCAACAAAATTAGAAAGAAATTGATTAAAATACTTTGAATCAGTTTTAACCCAACGCGATGTACACCATCTGATTTCTTATATTAATCTTTATTAATGAGAAAAAAATTTTGAAAATCGTAGGAGCGGTTTTAAAAATAATTAATTTTTTATAAATAAAATTTCGTTAACATTTTTGAGAAAAATAATTGGTACGCCAATTTAAAGCATTTATTAATGTTGCGTTAAAAATTGAACTTCACAAAAAAATCTACTACCAGTTTTCGAAATATCGATTTTTTTAAAAAATCCAGAAATCATTTTTTAGAAAATTTTGATACGCACTTTTATTTATATTTGTTACAAGCTTCTGTATACAAAATCTAATTTTATTCGGTTGATCAGATGTTGAGATAGTCGAAAATCAAAGAAACGGTTGTATAAGAGGTACTGTTAATAAAGGTAAAATATGAACTTTAAAATTTTTAAATGGTAGATCGTACTAATTTTGACACACAAAAAAACTTTTATGAAAATCGTAGGAGTCGTTTTTGAGAAACAAAATATTTTTCTTAACGGTTTTTTAACCGTTATTTTTGGGTATTAGAATAATTTTTGTCAAAAATCTTCTACATAAAGTTACCAAGTTTAATAAAAATCGACCAAGTCGTTTTTGAAATATTGAGTTTTCAAAAAAAATATTAAAACTTTTTTTAAAAATCTAAAAAATGTTTTTTTTGATGATTTTGGTACACAATATTATTTAGAATGTGTCAATACTTCTTCATAAAAAAATTGATCAGAATCAGTTTAACCGTTTTCGAGAAAAGCGAAAATCAAAAAAATGGTTCTTTGGGAGGTACCATTAATAACCATTTTTCGTAACCATTTTTTTTATTAAACGGCAACTTATAACTATTTAAATTTATTGAGTTCTTAAAAACAAATTCGGTAGCACTGGATTTGAGAAAAATAAGTTTTTCCTTTTTGGCCAAGAAATTTTGTATGACCGCTACTGTTAATTTTGGTCCTAAAACAAAAGAGAAAAAAACGGGTGGGGGGAATGTCCAAAAAACGCTAGGTACCAATTTTAAAGAAAATCGACCCATCCGTTTAAGCTGTATTCGAACCGACAGACAGACAGACGGACGTTTTTGCGAGACCCACTTTTTTTGACTTCTCTATCATCGTAATGTAAAGTTTGATCAAAATCTCGAGTTCGATTTTTTGTACGAATCCATAACTTCCCATGTAGTACCTATACCGCAAGTAAAAATACCACATTCATTCATACCTCCATTCATATTTTGTTATATCCCTCAAATTTCAACGTTTGCAAAAAAAACAATACACACTTCATATACATATTCATACATAAATAATAAAGCACAAAATATCAGTACTACTAAAGGATTTAATCTACAATGATAATTCGATATTTCAAAAACCTGCAAAAAAATACCACATTCATTCTAACATCCATTCATATTTTTTCTATCCCTCAAATTTCAACGTTAGCAAAAAAAAAAACAATACACAGTTCATATAAATATACCTACATATCTACATAACAAAGCACAAAACATCAGTACCTACAATCATAGATACATAGATAGATATGGTGTATCTATGCCTACAATAGGAATATATATACATATATGCAATGATAATTTGATATTTCAAAAACCTCCAAAAAAAAACACATTCATTCATACCTCCATTCATATTTTTAATATCCCACATATTTCAACGTTAGCAAAAAACAATATTCATTCATCCAGTTCATATATACATACATATAAGAAAGCACAAAATATCGTGTATCCCTTGAATTCTCCTTTTACTATTATTCCTATTTCCTTCATGTTATTATTATCCTATACAAAATTGAGTTTTTTTTTTCTCCCTCGAACTCTCATAAATTTAGTATACAGTATTCCCGTTCATCTATTATTTCTTCAATCTTATTTTTTATTTCTATTTCTTTCATTATCTGACAGTTCTCAACCCCCTGTCCCCTTTACCAAACAAGTTCCACAGGGTTCAACATGTGATCAGAGGGCGGCGCTACGTTCGTTCCTCTTCATGGGATTACTATAGTTTATATATACAAAGGTTTGGTTTGGCGGGAGAGAGAATGTACTAATGTAAATGTAGTGAGTGTAATGTGGTTTTCCAAACAAACAAAAAAATTGATTTTTATGGGGGTCAACTTGATCTTTTTCAGAATTTACGTTCCTAGCAACCAAAAAAATTGATTTTTTTCGTGGTCTGTTTTTTTTCTCGATTGATCTTTCAAATCTCGATTTATTGGCAGATTTACACATACTTTCACACACACTTGCACACAAACCAAATTGACATTTCTAAACGTCGTCCTCTTCTCGTCAGTATAAATTCGTTTTGGCCTTTCGCTAGCATTGAAGTTTAATTAGTGAAATTTTTGTCTTTATTGTCCTCATTACCGTTAACCATTGACTTCTTGAGTTCGGAGTCAATTAGTGATTAAATTGGATAAATGTTTCATATGGAATGAAAGGCATTGTGGAAACATGTGGGTTAGTCCATTGTTTTTTGTGAAAATAAAATTATTTTTATTAAAATTCCATAGTAATCCTTATGTAGTGACCTTGTTTCATGTTCATTGTCTTCTTCCTCACCATCGACCGATAGCTTCTCCTTTGATTTGGATTTTGGATGGAGGGGATTCCTGTGGATATATGGATCCGACCGATGGCCAAATCATGTTATAAAGCAGTGATAGTATACCAACAAAATAAATTAAAAGTTGTTATAGTAATTATAAAGTCAGTCTTCTTTATCGCTCATCGACAACGACAAGTGAGAAGTAAGAATAGTTTTTTTTTCCTGGAAATGGAAATGTATGCATCGCCAAATGGTGAAAGTTATTTGAAATTTTTCGATGAAACGTAAAAAGTCTTTTAGTCTAACTTTTTTGATATGTGATTTGTTTCAATTTGTTCAAATTTATAATTTACTCGTATTGTATTTTTTTTTCGTTATTTGTTTTTATCTGAACAAATAAAAAAATTGAAGAAAAATTATTCTTTTATAATTTTAAGTTTTCTGTGTTGCTTTTCAGCCTTTTCAGTAGTGGCAAGCTTTACACTCTCCCAAATAGCAGAATTGAAATTATGTAATCAAGAATAGCTATATGATGAGAACTGCATACGTTTTCATCAGAAAACCAAAAAGCAAACTCTAGAATTGTATTTGTTTCCCTACTGCAGGATTCTATTATTGTTGTTTTAATGTTTTTTATAAATATATGGAGTACTGCCAATAAACTTTTTGAAAACTTGTACGTGAACCTTAGAGATTTCAAAGAAAAAGTCAGTCGGAGCAATCATGCTTCCAAAATCTGATGCTTTTGAGAAATTTTTGTGAAATAAGAATGTTTCAGAAGATTTTTTCATTCTAATAGATTCTCCAGATCTTTTCATATCAGCTTCGCATAATTTGCAAGGTATTTTTGTCTTCATCTTCAAAATTGCTGCACCGATGAAATATCTCAGGGAAAGATCCTCTATTAAAATATCTTCCTCTATAATATTAAAGTGTGAAAAGTCAGCATCTTCGCTTTTTTCTTCAACATCTTCAGAAGAAACAAGATTTTCTGCATCATTTTGGAAAACATTATCGGTATTTGATTGGAAAAATAAAGTTTCAGACAAAAATTCTTCCGTGTCTTGTTCACAATTTGCTGCATAAGTACTTAGGGATGAGAACCTATGAGACATTATTTTTGCAACAATATTTGTAAAGTTATATACAGAAGGATTTGGATCAAATCCTCCTCGACTTCTTACCAATGAGAAAAAGTTTTCAATTGGATCTTGATTTATTTTAGATGTTAGGAAATATTTTTTTTCTGGATTGTCCTCAAACAATTCAGTTGACAATTGTAAAACTGCTTTCACAACTTTCAAGAAGCCTTTTACCCAAAAAGTCTTATTTTGATTCTCAAAAGTCAAAGCGTCTAGATGGGCAATACTCTCTTGTAAGAATATTCGAACGATATTGTTATGATATGTAATACTTCTGACCCGTAACCCTATGTTTTGACAGTAATCAAGATTATCAATTACTTTCTTTTTTAGTTGTTTCCAATTATTGGTTTATCAGTTACAAAGTAGCTTATTACATATTTCCAATTGGAAAAAAGTCCTGTTATCATAAACAATAAGACATATTTTCCAAATAATTTTTTTCTTTCCTTGCCATCATCAATATACCCGACTATTTCATCATGTTAGCCATCATAGGTCAGATTTCGTTTAACAGCTATTTCATCAAATACTAAAGAAGTTTCTTCTGTCCATTTCGCAACTACACATTTTAAATTTTTAGTCATATCGTCGTTGAATCCCGGCCTTGTTTTTTTAATTATTTGCCATCGACGTATAGAGTGTTCTGAAGGAAGATTTATTTTGAGCATATATTTTAAATATCGATATACGGATGGAGATTTATAGTTCAATTCAGAGGCCAAATCTTTTTCACTCTCTCCCCAATGCGAAAACTTTGATTTTTTGCACAAAATCATTTTGCCCAATGTTTTCGCGTTTGGACTTACATTCGGCAGAGATTCTATTAAAGAAGTCAATGGAACATTTATTTTCTTTTTTAAACCTTTGTTTCTACATTTTGCAATATTTATTTTTTTGGAAGATTTTTTAATTTGAGAAGAAAAAGATTTTGTTTTTTTCTTCAAGTTATTATATTTTTGCAATATATCTGTATATTTTTTTTGGTAGAACAAACAGTTTTTTTCTACCTTTATACAGTTTTTTGCATTTTGCATCTTCTACTCCTGCTTCTGAATGATTTATCAAAGAGGAACTAGGTTCTAAATCTTGAAGCTCTTCCAGCAGAAGCTCGTTTGAATCTTCTCTTTTTCTTTCATAACATACCCCTTCAAATTGAACAGGTATATGAATGAAATCGTCAGTTGCTGGTGATTCATTAATTGTACAAAAAATTGAAGGAACTGCCTTTTTTAAGTTACATGAAACAACAACGCATCGCACACCCCAAGTTTTTTTTCGTAGAGACATATTAATAGCAAAAAGAAGTAACTCAACTACTCGCCTATCCACTTTGCTAAAAAAAAAAGAAAAACTCTCGCGTAAATTCATTTACCAACCAACCTCTTCGCTTCGGCAATCGAACTGAGAATATAAAATAAAATACACAGATTAGCCACATGAAGATGAGAATCTTTCGTACGTTTCACCCTCCAAAACCCATTTGTTTACATTGTTGTATTTGTAATTTCATCCCGCGTCGATGAATACATGTGAATTGCAACAAAAATTTAACCAGGTGTGTGAAGATCCTACTGTCTATGTGTGAGGTTTTTATACACACATTCTCATTTTTTATCTGATATCTGACAGTTTAAGCTTGTGGGCAAATTAAAATGGCTGACGGGGATTCTCATCTTCATGTGGCTAATCTGTGATAAAATAAGGAAAAGAAATACAAATGACGATTGACGACCACGGTCCAAGACTCAAGATCACAGATTAGCCCCATGAAGATGAGAATCCCCGGCAGCCATTTAATTTGCCTGCAAGCTTGAACTGGCAGTTATCAGATAAAAAATGAGAATGTGTGTAAAAAATACCATCATACATCACTCTGGCTCTGTGCTGTGACCTGTGAGTGTGATGCTACGTTGTTTCTGTATATGAATATGCGTTTCGTTTTCCTAGTTTTTGTATTCTTTTTCTTTGGTCTGTGCTGCTTGCTGCAACATGCAACAATTAAAATCTTTTTTATTCTTCGAACTAAAATGTATGAAGCAGAAAATACTTCAAACTTACAGTATGTATGGTGGAGGCAATCTCTGTGGAGGCAATCTGAAATTGGTGCCTTTTTCTTTCTATGAAGTGTCCTGTCTTTATTATTATTTAGTCTATGGTAATTGTCAGGACAGGAAAGGACTTCGAATGATCGATAATCAAACCATATAAAGATAAATATATATTTTGTTACTGTTGAAAATTTCTGCGCTGACTACATACATATATCCTACAAATCTTCAGAGATTGTAAAGGTATCTAGAATTTATTTTATTGAACAAAACACAAAATAAAATTTGTAATAAATAAAAAAAATTATTTGTTCCTACATTTATTAAATTATACGTATATTTAAGTTGACATAAATTATTAATTTTTGTAAAAAAAAATTGGTACGCCAATTTTAAGTATGTATTTATTAATGTAGATTTAAAAATTTAGTTTTCAAAAAAACAAAACGAGTGGTGGATATATTCCAATACCGTGAATAAAGATAACTTATTCATAAATCTGTGTTGTATTTTAAAAACTATTTGAGCTTACCATTGTTAATGCACGTGAGTGAGACATGAGCTATATTCTCTTCTTAATTTGCATTTCTTTATTCTAAGAGCTGTTTAATGAGGGCTCATAAGCAGGCATCCAATTAGAAACATGTTAAGACATATTGTTTCGATTAGAACACTAATTAAATTTTGAAAAAGTGTGCCTTGTCATGCTTTTCTACTAACTCTTCACTTC
Organism: Leucozona laternaria; assembly: GCA_932273885.2. NCBI lineage: Eukaryota > Metazoa > Arthropoda > Insecta > Diptera > Syrphidae > Leucozona > Leucozona laternaria. The sequence goes on along the minus strand of OW026366.1, from coordinate 69,990,130 downwards.
AATTGGTTTTTTTTACTTCAGCTAACGTTAGGTATGATTTTTTATAGCAAAACAGAACAAACGTTTTTGGAAAAATTGCTCTTTTTTATTTATTGCAATACAAATACAATTTTATCAGATTGTCACCAAAATGCTTAAAGAGGTATAGTATACCATTGGAAACCCTGCTCTTTCAAATGACGACGTTAGTTTCTTCGTCTTACCACCTTTATAAGATGCAAGGGTTTTAAATTTGGCCAATGCCAGAGAATTATAAACTTACTCAAAATATCCTTTTGCACTATATAACAAAATGACAAAACTGAATGCTATACGTGGAGTTTGTAAACCATCTGCAAGGCTCTTAGTACAGTTTACAGATCCAATTACTTTCATCATCTGGAAAATAAAATAGATACAGAAGTAATAAGTGAATTAAAGATTTTTATTTGCCCTACTGTTGTTGCTGTTCCAAGATCATTTTATTGAAACTTTTCCAATCTCCAATTTGATCTCTGTTGCACCAGCTTCACGAACATAACGACCATCACGATTGACCCATTGAAATTATTCACACACGTTCATTATCGTCCATAATGTTATCGGTAGTTCCACAGATTACAATAATGGTTGCAATGCAAGAGCCAACACCTTTATTGCTTAAGGAAACCACAACTGTGTCGCCCTACTCTTACATCAGCCAAAGTTTTGATTGGCTTTTCGGAAACTCTCCACTGCTAAATTTTATCAGTTCATCGGCGCCGGCGGATGTAATGAAGACTTGTTCTCTTGGTTTGGGTTTGCATGATGGCAACAGGAGAGAGAATATGGCAACTATAGCCTTCTAAACACTATTGACCTCAACTTCAACCCGACGCATGAATACCATTCTTCGAAGTGTTTCGGACTTGCTCAAACCACTACCAAGACTCTTGCAAACTCGAACTTTAGGCAGGAATGAAACACAAGCCTTTGCGATGAGTTCGGTGAATTTATTCTTCTTGACTATTCTGTTTAGACATCACTTATGTTAGGTAGTCTTTGACCTTTTGGAAATCATGGGAAGTTTTCCTATTAATGTAAAACTAATTTGGGTAGAATTTCCATTGCTTTGTGCATAGCCATAAGAGCTATAATATCATCAGCTCCTTTGAGGAGGGCACCAGCAAAGATCATCACGAAGTCGGTGCCATCGCCGGCTTCGATGTCTTGCATCTGACCATAGAGTACCTATATACCTAGAGAACCGACTTAAGGGGTCCATTCTCTTTCACCCTACAAGCTGTACTGAGAGGAAATACCCTTTTGGCTTGCATGTATTAGTTGTCCCCGTGTATTTCAAATGGGAGCTTAATTTTCAAAAAGGGTACGCACTCAGATTCAAACGTTGTGGATTATTGCGCTCAGATATTTAAAATTAGAATTCGTTAAATTCAAAAAGATGAAATAAAATTATTTTTTAGTTTAATATGTTTTTTTAACCCCTTTATCAATATAAACTATGAAGAATATCGGTCTTTGTTGCACCTGATATATAAATTCTATAATATTTTTGAATATTAAGGTTAAAAACAATAAAAACTACAACCAAAAGTGGAAGCGCACCCTAGTATGCACACCTAAATCATAGACACGTGCCTTGACTTCTACCACACTTCATAAACCAGTTTGAGCAAAATGGTTAATTTTTTGACGTTTTTTGTTGTTGCAATTTTTGCGTCTGCAAATTTAAAAATTTTAAAGTGTCGGTGTTTTTAATTGTTTTCGTAAAAAGAAATCAGGTTTATCCTCCTTTGACGGTCGGAAATTTTTTTTTTTTCAAAAATTCGTTGGAGTTATTTAACACATTGTAGAAAAAAAGTCTTATCGAAGTTAAAATTAATACCCAGAACCTGAAGAAACTCTAAGTACAGGTGCGTATTGGAGGAAAGAAAACTCCACGCCGAAAGAAGATTGTCGATTCAACGCCGGCTCCAGATGACAAAAAACTAGAGTCATCGTTGAAAAAACTATTGGTAAATACCATCCCCGGCATCGAGGAAGTTAACATCATCAAAAACGAGGGCTCAATCATCCATTTCAACAATCCCAAAGCCCAGGCATCATTGCCCACAAACACATTCGCCATCACCGGCCACGGCGATAGTAAATCGATTTCTGAAATGCTGCCTGGCATCCTCACCCAATTGAATCCCCAGGACCAGAGATTATGAATTATAAAGATTGGAAACCTCGGCTGTCATTCGGGTTTGCCTACAAGCTAAACAATATGGCTGCCCGTGGTGAAGTAAGTAAGTTGCATTAGTATGCGTGTTTTAACTCATACTAGTGCAACTTACTGATTTCCACCACGATATTTTGAAAACTTGATGAGTTTCAATGGGCACGTTCAAAAACTAATAAAAATGGCGAAACGAACTATCAAGTGTTCACGACACCTAAAATCATTTGGTTTTAAAGTTGCATGGAGGATTTTGAACAATTATATTTAAAGGGTAGTAAAATAATAATCAAAAATGCAAATTGACAATAAATCAATACATAATTATTAACGCAGTAGTTTAATTTAAACGGTTAGTGAGAGAACAGAATATTGCAAAAAGTCTTCTTTCCATTTGCTGTTAAAAGTGATGCTTTAGGAGTGTTCTTTGCTTTTCTATTTCATTTAGAAATATTGAACACTGATTTAACAAAAATGTACATAAATATAAAGCCTTTCATCGGATAACTCCTCAAAGTGATTTTAGCCATGGAACATACAATATTTTTTTATATTATTACTATTTCCTTCTCTTACACCGTTTGCATCATCCGAACCGATCTGTTCTAACATTTGTGTCTCTTATTAAATTGTATCTGTATTCTGTATCTACCACTCTTTCTTTGACGTTTCGCCAAACCTCATCTACTACTTTTTTACTCTGTTTACCCTTACCCCTTTCAACGCACAGATGGCACTATAGTTTTCCACCAGAATTTCATACCCCGTTGACACCGGATGAATTCAATATTCTTATGGAATATTTCCGCGCTGTAACCTAATTATTCACTAATCTGTCAACGTAGACACATGACTCCACAACACACCAAACGAGAGTTGCTTGGTTTGGGCTTTAAGGCCAGGCGCGCACATGCAACCAAACAGTTTGGTTGCGATTTTGAGCACTATGGTATTATATGAGAGTCCGCGCACATAAACCGGCCGACTCTCATATAATCCCGAGTGCTCAAAATCGAAACCAAACTGTTTAGTTGCATGTGCGCGCCTGGCCTAACTGTTGTATATGAAGGGTTTATAATACAAATTCTATATACTACTGAAATACATCAGCCAAGTAGAAGAGTTAGCACTATTTGTAGCAAAAAAGTGTTTCTAGCATTTTTAAAATAAACTAAAAATATTCAAATTCAGCTCAACACAATCTTCGCCACAACATAAAATGTATATTTAGTAAGATCTGTGTCGTTATTTAATCATCTGGATTCTTTGCATCATATTTTTATCACTTTCGATAATAACTAATTATTTCTGTTTGATGAATTTACCCTAAGGAAGCTGCAAGTGTCGATTTCTTTAAAAAATATTGACTTAAAGCTCACTCGTGAATGGCCAGCTATAGATTTATGAACAATATGGGTGCACCCTTAATTATTCTGTTTGCACCATTGAATCTGTATTTTCCGAACACATCCCGATATCCCACCTTAGGTCCGCCATTTTCGTGGTGAAAAGCTGATGAGTTGAAATTTCTTTAAAGATGGCTGCGTTTTTTACACATAAAAAATGGTCGAACTGTCAAAACAGAACCAACCCACCCTGTTTAATTGTTGTTGCAATTCACATCTATTCATCGACACAAAACGAAATTACAAAAACAACAATGTAAACAAATGGGTTTTGGGGGGTGAAACGTACGAAGGTTTCCCATCTTTATAATTCATAATCTCTGCCCAGGACATGACACAGTTGAAGAAGATCGGCAGTGAGTTTGCCGCGAATAAGGGTGCTGCCGATTGATCTGTCGCTGGTGGTATCTCGGCCGCCGGCCGTGCCGATGATGATGGCCCCAATTTGGTGCAAAACTTCTAATAAGTCGCCATTGGTACAGCCGTTCCTGCAGCTGTTACATCTCCAGCTGTTGCTGTTATATTTGTAGGTTGGTGTGGACATTTTTTTAAAGGTCATTCTTGTGATCTTTTAAGCCTAAGAACATATCTAAATAATGTACTTATATTGATTTCAGATGACGTTGACCATTTTTATGAACCTCTGTTCACTGCAGATAATCCTAATCGCTCAAACACAAATGGTAACACTAGTTCACCATTTATTCCTTAAAGAGATAACAGTGATGATTGATTCTTTTGAAACCGATGGCGATATATATCAACATGATAAATCAACCACGAAGGTCTGTCTTTTTTATTCAAAGTATACATTTTTGTGTTAATTTTCTTCTCCTTTTAGCATTGGCTTACTACAAATGGACTACCAGGATCCAACTTTACGAGTTGCCACTGCTGTTCATCCACAAGAACCAGCCGCCACCTCCTCTAGCTCGCAACCGCTTGATATTCCAATTGGAAATGTAGAAGTAGAACTAGCTGCACAGTTTGCTACATATAGTTAAATAGTTAAATAAAATGGAATTTATCTACACAAGTATTTGTTTTGCTTTCAAATGAATCAATTTAAGTTCTCGTTTGTTCGAGCTGACTTTTCCTTGGCCAGATTTTACATCATTCGGCAATTCGGCATAGCTTCAATATTGTTCGCTTGATAACTAGCTTGCAAACTAGCAACATTTTTCATATACCAGACGTTTCAAGATTTTTTGGATAAAAATAATGTTGAAACGTCTCCTTTACGACTTTTTATTCGAATTTTTTGTTAAAATTAAAAATGGTTTTCAGAATAATTTAGATAACTAATATTGTAACTCAGAACCGTTTCAGTCATGAAAATCAAGCAATTAGTTTTGAAATGACAGCTTGATTTGCCAATTACAAGAAATTTCTACCAATTTTAAGAAATTTCTTGAAACTGTTACATACACCAGGCTGTCATTTCAAAACTAATTGCTTGATTTTGATGATTGAAATGGTTCTTAGTCACAATAGTAGTTACCTAAATGATTCTGGAACCCGTTCTTAATTTAAACAAATATTTCAAAAAATTGTCATATAAAAGACGTTTCAAGATTTTTTTTAACAAAAAAAATGTTGAAACGTCTTCTGTATGACTTTTTTTTGAAATTTTTGTTAAAATTCAAAATGGTTTCCAGAATCATTTAGGTAACTACTATTGTGACTCAGAACCATTTCAATCATCAAAATCAAGCTTCATTGGGATGATTGAAGCGGTTTTGAGTCATAATATTAGTAACCTAAATGGTCCTGAAAAACGTTCTTAATTTAAATAAATATTTCAAAAAAATTTCATATAAAGACGTTTCAAGATTTTGTTTTGACAAAAAAAAATGTTGAAACGTCTTCTGTATGACTTTTGTTTTGAAATTTTTGCCAAAATTCAAAATGGTTTCCAGAATCATTTAGGTAACTACTATTGTGACTCAGAACCATTTCAATCATCAAAATCAAGCAATTAGTTTTGAAATGACAGCCTTTTGTATGTAACAATTTCAAGAAATTTATTAAAATTGGTAGAAATTTCTTGAAATTGGTAGATAAACCAAGCCGTCATTTGAAAGCTATTTGCTTCATTGGGATGATTGAAGCATTTCCGAGACACATTATTACCGTTATAGATGATCCTGAAAACTACTTTCCATTCAAACAAATATTTCGAAAATTGTTCATAGATTAGACGTTTCAAGATTTTTTTGGATAAAAATAATGTCCATGAGAACTTAAGATAGAGACCAGGCGGAAAGGAAAACGTGAGCATAACCAAAACTAAATAAATATGGAACATAACTTACCAACATTTTAAAAAGACTTTTAATGGATTATCTTGGAAATAGATTTATTAAATATTATAAAGAATTAAATTGTTTGTAATAAATCTTTAAATGGAAAAATATTTGTCAATTAAAAAAAAAAAAAAATCAAAAGGATTACATATAAATACAACTTCAAGCAAATCATGTAATGTATTCATACTCAGTGCAAAATTGCTTTTATATAAAATTAAGTTATCATTTGGTTTTTTTTTTTCAATTGATCTTTTCAGGAAACACGACCAGCATGAACTTTGCACTGTTTCTTAGTTGGTCCTACTGGCCCACACTTTTGCATAACTGGCAATATTGTTGTGAGAGGTGAACATCTTCATGCGAGCCTTGCAAATATCGATGACAAATATGATGTCATCGATGGTAATTGAGGTTTTTGAAGGATGATCTGAAAAAAGAAATCAAAATCCCCAGAGAAGGTTCTTTCATAAAAATGCTCACCTTAGTTACTCCATTGGGAACTAGCTCAAAAACCTTTCGCTGTTCCTCTCTGGGTATCTGAGAATGACATGGAAAAATCCTAAAGTTCGGCCCACCAAAATTAGAGCGGTTTTGCAAGAACTTTATTAATGGAAAAATTAAGTTCCAAACCGGTAAAAAATAAGAATAGCTCCAGGAGCATTCTTGCTCTTGATATACGCCAAAAGTGATTCAATTAGCTCAAAACTACACTCCGATGTTTTCGCAACGTTCATTGGCCACACGCTCAGCAACGAAAATAGGCGATATACGACGTGGTTGAATGAGATAGATGTTACACCAGGCATCCTGACCTGAGCTGATCTAATCCTCCAGAATGTACTGAGCAATTTGGATTGTTTTACCACAACCAGTGTTTCCGCGAATGATATTCACTGGACAGTCATTGATTTCTGTCATTGCATTGTTGAGATTGGGAGTTTTTGACGGAACTCAATTAATTTCTAAAATAAAGAACAAAATAGAAATTATTTCAATCAATGATTCTTCTTACTAAACCCCATTTTTTGTTCAAATAATAATACAATACTTTACCTGATATTCTGGGTTATTCATTCGTTTTTTCTTTGTTGTTGTTGTAGTCTCCAAGTCACTGCAAAGCTCATCCAGACTTGCATTTGCCAAGTATCCTTCATCGATATTGCAAGCGTTCCAAGCCTTCCAGTTGGGCTGTAGTGGAGTCCAAGGAATAACAACAGAATATGGGAATCGTTCAATTTTAGCTGTGCTTCAACCAACCTCAGACCTGGAGGTGCACAATTTTCATAATCACTTCAAAGATTTCTTTTTTATTATTCTTTATGAAAAAACAAATCCCAGGCAAAAGCACTAAAATGAAATTCGAGAACTGTCACTTGACTGTCACTTTTCATTTGACATAACAAAAGTATCTCACCTTTTTGAGCAAATGACACCATTTTGTTTTTATATCCACCATGCACATGTTCACACGGATAGGGAAAAAAGAGTAAACTAAGAGAGTTTTCACTTACTCACCTCAAATAAAATTTGCGGGTGTTTAAGGCAAGAGGGGTACCGGTCGGTTCTCTAGGTAATATCTGACTATCACCATCTAACTCGCCAGCATTGGAGGTGACGAATTCATTCTCAATGTGATTGATGACCATCTTTTTATGTCGTTGGGTGAAAAACTCGTCTAGAAACAAAAGAACACAAGAAATATTATAAAAACAATAAATATTACCAACCATTTTTTTTAGGAAAGAACAACGTTCACATTTTTGACAAATAAAATAGTTTGACATAAATTGGGACAGAATTTTGATTTATGTGTGTTAGTTCGTGTTTGTGTATGACAGTTTTAACTACGTTACGTCACGGAACGTATTTAAATTTGTTAATTGTAATTGTTTATAGAACTGTCAATATTTTTACATTTTGTTAATTAGAGTAAGGTCGGGTAATGTGGAGTAGGCGGTTAATGTGGACCCCTGCATTTCTCTTTTTCCTGGAAGAGTGAGAGATCTGTTATTGCTGATCTACGATAGTTCTATTAAGCAGAGGGGCAAATCATTCATTGCCACGCGTTCACGAGCTGTAGATTTTGCGCAGTTCGATGATTCTTGTTTTGATGTGTGGTCGATCTAATTTTTTGTTCTGCGTTAAATGTTTATAAATCATAAAATAAAGGCTCAATTTTAATAAGTGTTTCTTATTCGCGTTAATTATATATTGTTTTATATAAACATAATGTGAGTTTTACTGTTGTTCTTTAATTTTATATAAATAAATTGGATTTGTTTACTTTATGTTCCTGTCGGCTAATGTGGAGTACGGACAGGCGGGTGAAGTGGAGTAGTCCTCCGGACAAAAAAAAACGTTGGAACGTATGGCAAAAAAAATCTAAACTCAATTGAAATTCCTTAAGCGTTAAACGTTTATCTATTTAAATAAATGTGATTTTTATTTATTTTTTCAATAAAACTGACATACATTATTATAAAAGATACATTTATTGAATTTTATTTTTGTATTTATTTAAATAGGTACGTAAATGCCGAAAAAAACATAAAAGGTAAGCATTGAAATTGAATGTTTTTATGTTATTTTAAATAATAATGTAATCCATTCATAAAATGAGACAAATCTATACAAATGTCTATTTCTGGAGTAGTGCTCCACATTACCCGCGCTATGGGGCCCACATTACCCGCCACTTTTGCAAAAGGTTAGTTTTGCACTGTTGTCAAACTTTTGCAAATATTTAATTCATTTGAAAAAAAATAAGCACAATGGTTATTAAATACTGTTGCCAATGTTTCAATGAAAGATAACGCCTTTTTCCTTCTTCAAAAAATGTTTGGTTTTAAAACTATTGCCGAAAACAATAAGGGTACTCCACATTACCCGACCTTACTCTATTTATTGAACTAAAGGGTCCGCCATCTAACGTTTTTTTTTCAACTAGTGCTTATTTCGTAAATGGTAACACTTAGCTCATGTCTGATTTGACAGATAATTAGTTTTATCCTTCCGCTGAACGAATATGGTTGTGTATACGCTTCGCTAAGTGGGCCTGCGATCGACTTAGAGAAGATGCCGATTTTGCCATAACAATCATCTTTTCAGATGAAGCTCATTTTCATCTTGGCGGGTAGTAAACAAGCAAAATTGTCGCATTTGGGGCACAGAAAACCCGCACGCATACATTGAAAAGCCGATACACCCAAAACGAGGTCCAGAGGCATAATTGGGCCATTTTTCGAAAATGAGCAAGGAGTGGCCGTTACAGTCAATGGCGATCGTTATCGGGCCATGTTGAACGAATTTTTGTTCACAAAAATTGAAGAGGAGGATATTGGCAACATTTGGTTTCAACAGGACGTCGCTACAGCCGAAGCTACACTCGATGTTTTGCGCCATTTTCAAAAAAAAAAGTTATTTGGCGGCCCCTTTACTTGTTCAATAAATTCGAGACTTGGCTCACTAAATGTGTAAAACCATTTCCCATCGATTGATAACAATAAAGACTACTTTTGTTTTCATCACCTGCTAACTATACGCGAAACCTTAAATTTTAAATACCTTTTAAACTAAGATTCACTGAATTCTAACATTGATTGACCAAATTTCACCTAATTCTCACCTAATTATTTGCATCAAAAAAAATTGAAATTCGTTAAATCACGCTGCTTACTATACGGTGGTCAAAGGTCGTTCTGGATTTTGTTTGACGCTTTGTTCGAAGGCTCGATTTGATGCTATTGATAAATATCTCGCTGTCTGTTGATTTTTTTTTGTTAAGTGATATTTCTGAAAAGATTCATTGAAAAAAAAAAAAATGAAATGATCACTTAATTTTATATAAAAGCAATTTTAATATTATAAATACATTATATGCTTTGTTTGAACTTGTATATATAATCTTTTTGTTTTATTTTTTTTTATTTGACAAGTATTTTGCCATTTAAAGATTCATTACAAATACTTCTATATGTAATAAATCATCAAAATCAAGCAATTAGTTTTGAAATGACAGCCTGGTGTATGTAACAATTTCAAGAAATTTCTTAAAATTGGTAGAAATTTCTTGAAATTGGCAGATAAACCAAGCTGTCATTTCAAAACTAATTGCTTGATTTTGATGATTGAAACGGTTCTGAATTACAATATTAGTTACCTAAATGTTTCCGAAAACCATTTTTAATTTTAACAAAAATTTCAAAAAAAGTCATATAGGAGACGTTTCAACATTATTTTTATCCAAAATAAATCTTGAAACGTCTGGTATATGAAAAATGTTGTAGTTATCAAGCGAACAATATTGAAGCTTGGCCGAATGATGTGAAATCTGGCCAACGAAAAGTCAGCTCTAACAAACGAGAACTTAAATTGATTCATTTGAATGCAAAACAAATACTTATGCAGATAAATTCCATTTTTTTAACTATTTAACTATATGTAGCAAACTGTGCAGCTAGTTCTACATTTCCAATTGGAATATCAAGCAGTTGCGAGCTAGAGGAGGTGGCGGCTGGTTCTTGTGGATAAACAGCAGTGGCAACTTGTAAAGTTGGATCCTGGTAGTCCATTTGTAGTAAGTAAATGCTAAAAGGAGAAGAAAATTAATACAAAAATATATACTTTGAATAAAAAAGACAAACCTTCGTAGTTGATTTATTATTTTCATAGATATCACCATCGGTTTCAAAAGAGTCATAATCATCACTGTTATTTCTTTTAGGAATAAATGGTGAACTAGTGTTACCATTTGTTTTTGAGCATTAGGATTACCTGCAGGGAACAGAGGTTCATAAAAATGGTCAGTCATCTGAAATCCATATAAGTAATGGGTGATTTTTTAAGAGGTTTAGAACTTTTTTTAAAAAAAAACACAAAAAATTCGAAAAAATTAATGAAATATTTATTTGAATCGATAGTTTGAACCTTGCAATTTAATGTTTAAAGATAATTTCATGCAAATGTTGACCGCGGCTGCGTCTCAGGTAGCCCATCCGCTGAGTCCAATTTTGGCATACTCTTTCACACATATCGGCCGGTATCTCACGAATGAATGCATGGATGTTGGCTTCCAGTGCGTCAATCGAAGCGGGCTTGTCCCTATAGACATTAACCTTGACATACCCCCACAAAAAATAATCTAATGGTGTCAAATCGCACGATCTAGGCGGCCAATTGACCGGCCCGAAACGTGAAATTAACTGTTCACCAAACTCGCCTCGCAATTGCGCCATTGTTTCGCGTGCTGTGTGGCATGTGGCACCGTCTTGTTGAAACCACATATCATGCAAGTCAAGAACTTCCATTTCGGGCAAAAAAAAGTTTGTTGTCATCGCTCGGTAGCGTTCACCATTGACAGTAACGCTGCGATTCGCATCATCTTTGAAGAAATATGGCCCAATAATGCCGCCGGCCCATAAACCGCACCAAACAGTGGCTTTTTCGGGATGCATTGGTAGCTGTTGCAATGCTTCTGGCTGATCTTCACTCCAAATGCGGCAATTTTGCTTATTTACGTACCCATTCAACCAAAAATGAGCCTCATCGCTGAACACAATTTTTCGATAAAAAAGCGGATCCTCGGCCAGCTTTCCAAGACCCCATTCACCAAAAATTCGGCGTTGTGGTAGGTCGGCTGGCTTTAGTTCTTGCACCAGCTGTATCTTAAAAGGCTTTACGCCCAAATCCTTCCGCAAAATTTTCCACGTAGTGCTGTAACAAAGGCCTAACTGCTGGGAACGGCGCCGAATCGACATTTCGCGGTCTTCTGTCACACTAGCTGATACGGCCGCAATATTTTCTTCACTACGCACAGTACGTAAACGTGTTGGTGGTTTAATGTCCAACAAAGTAAATTTGGTGCGAAATTTGGTCACAATCTTCCGAATAGACTGCTCCGAAGGTCGAGAATGCCGATCATAAAATGGAAGCAGCGCGCGATGAACATTTCGAACCGAGCACGAATTTTGATAGTAAAATTCAATAATTTGCAAGCGTTGTTCATTTGTAAGACGATCCATGGTTAAATTGCAAACCAAACTGAAGCTGTTTGACAGTGACACAAGGTACTAAACACACGTCAGCTGTCAAAACCAGTGTTGCCAAAACCAACAGTGTTGCCAAAACCAAACCAGCTAAAAAATCACAATATATATTATTTAGTTATGTTCTTAGGCTCATATAGATCACAAGAATGAGCTTTAAGAAAATGTCCACACCAACCTACAAATATATCAGCAACAGCTGTACCAATGGCGACTTATTCGAAGTTTTGCACCAAATCGGGGCCATCATCATCGGCAAGGCGGCCGAGATATCACCAGCGACAGATCCATCGGCAGCACCCTTATTCGCGGCGAAGTCACTGCCGATCTTCTGCAACTGTGTGATGTCCTGCGGCCCCAATTGGGTGAGGATGCCAGGCAGCATTTCAGAAATCGATTTACTATCGCCGTGGCCGGTGATGGCGAATGTGTTTGTGGGCAATGATGCCTGGGCTTTGGGATTGTTGAAATGGATGATTGAGCCCTCGTTTTTGATGATGTTAACTTCCTCGATGGTGGGGATGGTATTTACCAATAGTTTTTTCAACGATGACTGTAGTTTTTTATCATCGTAAGCCGGCGTTGAATGGACAATCTTCTTCTTTCCGCGTGGAGTTTTCTTTCCCCCAACACGCACCTGAACTTAAAGTTTTTTCAGGTTCTTGGTATTCATTTTAACTTCGATAAGACTTTTTTTCACAATTTGTTAAATAACTCGAACGAAATTTTGAAAAATGAAATTTCCGACCGTCAAAGGAGGATAAACTTGATTTATTTTTACGAAAACAATTAAAAATACCGAAACTTAAAAATTTTAATTTGCAGACGCAAAAATTGCAAGAACAACAAACGTCAAAAATTTAACCATTTTGCTCAAACTGTTTTATGAAGTGTGGTAGCATTTAAGGCACGTGTCTACGATTTAAGTGTACATACTAGGGTGCGCTTCCACTTTTTGGTTGGTGTTTTATTGTTTTTAACCTTAATATTCAAAAATATTATACAATTTATATACCAGTTGCAACAAAGACCGATATTCTTCATAGTTTATATTGATAAAGGGCTTAAAAAAACATATTCAACTAAAAAATAATTTTATTTCATTTTTTTGAATTTAACGAATTCTAATTTTAAATATCTGAGCGCAATAATCCACAACGTTTGAATCTGAGTGCGTACCCTTTTTGAAAATTGAGCTCCCATTTGAAATACACGGGGACAACTAATACATGCAAGCCAAAAGGGTATTTCCTCTCAGTACAGCTTGTAGGGTGAAAGAGAATGGACCCCTTAAGTCGGTTCTCTAGGCATGTAGGTACTCTATGGCAAGTGGAGTGCCGCCTACGTCAAAGCCAGTACACAGATACGAATTTGACAGGCAATGTATGAACCCAACTTGCTTGCCAGTACTTGCCCGTGTGGCCTCAGGATTAGCAAACTTTTCCGTCTTCGTAAACATATATGCGATCCTTAGAGGTTATATAAAATGGAGTGCTTGTTTTTATTCGAATGCGAACCTTTCATAGGGGTCGCTGCTGAAAGCGCTATTTCACTTTCGGTTTAGATAAAGTCTTAGAAGATCCATTATGGGGCATATTCATAGGCACTTTTAAACTCCAGTTTATCTTAGACCTGGGTTTATCCTATCTAAATAACATTGAATAAACCCCAGTCTAAGATAAACTGGGGTTTAAAAATGACTATGAATATGCCCCATTGTATATATATTTTTATAGTAATAGCCGTGTTTTTTTTGCAAGTCCATATGGATTTGTCGAAAAAAACGACATCGGGACTAATAGTTTTACACGTAAATACAACAACAACTTAAATCCATATAGACTTAGCTAAGTCCAGATAATTATCGGGACTTACGTACTGTAAGTAAGAAGTTCTTAAGTCCCGATGTCGTTTTTTTCGACAAATCCATATGGACTTGCAAAAAAACACGCCTAATATCATGAAGAGGAACGAACGCGACGCCACCTGCGCAACCGTTGCCTAACTAAAATTTGTGCAGACTTAAGCCGGAACCAGATACCCCTCGTGTGGTGTGTTGTGGAGTCATGTATCGCTATCGCTCTAATGTATTTCATGTGCGTAGAGCCATATTTGTATCGTGTGATGTGTTGTGTCGAAATCTATGAAATACATTGGAATGACAGCGACACACTGCTCCACAGCATACCACACGAGAGAAGTGTGGTTCGGGCTTTAGGTGTCCAGTTTTAAGAATAGGCAGAGTAGGAAATAATTTAATTGAAAGTAGGAGATAAATATGAGAATGGGCACGTTCAATCACAAAATCTGAAAATTCAGATCTGAATTTATGCTGTTGAACGCACAAATAAAATGAATTTTCAGTTGAAAGTTGTTGTGTCAAATGCTAGCATTTACCTAAATGGTAAATAAAATAGAACTTTAAGTTCTGGTGGTGATTTATTTAACTTATGATGGATTTACATGTATCTTCATCTGCAAATTTGAAGAAAAGTAGAGTGGGATGGATTTAAGCCAAAAAACGAATGAGTGAAAGAGTATACCATGAAGATGAACATGCACGTCTTCATAGCTGCATTATGGCACTTCCTATAATCTTCATCTATGAATATCTCTGCATTTTGGTCTTCTCTCTCTATTCAACAGATGTGACTTTTATATCTTATATCCCTGTTTCTTTGCAGAGCTCGCATGAAGATCAATGTAAATCCACCATAAATCAGAAACAAATTACAGCAACACTATAGGCGTGTTTTTTTGCAAGTCCATATGGATTTGTCGAAAAAAACGACATCGGGACTTAGGAACAACTTACTTACAGTACGTAAGTCTCGATAATTATCTGGACTTAGCTAAGTCCATATGGATTTAAGTTGTTGTTGTATTTACGTGTAAAACTACTAGTCCCGATGTCGTTTTTTTCGACAAATCCATATGGACTTGCAAAAAAAACACGGCTTATGTGAAGTTTAAGACGGTGTTCACATTGGACTCACTCCGTGCGACTCATATTGACATTTCATTGTTTTTTCTCACTCCAACTCATGATGAGAAAGAGAGAGTCTAGCGAGGCAGGATTTTTTCAAAAAAATTAAAAATCCTGCCTCACTTTCTCATATAGTTGTGTAGAGTGAGATAAAAGAAAAAGATGTCAAAATGAGTCGCGCGGAGTGAGTCCAATGTGTACACCGTCTAATGAAAAAAAATTTTCACATTTGTCTAAGAATAATTAATCTTTTGATTTAAGAACTCATCTATCAATAAACGATAAGTTCTTTTATGTAAAAAAGTATTAATTTATTCGTGATGAAAATTAATCATCATAAATCAACCACTAACCAGAGCGAAAATCATAAAGTTCAACTTCTATGTATAGTACTTCAACATTTCCCCCACCACTATTACTTTATTCTGAATTTTAAGATACAAATTTTTGGCTTACATTTTATGGCAGCTGGCCAATCAGAAGCTCCAAAAATTCAGAAATCTGAAAATTCAGATGTGAAACGTAATGCGTTGAACGCGCCCAATTATGATGGCTAAGGGAAAATTGACGATAGAGAAGAACATATACAAAATGTATGGGAGTTCAAGGGGGACAGGAAAAAAGCTAATAATGTTCTTTTTGCTTTTATCATATTTTTTAGAAAGGGGAGATGATTTTTTTTTTGTTTTTTGGGTATAGAAAGAATGAAAATAAATATTGTTCAAATTTTTGTCCTTGCTGTGACGTGTATTTGGGAATAGTGCAAATGTATAATATGTATATAGGTATAGGTATAGGTATAGGTATAGGTATAGGTATAGGTATAGGTATAGGTATAGGTATAGGTATAGGTATAGGTATAGGTATAGGTATAGGTATAGGTATAGGTATAGGTATAGGTATAGGTATAGGTATAGGTATAGGTATAGGTATAGGTATAGGTATAGGTATAGGTATAGGTATAGGTATAGGTATAGGCATAGGTATAGGTATAGGTATAGGTATAGGTATAGGTATAGGTATAGGTAATGGGTGATTTTTAAGCTGGTTTGGTTTTGGCAACACTGGTTTTGACAGCTGACGTGTGTTTAGTACCTTGTGTCACTGTCAAACAGCTTCAGTTTGGTTTGCAATTTAACCATGGATCGTCTTACAAATGAACAACGCTTGCAAATTATTGAATTTTACTATCAAAATTCGTGCTCGGTTCGAAATGTTCATCGCGCGCTGCTTGTGTTCAGCGATGAGGCTCATTTTTGGTTGAATGGGTACGTAAATAAGCAAAATTGCCGCATTTGGAGTGAAGATCAGCCAGAACCATTGCAACAGCTACCAATGCATCCCGAAAAAGCCACTGTTTGGTGCGGTTTATGGGCCGGCGGCATTATTGGGCCTATTTCTTCAAAGATGATGCGAATCGCAGCGTTACTGTCAATGGTGAACGCTACTGAGCTATGATAACAAACTTTTTTTTGCCCGAAATGGAAGTTCTTGACTTGCATGATATGTGGTTTCAACAAGACGGTGCCACATGCCACACAGCACGCGAAACAATGGCGCAATTGCGAGGCGAGTTTGGTGAACAGTTAATTTCACGTTTCGGGCCGGTCAATTGGCCGCCTAGATCGTGCGATTTGACACCATTAGATTATTTTTTGTGGGGGTATGTCAAAGCTAATGTCTATAGGGACCATCCCGCTTCGATTGACGCACTGGAAGCCAACATCCATGCATTCATTCGTGAGATACCGGCCGATATGTGTGAAAGAGTATGCCAAAATTGGACTCAGCGGATGGGCTACCTGAGACGCAGCCGCGGTCAACATTTGCATGAAATTATCCTTAAACATTAAATTGCAAGGTTCAAACTATCGATTCAAATAAATATTTCATTCATTTTTTCGAATTTTTTGTGTTTTTTTTTTTTTTAAAGTTCTAAACCTCTTAAAAAATCACCCGTTATAGGTATAGGTATGGGTATAGGTATAGGTATAGGTATAGGTATAGGTATAGGTATAGGTATAGGTATAGGTATAGGTATAGGTATAGGTATAGGTATAGGTATAGGTATAGGTATAGGTATAGGTATAGGTATAGGTATAGGTATAGGTATAGGTATAGGTATAGGTATAGGTATAGGTATAGGTATAGGTATAGGTATAGGTATAGGTATAGGTATAGGTATAGGTATAGGTATAGGTATAGGTATAGGTATAGGTATAGGTATAGGTATAGGTATAGGTATAGGTATAGGTATAGGTATAGGTATAGGTATAGGTATAGGTATAGGTATAGGTATAGGTATAGGTATAGGTATAGGTATAGGTATAGGTATAGGTATAGGTATAGGTATAGGTATAGGTATAGGTATAGGTATAGGTATAGGTATAGGTATAGGTATAGGTATAGGTATAGGTATAGGTATAGGTATAGGTATAGGTATAGGTATAGGTATAGGTATAGGTATAGGTATAGGTATAGGTATAGGTATAGGTATAGGTATAGGTATAGGTATAGGTATAGGTATAGGTATAGGTATAGGTATAGGTATAGGTATAGGTATAGGTATAGGTATAGGTATAGGTATAGGTATAGGTATAGGTATAGGTATAGGTATAGGTATAGGTATAGGTATAGGTATAGGTATAGGTATAGGTATAGGTATAGGTATAGGTATAGGTATAGGTATAGGTATAGGTATAGGTATAGGTATAGGTATAGGTATAGGTATAGGTATAGGTATAGGTATAGGTATAGGTATAGGTATAGGTATAGGTATAGGTATAGGTATAGGTATAGGTATAGGTATAGGTAT
Source organism: Leucozona laternaria (assembly GCA_932273885.2). Taxonomy (NCBI): domain Eukaryota; kingdom Metazoa; phylum Arthropoda; class Insecta; order Diptera; family Syrphidae; genus Leucozona; species Leucozona laternaria. Next base: position 69,972,370 of record OW026366.1, on the reverse strand, counting down.
AGGTATAGGTATAGGTATAGGTATAGGTATAGGTATAGGTATAGGTATAGGTATAGGTATAGGTATAGGTATAGGTATAGGTATAGGTATAGGTATAGGTATAGGTATAGGTATAGGTATAGGTATAGGTATAGGTATAGGTATAGGTATAGGTATAGGTATAGGTATAGGTATAGGTATAGGTATAGGTATAGGTATAGGTATAGGTATAGGTATAGGTATAGGTATAGGTATAGGTATAGGTATAGGTATAGGTATAGGTATAGGTATAGGTATAGGTATAGGTATAGGTATAGGTATAGGTATAGGTATAGGTATAGGTATAGGTATAGGTATAGGTATAGGTATAGGTATAGGTATAGGTATAGGTATAGGTATAGGTATAGGTATAGGTATAGGTATAGGTATAGGTATAGGTATAGGTATAGGTATAGGTATAGGTATAGGTATAGGTATAGGTATAGGTATAGGTATAGGTATAGGTATAGGTATAGGTATAGGTATAGGTATAGGTATAGGTATAGGTATAGGTATAGGTATAGGTATAGGTATAGGTATAGGTATAGGTATAGGTATAGGTATAGGTATAGGTATAGGTATAGGTATAGGTATAGGTATAGGTATAGGTATAGGTATAGGTATAGGTATAGGTATAGGTATAGGTATAGGTATAGGTATAGGTATAGGTATAGGTATAGGTATAGGTATAGGTATAGGTATAGGTATAGGTATAGGTATAGGTATAGGTATAGGTATAGGTATAGGTATAGGTATAGGTATAGGTATAGGTATAGGTATAGGTATAGGTATAGGTATAGGTATAGGTATAGGTATAGGTATAGGTATGGGTATAGGTATAGGTATAGGTATATAGGTTATATGCTTTTAACCATGCGGCCAGTTATATTGTAAGGCCAAATGGATCATTTCATTTTGTAAATCTTTTTTATGCATAGTTGCAACAATAATATTATTATTGATTCAAGTGTGTGACCAGTTGAAATTTGTATAGTTCACGCTTCTCGTGTTCCACTTTTTAGATTTGCTATTCATCTGTTCTCACGCTTGGAATTTTTTGCGTAGTTGCACTTATTATCCGTTAAAATCTGTATTTGTATTAACAAAATAAAGTTTAGTTCTGTTAAAACCTTCGAACCAGTGCGTCGTCTTATATCTACAATTATTTTTGGAAATTATCATTGGCGACCGTGACAGGACTTATTAAAAAGAGTTTTAGTGGCCTGCAGTAATTTGTTTAGAATAAAAAATTATTTAAAGTGCTAACAGTACAAAGTTTAAGTGGCCTGCAGTGATTTCTTTAGAATAAAAAAATCATTTAAAGTGCTAACAGTACAAAGACTTTTAGTGGAAGTAAAATAATATATCATTGCGTTTACAATGGCTAGCTTGAATAGTGATCAATCGATTGAAGAGATCGCCACTCAGCAAGAGCAAGTAGGTGAAGCAATTTGCACCATGGTTCGGAATTAGAACAAAGATAGTTCCACTAGGAAGACTCTGGATTACCTGAACAAGAAAAAAGGGCAATTGGAGCTTTTGTGGGAAGAATTTGACCAGAATGACTCGATTTTGCGAGAGAGATTCTCGGACCACATGGACCATCCTTACTTCCAAAAGGACTATTTTGAACTCGTTCGAAAGGCAGCAGCGCTCATGACTACCAATTTACAGAGACGAATCGCAGAATTAGCAAAACCACATGATGTCCAAAACTCAGATGATCTTCAGAAGCAGTTTCAAGAAGGAAGCAAAAATGCAGAAAAAGCCGAAACATTCAACGAAAAGCCTGCAGAGGATATCCATAGATTTACTCAACAAGGTGCAGTTCCTAAAACCAGAAAGGGAATTTTTACAAGTACAGAAGATGAGTCAACCATACTCAGATCGCAAATGAACAACAAGGAAAGGTATCATTTGTTGATAAACATTTTAAAGACATCGTTAACAAAGATACTTGAACATTCATTTTGCAATAAAAGTGAACAATTCGCCCAAATTAAAGCAAGAAGTTTGGAGCAGAATTGGGATGAAATTACATGCTTATATCGCAAGTTGGACCAGTATGTGAGTGCAGAGGAAGTACAAGAGTACTTTAATCTGCAAGAGAGGGTAGAGGAGACTTTACTGAAGCTATTTACAGACATTACGACATCTCCAGAAAGGGGAAGTGTACAAAAACCTGTAAGCGTAATGATGAAGCTTCCGAAAATCGAGCTCCCGAAATTCGATGGTGAATACTTGAACTGGTTACAATTTCATGACTTGTTCAAGCAAATGATTCACGAACAGCCAATACCACCAGCACAAAAGCTTTATTTCTTGAGAGCGAATGTGACTGGAAAGGCCCAGGAATTAATACAAAACTTCAAGCCAACAGACAGCAATTACGAGGTAGCCTGGGGTGCACTTGTTGAACGTTTCAATAATAAAAGATTGCTGCTGACCGCGCAATTAAACAAGTTATTAACGCAGTCAGTTACCACAGCAACAAGTTCAAGCTTAAGAAGACTCCATGATAACACGAAGGAGTGTTTACAAGTAATCATGAACTTGAACATTGACATCGCAAGCTGGGATCCAATCGTGGTACATCTTCTCTTGCAAAAATTGGACCGAGAAAGCCGTGAAAAATTTGAGTTCGCGATAAAGGATCCGAGAAGCAGTCCCACCATTGAAGAATTCCTGAAGTTCATTGAGTCAAGATTTCAGACTCTTGAAGCCATCAACATCCGAGATGACAAGAAGAAGTTCCAGAGCCTGGAGGCCACTACTAGCTGCGATAATGGAAAGAAGTCAATCGTGGCTATAGCCCCCAAGACGGATCAGGATATAGCACTAATTTGCCATTTTTGCAATTCAAGTAAGCATGGTATTTACAACTGCAGTAAATTTTTATCTCTTTCAGGTGTGGAACGAGGAAAAGCTGTTTACAGGCTGATGTTGTGCAGGAATTGTTTGAAGAAAGGCCATTACACCCAATCATGCTCATCCCGAAAATGCCAAAAATGCAACATGCCACACAACACACTACTTCACCAGCAGAACCGACAGCAAAAATTACATCAGCCTCAAGAAAACGGCAACAAATCATCAACTATACATCAGTGGGGTGAGAAAAGTGTAATAAACAAGGCTCCACAGCCAATACATCAAGCAGTTAATGCAGCAGCAGAAACACATTACAAGAAGCGTCATGTTTACCTAGCAACGGCAGTGGTCAATGTGATATCATCGTATGGTGTGAGAATCCCGTGCAGAGCTCTTCTTGACTCTGGATCCCAGTTGAATTTTGTCACAACATCGTTCCTACAGCAATTAGGAATCAAGAAGCATCGCAAGGATACTTCAATCAGCGGAATAGGTGCTCAAGAGTGCAGATCGGATTTCGTGGCCTCAATAACATTTGAATCCAGAACATCGAATTATGAAGCAACAATTGAAGCGAACCTCATGTCTCGTATAAGTGACTACCAGTGCAGTCAAGAAATCGACATTTCCCTGTGGAACATTCCAACTCACATCCAGCTGGCAGATCCTTCTTTCTGCAAGACTAATCAAATCGACATGCTGTTGGGAGCTGAACTTTTCTTTGACCTGTTTCTACCAGGAGAATACAGGATTTCAAATGATCTACCAATATTACGTAAATCAGTGTTGGGTTGGATCGTAGCCGGAAGTGCTCCAGTTTCAAATTCAAGTGCTCATTGTCATATAGTGACAAGACCATCGATGACATCGTTGGACAAACTTGTTCGCTCCTTCTGGGAATCCGAAAGCCATGACATTCCCATTAAGACTCAGAGCGAGGAAGAACATCAGTGTGAAGAACATTTCAAGAAGAATACAACTAGAAATTCTGAAGGTAAATTTGTTGTTAAATTACCATTTAAAGAGGATCCTTCCATATTTTTAGGTGACTCCCTTCAAGTAGCAAGAAAAAGGTTTCTTTCATTAGAAAATAAGTTGAGTAAGGATGATGAGCTTAAAAAATCCTACACCAGCTTCATGGAAGAATATATAACATTGGGTCACATGACACCAATTAACAAGGATAATGTTCCAGAGAGACATTACGCCATACCTCATCATTGCGTCATGAAACCCGAGAGTTCATCAACAAAACTTCGAGTGGTTTTTGATGCTTCCGCCAAGACAACCTCTGGCCACTCACTAAATGATATACTCATGGTGGGTCCAACAGTTCAACCAGATCTATTTTCAATAGTTCTGAAATTCAGGATGCACAGATACGTCTTTACAGCTGACATAACAAAGATGTATCGACAGGTGTTAATACAAGAGGAAGACCGAGCTTTTCAACTTATTTTTTGGAGACCGAGAACTGATGAACCATTACAGCTTTATAAATTAAACACCGTTACTTATGGAACAGCATCGGCTTCTTACCTAGCAACCAGATGTCTTGTTAAACTGGCAGAAGACAATCAAGATAAATTTTATAGAGCTTCCCAAGCCATCAAGAACAATGTGTACGTGGATGATTGCCTGACTGGTTCAGAGACCATTGATGACGCTCATGAGTTGCTTAATGAGATAGTTTATCTACTCAAAGCAGGTAATTTTGAATTGAAAAAATTTTGTTCCAATCATCCTATGATTTTAGAAGGAATTCCTGAAGAAGATAAAGAGAAACTAGTTACGTTTCATCAGTCTGAGAAAGTCAAAACACTAGGACTAATATGGGATCCTTCACAAGATGACTTCAAATTCAGCTTCAATGACGAAAAGGTAAATAAAACAATTACCCAGATAACAAAGCGAACAGTTTTGGCCGATCTTGCAAGACTTTTTGATCCTCTTGGCTTGCTTGGGCCTATAATCGTCATTGGAAAGCTATTTTTACAAGAGTTGTGGAAATCAAAACTGTCTTGGGATGACAATCTTCCAACTGAAAAGGCTCAAAAGTGGATGAACTACATTGGTCAATTCTCCCTCATGAACAAGATAAGCATTCCACGATACGTTCTTCTTCCTTCTGCTAAGACAATTGAACTTCATGCCTTCTCCGATAGCAGCTTAAGTGCCTTTGGTTCTTGCGTTTACTTAAGATCCATTGATGAAAGCAACCAAAGCTTTTGCCAACTTCTTTGCTCAAAATCAAGAGTTGTGCCGTTAAAAGCTGTCAGCATTGCCCGCCTGGAACTACAAGCAGCAGTACTTATGATGGAATTAGTGGATAGGGTAATTCAAATACTTCCAAAGAAAATTGACAAGGTATGCTTGCATACAGATTCTACAACCGTGTTAGCCTGGCTTAAATCACCCTCTTACACCTGGGAAACTTTTGTTGCAAATAGAGTTGCAAAAATTCAATCACTTTCAGAATTTCATCAATGGCAATTCATCAAGGGTCATTTAAATCCAGCGAACTTGGTGTCGAGAGGATCAAGCTTAGAAGGACTTTTCAAATCATCAATATGGTTCAACGGCCCAGAGTTTCTTAGAAATGGGGAAACTATTAAATTTAAGGAATACGAATTTCCTGACGTAATTCCAGAGCGACGTAAGAAAAAATCGGTATTGTCGGCAACAATTCAAAACGATCCAAACTTGATCGAAAACATCAATTATAGAAGCTCATTTTTCACATTGAGGAAAATTTTTTCATTCTGTTTTAGATTCTATTATAATTGCAGAAAACCAAACGAACTTAGAAACACAGGCCAGCTAACTGTTGAGGAATTAAGAGAAGGAACGCGATGGATTCTTGTTTACACGCAAAGAGTGTCATTCTCAGAAGAATATCGTGCTTTAGAAGGAAGGAAGCTTGTAAATAGAAATTCATCTATAGCATCTCTTACTCCATATTTTGACGAAAGAACAAAACTCATCCGAGTTGGTGGAAGGTTGACAAATGCCAAGATCTCTCCAGATGCTAAGCATCAAATTTTAATTCCTAAAATCAATATAGTAACCAAATTAATTTTAACACATCTTCAATATAAACACATGCACGCTTCACATAGAGCGTTAATTGCCATCTCCCGACAACAGTACTGGATATTAGGTGTTGGACATGCAGCTCGACAAGTAATTAGCCGATGCATCATATGCTTTAGAGCAAAGCCAATATTCATCAATCAGCTGATGGGAAATATGCCTGCAGAAAGGGTCAATTCAGCAAGACCTTTTTATCATTCCGGTGTTGACTTTTGCGGCCCCATAAAAACTCACTACAAGGTCAGAGGTAAGACTCCTACAAAGTCATATTTAGCTATTTTCGTTTGTTTTTCTACTAAAGCCATACATATAGAGGTAGTAGGAGACTTATCTTCTCAATCATTCATATACGCTTTAAAGCGATTTGTAGGAAGGCGAGGACTTTGCCACACAATATTTTGCGATAGTGCAACAAATTTTGTTGGCGCCAAGAATGAATTAGCTGAACTTACAAAAATTTTCAATTCAAATAGAATACAAGCAGCCATCCAGACATATTGCCTCGAAGAAGGAATAACTTGGAAAAACATTCCACCTCGTTCCCCTCATTTTGGAGGCTTGTGGGAGGCTGCCGTCAAGTCTGCAAAAATGCTCCTTGGTGAAGCATCACTTACGTATGAGGAGTTGCTTACTGTCGTCATACAAATAGAAGCTATATTGAATTCTCGACCGTTGACTCCGTTATCATCTGATCCAAATGATTTAGAAGCTCTCACACCTGGACACTTCTTAATCGGAAGTCCTCTTACTGCAATTGCAGAACCAGATGTAACAGCCTGCAAAATGAGCAGGATGAATAAATTCCGGCAAATTCAACACATTCAACAGCACTTCTGGAAAAGGTGGTCAGATGAGTACTTACATCTTCTGCAGCAAAGACTAAAGTGGAAGACTGAATCAAACAATCTAAAGCCTGACACCTTGGTGCTTATTAAAGAAGAAAATATTCCTCCGATGCGCTGGAAATTAGGACGTGTGATTGAAACTTTCAAGGGAAGTGATGACAAAGTACGCGTGGCTAATGTAAAAACCCAAACTGGAATATACCAAAGAGCAATACATAATCTTTGCCCGCTTCCAACAGAAGAACCAGATAATAAAGAAAAAATCCAGATTGCTCTATTCTTGAACCCACAAGAAGCATAAGATGTTTAAGGCCAAGAAGGACACAAAAATTGACATTGCTTTCAGTCTTACTTTTGGTACTTGTCATGCTACCCACATCTTTATGTCAGACGGAAACACAGGAGCAAGTAAATACAAAGAAACTTGATGATGGTGTTGGTATATATTTTGAAGATGTTGGCAGAATTCGCACGATAAATACGTACTGGAAAATTTTTGTATTTTACAACTTGACAACGTACTGGCAAGAATTCAATGAGCTTAAAGCATATGTCAACAGAATGCAAGACGTATGCACAGAAGAAATTGCTAATCAGATGTATTACCAGCCAATAATAGACACACTTCGAAACAGGATCGCAGTTATCGAACATAACAATGAGTTGCTTCACAATTATCATGCACCAAAATATGAAAGAACCAGGATAGCAAGATCACCATTCGACATAGTGGGAACTCTGGCACATAGTTTGTTTGGTATCCTTGACCAAGTGAATGCAGACAAAATTCAAGGTCAAATCAACAATGCCTACAAGAATGAAGATCATTTGGTTGAACTTTTGAGAAAACAAAGTTCAATTGCAGATGCTACTTCGAATATTTTAAAACGTGATCACATGCAAGTTCAAGATCAGTTTAAGGCTTTAAATGAACATCTTCAAAAGGCCATTACAATCATCAACGGGAAACAAAAGGCTAACGGGTTAAAACAGAAGCTCGGATCATTGACTTCATATCTGATTCTTGTCCTCACAAATTTCGAGCATATACAAGAAATGCTTTTAGATGTTCTTTTGGATTTAAATCACGGAAACATAAATCCACAACTTATAACACCCAAACAATTAAGTGAGCAGCTGAAGCTCGTTAAAAGTAATTTACCTTCCTATTAATCGTTGCCAGAAGGTTCAGTTATTGACATGTATAAAATATCATCAGTGAGAGGACGGTGCTTAAATGATTCTATTGTGTTTGAAATGTTACTGCCCCTGACAGATGCTGAAGAATTTCAACTTTTTAATCTTATAACTATTCCTATTTTTCACAGAAACAAGACATTTATAGTAGAAACATATGCTGAATATCTAGCTGTCTCATTACCTAGAGATAGATATTTCTTATTGAGTGGCCTCGAGCTGGGAGAATGCAAAAGATTACTGTCGACCAACTACATGTGCAACCAAGTACACCCAACTATAATCCAACAAGGAACTTCAGCGATTTGTGAAATGGCTTTGCTAAATCATAAAGAGGATAGCTTCAGCAAATGCACCTTGAAGGCGACACATTCACAAAGTGTGTGGAAAGGACTTAAATCTTCAAACAGTTGGATTTTTTCGATTCCATCAAAAATATCTGGCCATCTAATCTGCGGCGATAAAAGCACGACCATTAACTTATCTTTATTCCTAGTGCCAATGCAAGTTGCTGGAACATAATTCAACAAATAACATCAAAGACAATAGAAACGACCATTGAAACGGATCATATTGACCCATCCGCGTTTGAGGATCTAAAGTCCAAAATCAAAGATGTAATGGATAAAACCAAGGAACTGCCTGCCCCCACTGATATCAACTCACATGATTACCATCACTATGGAAGCAGTCTATTGTTGTTGGCATGCATGATTGGGATTATCTTCATTCTTTTTCTGCGAACAAGAAGACCAACACCTATGCCAAGAACTTTCGAGGTCAACGTATAAAATAAGTTAAATTTAGAGAGTTAAGAACCCTCAAAAGGGGGGAGTATGTTTAAATTTCATTTCTTTTTTATGTTCAAATTTCATTCTAATATTTTTTTTTTGCTTTGAACCATGCGGCCAGTTATATTGTAAGGCCAAATGGATCATTTCATTTTGTAAATCTTTTTTATGCATAGTTGCAACAATAATATTATTATTGATTCAATTGTGTGACCAGTTGAAATTTGTATAGTTCACGCTTCTCGTGTTCCACTTTTTAGATTTGCTATTCATCTGTTCTCACGCTTGGAATTTTTTGCGTAGTTGCACTTATTATCCGTTAAAATCTGTATTTGTATTAACAAAATAAAGTTTAGTTCTGTTAAAACCTTCGAACCAGTGCGTCGTCTTATATCTTACAATTATTTTTGGAAATTATCATATAGGTATAGGTATAGGTATAGGTATAGGTATAGGTATAGGTATAGGTATAGGTATAGGTATAGGTATAGGTATAGGTATAGGTATAGGTATAGGTATAGGTATAGGTATAGGTATAGGTATAGGTATAGGTATAGGTATAGGTATAGGTATAGGTATAGGTATAGGTATAGGTATAGGTATAGGTATAGGTATAGGTATAGGTATAGGTATAGGTATAGGTATAGGTATAGGTATAGGTATAGGTATAGGTATAGGTATAGGTATAGGTATAGGTATAGGTATAGGTATAGGTATAGGTATAGGTATAGGTATAGGTATAGGTATAGGTATAGGTATAGGTATAGGTATAGGTATAGGTATAGGTATAGGTATAGGTATAGGTATAGGTATAGGTATAGGTATAGGTATAGGTATAGGTATAGGTATAGGTATAGGTATAGGTATAGGTATAGGTATAGGTATAGGTATAGGTATAGGTATAGGTATAGGTATAGGTATAGGTATAGGTATAGGTATAGGTATAGGTATAGGTATAGGTATAGGTATAGGTATAGGTATAGGTATAGGTATAGGTATAGGTATAGGTATAGGTATAGGTATAGGTATAGGTATAGGTATAGGTATAGGTATAGGTATAGGTATAGGTATAGGTATAGGTATAGGTATAGGTATAGGTATAGGTATAGGTATAGGTATAGGTATAGGTATAGGTATAGGTATAGGTATAGGTATAGGTATAGGTATAGGTATAGGTATAGGTATAGGTATAGGTATAGGTATAGGTATAGGTATAGGTATAGGTATAGGTATAGGTATAGGTATAGGTATAGGTATAGGTATAGGTATAGGTATAGGTATAGGTATAGGTATAGGTATAGGTATAGGTATAGGTATAGGTATAGGTATAGGTATAGGTATAGGTATAGGTATAGGTATAGGTATAGGTATAGGTATAGGTATAGGTATAGGTATAGGTATAGGTATAGGTATAGGTATAGGTATAGGTATAGGTATAGGTATAGGTATAGGTATAGGTATAGGTATAGGTATAGGTATAGGTATAGGTATAGGTATAGGTATAGGTATAGGTATAGGTATAGGTATAGGTATAGGTATAGGTATAGGTATAGGTATAGGTATAGGTATAGGTATAGGTATAGGTATAGGTATAGGTATAGGTATAGGTATAGGTATAGGTATAGGTATAGGTATAGGTATAGGTATAGGTATAGGTATAGGTATAGGTATAGGTATAGGTATAGGTATAGGTATAGGTATAGGTATAGGTATAGGTATAGGTATAGGTATAGGTATAGGTATAGGTATAGGTATAGGTATAGGTATAGGTATAGGTATAGGTATAGGTATAGGTATAGGTATAGGTATAGGTATAGGTATAGGTATAGGTATAGGTATAGGTATAGGTATAGGTATAGGTATAGGTATAGGTATAGGTATAGGTATAGGTATAGGTATAGGTATAGGTATAGGTATAGGTATAGGTATAGGTATAGGTATAGGTATAGGTATAGGTATAGGTATAGGTATAGGTAGGTAGGAGTTTATATTTATATATATATTTATATTTATTGAGCTTAATACAAGCGAAACTTATAGCTATTACTTAAAACTAAACTTATTCTATGGTGGGTTTTTCGTTGTTTTTTTTTTTTTTTTTTTTTTTTTTTTTTTAATTTATTTATTGGTTTGGGCCCAAAGGCCCACCCACCAGTTTTATTAAAGAAAAAACTTAAAAGCAAAACTTGAAGGACTTAGGGAGGAAGCACGGATATGGGAGATTGGTATTATATGAGGTGTGTTAGGTGGAGCGCATGGGGCGATCCTATTAGGAGTTATAGAGTGAGTTTCTAAGCGTGGATATACTAATGTGAAAGTCAAGGGTGTACAGTGAGGTATTTGCCAAACGCAACATTCTTGATAACGGTTCAAAGAAGCCATAGTTTGTTCTATGGTGAGGTGGGCGGAAGAGTGGAGCGGATCTGAGGTTACGCGGGTTAGTATAGATCGGGATCATTTCCAACAGAATGGGTGAATCGATTGTCCCCGTTAAAAGTTGGTACACGAAGAGTATATCAGCTAATTCTCGCCGTTTTTTTAGAGTTTGCAAGTGTATCAATTTTAATCGATCTTCATAGGGAGGCAAGATGATATTATCGGACCACAGAAGGCCGCGGAGGGCGAACCGAAGAAATCTACGTTGCACGGACTCAATTCTTTGGGAGTGAGAGTTCTGATGTGGCGACCAAACTTGGCTAGCGTATTCAAGGAGGGGTCTAACAAAAGTAATGTAAAGGGACTTAGTGACGTAAGGGTTAGAGAATTCTTTAGACCAACGTTTTATGAAGCCGAGAGAGGAATTGGCCTTGTTAATTATTTGATCGATATGAGAGCGGAAGTTAAGCTCAGTGTCACAAATAATCCCAAGGTCTCGAATGGAACACACAATAGGAATGGCTTCATTACGAAAGTAATAAGTTCTGGGGGTTGAGGGTAACCGTTTACGGGAGAAGGTTATTGATTGACATTTAGCAACGTTGAGTTCTAAGAAATTTTTATCGCACCAAGTTTGGAATAAGTTTAGGTCGTTTTGGAGCAAGTAAGGGTCAGTGGGGGAAGAAATGACCTTAATGATTTTCATATCATCTGCGTAAATAGACAGATAAGAGTCATTAATTATATTTACAACATCGTTTATTGTAAGGACAAAGATAAGAGGGCCCAGGTGACTGCCTTGAGGAACGCCAGAAGTGGCGTTAAAAGGATCGGAGATTGAGGACCTGAAAAGAACCCTGTATTGACGTTGTTCTAGGTACGATCTCAGCCATGAAATGAAAAAGGGAGGGAACCCAAGGGCATTGAGTTTAAGGTATATAGTTTGGTGACAGATTTTATCAAAGGCTTTACTAAAATCTGTAGTTATGACATCGACTTCTTTACCATCCTCTAATGCATTAAGTGTCCTAGATACAAATTCAGTTAGGTTAGTTGTAGTCGATCTACCCTTTAGGAAACCATGCTGCTGGGGAGAGAAGATAGACTTGCAGTGAAAGTAAAGAGAGTCATAAACAATGCTTTCAAAGAGCTTCGGGATAGAAGAAAGTTTGGCTATAGGCCGGTAGTTGGATATGTCGTTCTTAGCACCTTTTTTGTGGATAGGGAAAATAAAGGAATCCTTCCATAATTTTGGGAAGATAGCTTGAGAGAGAGAAAGACGAAATAAAGCTGTTAGGGGCTTACAAAGCGAACTAACACATTTCTTAAGTAAAATGGCGGGTAAACCATCGGGACCGGGAGAGAAGTCATCTTTAAGCATACATATTTTGTTGGTTACAATATCATTCTCAAAGTCAATAGAGACTAGAGAGGTTTGAGGGCAGTTCTTCAAGTAACTAAAGAACTCGCGGTCGGGTTCGTATGTATTATCAATGTATGATTGGCTGAAGAAAGAGGCAAAAAGGTTACTGATTATTTTAGGGTCTGCAGAAGAAGTATTTAAATATTTGACTGTAGAAGGGAAGCCATCAGATTTTTTTTAATATTAATGAATTGGTAAAAACGTTTAGGATCCGAGATCAGACTAACCTGCATTCTATCTAGATAATTATGGTAGAGTGACTCACAGAGAATGGAGAAGTTAAAGGAAGCTTGCTGGTAGAAGGAAAAGTCTGAAGCAGACCTAGATTTTAGATAAGTTTTCCATAGCTTGTTTCTGGCGTTACGAAGTGTTCGCAATTCCTTATTATACCAAGGTGGAGAGTATGAGCAGTTTTTGCGAGCCGCATATGGAACACATTGAATGAGGCAGTTAAAAATGGCTGAGTAAAAGAAAGAGACAGCGATGTCGATGGGAATTTTAGTGTTTAAGAAAAGGCTAAAATCAATATTATTGATAAGACGGTTTAATTGGACAAAGTCAGCTTTTCGAAAGTTGAAAGGAAGAGAGTTCTCGGAATCATTAGTTATAAATTCATGAGCATATGAAAAGGTCAGAGCGAGAGGGGGATGGCAGTGATCAAGGGTAGAGAGAAGATGGGTACTTTTGGTAACGACTGAGTTAAAGGGGTCAGATGAGAAAATGAGATCGAGTTGCCTACCTAAATTGTTGGTGACGTCACTAATTTGAAAAAGACCACAGTCAAAACGGTCAGTTATGAGAGATTCTTTTTCCTGGTAGGGATTGGAAGGTACAAATGATGATTCGTCCTCGGATGGAACCCAACACAGGTTGGGGAGGTTGAAATCTCCAACAATTATGAAATCATCATCTGGTTCAGCAACGTCTAACAGCGAGTCCAAAGCACCAACAGCCAACTGATATACTTGGACGGGTTGAGAAGGACGAATATAACAACATAATATATAAACACTACGATTAGGTATAGATATTTTAACACATACAAATTCGCAGGAAGGAGCGTTAGATATTTTAATAAGAGTTGGGTCCAGACGATGGTGTACGGCAAGAAGAACCCCGCGGCCGGAAAGGGCATCGTCAAAGTCCTGACCATCAGCACGAAAGACGAAAAAATCGGAAGTGAATAATTCGCCATCTAGGAAGCTTGGACAAAGATTAGTTTCGGTTTGGGCAAAGATTTCGTATGGTAGTTTCTGGGAGTTAAGATAAACGTTCATAGTTTTCGTTCGAAGACCTCTGACATTCTGGTAGTAGAGCGATGAGAAACTTGGAGTAGATTCAATTTCTGGATTTCTGTTAGGAGCGAAAGTAGTTTTTGAAATTTTTACGAGTATTTTGAAGGTAAGATGTTCGTTTGTAGCTTATGTGGGAGGCATATGTACGAAGGTCGTTTGTTACTGTGGTGGGTGAGATGTTAAAGCTTTCATGATACCGGGTGTAGATGCTTTTTAGGGCTACAGGGTCAGTTGGAAGGCCTTCTTTTTGGATAGAAACAATGAGGTTAGTCTTGGTCTTGCCATCAATTGGTTTGGAGTTGAGCCGGTATCTCATCGATTTTGCAGGATGTCGTCTTGATATCATCTGATATTTGGGCGATGCTTAGTCGAGTTTCCACGAGATCATTACTTATTAAGTTGATTGCACCCACGGCATTTTCGAGTAAGGTAAGGGGTTGACGGAGACCAGGTATAATAATATTAGAAGTGCTTTGAAAGTGACATTCAAGATCAGAGCGGAGAAAGTTCAGATTTTCATTAATGGATGCAACAGAATTGGTAGAAAGATAAGAGTTAAACATTGATTTAATATCGTTTTTAAGAGAATCACAACGTTTGTCGATTTGATCATCGCGGGAAAAGTTCGAAACAGACACCGAAAGAGCACTGAGTTGTTTTTCGATGGAAGAGAATTTAGAAACACACCGCTTATTTGAACACTCGATTGTGTTACACAATTCTTCAAAAGATTTTACCACAAAGTCATCCATTTTTACCAACTGACTAATTACACTTTTATGGAATGACTTATTGTCAGCGGCAATAGTGTGGGTGGAAACATTTTTTAAAGCAAAGTCATCTTCCAGTGCGACACTACGGTTATTGGGTGAATCGGCCTGCGAGTTATCACGAATCGTTTTTGTTAACGCGGTCAGTTGATTCTCAATAGAGTGAAATTTATTTGATAGGGAGTTGATGTTGTCGCTGTTGCATTTTATTGCGAAAAGAACATCAGAGAGGGATATCTTCACGCACTCATCACAGTAAAAAAAGAAATGATTAGAATATTCCTTTAAATAAGTGATGGACCTTTTGCTGAGACCGATGCAAGTAGGGTGGAATCTTTTTCGGCAGATACCTTTACAGATCACTCGTTCTGCGTTTTTGTCATTGACGTCACAATGAGCAAATCCACAGCGATTATTTTCCATAGTTAATGTAGGTCGCAAACTAAAAACAATGCAAATGGGGCGAGTAAGCACTTACGAGGTATAGTTAAATTGGAATTAAAGCCAACGAAAACTTTAGTGGGTCGAAAATAAGCGGTAAGTGATGATTCAGTTATCACACACGTTGAAATATTTATTAACAATTATTTATTAATTGGGGTCAAGAAAAATTGAACAGAAATAATGGAAAAATGATTATTGCGGAGTGAAACAAAAATGTGACTGTATAGTACTGACACAGAATTAATAATTAGGTATAGGTATAGGTATAGGTATAGGTATAGGTATAGGTATAGGTATAGGTATAGGTATAGGTATAGGTATAGGTATAGGTATAGGTATAGGTATAGGTATAGGTATAGGTATAGGTATAGGTATAGGTATAGGTATAGGTATAGGTATAGGTATAGGTATAGGTATAGGTATAGGTATAGGTATAGGTATAGGTATAGGTATAGGTATAGGTATAGGTATAGGTATAGGTATAGGTATAGGTATAGGTATAGGTATAGGTATAGGTATAGGTATAGGTATAGGTATAGGTATAGGTATAGGTATAGGTATAGGTATAGGTATAGGTATAGGTATAGGTATAGGTATAGGTATAGGTATAGGTATAGGTATAGGTATAGGTATAGGTATAGGTATAGGTATAGGTATAGGTATAGGTATAGGTATAGGTATAGGTATAGGTATAGGTATAGGTATAGGTATAGGTATAGGTATAGGTATAGGTATAGGTATAGGTATAGGTATAGGTATAGGTATAGGTATAGGTATAGGTATAGGTATAGGTATAGGTATAGGTATAGGTATAGGTATAGGTATAGGTATAGGTATAGGTATAGGTATAGGTATAGGTATAGGTATAGGTATAGGTATAGGTATAGGTATAGGTATAGGTATAGGTATAGGTATAGGTATAGGTATAGGTATAGGTATAGGTATAGGTATAGGTATAGGTATAGGTATAGGTATAGGTATAGGTATAGGTATAGGTATAGGTATAGGTATAGGTATAGGTATAGGTATAGGTATAGGTATAGGTATAGGTATAGGTATAGGTATAGGTATAGGTATAGGTATAGGTATAGGTATAGGTATAGGTATAGGTATAGGTATAGGTATAGGTATAGGTATAGGTATAGGTATAGGTATAGGTATAGGTATAGGTATAGGTATAGGTATAGGTATAGGTATAGGTATAGGTATAGGTATAGGTATAGGTATAGGTATAGGTATAGGTATAGGTATAGGTATAGGTATAGGTATAGGTATAGGTATAGGTATAGGTATAGGTATAGGTATAGGTATAGGTATAGGTATAGGTATAGGTATAGGTATAGGTATAGGTATAGGTATAGGTATAGGTATAGGTATAGGTATAGGTATAGGTATAGGTATAGGTATAGGTATAGGTATAGGTATAGGTATAGGTATAGGTATAGGTATAGGTATAGGTATAGGTATAGGTATAGGTATAGGTATAGGTATAGGTATAGGTATAGGTATAGGTATAGGTATAGGTATAGGTATTGGTATAGGTATAGGTATAGGTATAGGTACAGGTATAGGTATAGGTATAGGTATATGTATAGATATAGATATAGATATAGATATAGATATAGATATAGATATAGATATAGATATAGATATAGATATAGATATAGATATAGATATAGATATAGATATAGATATAGATATAGATATAGATATAGATATAGATATAGATATAGATATAGATATAGATATAGATATAGATATAGATATAGATATAGATATAGATATAGATATAGATATAGATATAGATATAGATATAGATATAGATATAGATATAGATATAGATATAGATATAGATATAGATATAGATATAGATATAGATATAGATATAGATATAGATATAGATATAGATATAGATATAGATATAGATATAGATATAGATATAGATATAGATATAGATATAGATATAGATATAGATATAGATATAGATATAGATATAGGTATAGGTATAGGTATAGGTATAATATGCATGCAAATTTTTTAAACGTGGTTTCCACTGAGAAAAAATAATTTTGTTTTGAATAAATACTTTTTGATGTTATACACTTTTTTAGGTAGGTTTTCCGTTGAGATTAAATTCAAGTAAATACATATATGAAGGTATTAAAATATTTAAGATTTTTTTTTAACTCAAGTTAGATGCCATACATTAGGTAGGTATTTATTTATATCAATATAGGTAGGTATACACAGATGATTGTTCGCTAATGTTGTAAAATTCAAAAACTAACCATCAGATTGAGCTGAAACTTAGACAATGTAGGTATTTGTTTGAATCAGAAGTGCGCTTCTCTATAAATTTTTTTTTAACTCAAGTTAGATGCCATACATTAGGTAGGTATTTATTTATATCAATATAGGTAGGTATACACAGATGATTGTTCGCTAATGTTGTAAAATTCAAAAACTAACCATCAGATTGAGCTGAAACTTAGACAATGTAGGTATTTGTTTGAATCAGAAGTGCGCTTCTCTATAAATTGAGCTGAACATCAAAATATAAAAATTAGTTAAAAACTCAGGAAATATTAATCCGATTGAGCTGAAACTTGAAAAGTTTTAAATTTACCATCATACCTGCGTATCTTTTCATGAATTTATTACGTGCAGTTTCAATTTAATATTTAAATTAATGTGACCTTAGGTTTTTTATTCAGCCAAATTTATAGTTAAAGCCTAGTACGCAGATCGCGCTAAAATTTATCTTCCATACAAATTTCCTCGCTAGATGAATTTTAGCGCGGATTCTTAGCCGAGCAGTACGCAGCTCACGAGCTAATTTCCAACTGTCATCTAGTACTTTATCAAAAAAGTCTCCAATAATTTAGCGCGCGAAATAATGCTGAACACATTCTTTCACAGATAATTTTTGACATTTGTGAATCAAGACCAAAGATACTCATTATGGAGTGTTACATTATTAAATAAAATTTGTGGGAGGCTGGCTCGGACTGTAGGGTAGGATGTACAAAAGAAAAAGTGTTTTCTAGGGCGAACACTTTTTGTACCCAGCGGAGGTTTCGGCATGCTGGCTTTATGTGCGGCTAGAGCTCAGTCGACGGGGGGGGGGCTTCTTTTCCGCTGTCCATTGACCACAAATAACAAAAAAAAATCATGCCGATCAGGGGAACTTGGGAAAATGGGGAATAGCTTATTGCTAGGGATTGTAAACATGGACTTTCCAAATAAAAAAAAATGAAACGTGTCGGCTGATGTGCTGCCGGAAGCGTACCCAAATAGGGAAGTAAACAGTTGAGCTGTTAAAACAAAAAGGAAAGGATATGAAAGGAAAGGAAAGGAAAGGGGAACTACATACATAAAAGAAAGACTGGGTCAGTTGTTGTTGACTCAGGGCTATACCCACCCTATACCACTAACTCATCGGTCAGGGCTCCATGGCCGTCAAAAGCCAAACATTTGTTGGCGGCCCCAAACAGGTCTTGTTGCGCCTTCTAAATTTAAACTCCTTTTCTACATCGCCAAGTGGAAACTGGTTAACACTTCATGTGTGGGTGTTTCTTTTAATCTTCGTCCCAAAAGTAAGAACAATGAGAAGTTGCAAGAATATTTCACTTTTATTTATTTTATGGTTTTCGACAAATAGAGTTCATTATAAATCAATGATACGTTCATTGTGTTTTTCTCTTGGTGTTTGTTATTAGCTTTTTCTCAAAGCAAAATTTCAAAAGTGAGTCTAAGTACAAGTAAGGTATTTTCAAATCTTGAAACAGAAGTACAAATCCGACCGAAAATGTAAATATTTGAGCTTCGTACGTCTGTCAAAAAAAAATCAAGCGAGAAAAAAAAAAACAAAGATATCAATATAACTTGGTAAGTAGGTACACTGGAGGAATAAATTTTGGAGGAATAAATTTTATATTCAATAAATTTGATTTGTATTATAGGTATTACCTTTTTCTCTTTTTTTTTTTTTAATTAATAAAGGTTTGATAGTTTTCTTTTTTGTTAAAAAAAAGTTAAAAATAGTTATTGGATATATCAGAGTACAAACATTAATATGAAGAAAATTAAAATTACTTACAGTTTTCTTTATTTAGGAACCAAGATGATCCGTGCGCACGAAGATCCGGCCGCTGTATGCATATCAAGTAAAAGTTATTCTAAATTTGGGCTGATATTTCCAATATTCATTCAATTATTTTTTTTTTCCCCTTTTCGTTTTTCTTTTTTTGTTTTGATTTTTCGGAACAAGTAAGTATTATTTAAATTTGTATAATCCCTTTTTTTTCTAGGAAAGAATTAGGTTTCAACTTTTACGGTAGGTATCTATGGGTTAAGGTAAGTACGGTAGGGAATATATATCTTTTTTTTTTTCTTTCTTTTAGGTAGGTTAAGTAAGTATAAAAACCCCTTTTTCACTCTGCCCGATTTTTAAACCACGACTTAGAATTTTACGAGTAACAAACAAAGGGTCACTAATCGAATTTGTACTTTTACAAACGAATTGTGAATTACAAGTAATAAAACTTTAAATTAAAATTAATTCCGAATTTGGAATGAATACTACACTCGCATGTCGAATATATATGACTACGATGGCTGGCGCTGAACGAGAAGAGGATGGAGATGACGGTGACGAAGATGAAGATGACGGTGGCGAAGCTGAAGATGACGGTGGCGAAGATGAAGATGACGGTGGCGAAGATGAAGAAGCAACTACGTGGACGGCTTAGAACCACACCACCGGTACCACCAACAAGCGAACTTACTGCAGACGTTTGCTGTCGTTGACAATTGCAGTTCGGATGTTTGCTTGCTGTTATGTTCGTATGTGCTGGTCGCTGCTAGAAAATGGCCTCCACAGTACAGCAAGGTTGCTCGATGGAGCACTTTTTGATTTCCGTCGTCCGCGTGGCAGACGACGACGTTCATACGAGGCTTATTTCCGACTGAGGGGTTTTTGTAGGCCGAAGGAAGATTCTTCGCTTCTGTGCCTAGCCGTAGTTGTAGATTTCGGTGGACTACGACGAAAAATCGGCGGACCACTGCTCTCCGGTGATGAAACCTGTCGATAAATGGTTGAAAAAACCGAATAAATCGAGGGAATAAAAGTTGGTGTCGTCAGCGCACGAGGCACCATACTGCGCACTATACCTACTATAGAGAAATATACCTATTTGTATATTTTATTTCACCTACCTTCTCGGAAACTTTCCAATGATCAATGGCAATTGATGGAAGTTAGAATCCTGGACGAGGTGAATGATGCTATCGTTAAGAACGGGCCACCGCCTCTCTTCGGTAGCTTAAGAACCGTTCACGGATTCAAGCTGCTGACATGCGAGGACGGCAACACTCTCGTGTGGCTGCAGAACTTCGTCAAAAGAACGGTAGCTCCCTGGCCTAACGCTGACCTTCGCCTAATAGGTCTTAAGGAAATAAAAGACCTTAATAAACCTAAGGCGAAGATGATGTTGCGGGGTCCGACCATCCCTAGAGACAGAATTGAGAGGTATCTGCAATCCCTAAATACAGAACAACACAGTGAAAACTGGAAAGTGCTTGAGATTGGGGAGCAGACGAAGGACGGTACAGAAGTGGTTGTGCAGCTTAGTCACAAGTCTATACCACTTCTGAAGAAAATTGGCTTCAAGGTGCGCATCGGGATTAACCGGTGTAAACTGAGATTAATGGCCAATCAGAACAAACAAGTAAGTAAGGGGCGGGAGGTTTTTAATAAATATGAACATGAAATTAATACAAATTAATCTTCAACATAGTAAAGCCGCCAGCGCTAACCTTGTCTACCTCATGGAGAGTAGCCAAATAGATATCGCCCTTATTCAGGAACCCTGGATTGGATCAGGTGGCAAAATTAAGGGTTTAAACTCAAAGGGACTTACACTGTTCAAAACTACGCAAGCGGTAGCAAACAGTAATTTTAGAACTTGCATTGTAGCTAGGAAACAGTTTAACCTCTTTCTTTTATCTACGTATAGCAATATAGATCAGACTGCCGTGAAGCTGGAGCGGATCGGGCTCCCACCACTCATCCTGGCATCCTGTTATATGCCTTACGACGGGACGGAGGGACCACCTGTGAATCTCACAGGTCAGCTTGTGGAGCGGGCAGCAACTGACGGTTGGGACTTGGTCCTAGGATGTGATGCTAACTCACATCATGCTCAATGGGGAAGTACCGACACTAACAGTAGAGGTGAGTCTCTTTTTGAATTCATAATAGAACATAATTTACTAGTGGCAAATAGGGGCAATGAGCCCACATTTGTTACTAAAAATAGGGAAGAAGTGATCGATATAACTGTTACTAATAACTCCGATACAGTTTCAATCGAACAATGGAAGGTTCTCAAAGAAGAATCATTTTCAGACCATCTCATCTCAGGGTGATTCTAAGTAACGCCTTTGAGAAAGGTTGTCCACTGAAACATACTGGGAAGGGAAAAAAGAAACCACCCTGGTGGACTGTAGAACTCGGCAATTTGAGAAAAGAAACGAGAAGACTTTTCAATGCTGCTAAAAATGCCAGAAGCGATAATGACTCGGATATCTATAAAACCAGTCAGCGAAAATTTAAAGCAGAAACGCAACGAGCGAAACGAAACTCATGGAGAACTTTTTGCAGTGAAATCGAAGGTACAAACGAATCGGCCAGGCTAAGAAAAATTCTTTCCAAAGATTCGATCCCTCTAGGATCTCTTAAGACGCCCACTGGGAGCTGGACCGAATCCTGCAATGAGAATCTTGAACACTTGATAAATACTCACTTCCCGGGCTGCGGGTCAAATGACAGCAACCCGGAAACAGAGTCCTACACGGAACACATTGTACCATCGGATATTATAACGGATGAAAAGGTCAGATGGGCCATCCATTCCTTTTCTCCGTATAAATCCCCTGGCCTTGACGGCATCTTTCCAATGATGCTACAGAAAAGCGAAACCCTAATTATACCGCACCTGAAAAATATATTCCTTAATAGTTTAAAATGGTGATATCTTCCCTTGTCATGGCGCGAAGTCAAGGTGGTTTTTATTCCAAAAGCTGGCAAGCCCAGCCACACAGAAGCAAAAGACTTCAGGCCAATTAGCCTGACATCGTTTATTCTTAAAACGTTTGAAAGACTGATAGACCTACATATTCGAGGCACTCTGAAACTGGTTGAACTATCCCCAGCACAGCATGCCTACACAAAGGGGAAGAGTGTAAAAACGGCTCTTCACAGCTTCGTCGGCACGATTGAAAAAACAAAAAGCGACAAAGAGTATACCCTTGCTGCGTTTCTTGATATTGAAGGTGCTTTCAATAACGTGAAAAATGAAGCAGTAAAAGCAGCCCTAGTAGACAATAAGGTTGATAATTCGTTAGTAGGTTGGGTTATGTGCATGTTAAAAAACAGGCAAATTAACTCGGAACTAGCAGGTATACAAATGAGAGTAACCACATCCAGAGGGGGAGTCCTGTCACCACTCCTCTAGTGCTAGTTATGAACACAATCCTACTAGATCTGAAACACTGCGGAGTAAGGGTAGTAGCCTACGCTGACGACCTTGCGTTATTAGCGACAGGAAAATTCTTATACACTATCAGCGAACAGATCGAATATGCCCTTTCTAAGGGCATATAGATGGACTAAGAAATGTGGCCTGATGGTTAACCCGTCAAAAACAGAACTAGTCCTTTTTACAAACAAAACGAAAATACCAAGCTTCAGAATTCCTTCAACGCACACCTCTGAAGATTTCAGATAAGGCAAAGTATCTTGGTGTGATTCTAGATAGGAAACTAAACTGGAGTCTTAACACTAAGGAACGAGCCAAAAAAGGAATGATTGCATTCTTTTCTTGTAACAGAATCTTTGGGAAATCCTGGGGACCGAGTCCAAAAATTATCAGGTGGATGTATTTGGCAATAATTAGACCAATACTAACTTATGTAATTTGGTCTGGTGGAATGCAATTGAAAAAAGCACAAACCTCAAAACTCTGACAAAAGTTCAGAGACTTGCGTGCATTGGGATTACAGGGACCATGAAATCCACTCCAACCTGAAACCCCTAGACCTTTTCGTACAAGAATCCGCAGCATATAGCGCCTTACGGCTAAGCCAGACTAATTCCTGGAAAAACAGCACAAAAGGACATGCTCAGATTCTTCACAAATATTCGAGTGATAGTATCATTACAGACTATAAAACACCCGAATTTGACTTTCATAAACCATTTAAAACTGCCTTTCCAGGCAGAGAAGAATGGTTGAATAACCAACCCTACACCAGTGAATCCGCAATAGCGATCTATACTGATGGCTCCAAAATGGACACGGGTGTTGGTGCAGGCTTTTTCTCAGAACCTCTTGAGCTAAACAACTCACTTAGGCTCCCAGATTATAGTAGTGTCTTCCAAGCGGAGGTCC
Organism: Leucozona laternaria; assembly: GCA_932273885.2. NCBI lineage: Eukaryota > Metazoa > Arthropoda > Insecta > Diptera > Syrphidae > Leucozona > Leucozona laternaria. Next base: position 69,948,794 of record OW026366.1, on the reverse strand, counting down.
TGGCAGTGACAACAGCTGCTAGACAGGTATCAATGATGGCGATACCACGGGCTGATATCACCTTTTACATTGATAGCCAAGCGGCAATAAAAGCGATTTCTGCCAATGTGATTAAATCGAAGGTTGTTTCTTGCTGTCGCGAAGAGCTTAAGGTTCTTGGCGCGCAGCACAATATTAGACTCTGCTGGGTCCCGGGACACAGCGGGATACCGGGTAACGAAAATTCCGATGAGTTGGCAAGACAGGGATCAGCGCTTGACGCTAGTCAAGCAGAGCTGGTCAACATCCCGCCCTGTAACATTAAACCGAAAATTTCAGACTTAATCCTAGAGAAATCCAATGAAAGGTGGAATCTACTTGACACCTGTGATACTACTAGGAAAATATGGCCTTGCTTTAATAAGCAGAGAATAGAAAAAATTATGCAACTTAGTAAGAAGTCCCTTCGCTCTCTTACGAGCATAATCACCGGACATAATTTACTAAAATATCATAAATTTAAAATGAAACTTAGTACAGATGACATATGTAGGGGATGTGGTGATGAAGAGGTGCATGAAGACACATCGCACTTTCTCTGTCACTGCCCTGCACTCTGCCACCAAAGAATGAAATTTCTTGGTAGTTACTTCTTTGATAATCTAGAAGATCTATCAAATATTTCGGAAACTAAAATATTGAACTTCTTCAATGCCTCAAAATGGCTTGACTGATTAAAGAACACATAGGTTTTTATCACAATAGAGTGATTACACTCATGGGTAGCACAATGGATCTACATTGATCTAAGTGCGACAATAACAACACCAATTTGTCAGCCCAACAACCTAACCTAACCTACCCTGTGATTTGGAAAATTCCTTTTTTTTTTGTTTCACACGAAACCTCGGTCTTTTCTATAGTCTTTGCGTAAAAAAACAAAGCAGCCGAGCATACACTGGCTGAGCAAATTAAATTTAAATTTCTGAGAATTGAAATTCTTTTTTTTTCTCTGCGATGTTCTTTTCTTCTATGGGCGTGGTGCTCTCAGCTTGAATGTCCATACAAAAAGAACACATCGCTTCATCAAAATGGGAAACGACTTCCTCATTTCGTTCAGTTTTTGGTGGACTTTCGTTCAGTGAACGAAAGAATCCAAAAAATACTGCCAAGCAAGAATTTTGTATGGAGAGTGTGGAATTCCGACGCAGTGGACGCGCGGCCACTGCAGACGCGTCTTTAGCTACAAAATCTTGGATTGGGACAATACTCTGGATTGCCACAAGACAAGAAAAACGGTTCGCCATTACCTGCTTTGCATCCGAAGCGAACTGCAGGTATACAATGGTGGTAATTGGGTTGTTTACTTCGACCCACGACCCGCGAAACTAAAACGAGTCGTCATCAAAAATTCTTAGGTCGCTTCACACCACAATTGCAATCAGGGATCAGTGTGTAATCCGCTTTACAAAAGAAAATCTACTACAGTCTATTTTGCTACAATTTTACAACTTTTCCTAGATTTAAAACATCCCTGGCGTTCTGTCAAATTCGGAAGAAAAAAAAACAATCAACATTTGTTTATTGATCATAGCAGGCGGAATAAATAAATTTGTTGGCTGTGTAGTATCGTCGCATTTAAAACATAATTGTTTCAACATAAGTTCGGCTCTTAATTCACCCTTTTCCTTCGGTGTCTATTTCAGTATCGGTGGAAGTTTTCATTGTGATGCTGAAAACCCTGGTCGAAGATGTATATAATTATACATCACCGACTGACCCGTAAGGCCAGGCGCGCACATGCAACTAAACAGTTTGGTTTTGATTTTGAGCACTCGGGATTATATGAGAGCCCGCCGGTTTATGTGCGCGGACTCTCATATAATCCCATAGTGCTCAAAATCACAACCAAACTGTTTAGTTGCATGTGCGCGCCTGGCCTAAGTCTACGCTTTCAAATTCCCAAAGTCGAACATCAGCCAATTCGGAAGAGCAGAAGGAAGAGCGACCTGAACACAATTTTGGCCACAATTTGTTCAAGCCATCTATCCACTCCCAGTTTCGGAAATTGGTCGGCCGACGAGGAAATAATCTAATTGTTTTGGACGGGGTAGGTCAGTCGTTCATAGCAAGTGCGAGTTCAAATTTGATTGTTAAATTTACTAATAAGCTATTTTTCTTTACAGAATGCCAATTAAAGAATATAGCCATACGGATATACAAAGCCTACTATACTTTCATTAACTACTCTGGGTGGAGGGCACGAAGACTACACAAATGACGCCTACAGTTGTCTGTGGTTCCAGAACGGCCACAATAAAACGGTTGCAGCAACGCATTGCAATATACTTTATGGATTCCTTAAGTCGATTGGAATATATATTTTCTTTACCAGTAACTCGACGTTCAACCAGACTAGTCTCGAAAAAGCTGGCGAGATCGTGACTTCTCATTGCTGTTGGTCAAACCTGAACACAAAGCGCAGTCTGTGCTACGTACTGTTCTTGATCGACTTTGTGGAGTGATATCCATGAATCTACACTCGGTAGCCGCATCCAACTCGGGTATATCCTATTAAATTTGCTTGGGTCTAGCATGGATTGCAACTCAACGGAGACGAGTTATCCGTACTGACGTTCAGTCTTCATATAGTTTTATCTATGAGAACTTATCTTTTATAAAATCAAACAAACTTATTTGTATTATGGAAGACATCAACTTTCAGTTGAGTTGCCATCCATAACAGGTTCAATGAATTTACTCAGTTTGTTCCATCCTTTTTGATAATAATAAAAACTTTCAATCAAAAGGTCTGTCTGTTATTTGTCTGAACGTACTATGTACATTGGTTCATTGCCAGAGATTTTTTTTTTTATTGGGTCAGATTTTTGTTGGGTCTTAATACGATTATATAACAGGTACATGTAGGGTCTTGGTTGTTGGTAAATTAGGTTTGTTGCTTTTGAAAGGGTAATGTTCCTAAGAGGATAGATAAGGTGACCGAGGCCAAACTTGTGTAGCCAGGGACAAACTTATTTTCTCTTTTCAAGTTCGGCAAGATTTCGTGGGAAGTATTTTTTTCTGTTTTGTAATTTGTACCTAAATACTTTTGAATTTATCGACGCAAGTCTTTGGCATGGTAAATACCGATTCTCTTTCCTTGTAGGTTTTCTATTTCGTATAGATTATGGTTTTGACTTCTCACTCTGCACTTAACAAATTTGTTTGAAAGTTTCGCATTAAAATTTTTGGAGGCATTGCTCAACACAAAATTTCGGCGCAAAATTTCCTCTCCAGGTTTGAATATACGTACAGCTGACCTTGGATTTTACGATTTTTCGTTCCGTCTATTCGCCTCAGTTAATTTTTCTTTTATTTTTCCACGCATTAGTCGCAATGCGTTCGGAAAGGGCAATACTTCAATCTCACCATCACTTAAAGCTTTCAGGTTTTTTAGAATTAAGTAAGCTTCTGCATGGGTGATCATATGGTGACCAAACAGGGCAAAGAATGGGGACATACCTGTCGACTGATGTACAGAAGTGCACATCGCCTGTTGTATTTGTGGCAAGTGCAGATCCCAATCTTTCTGGTCGTCGTTAAGGTACGTACGAATGGCTGACAAAATGGAACGATTTATCCTCTCCGAAGCGCTTGCCTGTGGAGAACATAATGCATTCTTGATATGTTTCGTTCCGTATTTACCTAAAAAGTTTTTAAAATCCTGCGAAACAAATTGCTTGCCGTTATCGCTGTGTACGAACTCTGACACTCCAAACTTTAGAAAAATTTCTTTTTCAAGGAAGTCAATAACGAGTTTTGAGGTAGCCTTATGCATAGGTTTCAAGAATACAAATTTTGACATGTAATCTAATGCGATGAAGAGGAACAAACTTCCCTTTTTTCTTCGCACGTATGGGCCCATAAAATCTATATAGATTTTTTGGAATGGAAGTTCTATATTTTGTTGGAAACCCATAGGAGGTCGCATTATAAAGTTTGGAGATTTATTTTCTTTGCATTTAGTGCATTGGTTGATGAAATCACGCACCTGTTGAGCCATTTTAGGCCAGAAATAGGTTTCTTTTATTCGCTCCAGAGTTTTTTGAATGCCGCCATGAGCGCAAATAGGAGGTTCATGGTTCTGAGCTATAATTTGGTTTGTTAAACCAGATGGTAGCCAAAGTTTCCAATGGCTGTTTGTACTTAAATTGCTGTTTTGACTAGGGATTATTTTTTTGTAAATAATGCCATTTTGAATTTTCAAGTCCAGTAGAGTTTTTTTCGTTTTTTTTCAAAGGCTGAGATGAGGTCAACGTATTCTTTCAATTTGAATTCAGGGGAATCGGTAATTGGCGATAAAGTTAGCTGATCCGTACTTTCTGGATAACGCGTCCAGCACGAGATTTTGCGTACCTTTTAAATGTTTTATATGGAATGTATACGCTTGGAACTTTAACGACCAACGTGCCAGCCGGCCACTAAGGTCAGTTAAGTTCATAAGCCATTTGAGGCTGGCGTGGTCGGTAATTACCGTGAAGGTACTACCTTCCACATATGGTCTGAACTTATGTATGGCTCGTATTGCAGCGAGGCATTCTTGCTCTCCGACACCATATTTTTGTTGGCAAGCATTTTACTTTTCCAAAAAATAGCCGATTGGTTTTTCGTTCTGTTCTTCGTTATGCTGGAATAAAACAGCTCCGATACCTTTTAAAGAGACATCACATTGAATGATAAAAGGTTTTTTAAAATCGGGGGTATTCAAAAGCGGAGCAGAAGTTAAGGCTTCTTTCAAAGCATCGAAGGATTCCTTGGCTTCAGGTGAAATTGGGAATTTATATCCTTTTTTGAGACAGTCAGATAACGGGGCCGCTAGAGTCGAAAAGTTCCGGATGAAGCGCAAATGATGGAAATAGGGAGATCACTGACTCTAAACGCTTTCGTTGCTCCGAAGTGAGCTCGTGCATAGGAGGTTTAGGTTTATTTATCTTTTTCATACTTAGCTGTAAGGCCGAAAACTTCGCCAATGATATGCGGAGATAGAGGGGTTGAAGCAAATCAGGCACAAGACACAGATCGAGAGGTTTTACCACTTTATCGTACTCCACAAGAACGGATACACGACCTACGATTCTCTGACCTTTGCCGTCAGCTGTACTTACTTCTGCGTTTAAGTTGATAATGGGAATTTCGAGTGATTTCACAAGTTCAATGCAACGTTTTCCTAGACAAGAAATAGTGGCACCGCTGTCTAGTAAACCAGCTATTCCTCGACCTTTAATTGAGATTTTGGCATAAGGCCTGAGGTCTTGCGGAGTACCTCCGAGAGTTGATTCTTCCAAAAGAGTTCTGAAAGCGGCTCTCTTCGTACTTCTTTGTCAGGCTTTTAACAATTTACATGGAATGTCAGGTTGTGTTACTTTTTCTAAGTTATACACGGCTGTTCTAATTTCCATTCGACTTCTATATCCTCACGTTTTCGAATTATCGGTGTTCCGATTTCCGTATTCGAAAACGCTTTGCGGATTTGGCAAAACGAACGGATCTACAATCCGGCAAATTGACGTTTTAAATTCGGTTATCCTTTTGTTGGCGGATTAAGATTTCGTTTTTGACAGGTCTTGCATACATAACAGCTGATTTCGAAAATTTTATGTTGATCAAGCAGGTAAAACTTAAAAGTAAATCCGACTGGAAATCAGAACAATCGTTTTCAATCCGCGCGGATTCAATTTTCGTTTCCGTTTTCAAATTCGACCGAATATCAGAACAGCCGTAATAGATACGTTTTCGAATCCTTTCGTAGTTAATTAGTCTTTCTTCAAACGACTTTTTATATAATGGTAAAAGTTTTGTTTCAGATTGGTTTTCAATGCCCGTAGGAGTTTTGATTGTGATCTCCGATTGTGGGTCTTGAATTATTAATTTTGAGGGTTCTAGCTGAAGAGGATCTTTCTCAATCCGCTCTGAAGAATCGGTATCGAGAGATTTAGATAAGTCTGAGTCATTATTATTTGTTGGATAAACCAAGGGTTTATCGGTTTCGGTTTCGGTGGACGTTGAGTCCGGTTGGATATATCGGCAAACATTTGTTGAAGAGGAGGTGTTTGCCGAGGCACCTTTTTTCTTTTAACTGGGTTTGTTTGGGTCGAACGTGACTCCCCAGGCGGCATCACGCTCGATTTGAAGTTTCCCTTTGGCAAATTACAGTTCGGACAATCACGAACCGTGAAGTTTTCTGCACCGTAACGATAACAGTAGAATTGTTTATTTAACTTAGAAGTGACCCAACTCCTTACAGTTGTAACACTTCATGTTACTTGTTGGGTTTTTATCTTGGCCGGCCGCACCATGAGGTCGATTGTAGGAAAAAGCATCAAGATTTTCAGGTTCGAAAAAGTTTTCATCGAGGTTCGTACCGGCTGGCCACTGCACTTCATGCACATTCCTAACGAAGTTGGTACGATTCTGTGAGGCATAGCGCGCCTGTAACATTTTTTCGGTTCGTCGGCATTCATCCCTAAAACGTTCTAATGAGTATATGCTCATTGGGTAAACGAATGCCATAAGACGTGCGTTAATGTTGTTTCGTAAAATAGGTACTAAATCTGAGTCTTTCATAGGTTCTCGTAATTGTCTCTTGAGGTTGATTATCGATGTGAAAAATTCATCGAAAGGTTCTTGGGGTGTTTGTTTGCGATCCATAATCGCTTTTTAAATTTCGAGATCACTTTCGTACCTCTGAAATTGTTTTAGCAGGGCGTTTTTAAAAGTCAGCCAATCGATTCGACGATGTTCACCGAGGTATTCAAAATACCAATCGGAAGCAGTACCTAGTAAGAGATGGTGGAAATTTCGAAGTAATTTTTCCCAAGGGCAATTATACTTTTCTTGTAAGATTTCAACACGTGAGACGAATTCTCGAATGGGCATGCTTTTGGACGTGTCATCGAAGCGGACACTCCATAATGTCTCAAATCGACGTGAGTATGGTTTGTCATAAGGAAATCCAAAATCTTGTCGGTGATCGTTTGGATGATTTCTCATGTCATAACCCGGGTCAATGAACTCTAGAGTATCAGGACCAAAGCGAGCAAATTCCACTCGTCCGTCCTGTCTTTAAGGGTCAGCTCGATTGCAGTCACTTGGTAAGCGTCGTTGATTGCGATCCATGTGAATCGGGTTGGTTTGTGAAAAGTGGACTCTGAGATCATTTCGTCGATATGGATCATCCCTATCGAAAGCAAATGTGTTACATTTTCGAAAGTTTCGAAAGAATGGTACGATTCTCGTCGATCTCGTCCCGGTAAGTAAGTAAGAATGCTACACTCGCATGTCGAATATATATGACTACGACGGCTGGCGCTGAACGAGAAGAGGATGGCGAAGCTGAAGATGACGGTGGCGAAGATGAAGAAGCAACTACGTGGACGGCTTAGAACCACACCACCGGTACCACCAACAAGCGAACTCACTGCAGATGTTTGCTGTCGTTGACAATTGCAGTTCGGATGTTTGCTTGCTGTTATATTCGTATGTGCTGGTCGCTGCTAGAAAATGGCCCCCACAGTACAGCAAGGTTGCTCGATGGAGCACTTTTTGATTTCCGTCGTCCGCGTGGCAGACGACGACGTTCATACGAGGCTTATTTCCGACTGAGGGGTTTTTGTACGCCGAAGGAAGATTCTTCGCTTCTATGCCTCGCCGTAGTTGTAGATTTCGGTGGACTACGACGAAAAATCGGCGGATCACTGCTCTCCGGTGATGAAACCTGTCGATAAATGGTTGAAAAAACCGAATAAATCGAGGGAATAAAAGTTGGTGTCGTCAGCGCACGAGGCACGATACTGCGCACTATACCTATTATAGAGAAATATACCTATAGGTATATTTTATTTCACCTACCTTGTGATTTGGAAAATTCCTTTTTTTTTGTTTCACACGAAACCTCGGTCTTTTCTATAGTCTGCGTAAAAAAACAAAGCAGCCGAGCATAAACTGGCTGAGCAAATTAAATTTAAATTTCTGAGAATTGAAATTCTTTTTTTTTCTCTGCGATGTTCTTTTCTTCTATGGGCGTGGTGCTCTCAGCTTGAATGTCCATACAAAAAAAACACATCGCTTCATCAAAATGGGAAACGACTTCCTCATTTCGTTCAGTTTTTGGTGGACTTTCGTTCAGTGAACGAAAGAATCCAAAAAATACTGCCAAGCAAGAATTTTGCATGGAGAGTGTGGAATTCCGACGCAGTAGACGCGCGACCACTGCAGACGCGTCTTTAGGCGACACGCTACAAAATCTTGGATTGGGACAATACTCTGGATTGCCACAAGACAAGAAAAATGGTTCGCCATTACCTGCTTTGCATCCGAAGCGAACTGCAGGTATACAATGGTGGTAATTGGGTTGTTTACTTCGACCCACGACCCGAGAAACTAAAACGAGTCGTCATCAAAAACTCTTAGGTCGCTTCACACCACAATCGCAATCAGGGATCAGTGTGTAATCCGCTTTACAAAAGAAAATCTACTACAGTCTATTTTGCTACAATTTTACAACTTTCCCTCGATTTAAAACATCCCTGGCGTTCTGTCAAATTCGGAAGAAAAAAAAACAATCAACATTTGTTTATTGATCATAGCAGGCGGAATAAATAAATTTGTTGGCTGTGTAGTATCGTCTCATTTAAAACATAATTGTTTCAAAATAAGTTCGCCTCTTAATTCACCCTTTTCCTTCGGTGTCTATTTCGGTATCGGCGGAAGTTTTCATTGTGATGCTGAAAATCCTGGTCGAAGATGTATGTATATAATTATACATCACCGACTGACCCGTAAGGCCAGGCGCGCACATGCAACTAAACAGTTTGGTTTTGATTTTGAGCACTCGGGATTATATGAAAGTCCGCCGGTTTATGTGCGCGGACTCTCATATAATCCCATAGTGCTCAAAATCACAACCAAACCGTTTAGTTGCATGTGCGCGCCTGGCCTAAGTCTACACTTTCAAATTCCCAAAGTCGAACATCAGCCAATTCGGAAGAGCAGAAGGAAGAGCGACCTGAACACAATTTCGGCCACAATTTGTTCAAGCCATCTATCCACTCCCAGTTTCGGACATCGGTCGGCCGACGAGGAAATAATCTAATTGTTTTGGACGGGGTAGGTCAGTCGTTCATAGCAAGTGCTATTTTTCTTTACAGAATGCCAATTAAAGAATATAGCCATACGGATATACAAAGCATTAACATTAACTACTCTGGGTGGAGGGCACGAAGACTTTACAAATGACGCCTACAGTTGTTTGTGGTTCCAGAACGGCCACAATGAAACGGTTGCAGCAACGCATTGCAATATACTTTATGGATTCCTTAAGTCGATTGGAATATATATTTTCTTTACCAGTAACTCGACGTTCAACCAGACTAGTCTCGAAAAAGCTGGCGAGATCGTGACTTCTCATTGCTGTTGGTCAAACCTGAACACAAAGCGCAGTCTGTGCTACGTACTGTTCTTGATCGACTTTGTGGAGTGATATCCATGAATCTACACTCGGTAGCCGCATCCAACTCGGGTATATCCTATTAAATTTGCTTGGGTCTAGCATGGATGGCAACTCAACGGAGACGAGTTATCCGTACTGACGTTCAGTCTTCATATAGTTTTATCTATGAGAACTTATCTTTTATAAAATCAAACAAACTTATTTGTATTATGGAAGACATCAACTTTCAGTTGAGTTGCCATCCATAACAGGTTCAATGAATTTACTCAGTTTGTTCCATCCTTTTTGATAATAATAAAAACTTTCAATCAAAAGGTCTGTCTGTTATTTGTCTGAACGTACTATGTACATTGGTTCATTGCCAGAGATTTTTTTTTTTTATTGGGTCAGATTTTTGTTGGGTCTTAATACGATTATATAACAGGTACATGTAGGGTCTTGGTTGTTGGTAAATTAGGTTTGTTGCTTTTGAAAGGGTAATGTTCCTAAGAGGATAGATAAGGTGACCGAGGCCAAACTTGTGTAGCCAGGGACAAACTTATTTTCTCTTTTCAAGTTCGGCAAGATTTCGTGGGAAGTATTTTTTTCTGTTTTGTAATTTGTACCTAAATACTTTTGAATTTATCGACGCAAGTCTTTTGCATGGTAAATACCGATTCTCTTTCCTTGTAGGTTTTCTATTTCGTATAGATTATGGTTTTGACTTCTCACTCTGCACTTAACAAATTTGTTTGAAAGTTTCGCATTAAAATTTTTGGAGGCATTGCTCAACACAAAATTTCGGCGGAAAATTTCCTCTCCAGGTTTGAATATACGTACAGCTGACCTTGCATTGTACGATTTTTCGTTCCGTTTATACGCCTCATTTAATTTTTCTTTAATTTTTCCACGCATTAGTTGCAATGCGTTCGGAAAGGGCAATACTTCAATCTCACCATCACTTAAAGCTTTCAGGTTTTTTAGAATTGGGCAAGCTTCTGCATGGGTGATCATATGGTGACCAAACAGGGCAAAGAATGGGGACATACCTGTCGACTGATGTACAGAAGTGCACATCGCCTGTTGTATTTGTGGCAAGTGCAGATCCCAATCTTTCTGGTCGTCGTTAAGGTACGTACGAATGGCTGACAAAATGGAACGATTTATCCTCTCCGAAGCGTTTGCCTGTGGAGAATATAATGCATTCTTGATATGTTTCGTTCCGTATTTACCTAAAAAGTTTTTAAAATCCTGCGAAACAAATTGCTTGCCGTTATCGCTGTGTACGAACTCTGACACTCCAAAACTTAAAAAAAAATTTCTTTTTCAAGGAAGTCAATAACGAGTTTTGAGGTAGCCTTATGCATAGGTTTCAAGAATACAAATTTTGACATGTAATCTAATGCGATGAAGAGGAACAAACTTCCCTTTTTTCTTCGCACGTATGGGCCCATAAAATCTATATAGATTTTTTGGAATGGAAGTTCTATATTTTGTTGGAAACCCATAGGAGGTCGCATTATAAAGTTTGGAGATTTATTTTCTTTGCATTTAGTGCATTGGTTGATGAAATCACGCACCTGTTGAGCCATTTTAGGTCAGAAATAGGTTTCTTTTATTCGCTCCAGAGTTTTTTGAATGCCGCCATGAGCGCAAATAGGAGGTTCATGGTTCTGAGCTATAATTTGGTTTGTTAAACCAGATGGTAGCCAAAGTTTCCAATGGCTGTCTGTACTTAAATTGCTGTTTTGACTAGGGATTATTTTTTTGTAAATAATGCCAATTTGAATTTTCAAGTCCGGCAGAGTTTTTTTCGTTTTTTTCAAAGGCTGAGATGAAGTCAACGTATTCTTTCGATTTGAATTCAGGGGAATCGGTAATTGGCGATAAAGTTAGCTGATCCGTACTTTCTGGATAACGCGTCCGGCACGAGATTTTGCGTATTTTTTACATGTTTTATATGGAATGTATACGCTTGCAACTTTAACGACCAACGTGCCAGCCGGCCACTAAGGTCAGTTAAGTTCATAAGCCATTTGAGGCTGGTGTGGTCGGTAATTACCGTGAAGGTACTACCTTCCACATATGGTCTGAACTTATGTATGGCTCGTATTGCAGCGAGACATTCTTGCTCTCCGACACCATATTTTTGTTGGCAAGCATTTTACTTTTCCGAAAAATAGCCGATTGGTTTTTCGTTCTGTTCTTCGTTATGCTGGAATAAAACAGCTCCGATACCTTTTAAAGAGACATCACATTGAATGATAAAAGGTTTTTTAAAATCGGGGGTATTCAAAAGCGGAGCAGAAGTTAAGGCTTCTTTCAAAGCATCGAAGGATTCCTTGGCTTCAGGTGAAATTGGGAATTTATATCCTTTTTTGAGACAGTCAGATAACGGGGCCGCTAGAGTCGAAAAGTTCCGGATGAAGCGCAAATGATGGAAATAGGGAGATCACTGACTCTAAACGCTTTCGTTGCTCCGAAGTGAGCTCGTGCATAGGAGGTTTAGGTTTATTTATCTTTTCTTCGATGGAGTCTTTACTACCAAGTGGACAAAATAATTCCGATATCGCGGCAGATACACTCTGAAGTTCGGAGGGCTTTTGGTCAACATTTCGTTGGTTACGTTTTTCATCGTTAGCTGTAAGGCCGAAAACTTCGCCAATGATATGCGGAGATAGAGGGGTTGAAGCAAATCAGGCACTAGATACAGATCGAGAGGTTTTACCACTTTATCGTACTCCACAAGAAAGGATACACGACCTACGATTCTCTGACCTTTGCCGTCAGCTGTATTTACTTCTGCGTTTAAGTTGATAATGGGAATTTCGAGTGATTTTACAAGTTCAATGCAACGTTTTCCTAGACAAGAAATAGAGGCACCGCTGTCTAGTAAACCAGCCATTCCTCGACCTTTAATTGAGATTTTGGCATAAGGCCTGAGGTCTTGCGGAGTACCTCCGAGAGTTGTTTCTTCCAAAAGAGTTCTGAAAGCGGCTCTCTTCGTACTGTTTTGTCAGGCTTTTAACAATTTACATGGAATGTCAGGTTGTGTTACTTCTTCTAAGTTATAGATACGTTTTCGAATCCTTTCGTAGTTAATTAGTCTTTCTTCAAACGACTTTTTATATAAAGGTAAAAGTTTTGTTTCAGATTGGTTTTCAATGCGCGTAGGAGTTTCGATTGTGATCTCCGATTGTGGGTCGTGAATTAATAATTTTGAGGGTTCTAGCTGAAGAGGATCTTTCTCAATCCGCTCTGAAGAATCGATATCGAGAGATTTAGATAAGTCTGAGTCATTATTATTTGTTGGATAAACCAAGGGTTTATCGGTTTCGGTTTCGGTGGACGTTGGGTCCGGTTGGTTATCTCGGCAAACATCTGTTGAAGAGGAGGTGTTTGCCGAGGCATCTTTTTTCTTTAAACTGGGTTTGTTTGGGTCGAACGTGACTCCCCAAGCGGCATCACGCTCGATTTGAAGTTTCCCTTTGGCAAATTACAGTTCGGACAATCACGAACCGTGAAGTTTTCTGCACCGCAACGATAACAGTAGAATTATTTATTTAACTTAGATGGGCAGTTAGTCGAGAAGTGACCCAACTCCTTACAGTTGTAACACGTCATGTTACTTGTTGGGTTTTTATCTTGGCCGGCCGCACCATGAGGTCGATTGTAGGAAAAAGCATCAAGATTTTCAGGTTCGAAAAAGTTTTCATCGAGGTTCGTACCGGCTGGCCACTGCACTTCATGCACATTCCTAACGAAGTTGGTACGATTCTGTGAGGCATAGCGCGCCTGTAACATTTTTTCAGTTCGTCGGCATTCATCCCTAAAACGTTCTAATGAGTATATGCTCATTGGGTAAACGAATGCCATAAGACGTGCGTTAATGTTGTTTCGTAAAATAGGTACTAAATCGTAGTCTTTCATAGGTTCTCGTAATTGTCTCTTGAGGTTGATTAGCGATGTGAAAAATTCATCGAAAGGTTCTTGGGGTGTTTGTTTGCGATCCATAATCGCTTTTTAAATTTCGAGACCACTTTCGTACCTCTGAAATTGTTTTAGCAGGGCGTTTTTAAAAGTCAGCCAATCGACTCGACGATGTTCACCGAGGTATTCAAAATACCTATCGGAAGCAGTACCTAGTAAGAGATGGTGGAAATTTCGAAGTACTTTTTCCCAAGGGCAATTATACTTTTCTTGTAAGATTTCAACACGTGAGACGAATTCTCGAATGGGCATGCTTTTGGACGTGTCATCGAAGCGGACACTCCACAATGTCTCAAATCGACGTGAGTATGGTTTGTCATAAGGAAATCCAAAATCTTGTCGGTGATCGTTTGGATGATTTCTCATGTCATAACCCGGGTCAATGAACTCTAGAGTATCAGGACCAAAGCGAGCAAATTCCACTCGTCCGTCCTGTCTTTAAGGGTCAGCTCGATTGCAGTCACTTGGTAAGCGTCGTTGATTGCGATCCATGTGAATCGGGTTGGTTTGTGAAAAGTGGACTCTGAGATCATTTCGTCGATATGGATCATCCCTATCGAAAGCAAATGTGTTACATTTTCGAAAGTTAGGATGGTACGATTCTCGTCGATCTCGTCCCGGTAAGTAAGTAAGAATGCTACACTCGCATGTCGAATATATATGACTACGACGGCTGGCGCTGAACGAGAAGAGGATGGCGAAGCTGAAGATGACGGTGGCGAAGATGAAGAAGCAACTACGTGGACGGCTTAGAACCACACCACCGGTACCACCAACAAGCGAACTCACTGCAGATGTTTGCTGTCGTTGACAATTGCAGTTCGGATGTTTGCTTGCTGTTATGTTCGTATGTGCTGGTCGCTGCTAGAAAATGGCCCCCACAGTACAGCAAGGTTGCTCGATGGAGCACTTTTTGATTTCCGTCGTCCGCGTGGCAGACGACGACGTTCATACGAGGCTTATTTCCGACTGAGGGGTTTTTGTACGCCGAAGGAAGATTCTTCGCTTCTATGCCTCGCCGTAGTTGTAGATTTCGGTGGACTACGACGAAAAATCGGCGGATCACTGCTCTCCGGTGATGAAACCTGTCGATAAATGGTTGAAAAAACCGAATAAATCGAGGGAATAAAAGTTGGTGTCGTCAGCGCACGAGGCACGATACTGCGCACTATACCTATTATAGAGAAATATACCTATAGGTATATTTTATTTCACCTACCTTGTGATTTGGAAAATTCCTTTTTTTTTGTTTCACACGAAACCTCGGTCTTTTCTATAGTCTTTGCGTAAAAAAACAAAGCAGCCGAGCATAAACTGGCTGAGCAAATTAAATTTAAATTTCTGAGAATTGAAATTCTTTTTTTTTCTCTGCGATGTTCTTTTCTTCTATGGGCGTGGTGCTCTCAGCTTGAATGTCCATACAAAAAGAACACATCGCTTCATCAAAATGGGAAACGACTTCCTCATTTCGTTCAGTTTTTGGTGGACTTTCGTTCAGTGAACGAAAGAATCCAAAAAATACTGCCAAGCAAGAATTTTGCATGGAGAGTGTGGAATTCCGACGCAGTAGACGCGCGACCACTGCAAACGCGTCTTTAGGCGACACGCTACAAAATCTTGGATTGGGACAATACTCTGGATTGCCACAAGACAAGAAAAATGGTTCGCCATTACCTGCTTTGCATCCGAAGCGAACTGCAGGTATACAATGGTGGTAATTGGGTTGTTTACTTCGACCCACGACCCGAGAAACTAAAACGAGTCGTCATCAAAAACTCTTAGGTCGCTTCACACCACAATCGCAATCAGGGATCAGTGTGTAATCCGCTTTACAAAAGAAAATCTACTACAGTCTATTTTGCTACAATTTTACAACTTTCCCTCGATTTAAAACATCCCTGGCGTTCTGTCAAATTCGGAAGAAAAAAAAACAATCAACATTTGTTTATTGATCATAGCAGGCGGAATAAATAAATTTGTTGGCTGTGTAGTATCGTCGCATTTAAAACATAATTGTTTCAAAATAAGTTCGCCTCTTAATTCACCCTTTTCCTTCGGTGTCTATTTCGGTATCGGCGGAAGTTTTCATTGTGATGCTGAAAATCCTGGTCGAAGATGTATGTATATAATTATACATCACCGACTGACCCGTAAGGGATTATATGAAAGTCCGCCGGTTTATGTGCGCGGACTCTCATATAATCCCATAGTGCTCAAAATCACAACCAAACTGTTTAGTTGCATGTGCGCGCCTGGCCTAAGTCTACACTTTCAAATTCCCAAAGTCGAACATCAGCCAATTCGGAGAGCAGAAGGAAGAGCGACCTGAACACAATTTCGGCCACAATTTGTTCAAGCCATCTATCCACTCCCAGTTTCGGAAATCGGTCGGCCGACGAGGAAATAATCTAATTGTTTTGGACGGGGTAGGTCAGTCGTTCATAGCAAGTGCTATTTTTCTTTACAGAATGCCAATTAAAGAATATAGCCATACGGATATACAAAGCATTAACATTAACTACTCTGGGTGGAGGGCACGAAGACTATACAAATGACGCCTACAGTTGTTTGTGGTTCCAGAACGGCCACAATGAAACGGTTGCAGCAACGCATTGCAATATACTTTATGGATTCCTTAAGTCGATTGGAATATATATTTTCTTTACCAGTAACTCGACGTTCAACCAGACTAGTCTCGAAAAAGCTGGCGAGATCGTGACTTCTCATTGCTGTTGGTCAAACCTGAACACAAAGCGCAGTCTGTGCTACGTACTGTTCTTGATCGACTTTGTGGAGTGATATCCATGAATCTACACTCGGTAGCCGCATCCAACTCGGGTATATCCTATTAAATTTGCTTGGGTCTAGCATGGATGGCAACTCAACTGAGACGAGTTATCCGTACTGACGTTCAGTCTTCATATAGTTTTATCTATGAGAACTTATCTTTTATAAAATCAAACAAACTAATTTGTATTATGGAAGACATCAACTTTCAGTTGAGTTGCCATCCATAACAGGTTCAATGAATTTACTCAGTTTGTTCCATCCTTTTTGATAATAATAAAAACTTTCAATCAAAAGGTCTGTCTGTTATTTGTCTGAACGTACTATGTACATTGGTTCATTGCCAGAGATTTTTTTTTTTTTATTGGGTCAGATTTTTGTTGGGTCTTAATACGATTATATAACAGGTACATGTAGGGTCTTGGTTGTTGGTAAATTAGGTTTGTTGCTTTTGAAAGGGTAATGTTCCTAAGAGGATAGATAAGGTGACCGAGGCCAAACTTGTGTAGCCAGGGACAAACTTATTTTCTCTTTTCAAGTTCGGCAAGATTTCGTGGGAAGTATTTTTTTCTGTTTTGTAATTTGTACCTAAATACTTTTGAATTTATCGACGCAAGTCTTTTGCATGGTAAATACCGATTCTCTTTCCTTGTAGGTTTTCTATTTCGTATAGATTATGGTTTTGACTTCTCACTCTGCACTTTATTTTTATTTCACCTACCTTGTGATTTGGAAAATTCCTTTTTTTTTTGTTTCACACGAAACCTCGGTCTTTTCTATAGTCTTTGCGTAAAAAAACAAAGCAGCCGAGCATAAACTGACTGAGCAAATTAAATTTAAATTTCTGAGAATTGAAATTCTTTTTTTTTCTCTGCGATGTTCTTTTCTTCTATGGGCGTGGTGCTCTCAGCTTGAATGTCCATACAAAAAGAACACATCGCTTCATCAAAATGGGAAACGACTTCCTCATTTCGTTCAGTTTTTGGTGGACTTTCGTTCAGTGAACGAAAGAATCCAAAAAATACTGCCAAGCAAGAATTTTGCATGGAGAGTGTGGAATTCCGACGCAGTAGACGCGCGACCACTGCAGACGCGTCTTTAGGCGACACGCTACAAAATCTTGGATTGGGACAATACTCTGGATTGCCACAAGACAAGAAAAATGGTTCGCCATTACCTGCTTTGCATCCGAAGCGAACTGCAGGTATACAATGGTGGTAATTGGGTTGTTTACTTCGACCCACGACCCGAGAAACTAAAACGAGTCGTCATCAAAAACTCTTAGGTCGCTTCGCACCACAATCGCAATCAGGGATCAGTGTGTCATCCGCTTTACAAAAGAAAATCTACTACAGTCTATTTTGCTACAATTTTACAACTTTCCCTCGATTTAAAACATCCCTGGCGTTCTGTCAAATTCGGAAGAAAAAAAAACAATCAACATTTGTTTATTGATCATAGCAGGCGGAATAAATAAATTTGTTGGCTGTGTAGTATCGTCGCATTTAAAACATAATTGTTTCAAAATAAGTTCGCCTCTTAATTCACCCTTTTCCTTCGGTGTCTATTTCGGTATCGGCGGAAGTTTTCATTGTGATGCTGAAAATCCTGGTCGAAGATGTATGTATATAATTATACATCACCGACTGACCCGTAAGGGATTATATGAAAGTCCGCCGGTTTATGTGCGCGGACTCTCATATAATCCCATAGTGCTCAAAATCACAACCAAACTGTTTAGTTGCATGTGCGCGCCTGGCCTAAGTCTACACTTTCAAATTCCCAAAGTCGAACATCAGCCAATTCGGAAGAGCAGAAGGAAGAGCGACCTGAACACAATTTCGGCCACAATTTGTTCAAGCCATCTATCCACTCCCAGTTTCGGAAATCGGTCGGCCGACGAGGAAATAATCTAATTGTTTTGGACGGGGTAGGTCAGTCGTTCATAGCAAGTGCTATTTTTCTTTACAGAATGCCAATTAAAGAATATAGCCATACGGATATACAAAGCATTAACATTAACTACTCTGGGTGGAGGGCATGAAGACTATACAAATGACGCCTACAGTTGTTTGTGGTTCCAGAACGGCCACAATGAAACGGTTGCAGCAACGCATTGCAATATACTTTATGGATTCCTTAAGTCGATTGGAATATATATTTTCTTTACCAGTAACTCGACGTTCAACCAGACTAGTCTCGAAAAAGCTGGCGAGATCGTGACTTCTCATTGCTGTTGGTCAAACCTGAACACAAAGCGCAGTCTGTGCTACGTACTGTTCTTGATCGACTTTGTGGAGTGATATCCATGAATCTACACTCGGTAGCCGCATCCAACTCGGGTATATCCTATTAAATTTGCTTGGGTCTAGCATGGATGGCAACTCAACGGAGACGAGTTATCCGTACTGACGTTCAGTCTTCATATAGTTTTATCTATGAGAACTTATCTTTTATAAAATCAAACAAACTTATTTGTATTATGGAAGACATCAACTTTCAGTTGAGTTGCCATCCATAACAGGTTCAATGAATTTACTCAGTTTGTTCCATCCTTTTTGATAATAATAAAAACTTTCAATCAAAAGGTCTGTCTGTTATTTGTCTGAACGTACTATGTACATTGGTTCATTGCCAGAGATTTTTTTTTTTTATTGGGTCAGATTTTTGTTGGGTCTTAATACGATTATATAACAGGTACATGTAGGGTCTTGGTTGTTGGTAAATTAGGTTTGTTGCTTTTGAAAGGGTAATGTTCCTAAGAGGATAGATAAGGTGACCGAGGCCAAACTTGTGTAGCCAGGGACAAACTTATTTTCTCTTTTCAAGTTCGGCAAGATTTCGTGGGAAGTATTTTTTTCTGTTTTGTAATTTGTACCTAAATACTTTTGAATTTATCGACGCAAGTCTTTGGCATGGTAAATACCGATTCTCTTTCCTTGTAGGTTTTCTATTTCGTATAGATTATGGTTTTGACTTCTCACTCTGCACTTAACAAATTTGTTTGAAAGTTTCGCATTCAAATTTTTGGAGGCATTGCTCAACACAAAATTTCGGCGCAAAATTTCCTCTCCAGGTTTGAATATACGTACAGCTGACCTTGCATTTTACGATTTTTCGTTCCGTCTATATGCCTCAGTTAATTTTTCTTTTATTTTTCCACGCATTAGTCGCAATGCGTTCGGAAAGGGCAATACTTCAATCTCACCATCACTTAAAGCTTTCAGGTTTTTTGGAATTGAGTAAGCTTCTGCATGGGTGATCATATGGTGACCAAACAGGGCAAAGAATGGGGACATACCTGTCGACTGATGTACAGAAGTGCACATCGCCTGTTGTATTTGTGGCAAGTGCAGATCCCAATCTTTCTGGTCGTCGTTAAGGTACGTACGAATGGCTGACAAAATGGAACGATGTATCCTCTCCGAAGCGCTTGCCTGTGGAGAATATAATGCATTCTTGATATGTTTCGTTCCGTATTTACCTAAAAAGTTTTTAAAATCCTGCGAAACAAATTGCTTGCCGTTATCGCTGTGTACGAACTCTGACACTCCAAACTTTAGAAAAATTTCTTTTTCAAGGAAGTCAATAACGAGTTTTGAGGTAGCCTTATGCATAGGTTTCAAGAATACAAATTTTGACATGTAATCTAATGCGATGAAGAGGAACAAACTTCTCTTTTTTCTTCGCACGTATGGGCCCATAAAATCTATATAGATTTTTTGGAGTGGAAGTTCTATATTTTGTTGGAAACCCATAGGAGGTCGCATTATAAAGTTTGGAGATTTATTTTCTTTGCATTTAGTGCATTGGTTGATGAAATCACGCACCTGTTGAGCCATTTTAGGCCAGAAATAGGTTTCTTTTATTCGCTCCAGAGTTTTTTGAATGCCGCCATGAGCGCAAATAGGAGGTTCATGGTTCTGAGCTATAATTTGGTTTGTTAAACCAGATGGTAGCCAAAGTTTCCAATGGCTGTCTGTACTTAAATTGCTGTTTTGACTAGGGATTATTTTTTTGTAAATAATGCCAATTTGAATTTTCAAGTCCGGCAGAGTTTTTTTCGTTTTTTTCAAAGGCTGAGATGAAGTCAACGTATTCTTTCGATTTGAATTCAGGGGAATCGGTAATTGGCGATAAAGTTAGCTGATCCTTACTTTCTGGATAACGCGTCCGGCACGAGATTTTGCGTATTTTTTACATGTTTTATATGGAATGTATACGCTTGCAACTTTAACGACCAACGTGCCAGCCGGCCACTAAGGTCAGTTAAGTTCATAAGCCATTTGAGGCTGGCGTGGTCGGTAATTACCGTGAAGGTACTACCTTCCACATATGGTCTGAACTTATGTATGGCTCGTATTGCAGCGAGACATTCTTGCTCTCCGACACCATATTTTTGTTGGCAAGCATTTTACTTTTCCGAAAAATAGCCGATTGGTTTTTCGTTCTGTTCTTCGTCATGCTGGAATAAAACAGCTCCGATACCTTTTGAAGAGACATCACATTGAATGATAAAAGGTTTTTTAAAATCGGGGGTATTCAAAAGCGGAGCAGAAGTTAAGGCTTCTTTCAAAGCATCGAAGGATTCCTTGGCTTCAGGTGAAATTGGGAATTTATATCCTTTTTTGAGACAGTCAGATAACGGGGCCGCTAGAGTCGAAAAGTTCCGGATGAAGCGACGATACCACCCACAGACACCAAGAAATCTCCTCACCTGTTTCTGGGTCGTTGGTAGCGGAAACTCTTTTGTCGCTGCTATTTTATCAGGGTCAGCTTTTACATGGCCTTGGCCTATGATATATCCAAGATATTTTAATTCTTTAAAACAAAAGAATGACTTTTCGACGTTGATAGTCAGATTTGCAGATTTTAATTGTTCTGCTACCAACGACAGTTTTCAGATGGGATTCGAAATCCGGGGAGATAATCAGAAGATCGTCAAGGTAGACAAACACGGATTCCCTAAGCGCCGAGGGGATCACTTTATCCATTAACCGGCACAACCTTTGGGGTTATCCAAAGGGCATGACGGTGAATTGATGTAATGGTCGACCTGGCACAGTGAATGCGGTCTTCTCTCTTGACTTCTCGTCTAGAGGAATCTGCCAGAACGCATCTTTGAGATCCACACTACTCATGTAGTGTGTATCTCCAAGTTGGCTGAGCAGACTCTCCAGAAAAGGTTGCGGGTACGCTTCTCCCTTTGTTAGAGAGTTCACCATGCGATAATCCAAGCCTACTCGATCCTTGACAGGTTTTCTGATAAGAACTATGGGTGAACTCCAAGCACTGTGGCTCTCTTCAATAACTCCCAAAGAGAGCATGCGATCCAGCTCCCTATTGATTATCTCCAGATTCACTGGTGACATGGGGTAGTGTCATGTCGTTGCTTCACCGGTTTAGCGTCTCCTGTATCGATCGTATGCTCTTCAAGGGTGGTTTTACCTAACCCAAGCTTTGCAAATGATGGAAATAGGGAGATCACTGACTCTAAACGCTTTCGTTGCTCCGAAGTGAGCTCGTGCATAGGAGGTTAAGGTTTATTTATCTTTTCTTCGATGGAGTCTTTACTACCAAGTGGACAAAATAATTCCGATATCGCGGCAGATACACTCTGAAGTTCGGAGGGCTTTTGGTCAACATTTCGTTGGTTACGTTTTTCATCGTTAGCTGTAAGGCCGAAAACGTCGCCAATGATATGCGGAGATAGAGGGGTTGAAGCAAATCAGGCACTAGATACAGATCGAGAGGTTTTACCACTTTATCGTACTCCACAAGAAAGGATACACGACCTACGATTCTCTGACCTTTGCCGTCAGCTGTATTTACTTCTGCGTTTAAGTTGATAATGGGAATTTCGAGTGATTTTACAAGTTCAATGCAACGTTTTCCTAGACAAGAAATAGAGGCACCGCTGTCTAGTAAACCAGCCATTCCTCGACCTTTAATTGAGATTTTGGCATAAGGCCTGAGGTCTTGCGGAGTACCTCCGAGAGTTGTTTCTTCCAAAAGAGTTCTGAAAGCGGCTCTCTTCGTACTGTTTTGTCAGGCTTTTAACAATTTACATGGAATGTCAGGTTGTGTTACTTCTTCTAAGTTATAGATACGTTTTCGAATCCTTTCGTAGTTAATTAGTCTTTCTTCAAACGACTTTTTATATAAAGTTAAAAGTTTTGTTTCAGATTGGTTTTCAATGCGCGTAGGAGTTTCGATTGTGATCTCCGATTGTGGGTCGTGAATTAATAATTTTGAGGGTTCTAGCTGAAGAGGATCTTTCTCAATCCGCTCTGAAGAATCGATATCGAGAGATTTAGATAAGTCTGAGTCATTATTATTTGTTGGATAAACCAAGGGTTTATCGGTTTCGGTTTCGGTGGACGTTGGGTCCGGTTGGTTATCTCGGCAAACATCTGTTGAAGAGGAGGTGTTTGCCGAGGCATCTTTTTTCTTTAAACTGGGTTTGTTTGGGTCGAACGTGACTCCCCAAGCGGCATCACGCTCGATTTGAAGTTTCCCTTTGGCAAATTACAGTTCGGACAATCACGAACCGTGAAGTTTTCTGCACCGCAACGATAACAGTAGAATTATTTATTTAACTTAGATGGGCAGTTAGTCGAGAAGTGACCCAACTCCTTACAGTTGTAACACGTCATGTTACTTGTTGGGTTTTTATCTTGGCCGGCCGCACCATGAGGTCGATTGTAGGAAAAAGCATCAAGATTTTCAGGTTCGAAAAAGTTTTCATCGAGGTTCGTACCGGCTGGCCACTGCACTTCATGCACATTCCTAACGAAGTTGGTACGATTCTGTGAGGCATAGCGCGCCTGTAACATTTTTTCAGTTCGTCGGCATTCATCCCTAAAACGTTCTAATGAGTATATGCTCATTGGGTAAACGAATGCCATAAGACGTGCGTTAATGTTGTTTCGTAAAATAGGTACTAAATCGTAGTCTTTCATAGGTTCTCGTAATTGTCTCTTGAGGTTGATTAGCGATGTGAAAAATTCATCGAAAGGTTCTTGGGGTGTTTGTTTGCGATCCATAATCGCTTTTTAAATTTCGAGACCACTTTCGTACCTCTGAAATTGTTTTAGCAGGGCGTTTTTAAAAGTCAGCCAATCGACTCGACGATGTTCACCGAGGTATTCAAAATACCTATCGGAAGCAGTACCTAGTAAGAGATGGTGGAAATTTCGAAGTACTTTTTCCCAAGGGCAATTATACTTTTCTTGTAAGATTTCAACACGTGAGACGAATTCTCGAATGGGCATGCTTTTGGACGTGTCATCGAAGCGGACACTCCACAATGTCTCAAATCGACGTGAGTATGGTTTGTCATAAGGAAATCCAAAATCTTGTCGGTGATCGTTTGGATGATTTCTCATGTCATAACCCGGGTCAATGAACTCTAGAGTATCAGGACCAAAGCGAGCAAATTCCACTCGTCCGTCCTGTCTTTAAGGGTCAGCTCGATTGCAGTCACTTGGTAAGCGTCGTTGATTGCGATCCATGTGAATCGGGTTGGTTTGTGAAAAGTGGACTCTGAGATCATTTCGTCGATATGGATCATCCCTATCGAAAGCAAATGTGTTACATTTTCGAAAGTTAGGATGGTACGATTCTCGTCGATCTCGTCCCGGTAAGTAAGTAAGAATGCTACACTCGCATGTCGAATATATATGACTACGACGGCTGGCGCTGAACGAGAAGAGGATGGCGAAGCTGAAGATGACGGTGGCGAAGATGAAGAAGCAACTACGTGGACGGCTTAGAACCACACCACCGGTACCACCAACAAGCGAACTCACTGCAGATGTTTGCTGTCGTTGACAATTGCAGTTCGGATGTTTGCTTGCTGTTATGTTCGTATGTGCTGGTCGCTGCTAGAAAATGGCCCCCACAGTACAGCAAGGTTGCTCGATGGAGCACTTTTTGATTTCCGTCGTCCGCGTGGCAGACGACGACGTTCATACGAGGCTTATTTCCGACTGAGGGGTTTTTGTACGCCGAAGGAAGATTCTTCGCTTCTATGCCTCGCCGTAGTTGTAGATTTCGGTGGACTACGACGAAAAATCGGCGGATCACTGCTCTCCGGTGATGAAACCTGTCGATAAATGGTTGAAAAAACCGAATAAATCGAGGGAATAAAAGTTGGTGTCGTCAGCGCACGAGGCACGATACTGCGCACTATACCTATTATAGAGAAATATACCTATAGGTATATTTTATTTCACCTACCTTGTGATTTGGAAAATTCCTTTTTTTTTGTTTCACACGAAACCTCGGTCTTTTCTATAGTCTTTGCGTAAAAAAACAAAGCAGCCGAGCATAAACTGGCTGAGCAAATTAAATTTAAATTTCTGAGAATTGAAATTCTTTTTTTTTCTCTGCGATGTTCTTTTCTTCTATGGGCGTGGTGCTCTCAGCTTGAATGTCCATACAAAAAGAACACATCGCTTCATCAAAATGGGAAACGACTTCCTCATTTCGTTCAGTTTTTGGTGGACTTTCGTTCAGTGAACGAAAGAATCCAAAAAATACTGCCAAGCAAGAATTTTGCATGGAGAGTGTGGAATTCCGACGCAGTAGACGCGCGACCACTGCAAACGCGTCTTTAGGCGACACGCTACAAAATCTTGGATTGGGACAATACTCTGGATTGCCACAAGACAAGAAAAATGGTTCGCCATTACCTGCTTTGCATCCGAAGCGAACTGCAGGTATACAATGGTGGTAATTGGGTTGTTTACTTCGACCCACGACCCGAGAAACTAAAACGAGTCGTCATCAAAAACTCTTAGGTCGCTTCACACCACAATCGCAATCAGGGATCAGTGTGTAATCCGCTTTACAAAAGAAAATCTACTACAGTCTATTTTGCTACAATTTTACAACTTTCCCTCGATTTAAAACATCCCTGGCGTTCTGTCAAATTCGGAAGAAAAAAAAACAATCAACATTTGTTTATTGATCATAGCAGGCGGAATAAATAAATTTGTTGGCTGTGTAGTATCGTCGCATTTAAAACATAATTGTTTCAAAATAAGTTCGCCTCTTAATTCACCCTTTTCCTTCGGTGTCTATTTCGGTATCGGCGGAAGTTTTCATTGTGATGCTGAAAATCCTGGTCGAAGATGTATGTATATAATTATACATCACCGACTGACCCGTAAGGGATTATATGAAAGTCCGCCGGTTTATGTGCGCGGACTCTCATATAATCCCATAGTGCTCAAAATCACAACCAAACTGTTTAGTTGCATGTGCGCGCCTGGCCTAAGTCTACACTTTCAAATTCCCAAAGTCGAACATCAGCCAATTCGGAGAGCAGAAGGAAGAGCGACCTGAACACAATTTCGGCCACAATTTGTTCAAGCCATCTATCCACTCCCAGTTTCGGAAATCGGTCGGCCGACGAGGAAATAATCTAATTGTTTTGGACGGGGTAGGTCAGTCGTTCATAGCAAGTGCTATTTTTCTTTACAGAATGCCAATTAAAGAATATAGCCATACGGATATACAAAGCATTAACATTAACTACTCTGGGTGGAGGGCACGAAGACTATACAAATGACGCCTACAGTTGTTTGTGGTTCCAGAACGGCCACAATGAAACGGTTGCAGCAACGCATTGCAATATACTTTATGGATTCCTTAAGTCGATTGGAATATATATTTTCTTTACCAGTAACTCGACGTTCAACCAGACTAGTCTCGAAAAAGCTGGCGAGATCGTGACTTCTCATTGCTGTTGGTCAAACCTGAACACAAAGCGCAGTCTGTGCTACGTACTGTTCTTGATCGACTTTGTGGAGTGATATCCATGAATCTACACTCGGTAGCCGCATCCAACTCGGGTATATCCTATTAAATTTGCTTGGGTCTAGCATGGATGGCAACTCAACTGAGACGAGTTATCCGTACTGACGTTCAGTCTTCATATAGTTTTATCTATGAGAACTTATCTTTTATAAAATCAAACAAACTAATTTGTATTATGGAAGACATCAACTTTCAGTTGAGTTGCCATCCATAACAGGTTCAATGAATTTACTCAGTTTGTTCCATCCTTTTTGATAATAATAAAAACTTTCAATCAAAAGGTCTGTCTGTTATTTGTCTGAACGTACTATGTACATTGGTTCATTGCCAGAGATTTTTTTTTTTTTATTGGGTCAGATTTTTGTTGGGTCTTAATACGATTATATAACAGGTACATGTAGGGTCTTGGTTGTTGGTAAATTAGGTTTGTTGCTTTTGAAAGGGTAATGTTCCTAAGAGGATAGATAAGGTGACCGAGGCCAAACTTGTGTAGCCAGGGACAAACTTATTTTCTCTTTTCAAGTTCGGCAAGATTTCGTGGGAAGTATTTTTTTCTGTTTTGTAATTTGTACCTAAATACTTTTGAATTTATCGACGCAAGTCTTTGGCATGGTAAATACCGATTCTCTTTCCTTGTAGGTTTTCTATTTCGTATAGATTATGGTTTTGACTTCTCACTCTGCACTTAACAAATTTGTTTGAAAGTTTCGCATTCAAATTTTTGGAGGCATTGCTCAACACAAAATTTCGGCGCAAAATTTCCTCTCCAGGTTTGAATATACGTACAGCTGACCTTGCATTTTACGATTTTTCGTTCCGTCTATATGCCTCAGTTAATTTTTCTTTTATTTTTCCACGCATTAGTCGCAATGCGTTCGGAAAGGGCAATACTTCAATCTCACCATCACTTAAAGCTTTCAGGTTTTTTAGAATTGAGTAAGCTTCTGCATGGGTGATCATATGGTGACCAAACAGGGCAAAGAATGGGGACATACCTGTCGACTGATGTACAGAAGTGCACATCGACTGTTGTATTTGTGGCAAGTGCAGATCCCAATCTTTCTGGTCGTCGTTAAGGTACGTACGAATGGCTGACAAAATGGAACGATTTATCCTCTCCGAAGCGCTTGCCTGTGGAGAATATAATGCATTCTTGATATGTTTCGTTCCGTATTTACCTAAAAAGTTTTTAAGATCCTGCGAAACAAATTGCTTGCCGTTATCGCTGTGTACGAACTCTGACACTCCAAACTTTAGAAAAATTTCTTTTTCAAGGAAGTCAATAACGAGTTTTGAGGTAGCCTTATGCATAGGTTTCAAGAATACAAATTTTGACATGTAATCTAATGCGATGAAGAGGAACAAACTTCTCTTTTTTCTTCGCACGTATGGGCCCATAAAATCTATATAGATTTTTTGGAGTGGAAGTTCTATATTTTGTTGGAAACCCATAGGAGGTCGCATTATAAAGTTTGGAGATTTATTTTCTTTGCATTTAGTGCATTGGTTGATGAAATCACGCACCTGTTGAGCCATTTTAGGCCAGAAATAGGTTTCTTTTATTCGCTCCAGAGTTTTTTGAATGCCGCCATGAGCGCAAATAGGAGGTTCATGGTTCTGAGCTATAATTTGGTTTGTTAAACCAGATGGTAGCCAAAGTTTCCAATGGCTGTCTGTACTTAAATTGCTGTTTTGACTAGGGATTATTTTTTTGTAAATAATGCCAATTTGAATTTTCAAGTCCGGCAGAGTTTTTTTCGTTTTTTTCAAAGGCTGAGATGAAGTCAACGTATTCTTTCGATTTGAATTCAGGGGAATCGGTAATTGGCGATAAAGTTAGCTGATCCGTACTTTCTGGATAACGCGTCCGGCACGAGATTTTGCGTATTTTTTACATGTTTTATATGGAATGTATACGCTTGCAACTTTAACGACCAACGTGCCAGCCGGCCACTAAGGTCAGTTAAGTTCATAAGCCATTTGAGGCTGGTGTGGTCGGTAATTACCGTGAAGGTACTACCTTCCACATATGGTCTGAACTTATGTATGGCTCGTATTGCAGCGAGACATTCTTGCTCTCCGACACCATATTTTTGTTGGCAAGCATTTTACTTTTCCGAAAAATAGCCGATTGGTTTTTCGTTCTGTTCTTCGTCATGCTGGAATAAAACAGCTCCGATACCTTTTGAAGAGACATCACATTGATTGATAAAAGGTTTTTTAAAATCGGGGGTATTCAAAAGCGGAGCAGAAGTTAAGGCTTCTTTCAAAGCATCGAAGGATTCCTTGGCTTCAGGTGAAATTGGGAATTTATATCCTTTTTTGAGACAGTCAGATAACGGGGCCGCTAGAGTCGAAAAGTTCCGGATGAAGCGACGATACCACCCACAGACACCAAGAAATCTCCTCACCTGTTTCTGGGTCGTTGGTAGCGGAAACTCTTTTGTCGCTGCTATTTTATCAGGGTCAGCTTTTACATGGCCTTGGCCTATGATATATCCAAGATATTTTAATTCTTTAAAACAAAAGAATGACTTTTCGACGTTGATAGTCAGATTTGCAGATTTTAATTGTTCTGCTACCAACGACAGTTTTCAGATGGGATTCGAAATCCGGGGAGATAATCAGAAGATCGTCAAGGTAGACAAACACGGATTCCCTAAGCGCCGAGGGGATCACTTTATCCATTAACCGGCACAACCTTTGGGGTGCATTACACAATCCAAAGGGCATGACGGTGAATTGATGTAATGGTCGACCTGGCACAGTGAATGCGGTCTTCTCTCTTGACTTCTCCTCTAGAGGAATCTGCCAGAACGCATCTTTGAGATCCACACTACTCATGTAGTGTGTATCTCCAAGTTGGCTGAGCAGACTCTCCAGAAAAGGTTGCGGGTACGCTTCTCCCTTTGTTAGAGAGTTCACCATGCGATAATCCAAGCATACTCGATCCTTGACAGGTTTTCTGATAAGAACTATGGGTGAACTCCAAGCACTGTGGCTCTCTTCAATAACTCCCAAAGAGAGCATGCGATCCAGCTCCCTATTGATTATCTCCAGATTCACTGGTGACATGGGGTAGTGTCATGTCGTTGCTTCACCGGTTTAGCGTCTCCTGTATCGATCGTATGCTCTTCAAGGGTGGTTTTACCTAACCCAAGCTTTGCAAATGATGGAAATAGGGAGATCACTGACTCTAAACGCTTTCGTTGCTCCGAAGTGAGCTCGTGCATAGGAGGTTAAGGTTTATTTATCTTTTCTTCGATGGAGTCTTTACTACCAAGTGGACAAAATAATTCCGATATCGCGGCAGATACACTCTGAAGTTCGGAGGGCTTTTGGTCAACATTTCGTTGGTTACGTTTTTCATCGTTAGCTGTAAGGCCGAAAACTTCGCCAATGATATGCGGAGATAGAGGGGTTGAAGCAAATCAGGCACTAGATACAGATCGAGAGGTTTTACCACTTTATCGTACTCCACAAGAAAGGATACACGACCTACGATTCTCTGACCTTTGCCGTCAGCTGTATTTACTTCTGCGTTTAAGTTGATAATGGGAATTTCGAGTGATTTTACAAGTTCAATGCAACGTTTTCCTAGACAAGAAATAGAGGCACCGCTGTCTAGTAAACCAGCCATTCCTCGACCTTTAATTGAGATTTTGGCATAAGGCCTGAGGTCTTGCGGAGTACCTCCGAGAGTTGTTTCTTCCAAAAGAGTTCTGAAAGCGGCTCTCTTCGTACTGTTTTGTCAGGCTTTTAACAATTTACATGGAATGTCAGGTTGTGTTACTTCTTCTAAGTTATAGATACGTTTTCGAATCCTTTCGTAGTTAATTAGTCTTTCTTCAAACGACTTTTTATATAAAGGTAAAAGTTTTGTTTCAGATTGGTTTTCAATGCGCGTAGGAGTTTCGATTGTGATCTCCGATTGTGGGTCGTGAATTAATAATTTTGAGGGTTCTAGCTGAAGAGGATCTTTCTCAAACCGCTCTGAAGAATCGATATCGAGAGATTTAGATAAGTCTGAGTCATTATTATTTGTTGGATAAACCAAGGGTTTATCGGTTTCGGTTTCGGTGGACGTTGGGTCCGGTTGGTTATCTCGGCAAACATCTGTTGAAGAGGAGGTGTTTGCCGAGGCATCTTTTTTCTTTAAACTGGGTTTGTTTGGGTCGAACGTGACTCCCCAAGCGGCATCACGCTCGATTTGAAGTTTCCCTTTGGCAAATTACAGTTCGGACAATCACGAACCGTGAAGTTTTCTGCACCGCAACGATAACAGTAGAATTATTTATTTAACTTAGATGGGCAGTTAGTCGAGAAGTGACCCAACTTCTTACAGTTGTAACACTTCATGTTACTTGTTGGGTTTTTATCTTGGCCGGCCGCACCATGAGGTCGATTGTAGGAAAAAGCATCAAGATTTTCAGGTTCGAAAAAGTTTTCATCGAGGTTCGTACCGGCTGGCCACTGCACTTCATGCACATTCCTAACGAAGTTGGTACGATTCTGTGAGGCATAGCGCGCCTGTAACATTTTTTCGGTTCGTCGGCATTCATCCCTAAAACGTTCTAATGAGTATATGCTCATTGGGTAAACGAATGCCATAAGACGTGCGTTAATGTTGTTTCGTAAAATAGGTACTAAATCTGAGTCTTTCATAGGTTCTCGTAATTGTCTCTTGAGGTTGATTATCGATGTGAAAAATTCATCGAAAGGTTCTTGGGGTGTTTGTTTGCGATCCATAATCGCTTTTTAAATTTCGAGATCACTTTCGTACCTCTGAAATTGTTTTAGCAGGGCGTTTTTAAAAGTCAGCCAATCGACTCGACGATGTTCACCGAGGTATTCGAAATACCAATCGGAAGCAGTACCTAGTAAGAGATGGTGGAAATTTCGAAGTACTCTTTCCCAAGGGCAATTATACTTTTCTTGTAAGATTTCAACACTTGAGACGAATTCTCGAATGGGCATGCTTTTGGACATGTCATCGAAGCGGACACTCCACAATGTCTCAAATCGACGTGAGTATGGTCTGTCATAAGGAAATCCAAAATCTTGTCGGTGATCGTTTGGATGATTTCTCATGTCATAACCCGGGTCAATGAACTCTAGAGTATCAGGACCAAAGCGAGCAAATTCCACTCGTCCGTCCTGTCTTTAAGGGTCAGCTCGATTGCAGTCACTTGGTAAGCGTCGTTGATTGCGATCCATGTGAATCGGGTTGGTTTGTGAAAAGTGGACTCTGGGATCATTTCGTCGATATGGATCATCCCTATCGAAAGCAAATGTGTTACATTTTCGAAAGTTAGGATGTTACGATTCTCGTCGACCTCGTCCCGGTAAGTCTTGAAAATAGTTCGGGTTGGGAGGTCTGTTTAAATCATTAGGGAGGTCACGAATTCGAGAGCTTGTCGACAAGTTGCTCGAATGAATTAAAAGGTTTGCAATAGACACTGATGGTTGGTTGTCCTGTTTAGGAAATCGTTCTTTTTCGACACCATTCAAAGGATTCCTCGGAGGCATCAAAGTTTTCATGCTTTGTTCAACGTTTTGTTTAATGAGCCCAGGCAAGTCCTTGAAAAGACACTTTTGCAAGTCTTTCAGACTCGCATCTACCACGCTCTTAATGTGATTATGGAGACGACTAGAAGTTGGATATTGTATTTGAGACTGGGAAGTCACTAAGGCCTGATTGAATTGTGTGTCATACCTTATGTGGTTGAGGTTCATTTCTGGTTCACCGTTGTTTATATCATCGTTGTCGGAAAACGATACTCCAAAAGGATCGCGTTCTTCTAGTATCTTCTGATTGGGATTTGGAGGCGAACGATTTTCTAACGCCGCTGCACCCTTCATGAAATCGGTGGGGAGGAGTGGCATTATAGGACTAGAACTAGATGTAGTAGTGGTAAGTGTGGAGAAGGTGATTCGAGTTGTTGAACTGGTGGTAACTATACCATGTTCTTCACTGTTTGTTGTGGGAGGCAACGTAGCAAAATTTCCTGGTAGGGTTTCGTTTCTGATCTGATAGATAATTCCATTGTGTATAAGGTCAAAGTTAGGTGAATGAAGAACGTTCATTCCAGCTAGGTTTACGTTTTGAGGCGTGTTTGTCTTCGGTTGGCATCGAAGGCCGAATGTCTACCGGTTTTGGGAAAAGTTCCACTATTGGATTTTTTACTCTTTTTTTCTAATAATTCGGTATAGAAAGAAGAAGGATAAGAAGAAGATAAGAAGAAGGATAAAAAGAAGAAGGATAAGCACGAGGCGTTGTCAACAAAAAAAAAACAAAACATGTAGGGGGAAAATTTTTGAAAACGAACAACTGCGTAGCTTCCAAGGCAAATTGTTTCCGTCCAAAATGTATCGACTCACTGTTAATCTGCAACCACTAGTGCAACAGGCTTCTACAATACAGTAGAACGGACTCCTAGGAGATTGCATCAGATTATCGGTACTGACAAACTTGGCGAAAGAAAAATAAAAGCTGTTTAGTTATTTTTTTTTGAAAAGTCGGATTATGTAGCTTTGCAAACGAGTGCCAGTCCGTTTACAATTGCAACTTTAAAATAAATCGAGGTGGTGAAAAGTGACTACTTATGTTATCAAACTCAAGTTCAATTT